>CM059437.1:50326638-51526638 GCA_030390025.1 Squalus acanthias | reverse complement strand
GCTTTACCTGCTGGTGTGGGAGGTATTAGAGAGCCCTCAGCCTGTATAGCGCGAGCAGGCAGTACCACCTGATTGCCCAGCACACTTAATTATTTACATTAAGTTTCCTCACAATGTTCAGTGACTGAGGGGATGAGTGTGGATCTGTTTCCACAGCTCTGAGTGCCCCCTTGTTCATAGAATCACAGAAATTTACGGCACAGAAGGAAGCTATTCGGCCCATCGTGTCTGTGCCAGCCGAAAAAGAGCTATCCAGCCGAATCCCACTTTCCAGCTCTTGGTCCGTAGCCTTGTAGGTTACAGCACTTCAAGTGCATGTCCAAGTACTTTTTAAATGTGATGAGGGTTTCTGCCTCTACCACCCTTTCAGGCAATGAGTTCCAGACTCCCACTACACTCTGGGTGAAAAGAATTCTCCTCAACTCCTCTCTAATCCTTCTCCAATTACATTAAATCTATGCCCCCTGGTTATTGACCTCTTTGCTAAGGGAAGTAGGTCCTTCCTATCCACTCTATCTAGGCTCCTCATAATTTTATACATCTCAATCCCCCTCAGCCTCCTCTGTTCCTAAAAACACCACCAGCCTATCCAGTCTTTCCTCATAGCTAAAATTCTCCAGTCCGGGCAACATCCTCATAAATCTCCTCTGTACTCTCTCTAGTGCAATCACAATTGTTGATGGGTGTGTTTTTTTTAATACATTGTGGAAGCTTTACTTGGAACTGGTGTACTTGGCCACAGCCTTTGTCCCTTCTGACACAGCCAGCTCCCACAGTGAGCAGTAAGCGCACGGCGGTCTGGCTCTCCCGGGAACTGATGGTCGAGCGCTCGCTGTAATGGGGCAGACGGGAAGCTTCACCGCGATGCGCTCAAAAATATCGTTCACTAAGTTAATTCACAATGCTCATGGTCTTTGAGGAGATGCCAGTGTCAGGGGTGAACCTGCTTCATTACTTTGTAGACATAGATCATAACTCGTCATCCTCAACCTTCTCGTCCTCTTGACGCCCTTTGCTGTGACTACATAGAAACATAGAAGATAGGAGCAGGAGTAGGCCATTCGGCCCCTTGAGCCTGCTCTGCCATTTAATGAGATCATGGCTGATCATGCAAATTCAGTACCCTGTCCCTGCTTTCTCCCCATATCCCTTGATCCCTTTAGCCTTAAGAAATATATGTAACTCCTTCTTGAATATATTTAATGAATTGGCCTCAACTGCCTTTTGTGGTAGAGAATTCCACAGGTTCACCACTCTCTGGGTGAAGAAATTCCTCCTCATCTCAGTCCTAAATGGCTTACCCCTTATCTTTAGACTGTGACCCCTGGTTCTGGACTCCCTGCCATCGGGAACATCCTTCCTGCATCTAGTCTGTCTAGTTCTGTTAGAATTTTATAAGTTTCAATGAGATCCCCTCTCATTCTTTGAAATTCCAGCGAATATAAGCCCAATCGACCCAATCTCTCCTCATACGTCATTCCTGCCATCCCAGGTATCAGTCTGGTGAATCTTTGCTGCACTCCCTCCATGGCAAGAACATCCTTCCTCAGATAAGGCGACCAAAACTGCACACAATACTCAAGGTGTGGTCTCACCAAGGCCCTGTACAACTGCAGCAAGACATCCTTGCTCCTGTACTCGAATCCTCTCGCTATGAAGGCCAACATACCATTTGCCTTCTTAACCGCCTGCTGCACCTGCATGCTTACCTTCAGCGACTGGTGCACAAGGACACCCAAGTCTCGTTGCACTTCCCCTTCTCCCAATCTATTGCCGTTCAGATAATAATCTGCCTTCCTGTTTTTGCCACCAAAGTGGATAACCTCGCATTTATCCACATTATACTGCATCTGCCCAATCACCCAACCTGTCCAAATCATACTGGAGTTTCTCGGCAACCTCCTCACAGTACACACGCCCACCCAGCTTTGTGTCGTCTGCAAACTTGGAGATATTACATCTAGTTCCCTCGTCTAGATCATTAATATATATTGTGAATAGCTGGGGTCCTAGCACCGATCCCTGCGGTACCCCACTAGTCACTGCCTGCCACTCGGAAAAAGACCCGTTTATTCCAACTCTTTGCTTCCTGTCTGCCAACCAGTTCTCTATCCAAGTCAGTACCTTACCCCCAATCCCATGTGCTTTAACTTTGCACGCCAATCTCTTATGCGGGACCTTATCGAAAGCCTTCTGAAAGTCCAAATACACCACATCCACTGGTTCTCCCTTATCTATTCTACCAGTTACATCCTCAAAAAATTCCAGTAGATTAGTCAAGCACGATTTACCTTTTGTAAATCCATGTTGACTTTGTCCGATCCTGTCACTGTTTTCCAAGTGCTCTGCTATTACATCTTTTATAATGGACTCTAGCATTTTCCCCACTACCGATGTCAGGCTTACCAGTCTATAATTCCCCTTTTTCTCTCTACCACCTTTTTTAAATAGTGGGGTTACACGGTGGCATAGTGGTTAGCACTGGTGCCCCACAGCGCCAGGGACCCGGGTTCGAATCCGGCCTCGGGTGACTGTCTGTGTGGAGTTTGCACATTCTCCCTGTGTCTGCGTGGGTTTCCTCCGGGTGCTCCGGTTTCCTCCCACAGTCCAAAAATGTGCGGGTTAGGTTGATTTGGCTATGATAAATTGACCCTTAGTGTTAGGGAGGGATTAAATATGTGGGGTTACGGGGATAGGATGGGATATGTTAGGGTGAATTAAATACGTGGGGTTACGGGGATAGGGTGGGATATGTGTCGGTGCAGGCTCGATGGGGATTCTGTGTGGGAAAGCAGGGACAGGGTACTGGATTTGGATGATCAGCCATGATCGTATTGAATGGTGGAGCAGGCTCGACGGGCCGAATGGCCTACTCCTGCTCCTAGTTTCTATGTTTCTACATTAGCTACCCTCCAATCCATGGGAACTGTTCCAGAGTCTATAGAATTTTGGAAGATGACCAGCAATGCATCTACTATTTCTAGGGCCACTTCCTTAAGTACCCTAGGATGTAGATTATCAGGCCCTGGGGATTTATCGGCCTTCAATCCCATCATTTCCCCGACACCATTTCCCTACAAATACTGATTTCATTCAGTTCCTCCCTCTCATTAGACCCTATGTCTCCGGCATCTCTGGGAGGTTATTTGTGTCCTCCTTTGTGAAGACAGAACCAAAGTATGTATATAATTGGTCTGCCATTTCTTTGTTCCCCATTATAAATTCCCCTCATTCTGACTGCAAGGGACCTACGCTTGACTTCACCAATCTTTTTCTCTTCACATATCTATAGAAGCTTTTACAGTCAGTTTTTATGTTCCCTGCAAGCTTACTCTCATACTCTATTTTCCCCCTCTTAATTAATCCTTTTGTCCTCCTTTGCTGAATCCTAAACTGCTCCCAATCCTCAGGTTTGCTGCTTTTTCTGGCCAATTTATATGTCCTCTCCTTGGATCTTATGCTATCCCTAATTTCCCTTGTTAACCACGGTTGCGCCACCTTTTTTGTTTTATTTTTATGCCAGACAGGGATGAACAAATTCTGTAGTTCATCCATGCGATCTTTAAATGTTTGCCATTGCCTATCCACCGTCAACCCTTTAAGTAACGTTCCTCAATCCATCCTAGCCAACTCGCGCCTCATACCATCGTAGTTTCCTTTATTTAAATTCAGGACCCTAGTCTCTGAGTCAACTACTTCACTCTCCATCTTAATGAAGAATTCTATCATATCGCTCCTCCCCAAGGGGCCTCGCACAACAAGATTGCTGATTAATCCTTTCTCATTACAGAATACCCAGTCTAAGATAGCCTGATCTCTAGTTGGTTCCTCGACATATTGGTCCAGGAAACCATCCCGTATACACTCTAGGAATTCCTCCTCCACAGTATTGTTACTAATTTGGTTAGCCCAATCTATATGTAGATTAAAGTCACCCATGATAACTGCTGTGCCCTTATTGCACTCATCTCTAATTTCTCGTTTAATGCCATCCCCAACCTCAGCATTACTGTTTGGGGGTCTGTATACAACTCCCACTAACGTTTTCTGCCCCTTGGTATTTCTCAGCTCTACCCATACAGATTCCACATTATCAGAGCTAATATCCTTCCTTACTATTGTGTTAATCTCCTCTTTAACCAGCAATGCTACCCCACCTCCTTTTCCTTTTTGTCTGTCCTTCCTGAATATTGAATACCCCTGGATGTTGAATTCCCAGCCTTGGTCACCCTGGAGCCATGTCTCCGTAATCCCAATTATATCATATCCGTTTACATCTATTTGCGCAGCTAATTCATCCACCTTATTACGAATGCTCCTCGCATTAAGACACAGTCTTCAGGCTTGTTTTTTTAACACTCTTAGTCTTTTTAGAATTATTTTTTACTGTGGCCCTGTTTGATTTACACACTTGATTTCTCTGCCTTCCACTTTTGCTTTTCTCCTTCCTGTCTTTTGCTTCTATCCTTGTTTTCCTTTCCTCTGTCTCCCTGCACAGGTTCCCAACCCCCTGCCATTTTAGTTTAAACCCTCCCCAACAGCACTAGCAAACACTCCCCCTAGGACATCGGTCCCGGTCCTGCCCAGGTGCAAACCGTCCAGTTTGTACTGGTCCCACCTCCCCCAGAACCGGTTCCAATGTCCCAGGAATTTGAATCCCACCCCCTTGCACCATTCCTCTAGCCACGTATTCATCTGAAATATCCTTCTATTTCTACTCTGACTAGCACGTGGCCCATGGCTTTCTTGCTGTCCTAGGGTGCTGGTTTCTATTTCTCAGGTGTCGCCACATTCACTTTCAGACAATCTGTGTCTTATTTAAGAAGGGTGTGAGAGATAAACTAGGAAATTATAGGCCTATTAGTCCAACATCAGTTGTGGGGAAGTTACCAGAATCTGTTATTAGGAACAGAGTGACTGAGCATTTGGACAAATATGAGCTGATCAGAGAGAACCAGCATAGATCTGCAAAGCGTAAGTCATGTCTAACAACAACAACTTGTATTTATATAGCGCCTTTAACGTAGTAAAACGTCCCAAGACGCTGCACAGGAGTATTTTAAGACAACAAATTTGAAACCGATCCACATAAGGATAAATTAGGGCAGGTGACCAAAAGCTTGGTCAAAGAGGTAGGTTTTAAGGAGCGTCTTGAAGGAGGAAAGAGAGGTAGCGAGGCGGAGAGGTTTAGGGAGGGAATTCCAGAGCTTAGGGCCTAGGCAACAGAAGGCATGACCACCAAAAGATTGAGCGATTATAATCAGGGATGCTCAAGAGGGCAGAATTAGAGGAGCGCAGATATCTCGGGGGGTGGTGGGAGGTTGTGGGGCTGAAGGAGATTACAGAGATAGGAAGGGGTGAGGCCATGGAGGGATTTGAAAACAAGGATGAGAATTTTGAAACGAGGCACTGCTTAACCGGGAGCCAATGTAGGTCAGCGAGCACAGGGGCGATGGGCGAACAGGACTTGGTGCAGGAGACAGACAGAGTTGATTTTTTTGAGGAGGTAACTAATGTGGTAGATAAGGGAGTGTCTATGGATGTTATTTACATGGACTTCCAGAAGGAATTCCATAAGGTTCCACATAAGAGATTGCTAACAAAAATGAGAGCGCATGGAATTGGAGGCAACCTATTAGCTTGGATAGGGAATTGATTAAGAGGTAGGAGACAGAGAGTAGGGATAATGGGTATGTATTTAAATTGTCAGAATGTGAGTAGTGGTGTCCCCCAGGGATCTATACTGGGGCCTCAGCTTTTCACTATATTTTTAAATGACTTAGATGAAGGAATAGAGAGCCGTATATCCAAGTTTGCTGACTATACTAAGTTAGGTGGCACAGTAAATAGTGTAGATGGGAGCAGAAAGTTGCAAAGGGACACTGATAGATTAATTGAATGGGCAAAACTGTGGCAGATGAGTTCAATGTGGGGAAGTGTGAGCTCATCCACTTTGGACTTAAGAAAGATCGATCAGAGTATTTTCCAAATGGCGAGAAGTTGGGAACTGTGGAGCAAGGGAGCATAACCTTAAAATTAGAGCTAGGCCGTTCAGGGGTGATGTCAGGAAACACTTCTTCACACGAAGGGTAGTGGAAATCTGGAACACTCTTTCCCCTAAAAAGCTGTTGAGGCTGGGGGGTCAATTAAAAATTACAAAACTGAGATTGATAGATTTTTGTTAGGCAAGGGTATTAAGGATTACGGAACCAAGGTCGGCAGATGGAGTTAAGATACAGATCTGCCATGATCTAACAGGCTCGAGGGGCTGAATGGTCTACTCCTGTTCCTATGTTCCTGTCGGCAAGCACATAATTGCATGCCTGACGGTGTCTTCATACAAATATAGTTTGTGTATGTATGTGAGTATGCCCTGACATGGTTTAACACATCCATTTTTGTGCACGGGGGTGTGTGTGCGTGTGTGTATTCAATCGCACGAGTGAATGTGGTAATCTAAGTCCCTGTAGCCAGATTGGAAGGAGCTCGCCCCATTCTGATTGCTGGCACTCAAGTGTATTGTTTTGGCATGTGTTTGTGTCAGACACCCTGCGCAAGGGATCAGCTTTCCTCACGTGAATCATGGTGCAAATCAGTTCTAAAAGGTTTAGATCCTGCCCACACGGTCAAGTGCCAATAGCACTCAATTCTCTGGTGTAAGTGCATTTGCATAGCTATTCACAGCAGGCTCAGGTGAGTCTTAGGAGGATTCTAGTCGTGGGAGAGGAAAATTGTGTGCAATTCAAATTTAAAGGGGCGGTTCCAATTAAAAAAGAGAGACACAATAGAGGGACAAAAAAACTCAGAAACCCTTTGGAAAGCCTTAAGGAGTACTTCAATTCCATCAACAGCCTTTTCCAAGGTTGATGGGCAGGAGAGTAAGAGGCGGCAGGAAAATAGGAAGGGAATGGGAACCCTGGGTGCAGACCAGTCTTCCGACAAATGACAGAGCAGCCCAGCTCCTGAGCCCCTGTTCTCAGTAAAGGTCACCTAGATGGAAGTCCGGAGCAGATACCCGATTTTCGTCTTGGGGCAATTACTTAGCAACACATAGAAGATACAACACAGGAACAGGTCATTCGGCCCAACCAGTCCATGTTGGCGTTTACTCTCCACACGAGCAAACAGTTCTAATCACTTTTACCCACTCTGTTCCCATATCGCCACAAACCCTTTTCCTTCATCCGCCTGTCCAATCTAATCTTGAATTTTTACACAGTTTCTGCCTCAATCACTAAGCCTGGAAGTGAATCCCACAGCATCACAACTCTGTGTGGAGAAATTTCTCCTGCCTTCAACTACATTACAACAGTGTCTACACTGCAAAAGTATTTTATTGGCTGTAAAGCGCGTTGGGATGTCCTGAGGTCGTGAAAGTTCGCTATATATATTCAATTCTTACTGAAAACAGTCTTCCTTTCTGGCTTCACACTACCAGCAGGGAGACCTGTCATGTACTGCACACGCATTTCCCGTCCTTTAAGGGTGCTGAGGTCAATTGAAGCACCCCCGCCACTGCCCAAGTTGAAATCAGCTAATACAGCACAGATATACCAGATATAACGCAGTACCACATTGGGAGTGAGTTCCAGGATAGTGACAGACGGCTGGGAATGAGTTACATGGGTAGTGATAGACGGCTGGGAGTGAGTTACATGGATAGTGATAGACGGTTGGGAGTGAGTTACATGGATAGTGATAGACGGCTGGGAATGAGTTACATGGATAGTGATAGACGGCTGGGAATGAGTTACATGGATAGTGATAGACGGCTGGGAATGAGTTACATGGATAGTGATAGACGGCTGGGAGTGAGTTACATGGATAGTAATAGACGGCTGGGGGTGATTTACATGGATAGTGATAGACAGCTGGGAGTGAGTTACATGGATAGTGATAGACGGCTGGGAGTGAGTTACATGGATAGTAATAGACGGCTGGGAGTGAGTTACATGGATAGTGATAGACGGCTGGGAGTGAGTTACATGGATAGTGATAGACGGCTGGGAGTGAGTTACATGGATAGTGATAGACAGCTGGGAGTGAGTTACATGGATAGTGATAGACGGCTGGGAGTGAGTTACATGGATAGTGATAGACGGCTGGGAGTGAGTTACATGGATAGTGATAGACGGCTGGGAGTGAGTTACATGGATAGTGATAGACGGCTGGGAGTGAGTTACATGGATAGTGATAGACGGCTGGGAGTGAGTTACATGGATAGTGATAGACGGCTGGGAGTGAGTTACATGGATAGTGATAGACGGCTGGGGGTGAGTTATATTGAGACTAATTGCGCCAATGCGATACCTCAAGTGCAAGTTCCCTGTGTCTCTGTCAGTTGTGATGTGCACTGGATCCCCATCCAACCTGTCTGACATGGTGGCACAGGTGCTTATTTTGAGGCGTGTTGATGAGAACAGCTATTGTCACTCGCTCAGTATATGAGGTTTTATAGAAGTTGGACAAATTGCACACACTTCCTGTAAACACAGTCTGAGGCTCCTGTACTTAGGGTGCATTTACTGCTGTCAACTTTTGTGTTGTTTACTGTCTCCCCTTATCTACTATAGAAATCTAATACCCCCACGCATAATCCAGAGAGTCAGACAAAACACGATCCCAATACCAAGGAAAAGGTGGAGGAGGATTTTGTGATTTATAAATCATTGGTATAGTGTGAGTGTCTGTGCCGAAACTAGGTTTAGTTACACCCAGACCACAGGCACTTTCTGCAGTTATCTTTTCAAAATACTTGTTTCCTTTTAGTTTTAAAGATGTTCCACGAACCTGAATTTGAATTAATGATTGAAACAAGAAACACATCACAGGTGAAATGAGTCTCGGGCTGATTAGAATATAGTTGTGATTCAGAGAGCCCCGCCAAGCAGACTGAGCATATTTAATTGCTTTCCCGCCCATTCTCTGGCCATCAAGGTGCGAGGTTGATATAAATAGAGGTCAGGGCCCATTCCATCACTGCACACTGATCACTAGCAGCAGTGCGACCAAACTCACGCACACTGCCCAACTCCTTCAGCCTTTGAACTCCCAAACATGGCACTGAAGATTAAGGTACAGCTGGCTGTTATTTCTATAAGGTGATCTAACTCAGGTTTTCAAGACTATGGCGGGGGATTGAGAGACGCCTGTTCGCTGCGGTGAAGGGTTGAATTATATGGGGTCCTGCACAGCGGGGTAAATGTCTGACCAGCCAGGAGCTATCGGCAAGCTGACCCGTGTGAGCCACGTTGCTAGTGTTGTACTAAGAAATAAAAGCTTTTTTTTAAGTGAAACGTTTTAGTCTGTTTAACGTAAACGCCGGCATGGACTGGTTGGGCCGAATGGCCTGTTTCTGTGCTGTATATTCTATGTAATTCTACGTAACGTCGTCACAAAAATCTGGGCAATGCACAATGCAGATGTGGGGCTTGTAGCAATAGAGGAGTTCGAAGTTTTTTGGGGTACTGGGGGCTACCACACGTGTAACCCGTGTGCTAAAGGCTTTCCACACGCATGGCTGTCAGTCATACCCAGTCTAGACAGATGGCAGCGATGCTTCTGAATGACTTTACAGCCGTTAAGCTTATAGATAGTTTACATTTCAACCATCATATATGAATTTATATTTGTTGTGTCTGTGGGCTATGACTGTATCAATGCTAGTGACCTTTGCCCTCCTAACCTTGAGCTGTCCCATTTAAGCTTCGGTGGTGACCAGCCTGACACAAATTGACATTTTTCTTTGATTTAAAAAAAACTCATCAACTGTGGAATAGAGTCAAATAAAAATGAATCAGAATGCACCACTTTACCTGCTAACCTTCCTAGCAACGCACACTATAGGAGAGAGCGCCAGCATTTGGAAAGACTGCGCACAGTTTTAACTTTGCTGCCAACAGCACAGCCTCAACAAGGGTCACTGGATAATATTGAGGGATCTGTGGCTGATTGCCCCCCACTTCCTCCCCCGTCTGAGCCAGTTAGAGCATTCCATCCTGGCTGGGATCGGCCGACACACTTAAGGAAGGAAGCTGGACCCTGATCTGTGTGATTTACTGGGATTTAAATCTGTGACAGTATGGTGGGATTTATCATTAATGTTATTTTTGTAAACAGTTTAGATCACAGTGAGATCTGGCAAGATATTGGGGGAACTGGGCTGGCCATGAAAAAAAGCCTTATTAGATTGTATTTATACTGCTGCTTTTGCGCGTCATTGTGAGCCAGTTCCTTGGACACCTTACAGAGCTCCGCATGTGTGTATACGCAGGTATGCAGAGCTCTCAGCTGACAGGGAGACTCCGAACCAGGAGTAGTTCAAACAAGTTTCTGTCTGGCTGTGTCAGACCAGTAGCTGCAGTACAGGTTGAGCGTCCAAAATCCGGAGTTCCGGAATGCGGAATCCAGACTCCGCGACGATTGGTGGCAGTGTTGTCCGGAATCCATAAAATGTTCCGGAATCCGGAACTCCGGATTTTGGACGCTCAACCTGTACTTCAAAAAGCCATTTACTTTTGTTGTCTTTTTTTGAAAAATCCTATGAAAAATGCGAGTGATGCAATAAATCTTTAGTGTTGTGTTTTATCCTCCTTAATCTGCACAGCTCCACTAAGTGTTTCCGCCAGGCTGCGGCCACGGTACCATGCTGCCCTGGTGGCCTAGTGTGGGCCATCGGATGCTCTGCAGAGCTCGCAGCATCCCTCCCCTTTAACAGAAGGGATGGGGCGGAGAAATGCGTTAGCACTACGCGGAGCGGCCCAGGCATTTCCGGACTCGGAATGTGTTTCTGATGTCCGAAGTCCGGAAACGCCCGAGCCCAGGTTGCGATATTTCCGGACATCGGACATCAGAAACACGAAAACCGGCTCGGCCTCGGTCCCGAGGTTGCTGGATTCAGGACGCTCAACCTGTATAAATAAACCCTTAGGTTTCTGGGTTCAAGTCCCGGTCCAGAGACTTGAGCACAAATCTAGGCTGACACTCCAGTGCAGTACTGACGGAGTGCTGCACTGTCAGAGGTGCCGTCTTTTGGATGAGACGTTAAACCGAGGCCTGTCTGCTCTCTCAGGTGGACGTAAAAGGCATTATTTCGAAGAAGAACAGGCGAGTTATCCCCAGTGTCCTGGTCAATATTTAACCCTCAATCGACATCACTAAAAAAACAGGTTATCTGGTCATTATCACATTGCTGTTTGTGGGAGTTTGCTGTGTGCAAATTGGCTGCCGCGCATCCTGTATTACAACAGTGACTACACTTCAAAAAGTACTTCATTGGTTGTAAAGTACTTTGGAACGTCCGGTGGTTGTGAAAAGCGCTATATAAATGCAAGTCTTTTTTCTTTTGTTTAATCATTCATCAATAGCACAGGGGCTTAATCATTGTACGTCTGGGGGGAAGAGACTGTACGTCTGGGGGTAGAGACTATATCTCGTGGGTAGGGGACTGTATCTCGGGGGTAGCGACAGTAGTTCTCCTTGGTTAGTTTAGCTCGCTCGCACTGTAGGTATCAGGAACCTTGCCAAGGATTCCTCCTGACGATGTCACCAGCATTCAAATGTCTCAGAAAAATATTCTAAAAATCAACAGAAATGGATGGAGAGCAGCCACACACTGAATATTGAGAGTCACTGGGATTAGATTTAACTCTTTCATTTTTAAAGCGATTCTGAATATGAAGTTTCTTCTTTAAAGTGATTCTCTGGTGACAAAGCTCTCTCTTTAGATCATTGTGAGGCCGAGCTCCTGAACTCAGGGAACTGAATCTGCTTTCAGTAGAGAAAAGAAAGTCAAAAGGGGACATGATCCAGGTTTTTGAAATGCCTGAGCAGAATGCAAAGTGTAAATGTGAGGCAGCACTAGAGGCAACCAGCATAAAATTAACAAGCTTCAACCAAGACATGAGATTAGAAAGACTCCCAGCTAAAGCTGCTAAGGATGTGTTGATTTTTTTTTGTATTAGTTCATAGGATGTGGGCGTCGCTGGCAAGGCCAGCATTTATTGCCCCTCCCTCGCTGCCCTTGAGAAGGTGGTGGTGAACCGCTGCAGTCCGTGTGGTGAAGGTACTCCCACAGTGCTGCTAGGGAGGGAGTTCCAGGATTTTGACCCAGTGATGATGAAGGAATGGCAATATACTTCCAAGTCAGGATTGTGTGTGACTTGGAGGGGAACTTGGAGGTGGTGGTGTTCCGATGCGCCTGCTGCCCTTGTCCTTCTAGGTGGTAGAGGTTGCGGGTTTGGGAGGTGCTGCAGTGCATCTTGTAGATGGTACACACTGCAGCCACGGTACGCCGGTGGTGGAGGGAGTGAATGTTTAAGGTGGTGGATGGGCTGCCAATCAAGCGGGCTGCTTTGCCTTGGATGGTGTCGAGCTTCTTGAGTGTTGTTGGAGCTGCACTCATCCAGGCAAGTGGAGAGTATTCCATCACACTCCTTACTTGTGCCTTGTAGATGGTGGAAAGGCTTTGGGGAGTCAGGAGGTGAGACACTCGCCGCAGAATACCCAGCCTCTGACCTGCTCTAGTTGCCACAGTATTTATGTGGCTGGTCCAGTTAAGTTTCTGGTCAATGGTGATCCCCAGGATATTGATGGTGGGGGATTCGGCAATGGTAATGCCTTGAATATCAAGGGGCAGTGGTCAGACGTTCGCTTGTTGGAGATAGTCATTGCCTGGCACTTGTGTGGCGTGAATGTTACTTGCCACTTATCAGCCCAAGCCTGAATGTCATCCAGGTCTTGCTGCATTCGGGCATGGACTGCTTCATTATCTGAGGAGTTGCGAATGGCACGGAACACTGTGCAGTCATCAGCGAACATCCCCACTTCTGACCTTATGATGGAGGAAAGGTCATTGATGAAGCAGCTGAAGATGGTTGGGCCTAGGACACTGCCCTGAGGAACTCCTACAGCGATGTCCTGGTGCTGAGATGATTGACCTACAACAACCACAACCATCTTCCTTTGTGCTGGGTATGACTCCAGCCAGTGGAGAGTTTTCCCCCCGATTTCCATTGATTTCTGTTTTACTAGGGCTCCTTGATGCCACACTCTATGAAATGCTGCCTTGATGTCAAGGGCAGTCACTCTCACCTCACCTCTGGAATTCAGCTCTTTTGTCCATGTTTGGACCAAGGCTGTAATGAGGTCTGGAGCCGAGTGGTCCTGGCGGAACCCAAACTGGGCATCAGTGATAGCACTGTCGACAACACCTTCCATCACTTTGCTGATGATTGAGAGTAGACTGATGGGGCGGTAATTGGCCTGATTGGATTTGTCCTGCTTTTTGTGGACAGGACATACCTGGGCAGTTTTCCACATTGTCAGATAGATGCCAGTGTTGTAGCTGTACTGGAACAGCTTGGCTAGAGGCGCGGCTAGTTCTGGAGCACAAGTCTTCAGCACGGCAGCCGGGATGTTGTCAGGGCCCATAGTCTTTGCTGTATCCAGTGCGCTCAGCCGTTACTTGATATCATGTGGAGTGAATCGAATTGGCTGAAGACTGGCTTCTGTGGTGGTGGGGACCTCAGGAGGAGGCCGATATGGATCATCCACTCGGCACTTCTGGCTGAAGATGGTTGCAAACGCTTCAGCTTTGTCTTTTGCACTCATGTGCTGGGCTGCACCATCATTGAGGATGGGGATATTCATGGAGCCTCCGCCTCCCGTTAGTTGTTTAATGGTCCACCATCATTCACACTGGATGTGGCAGGACTGCAGAGCATTGATCTGATCCGTTGATTGTGGCATCGCTTAGCCCTGTCTATAGCATGCTGCTTCCAATTTTTAGCATGCATGTAGTCCTGTGTTGCAGCTTCCCCAGGTTGGCACCGCATTTTTAGGTACGCCTGATGCTGCTCCTGGCATGTTCTTCTACACTCCTTATTGAACCAGGGTTGGTCCCCTGGCTTGATGGTAATAGTAGAGTGAGGGATATGCCGGGCCATGAGGTTACAGATTGTGATGGAATACAGTTCTGCTGCTGCTGATGGCCCACAGCGCCTCATGGATGCCCAGTTTTGAGCTGCTAGATCTGTTCTGAATCTGTCCCATTTAGCACAGTGGTAGCGCCACACAACACGATGGAGGGTGTCCTCAGTGTGAAAACGGAACTTCGTCTCCACAATGACTGAGCGGTGGTCACTGCTACCAATGCTGTCATGGACAGATGTATCTGCGACAGGTAGATTGGTGAGGACGAGGTCAAGTAGGTTATTCCTTTGTGTTGGTTCTCTCATCACCTGTCGCAGGCCCAGACTGGCAGCTATGTCCTTCAGGACTTGGCCAGCTCGGTCAGTAGTGGTGCTACAGAGCCACTCTTGGTGATGGACATTGAAGTCCCCCACCCAGAGTACATTCTGTGCCCTTGCTACCGTGCTACAGTGTTGTTCAACATGGAGGAGTACTGATTCATCAGCTGAGGGAGGGTGGTAGGTGGTAATCAGCAGGAGGTTTCCTTGCCTATGCTTGTCCTGAAGCCATGAGACTTCCTGGGGTCCGGAGTCAATGTTTAATGCAATTAAAGAAAGAGCTGGATAAATACTTGTTTTGGAAAGGGATGGAGAGTGGCAGGTCAGGTACAAAAAGAGACAGTTGAACACTGTGTAAAATTATGGTTCCTGGGTTGCTAGAACCGTTGAAAGAAGCTGATCAAGGACGAATAATGTGAGATGGGAGCTGAACAGTTTTACTCAATTTGCCTTTGGGTTGGGGGCTGGAGCAGAGGGGGAAGTGGGAGGTGGTAGGGGCAAGGAAACAACAACTTGGATTTATACAGTGCTTTTAACATAGAGAAACATCCCAAGGCACTTCATGGAGGTGTAATCAGACAAAAATGGACACTGTGCCAAAGAAGGAAGGAGATATTATGAGGAATGACCAAAAGCTTGCTCAAAGAGCTGTTTTTTAAGGAGGGTCTTAAAGGAGGAGGGGGAGGTGGGGCGACAGAGAGGGAATTCCAGGCTGTGCGGCCTAGAAAGCGGAAGGCGCGGCCGCCAATGGTTGGGCAAAAGGAAGGAAGGAATGAACAAGAGGCCAGAATCAGAGGAACAGAATTCGATTGGAGGGCATTGTAGGGCTGGAGGAGTTTACGGAGATGGGGGGAGGGGCCGAGGCCGAGGCCATGAATAATTTAAGCACAAAGATGAGAATTTTAAATTTGAGGTGTTGGCGACTGGGAGCTAACCTAGGTCAGTGAGGACAAGGGTAATGGGTAAGCGGATAGATAATCTATGGTTAGGATTGATGGATGCACACAGAGATAATCAAATACTCTGCAGCAAGATTGCTCTATTGCTGCTGGGGCCAAGAAAATGCCATTTGTAAAAACTACCTGGTCAGGGCTGGACCTTGGAGATGTGAGGAGTAGGTTGATAGGAAATTGCACAACATTTTCAATCTGAGAATGAGAGCAATTGAGTTGGACTGAGTTACAATCCAGATGCTGAAAACATTGGAACAGGAGTGGGCCATTGATCCCCTCGAGCCTGTTCCACCATTCAATGAGATCATGGCTGATCTGTGACCTAACTCCATGTACCCGCCTTTGCCCCATATCCCTTAATACCTTTGGTTAACAAAAATATGTCAATCTCCGATTTAAAATTAACAATTGATCCAGCACACCTTGCCGTTTGCAGAAGAGTGTTCCAAATTTCTACCACCCTTTGTGTGTAGAAGTGTTTCCTAATTTCACTCCTGAAAGGTCTGGCTCTCATTTTTAGACTATGCCCCCTAGTCCTAGAATCCCCAACCAGCGGAAATAGTTTCTTTTGATCTACCCTATCTGTTCCTTTTAATATCTTGAAAACATCGATCAAATCACCCCTTAACCTTCTAAGTTCCAGGGAATACAACTGTGTCTATCCCATTTGTCCCATCAATCTGGGCTGAACTGAAGTGTGAGAAGACATAAGTGTGCACAATATCTACAAGCCTGGAGCAGAGAGTGTGCACAATGCCTAGCGAATCACAGATAAACTATAATGAGTAAGAGCAATGCATATATATATATATATACGGGGGTGGAGAGGTCCGCTGCCTGATTGTTCTGTTTGACATCGGCACAGTGTCACCCCTTGGTGTTTCTTATTACCATTAACAAATGTGAGCAAACTGGTGGAGGTATCTGCCCAGTAATGTGGACACTCACTAGGTCTCCCAGCTCATGGATATGAAAGGGCTGACCATTATATCCATGGGCAGCAAACCCGCTGAGCCCAGAAACAAACGGTGAGATGCTAATCAGCAATGCCTTTTGTTTTATGATGGTTGTTTTGACTATTGCATCGAGGTAGCTCTTTGGTAAGATGCTGGTGGGACGTAGTGAGGAGGTTGGTTGATGAATCTCTCTCTGTTTCTTGCAGGTTGCCTTCTGCATCGTTACGCTGCTCACGATTTCCACCAAACACCATCCAGGAGCGTTGGGAAAACCGGCTAATTCCCATTCCAGCTTTCCACAAAAAGACATCGAGAACTGGATTCAGAAACTGAACACGCAGCCTGTTAGTCTTTCAGATGCTGAGGTGAACAGTGTGGCTCAGTGGACATACAGGTAAGAGACACAATTCTCTTAACTTCTATCAAGCACTTGTCTGCGGGTTACCTGACAAGGCCGCATTTATTGCCCACCCCTAGTTGCCCTGAATATGTGGTGGTGGTGGTGGTGGTGGGCCTTCTCCTTGAATTGCTGCAGTCCGTGTGGAGATGCTGCTCCCACAATTGCGTGAGGTAAATCCACAGCGATTGTTTACAACTGAGTGGTTAGCTAGGCCATTTGAAAGGCATTCAGTCAACCACGTAATGTGGGACTGGACTCAAGTCTAAGCCAGACTGGGTAAGGGAACGGTAGGTTCCTTTCCCTGAAGGACATTAGTTGGGTTTTTACAACAATCTGGCTGCCTTGGAGGGTTTTTTTTCCCTCTCTGGTGCCAGTCCACGAATTAGCAGATTTTATTGAATTCAATCCCATAACTTGCCATGATGGGATTTGAATATCTTCCTGACTGCGATACACAAGGGGATAGAATTTCCGCGGAGTTCTCCCGGTCACACAGTTTCTCCAGAGTTTCACACTGAAGTGTTGGCGGGAGATTGGGGGGAACCTCGGTGGAAATTCTACCCCAAGGACACTCCTGATGGCTCAGTGCGCGAGTGAGTCGTTTGGTGTGGTATTGAACTGCATTGCCCAGGAAGCTCCTGAGTTCAATCTTTGAAATGCGACCCAAACTGATCTCGGCTGAAGTACCAGTCAGCATGGTAACCTCTCCCCAAAAAGGCTCGGGATGCTGGCGGTCAATCGAAGTTGACAAGACTGAGACTGATAGATTTATAATAAAAACAGAAAATGCTGGCAATACTCAACAGGTCAGGCAGCATCTGTGGAAAGAGAAACAGAGTTAACGTTTCAGGTCGATGACCCTTCTTGCATTTATATAGCGCCTTTAACGTAGTAAAACCTCCACAGGAGTGTTATCAGACAAAATTTGACACCGAGCCACATAAAGAGATATTAGTACAGGTGCCTGATTAGAAGCTGCTAATGACCCCGATCGATATCTTTTCTTTACAGTAATGACTTTAATGCTGGTCGAACGCCGCAGATTCTAAGGAGGGCAAACTGCAGCCAATCGTCCTGCTTCATTAATAATTCCTACGATCCCTACTACTCTGCCGTCAACCTGGCCATCAAGTTACCGGTGCTGAGGCACGTGCGAGGCGGCGCGCCGACCCTGGACTATGAGAGTGTGGTGGTTGCCTGTCTCTGTCTCCACACCAGCCTCTAGCCGCCTGATCCCAGCTTCGGGCTCCGGATATCCATATTCAGACTGCCATCTGTCAACTTCCTTTTATTTTTCGGTGACAACATTTGTATGAAGCTGACAACTCTTAAACTGCCAACATAAGCAGCTTTAACGTGGGGAATGTGTCATAGATTTATATTACATAGAATTACATAAAATGTACAGCACAGAAACAGGCCATTCGGCCCAACTGGTATTTAAGCTTCACACGAGCCTACTCTGTCTCACCCTTTCAGCATATCCTTCTATTTCTTTCTCCCTCATGTACTTATGTAGCTTTGTCCTAATTAATTTATATTTAATTTAATTTTAATTTTGTGATTAATTTTATTGATGTTTTTTATGTATTTAATTTTGTAATTGTGACTCTGCTTTCCATGTCCCATTACTTGGATTTGAAGTTTTTTTTAATAGAATAAAACAAAATCTTCACCTCTGTTCTGTTCCAGTTTATTTAAATGGGTTCTCTCACATGCCTTGGTAATGACTGGGCTGCCTCAGGGGTCTGTACTGAGACTAATGTAATGTAAAGTGCTTCGAGCTGGGGTCAGAAACAAAACTGTCGACATTGCCAGATGACACGGAGTTGGGAAGGTGGGTGGGGAGCTGAGGGGGAGGAGGTGGGTTTCAAACAGTTGGGATGAGCCAAACCAAATGCTAAGGGACCTGGATAGGTCAGGAAAGTGGACTGATGGGTGGCAAATGGCATTTCATATGGTAATGAGAATAAGGATTAAATAGTTAGAATATCTGCTGCGTAATCTAATTGAGATGTTTAAGATGATTAAAGGATTTGATAGGGTAGATAGAGAGAAACTATTTCCTCTGGTGGGGGAGTCCAGAACAAGGGGACATAACCTTCAAATTAGAGCGAGGCTGTTCACAAAGGGTAGTGGAAATCTGGAACACTCTCTCCCAAAAAGCTGTAGAGGCTGAGGTTCAATTGAAAATGTCAAAACTGCGATTGATAGATTTTTGTGAAGGGTTTTTAAAAATTAGTTTATGGGTTGTGGGCGTCGCTGCCAAGGCCAGCATTTATTGCCCATCCCTAATTGCCCTTGAGAAAGTGGTGGTGAGATGCCTTCTTGAACCACTGTAGTCCATGTGCTGAAGGTACTCCACAGTGCTGTTGGGGAGGGAGTTCCAGGATTTTGACCCAGCGACGATGAAGGATCGGCGATATACTTCTAAGTCAGGATGGTGTGTGACTTGGAGGGTAACGGAGGTGGTGGTGTTCACATGCGCCTGCTGCCCTTGTCCTTCTAGGAAGAGGTCGCGGGTTTGGGAGGTGCAGCCGAAGAAGCCTTGGCGAGTTGCTGCAGTGCATCTTGTAAATGGTACACACTGCAGCCATGGTACGCCGGTGGTGGAGGGAGTGAATGTTTAAGGTGGTGGAAGGGGTGCCAATCAAGCGGGCTGCTTTGTCCTGGATGGTGTCTAGTTTCTTGTGTTGTTGGAGCTGCACTCATCCAGGCAAGTGGAGAGTATTCCATCACACTCCTTACTTGTGCCTTGTAGATGGTGGAAAGGCTTTGGGGAGTCAGGAGGTGAGACACTCGCCACAGAATACCTAGCCTCTGACCTGCTCTTGTATCCAGAGTATTTATGTGGCTGGTCCAGTTAAGTTTCTGGTCAATGGTGACCCCCAGGATGTTGATGGTGGGGGATTTGGCCATGGTAATGCCGTTGAATGTCAAGGGGCGGTGGAGATCTCGCTTGTTGGAGATAGTCATTGCCTGGCACTTCTGTGGCACGAATGTTACCTGCCACTTATCAGCCCAAGCCTGAACGTCATCCACTTCTTGTTGCATTCGGGCATGGACTGCTTCATTATCTGAGGAGTTGTGAATGGCACTGAACATTGTGCAGTCATCAGCGAACATCCCCATTTCTGACCTTATGTTGGAGGGAAGGTCATTGATGAAGCAGCTGAAGATGGTTGGGCCTAGGACACTGCCCTGAGGAATTCCTGCAGCGATGTCCTGGGGCTGTGATGATTGACCTTCAATCACAACGACCATCTTCCTTTGTGCTAGGTATGACTCCAGCCAGTGGAGAGTTTCCCCCCCGATTCCCATTGATTTCTGTTTTACTAGGGCTCCTTGATGCCACACTCTATGAAATGCTGCCTTGATGTCACTCTCACCTCACCTCTGGAATTCAGCTTCTTTGTCCATGTTTGGACCAAGGCTGTAATGAGGTCTGGAGCCAAGTGGTCCTGGCGGAACCCAAACTGGGCATCAGTGAGCAGGTTATTGGTGAGTAAGTGCCGCTTGATAGCACTGTCGACGACACCTTCCATCACTTTGCTGATGATTGAGAGTAGACTGATGGGGTGGTAATTGACTGGATTGGATTTGTCCTGCTTTTTGTGGACAGGACATACCTGGGCAGTTTTCCACATTGTCAGGTAGATGCCATTGTTGTTGCTGTACTGGAACAGTTTGGCTAGAGGCACGGCTAGTTCTGGAGCACAAGTCTTCAGCACGATAGCCGGGATGTTGTCGGGGCCCATAGCCTTTGCTGTATCCAGTGCGCTCAGCCGTTACTTGATATCACGTGGAGTGAATTGAAGACTGGTTTCTGTGATGGTGGGGAACTCAGGTGGAGGCCGATATGGATCATCCACTCGGCACTTCAGGCTGAGGATGGTTTCAAACGTTTCAGCTTTGTCTTTTGCACTCATGTGCTGGGCTCCACCATTATTGAGGATGGGGATATTCATGGAGCCTCCTCCTCCCGTTAGTTGTTTAATGGTCCACCACCATTCACGACTGGATGTGGCAGCTGTTAAGGGATATGGAACCAAGCCGGGTAAATGGAGTTAAGATACAGATCAGCTATGCTCTAATTGAATGGCTTGAGGGGCTGAATGGCCTACTCCCGTTCCTATGCTTGCTGACCACAATGTTACATTTAATGAAGTGTAGTGACTGGCTCCGTGCTCCGCCAGGAAAGGGAGTTGAGCAATGTTTGAATGGCTGCGAGCTGATTTTGGAATGATGATCTCACAAGCTGCATGTGTCGTCATCAATGGGACAAAATCCGGAGGTTCGGACAGAGTGTCACTGTTCACCTCAGAATATAAACTAAGTGGCTCCAGGCAATAGGAAGCAACACAGGAGATGGATCTGGGGGTGTTGGTGGAAAGACTCACTAAAACCAACAGAGTGTGGCAGCGGCAGGAAAGCTGATAGGATCTTGGGATGTACCGTTAGAATTTTGCTCCCTATCATAACACCCTCCCCCTTTAATTGTCTCTGTCCCATTAAATTTCATTCATGCACAATTTTCTTCCTCCACCACTAGTGCGCTTCTTACACAGGAACAGGAGGAGGCCATTCAGCCCCTCGAGCCTGTTCTACCATTCAGTGAAATCATGTCACGCTCTACACTTGGATCTGTTGATAGTGATGTAATCGAGCCGAGTGCTATTAGCGCACTAGCG
Organism: Squalus acanthias; assembly: GCA_030390025.1. NCBI lineage: Eukaryota > Metazoa > Chordata > Chondrichthyes > Squaliformes > Squalidae > Squalus > Squalus acanthias. The sequence goes on along the minus strand of CM059437.1, from coordinate 51,505,389 downwards.
TTCACAAAGGATTAGCACCAGTTCTTAAACCTTTAGGCATAACCTGCACCATTAGAGACCCACACTCCACAATGGGTACAGCCACACCTGGAGTACCGGGTAGCATTCCGGGCACCAGCAAGGACATTGGAAGCAGTGCAGAAAAGAGCAACCAAATGGAGAACTAATTTAAGGCCCCTGAGCTATGAGGTTGAATGGCCTGCGATTCTCAGGGGAGAGATTGTTCAAGGTGCTTAAGGGAATCGATGAACTGAACCCTGATAATGTGTTGGAGATTGCCACAAACTCCAGGAACAGGGAATACGGGCCCAAACTTAGCAGACGGGGAGGTGCCCTGCGCTACACACTCGACGAGGGCCGACCCAGGCTGGTAGGAATATGGGTACAGCCACTGGTCTGGTCATCAGGCCTGAAGACTGGAAAGGAAAGGTAGGTCTTACCTCCTCATGCCAACCTTGCTTCGCCTCCTGACCCCCTCTGATCCTCAGGTGCAGCCTGACCCCCTCTGATCCTCAGGTGCAGCCTGACCCCCTCTGATCCTCAGGTGCAGCCTGACCCCCTCTGATCCTCAGGTGCAGCCTGACCCCCTCTGATCCTCAGGTGCAGCCTGACCCCCTCTGATCCTCAGGTGCAGCCTGACCCCCTCTGATCCTCAGGTGCAGCCTGACCCCCTCTGATCCTCAGGTGCAGCCTGACCCCCTCTGATCCTCAGGTGCAGCCTGACCCCCTCTGATCCTCAGGTGCAGCCTGACCCCCTCTGATCCTCAGGTGCAGCCTGACCCCCTTCGATCCTCAGGTGCAGCCTGACCCCTTCGATCCTCAGGTGCAGCCTGACCCCCTTCGATCCTCAGGTGCAGCCTGACCCCTTCGATCCTCAGGTGCAGCCTGACCCCTTCGATCCTCAGGTGCAGCCTGACCCCTTCGATCCTCAGGTGCAGCCTGACCCCTTCGATCCTCAGGTGCAGCCTGACCCCTTCGATCCTCAGGTGCAGCCTGACCCCTTCGATCCTCAGGTGCAGCCTGACCCCTTCGATCCTCAGGTGCAGCCTGACCCCTTCGATCCTCTGGTCTGAGAAGGGTCCAGGTGCAAGGCCTGAAGGCAGCTCCTTCGGGAGCCGCTGGGGCTGGGGCCCTTCACTGATCCCTGCCTCTCTTTCCTCTGCTTTGCGCCAGGGATAAGCATTTCCCGGGCTCTAATCACAGGAACGCAGGTCCCTTTGGTGTTACTTGTCTTACCCAGAGTTTCCCCCCAGAGACAATGACCTACGACCTGCATGTCTCCCAGCCAGGGCCTACTCCGGGATCTCTCTCTGCAGTACTCTTAGACCCTGGTGTCCATCGGATACCCAGGATTCACAGAGCAAAACTCGAATCGGCTGGGAAAGGGTTAATCAACGATTCCAACATATTTTATTTTCCCATTCAGATAAAGAACTAACTATGCATCATTGGACTCAGGACCCCCAGCTCCTGCTCACCGTTAGTACAGTTTTGGCCTCCATATTTAAGAAAGGATATACTTGCATTGGAGACAGTGCAGAGAAGGTTCACTAGGTTGATTCCTGGGATGAAGGGGTTGACGTATGATGAAAGGTTGAGCAGGCTGGGCCTATACTCATTGGAGTTTAGAAGAATGAGAGGGGATCTTATTGAAACATATAAGATTCTGAGGGGGATTGACAGGGTGGATGCTGAGAGGATGTTTCCCCTAGTGGGGGAATCTAGAACTAGGGGCCATAGTTTCAGAATAAGGGGTCGCCCATTTAAGACGGACATGAGAAGGAATTTCTTCTCTGAGGGTCGTGAATCTTTGGAATTCTCTACCCCAGAGAGCTGTGGAGGCTGGGTCATTGAATATATTCAAGGCGGAGATAGACAGATATTTGAACTACAAGGGAGTCAAGGGGTATGGGGAAGAGAGCGGGAAAGTGGTGTTGAGGCCAAGATTGGGTCAGCCATGATCTTACTGAACGGCAGAGCAGGCTTGAGGGGCCGATTGGCCGACTCCTGCTCCTGTTTCTTATGTTCTTATGACCCCCAGCTCCCTCTCACCATGACTCAGACCCCCTGAAGGAGACAGTTTCACTCCCCCTGTGTTACAATTCCACTGTGGTATATATAAATGCAAGTCTATGGAATTTGCAGTCAGCGGCGAAGCAAAGGTGTTCGCCGCTGGCCCTAAAGTAAGCTTCCTACAAAGATCTCGTGATCTCTGTGGTGAGAATTTCGGGTTTGCTGACGTGTAATTGAAATCAACAGAAGTTAACGGGGGTTCCCAGCAATGAGCTGCTATGATGTCAACAAGCTGTCCAAGCAGCCAATCAAAACGCAGAATTCTCACAGACAGCGAACCAGGAAGTGAGTAAGCTCTTAAAATTCTAACTTTTTAAAAATGTTCGCGAGCAGAACAAAGATTGGGGCTCTCACATGGGGAAAAGGAAAACCTGAAATAAAGATGAACAAACATTTTTTTTTAAATTAAACTTTTTTTAAAAAAGGTTTCTTAAAAAACATAATTTTTATTAAAATGGATAAATTTGACACTGCACGAAATTAAAATGAGTTTTTCAGGGCCATAACTTTTGTTTAGCAGTCAATACGCTGTTAAAACCCCAGTTACACCTAATCCAAAAGGGTTTAACTTTTAGTGGAGAATTTAACAGCGGAATTACTGCGGAAGAGCCGAAGATTTTGTCAGTTTCCCTGATTTGAGAGATTTCACTGATTGCCGGCTCTGTGGTGGGGTTGGGGGTTGGGGAGGGGGGGTTGAGCACAGTGCAGCCTGTGGAGGAGCAGTGAATGACTGACTGCAACTTCAGGATTTCTGCATTAGGCTGCACATGCGCTAAATCCTTAAGTTGCGGTCAGTTTCAAAGGCGAAATGATGGCGAACGCTGCCAGTTCACTGTCATCAGGTCCGCAAATTCCGGGTCTATATATTTTTATAAATTTATTGTTGAGTCTGGTCACTCCCCCAGCTCTCTCAAAACATTTACACTTAAAGTTGCTTGTAAGCATAGACCGCCACAACTCGCCCCCGGGCAGGAGAAATGGCAGTTGGGGTCACGTGTATAAATGTGGTACTGGCTGGCCAGATCTGACACTGCAGTCACTGGTCTTTTCAGCCCAAGGGGCTTTATCTGGCTGTTTTTACTTGGTGGCTTAGTGTTCGATCAGGTTCCACCATGTGGTCGTGCTGAGAATAGTGACACATGGCAACTCATCACTGCCACCACCTGGTGCCTATCTGTACTGCAGCAGGGTGTAAGAACCACATTAAAATGAAAATTATTTTAAAAAGTGAAGTTTAAATAGCGATCTGAATTACAGTGACTGCTCTTACATCCCTCATAATCAACACCAACAAAATAATTTCCTAAAAGTATGAGTGCAGGGAGATGAAGCTACTAAAAAGGTCAATAGCATTTTGTGTTTTAAAACTGGGGCATTGAGAACAAGAACAAAGATGAATTTGTACAAGTCCACAGTATTGGGTGCAGTGATGGGCACCCCATTATAGAAAGGATATTAATGCCATGGATAAAGTAGCGTAGATTCATCACAATGTTATAGAAGAAAAGAACTTGTATTTATTTAGCACGTTTCATGTCCCAAATCGCTTTACAGCCAATGAAATACTTTTGAAGTATAGTCACTGTTGGAAACATGGTAACCGATCTGTACACAGCAAGATCCCACAAACAACAATGAGACAATGGCCCAAAAATTCGTGAGGAAGCCTTCGTGCGAGGGTAAGGCCTCCCTGCGATCTCTCACTGCGCGTTGGCTTTTTCAGTTCCAGCTCGCACGAACTTGATGTTCTGGACAGCTGCTGTGCTGGGCTTGCGCATCCCACCGGCGTAGTTAATTCGTGCGAGCTGTGGGATCACGTGACTCAGTTAGAGCCAATGGCAGCACACCATCTTCCATTCATAACTTTCACATAAGTGCTGTGAAAGCTATGAATCTATACCCCCCCAAAAGAACAGCTAAACCTCAATTAAATTTTTTAAAAAAACCATCACATTAATAAAATAAGTATAGTTAAATAAATTAACCATTTTAAATAAAAAATTAAATTTTTGAAAAAATTTAAAATCTTTTAAAAAGTTATAAAAATAAACTTACCTGTCTTTAAAGTCTCTAAAAAAGATATACCTGTTAAAAAAAATTCAAAATAATACTTAATTCACTACTTACCTTGTTAAAAGTGGGTCTTACTCCTCCTTTTTTTAATGTGTAGAATCTTCCGTACTTACCTGCGCGTTGAAACCACTAAGTGCACTGCGTGCGCGCAGCCTGTAGCGCGCACGCGGTTCACCTAGGACCCGCCCCCTTTTCCATTCACCAAGTGCCGGTTTTCAGCGCATGCGCAGTGCATGCAGAAAACCGGCAATTGGAGACAGAATACGCGAGAGTACGCAGTGCGTACTCTCGCGTAGCGGCACTAATTTTTGGGCCAATGTGTTTTAATGACGTTGGTTGAGGGATAAATATTGCCCAGGGAGAACTCCCTGCCTCTTCATAGTGCCATGAGCTCTTTTATATCCACCAGAGAGGGCAGACATGGCTTTGGTTTAACATCCCACCTGAACGACAACACCTCTGGCGTGCAGCACTGAAATATTAGCCTGGATTATGCGCTCATGTCTCGCGAGTGGGACTTGAACCCATAACCTCCTGACTCAGAAGGCAAGAGTGCTGCCACTGAGCCACTTCTGACACCTCGTGAAGCTTATGAGGAGAGACATGAGAAACTAGGACTGACCCCTGGAGCAGCGAGCGGAATGGAGATTTAAGAGGTTTTAAATTTCAAAGTCAATATTGACACCACTGTGTTAGCCAATGAGTTGGTGGTGGGGCAGGACTTGTGGTTTTCATATGTAGCCTTTAAATTTACAACCGTTATAGATATGATTCAAAAGGGAACAACTTTCCTTTGGTTGGAGAGTCAGTGACAAGGGCTTGTCCATTTAAAATCACAGTGAGGAAAGGGGAAACTACCTCATGCAGAGAGTTGGGAATGATTGGTCACCGGCAGGGTGTGCTTGAGACAGAGACCATTGCTTCTTTAAGGGAAGAGTAGATAAACATTTTGAGTGGAGGATAGATACAGGGCTACGGGGAGAGAACAGGACGAGTAGTTTAGCAAAGAGCTAGCACAGACACAATGGGCTGAATGGCCTCCTTCAGTTCTATGATAATCATAGCAATGAGCTGATCATCAGACAGGGAACACGTGAAGACAAAAACGGTTTTGAACACTGGGATTTGTGGAAATGTGCATGGTTGTTTTAAATTTATTTTCTGATGTGAAGTCAAGGGTAGCCTTGCCCATACTTTTAATATACATGACTAGCTTAATCCTGCTGGCATTACTCACACTGCGTGAAAGGTTTAAGACCAGGGTGTTATGCCAAATAGTATTCAGGGGCACTGAATTATTAGGATTTGGAATCTGGAATCATTGATTGTGGGGATTCATGGTCTATCAGCACTTTTAGGGAGGTCGAGGATCTTGGAGCAGTGGGACAGTGACCAGTGTCTAAGCACACTGCAGCGAGAGGTTTAAACACATATGGACATTAAAAATCTGAAGTTACTCAGCTAAAAATGACATTCTTTTGCCACATTTTAGGTGATTCAATTGATTCATCATCTTTCTTTTATTTGTTGGTTCATTTGACTATATAAATGTAAGTCTTTCTTTCTTTTAGTCATTCAGGATTGGCTGTTTTGTAGCCACTTTCCATATTTTTTATTCACTAGTTCTTCAGTTACAACACGCTGTTTATTTTGAGCCAAACAACAAAGTGTGAGAGAGAGAAGTGTGACATTTACACCGCCCCCTCTTCCCCCCCACCCCTGTACCAATTCTCCACCTCGTTTACCCTTGCAAGACCTTTTATGGTTTGGAAACCTTCCTTTAGATCCTCCTTAACCGTCTCTGTTCCGATGCAAATAAAAACTCAGGATTTTCAAGCTTTATTTTCACAACTCGCATTTCTGGTATCGTTTGAGTATATTTTCAATGCATCTTCTCCGTGGCTTTAAACCCCTCTTGTAATGTGGGGCCCAGAACTACATGCAATACTCCAAATGTGATCGAAAAATGAGGGGCAGAAACTGAGTGTATACTGAGGTGAATTCACACAAATGTTAAGCACCCACACCTTCACGAGTAACATTCACACACACAGCCCATTTATGCTCATGAAAGATATGCACGCACACAGAAGAAGCATCATGAGCACACTGGAGACAAACACCAACAGGTGAGAATCTTGCCACACACAAGGGGCATGTGTAACATGTGCATACATGAGGGGTGCTACAGTCAACTGTCTACAAACACACAGGAGGTCCACACTGGCAAGCACATGCATATGAGAGAGAGAGAGAGAGAGAGAGAGAAAAAACCACCTAACATATGCAAACGCAGGTGCATAAGGCCCATAACTAAAGGGGCACACACACAAAATGTGCCCACGTACACGGCTCACCTCCACTGTGCGTACACGAGGTGCATGGACAAGTGCACGAGAGGTGGGGAGACTGGAAAAGCTGGGACTGTTCTCCTTAGAGCAGAGAAGGGTAAGGGGAGATTTGATAGAGGTGTTCAAAATTATGAACTGTTTTGTTAAAGTAAATAAGGAGAAACTGTTTCCAGTGGCAGGAAGGTCGGTAACCAGAGGACCCAGATTTAAGATAATTCGCAAAAGAACTGGGGGGTGGGTGGGGGGCGGGGGTAGAGAGTGGAGATTTTTTTTTTTTAACGCAGCTAATAATGATCTGGAATACACTGCCTGAAAGGGCAGTGGAAGCAGATTCAATAGTAACTTTCAAAAGGGAATTGGATAAATACCTAAAGTCTAAAATTGCAGAGCTATGGGGAAAGAGCAGTGGAATGAGACTAGTTGGATAGCTCATTTAAAGAGCTGACACAGGCACGATGGGCTGAATAGCCTCCTTCTGTGCTGTATGATTCCACACACACACAGCAAATGAGACAATACTGAACACATACAAGCCTAAGAGGATAGTTTGTACACACATGCAAGAGACGCACATGCATGAACACAAGTGGCATATCCCTTTCGACCGTCTGCCTGTACATTTACAGTGTTACAGCATGCAAGTGTGCAGAGACAGAAAAGTCAGGCGAGTACACAAGACATGCAGCAACGTGCACACGAGGGGTACACGCAGGCAAACAAACTCACGAGTATTTTGTAAGCACTAAAGGCACAAATGAGTCTTCACCCACAGACATGACGTGCATAAAAACACACTCGAGACAGGAACACCGGAGACAAGCGTACGCAAGAACCAGACAGAAGATACGCACACGAAGGCAAGAAATGGATACTGCGGCTGATTTCAGTCTTCTTTACGCCCCGAAAATGGTCAGGGACGGGGCTTTACCGAGTGCGACATTGTTTGCAGCCCCAGTGAATTTGCTGGTTAGGTCTGGAGCGGGTGATGGAAGATCCAGTCGGAGACAGGCAGGAGCTTCATTTCCAGATTGGGATGGGAACATATCTCTCACGATTTCCAGGTGTGCAGGGCTTCCAGCCGAACCCACAACCAGGAAAGCTGGCGTCCAGGGCTGCTTAAGCCAGAGGGCATCTAAACGTCCCAGAACTGTACCGTAAGTGCTTTTAAGACCATTATTTGTAAATATGTCTTCCTAAAAGAAGCTGTGCTAGCAAACCCCCCCACTGCTGGCCTTGCTACACTATGCCAATGCCTGACCAACTGTTAAGTCAGATGGCTCTTCAGAAGCAGCCCAATCACAGCATGCCATGCTTTCCATGGTGCTGTATGAAAGAAGGCACACCAGGATAACCAGGGGCATGAGATGCCTGAACGGCTGCACTATAAGTATAGCTTTACCAGGTGGAATAGCCATAGTAGGATTTTATTATTTATATCCTCATATTAGTACTCATTCTGCAATGGCTAGATGGGACTTTGAATGTTAGAGAACTAATGACCACTCGTGTGTGTAATGTCCAAAGTGCAATGAACAACCCAAGATATTCCTCCCCTCCCCTTTCCCTGCCCCTACACTTGCTTAAAAACATGTTCCATCTCCAGCTTTTTTCAGTTCTGATGAAGGGTCATCGACCTGAAACGTTAACTCTGTTTCTCTCTCCACAGATGCTGCCTGACCTGCTGAGTATTTCCAGCATTTTCTGTTTTTATCCAAGATATTAATCGGCCTGCACAACAAATGGTAGCAGCTAACCTCACCACTAAACGAGCTTACGCGTCAACAGCGCATACACAGAACGTGATGACATATGGGACCCACATTTGTCCTATGTAATTAAACCTATAAAAGATGCAACACACTGGCGCGCCTGGGAAACTTCAATCTAGTCTCACTGAGGCTAGCGTAAGCAGTCACTTGTGACCTCCTGAAAGAGCCCTTGATACGTGAGCTATAATCGGTACCGATCTCGTATGCACTGCCTATCAGGGCTTGTGCTTTATTACCTCATTGACGATTTAGTAAAGAGTATTAAGCAGATGTTTTTGGTGTTTCCTAGTTCTCGAACTTGTATTAGAGGTAAAGGATGTATGACAATATCCTATAGAAACCCAGCACACCCAAGATGCCACCAACCATTTCTGCAGGCCCTAACACACACCTACCAGGCAAAGGGAATCTGTCTCCTGGAAGGCTGGGGGAGCAGGAGAGAGATACACAGCCTTACCATCTGCTGCAGGGACCATGTGGCATAGGGCTGGTGGATGCAGGGACCGTAATGGTCAGCTGTGGCCCCAAACTTGGCTGCCCCTCTTTGCAGGCACGCTGCAGGGGCTGACCCATGGGGATGGTGCTGTGGAGTGGCACAGTGGGCAACTCTCCTTCCAAACACATCATACAGCACCAGCTCCACCTCAGCAATCAAACAGGGGACTGGGCCGCTCAGACACTGGTCTGCAAATTCAAGCCTGCACACTGGGTTCCCTTTATTTGCACCTGCCAATTCAATCCTGGCAAAGTGCTTCTAATGGGTTGAGAGATTTCTTCATAGGTTTTCAGAATATTTGAGACACTCCCCTTTAAATGGCCCATCCTGTTAAATTTCACCAGCATGCAATTTTACTCTCCCACCACTAGTCTGCGCCCTGGAGCCTTCTGAGTCAGAGTTTGTTACGGTTGCGTTTATTTCCAACACCGGATTTCTGATTGGTCCCCTTGGAGGACATGAAACACCCAGCAGTTTCTCTGGAATGTGTAATTAGACCCTGCCTGCCTAAGTAGTCAATTACTTTGCAAAGTGTAATTCGAGGCATTCTGGCTGCCAGGCTTCAGACAGAACAGTGCTCAGATAGAAGAGACAGTGCAGAAGGAGATCGGGTGGCTCCAGGATACCGCATGCATGCGCAGAAGGCTGCAAGATGTTCGTGCAGATAATCACACTGATAAAAGATGCACATACGCGTGCACACAAATATGACGCTGATGCACAGTGAGCTACACAAATGAGCTGTGTGCATGTGGATTGGGTGCACATATAGAATTATACAAGTCAGTTTTGCAAAATCAAACAGTATGCATGCACTTCAAGCACATTTACACATCTTTCCACCCCACCCTGAGGTATATTTATCAGATGAGCGAGATGTGCATAGCCGAGACACACCTACAGCCATATAGTGCAGCACTCATCTGCAAGACCCATAAATGAGATTCACAGACATAAATACCTGCACACGAGACACACTGAGGTCAGCACATAGCATACAGGACTTGCAAAACTGGTGTATGTGCTCAAGAGGTGCAAATATGTAAGCCTCACTACAAACAACTTGTATTTCTATAGCGCCTTTAACGTAGTAAAACGGCCCATGGCGCTTCACAGGAGCGTTATCAAACAAAATTTGACACCAAGTCACAAGGAGAAATTAAGGCAGGAGAGGTCAAGGAGGTAGGTTTTAATGAGCGTCTTAAAGGAGGAAAAAGAGGTAGAGAGGCGGAGAGGTTTAGGGAGGGAATTGCAGAGTTTAGGGTCTTGGCAGCTGAAGGCACGGCCACCAATGGTTGAGTGATTAAAATCAGGGATGCTCAAGAGGGCAGAATTAGAGGAGCACAGATATCTCGAGGGGTTGTGGGGCTGGAGATTAGAGAGATAGGGAGGGGCGAGGCCATGCAGGGATTTGAAAACAAGGATGAGAATTTTAAAATCCAGACGTTGCTTAACCGGGAGCCAGTGTAGGACAACTGAAGCCCAACTGCACAAGACAGATGAGACATACTTACATGGCATACAGACAAAGCAGCAAACTCACAAAGGAAAACACAAAACAAGGCTTCACGATGCAGGTGGTGTGCAGGAGAGGTACAGGAATGAGAGCTGATGAGCACGATGGGGGGGCATAAATTAGCCACATAAACAAAACGCATAGAAACATAGAAAAATAGGAGCAGGAGTAGGCCATTCTGCCCTTCGAGCCTGCTCCGCCATTCAATATGATCATGGCTGATCCTCCATCTCAATACCATATTCTCGCTCTCTCCCCATACCCCTTGATGCCTTTTGTGTCTAGAAATCTATCTATCTCCTTCTTAAATATATTCAGTGACTTGGCCTCCACAGCCTTCTGTGGTCGAGAATTCCACAGGTTCACCACCCTCTGAGTGAAGACATTTCTCACCTCAGTCCTAAATGTCCTACCCCGTATCCTGAGACTGTGACCCCTCATTCTAGACCCCCCCAGCCAGGGGAAACATCCTCCCTGTCTAGCCCAGTCAGAATTTTATACGTTTCAATGAGATCCCCTCTCATTCTTCTAAACTCTTGTGAATACAGACCCAGTCGACCCAATCTCTTCTCATAGGACAGTCCTGCCATCCCAGGAATCAGTCTGGTGAACTTTCGCTGCACTCCCTCTATGGCAAGTATATCCTTTCTTTAGGTAAGGAGACCAAAACAGCACACAGTACTCCAGGTGTGGTCTCACCAAGGCCTTGTATAACTGTAGTAAGACATCCTTGCTCCTGTACTCAAATCTTCTTGCAATGAAGGCCAACATACCATTTGCATGTACACCCCTAGGGGTGCTGCACGTGTACGTCCATGTTACATCTACGTGCCTTGTGCAGGGAACATGCAAATTTAACCAAGGCACATTGACACAAAAAATAGGTACAGTCTCCCTCCCCCCCCCGCCCATTACACCGTCCCCGCTTATCCCGGACAGCCATCCAGATCCGGTAAATGGCGCTGACCATTTGTCATTACCATAGGCGTCAATTACAAGGGCTTAAGCCGTATTAAACGGGCCGGGTATTTCAGGCAGTTCAAGTAGGGATCACCTACCCTGCAGCACTGGTTTAATGTACATTAGTAAAAAAAAAGTCTAGCTGAGTATCTTCTTTGGAGAACTCGAGACTTTCAGACCAACTGTACTCAGCAGATAGATTTCCTTCATTGAATCACCTCCTTGTTAAATGTTAATTTCTGAAAGACATTCACAAACGGTAACAGTTCAGGAACTTTGAAATTGACCAGCAGCTTTCGAGAAAGTTGCTTACGCAAGTCGTGATACTCTCTGCCGGCCCATCGTGCTTGGCAATATTCCTTATACTTATTAAAAGTGGTGGCACTGGCATTATTTTGGGAACTCACAAAGTCGGTCAAACGTTGTTCTGGTCATCGTGTATAGTGGGGCAAATCGCCTTCGCAAGAACGTGCCTGCTATAGGCGGTGGGGACTCTACTTGTGGATATATGATTCGCATTTGTATGCAAGTGTTAGACATGCCAAAGTGCAATTAACACTTGCACACAAGAAATATGAAGTCCACAGATATCTTGTGGTACACAGTACATGTGTATACGTATGGTGACATAAGTACACAAATGGCACAGACACTTGAACCAAGAATGCATATACATGAAGAGCACATGATACACTTAGAAAAGGGCATCAACGGCAAAAATAAAACCCTAAGCGCATACACACAGGAGGTGGTTGCAAACCTGTCCACCACCTACACCAGTTACAAATACACAGGAACTCGAGGGAAACACGAAGCTCGTGTGTGCTCTCAACACGCACAATACTCAGGTGAGTTAAGCATGCACACCAGTTGCACCAAGTGATAGACAAAACAGACACAATATGCACAAATAGACAAACAAGGTATATTCTCACAAGACATCTACGCAATGTAAATGATGTGCAAACACAAACATGAGGCAGAAACAAAAAATATACATGCTTGAGTTAACGAGGTCTGGACATACATGGCACACAAATGCAAAGACACAGATGTGTACACATGCATGCAAAAGTTAGGGATGTCCACAACACAAACATGAATTGGGTACACGTGCACAGGATGTACATGTACACATCAAGTATGCATAGGAGCCAAATAAGGTACGAGTGCAAGAACATGCATTTAGGTTCAAGGCACACATAAATCTTGCACATAAGGCACCTCCAATACAAGATAGATACACATACAAGGCAAATACACAACATACAAAGTTCATGTGTACCAGCCTCGCGAGACATGAAGGTATGCACACTTGGGGCTCGATGTACAAGCCTTGTAGAAAAGCCATATTGTAGAATCATATAATGACAGCACAGGAGGCCATTTACCCCTCACGCCTTGCCAGCCCTTTGAAAGAGCTCTCCAATTAATCCCACTCCCCTGCTCTTTCCCCATAGTCCGACAAATGTTTCCCCTTCAGGTATTTATCCAATTCCACTTTGAAATTTACTATTGAATCTGCTTCCACCACAGTTTCAGGCAGTGCATTCCAGATCATAACAACTCGGTGTAAATGTTATTTTTCCTCATGTCACCTTTTAACAATTATCTTTAAATCTGTGTCCTCTGGTTACCGACCCTTCTGCCACTAGAAATAGCTTCTCCTTTTTTACTCTATCAAAACACTTCATGATTTTGAAAACCTCTATCAAATCTCCGTTTAACCTTCTCTGCTCAAAGGAGAACCACCACTGTTTCTCTAATTTCTTCACGTAACTGAAGTCCCTCATCCCTGGTACCATTCTAGTAAATCTCCTCTCCAAGGCCTTGACATCCTTCCTAAAGTGTGGTGCCCAGAATTAGCCACAATACTCCAGCTCGGGAGTATATAAACTACCCCAGAGGGCTGTGGATGCTCAGTCGTTGAGTATATTCAAGACAGAGATCAATAGATGTTTGGATATTAAGGGAATCAAAGGATATGGGGGATAGTGCAGGAAGGTGGAGATGAGGTAGATGATCAGCCATGATCTTACTGAATGGCGGAGCAGGCTTGAAGGGCCGAATGGCCTACTCCTGCTCCTATTTATGTTCTTATAATATATAAAATTAAATACACACACACACACACACACGAATTGTGCACAAACAAGACACACATACACTCACACTTCCAAGTCACAAGTACACTTTTATGCTTGTGCACACCCAAGGCAAATAACCACAAAAGGTACAATGCAAGACAGACACTCAGAAATTTTGCGTACACACATACATGACCAACACAAAAAAAGCATCTTGCATAGATGGAAGGTAGATGTGCAGCAAGTGTGCACACGCCTTACATGCAGGTGGCATAAGCAAGGGACACGTGACAAACATGACATTGCAGCCTGTACCACATTTTGCAATAATTTCTGTGTTTTAATACATAATAGTTGTCATTACGAACAGTTGCAAAACCAATTGCCACAAGATTTCAGATATTTTAAGATACACCTTTGAACAGAAGGGATTCCACAATATAACCGTCTAAAGTAGGCCTTCTCCTTTGATGTAATGTCCACCTTGTACACAAATAAAGGATACATTTTCTTTAAAACTGTCAGTAAATGGTAACCCCTAAAACAAGTTATTTAAGTTACTTTTATCCAACATCCCATTAAAAAATATTGGCATCCACTATTCCCAATCAAGCACTTGCCTGGTCAGGTACATCACGGGTCTCATCCAGGGTCGAACTCCCTGTGCAGTGACCAATGAGGCTTTACCCCAGCCTCAAAAGAGTGCTTCATTCTCCTGCCAGGTGACCCTTCCACTCCCCACACTAGCCATCCCCGTGGCACAAGACTCTTAATTTAGTGACAATTAGTACTCAATTATGGGCAGTTTTGTGCTGCAGATTCCACCCACCCTGATTGCACTTGGAGTGCTTACAGCCAGTGACAGCCCATCATCTCATCAGCATTAGCTAGACTTCTACACAGATCGAGGTGATGACTGGCTGGTATATACTTTGGGGGGGTGGGGGGGGGGGTTGTGTGTTCATCAAGTTGAAGGATGTTAGTGCTGGGGAAAAGGACACTTCCCATTTCAGGCACCCAGTGTTATCAAGCAGGTCAGGTACAGTATGGTTAGACGCAAAGTATAGCTCTCTATATTTCTCCCTCTAGCACTCCCAGGTCAGGTACAGCATGGGGCAGATACAGAGCAAAGCTCCCTCAACTCTGCTCCAACCTCAGCACAGCAATCTATACTTCAACAATGTGACATTTTCCCCATTTCCCAGCCACCCTGTGGCTTCTCAGGGTGAAGATGCCAAACTCGTGACGAATTGAGGCGTTCCCATTAGAAACTGGATCGAGACTGCCCGAACTCATTCCACGCAAGGACCCTCACACCAGGCAGTGGAGACTTTTGATTTCGTCCTTGTGGCCTGGATTTGAACTCAAGTCCCAAAAGGTGAAAAGACCAGTGTACAAGCTAGAGACTGTTATTTTTACACCCTCGCATTTTTTAATGCAACGGGCCCCCCCCCAGTATAAGGTGCACTTTTGCGTGTGTATTTATTGTGTTGTAGGACTCAGGTTTTGTGCTGTTTGCAGTGAGACACCGTCACAAGTCAACCACCTGCCTTCCATGCTGAAGGCCTGAGGCGTTAATGCGCGTAAAGCTAACACATGATCGACAGACTTATTAAAAACACCGTTCATTCACCTTACCTTATTTCACACTTTATTTTGTTAAGGTTTTTTCCTATTTTCCCCCCCCCCATCTCATTATAGTACAAGGCTAATTACCATTCTACAGAAGATAAACTCGTTAACCAAAATCTCTGGACCCACTTTTGGTATAAATAGCGGAGTAGTTAATTGATGGTAAAAATTCCAAATCAGAAGGGGCTCTTGAATTCCATTCATAAAAATGCCGAGCCCATTAGCGAGCCCCTTGCCCCTTTCTCCCTTCGTGATAGTTAGCTGCCCCCTCCCGCCCACCCCCCCCAACACAAACTATAAATCGGGCAATGTCAATCAGAATCTAATACAGCGGGAACAGTGCAAAAAATGGAGGGAGCAAGTGGCCACCGTGCGTCAACGTTAGTCAGCAGCTTGATTCGAAGAAGTTTGCGGGTTTTTTTAAATCAAAAAAAGAGAGAAGAATGAAGGTGGTTCATGATTTCTTGGCATTTGAAAGTATTAGGCGAAGCGATGAAGAAAAAGGGGGAGGCATTAAAGCTGTCCATTATGTACAGGGTTTTTAAACCCCTCAGGCGAGACAAGTCACTCGTTGATCTTCTCTGTACATCCATACAAATCAAACTGGAATGAGGCGACCTGATCCAATCTTGGCATTGAGCTCCGTCGGCGCAGTCACTTTCATTGGAAACAAAAAAAATAGTAGTTCAGAAGCTGAAATCTAGGAGCAACAGCACTGAGCCGGCAAGATCCCACATCTGCTCTCAAACATTATCCTCCCGGGGGTGGGGGTTGGGGGGGGGGGGGATGTGGAAAAAAAAATGTTCGTTTTTGACTTCATGATACACAAGTCCAAGTGAAAGGGACTGTTCATTGCAAAGAAGTCTGTTTTAATTCGTTCCTCGTTAGCAACACTTTCTCTTCTTTTTACTATTTTTGGACAGTTTGATGACGTCGTTCTGCTGCTGTTGCTGCTGTTTGGCTAAGTTCTCTTTCTTGGCCCGCAGCACTAGCTCTGTGATGCAGTTGAACATCTGAAAGGAAACACAGACCGTCAGCTCGATGCACAGCGCCTGAACGGAAGAAACGGCGGCAGACAAAGAGTAGCTGAATTATTCACCAAACCCGGTCACGGGGGAGCCTACCTCTTCAACGTTGAGGTTCTCCTTCGCACTGGTTTCGAAAAGCTGAATGCCCATCTGCTCTGCAAATTTCTGTGCGTCATTGGTCTCGACAAATTTGCGCGCTGGGTCATCATTCTTGTTGCCGACTGAAATAGAAGCGAAGGCTTGAACATTCCTGAAAAAAGGTTCGATGCCGACTGAGACTGTGGTGGGAACAGGATAACAAGGGAGACAACGGGAAACTGCACACAAACGGGGCCGAGGGGGGGGGGAGGAGAGAGAGACAGCGCACAAATGGGGGGGGGGGGGGGGGGGGGGAGACAGCGTACAAATGGGGGGGGGGGGGGGAAGAGAGACAGCGCACAAATGGGGGGGGGGGGGGGGGGGAGAGACAACGCACAAATGGGGGGGGGGGGGGGGAGAGGGGGAGAGAGAGACAGCGCACAAATGGGGGGGGGGGGGGGGAAGAGAGACAGCGCACAAATGGGGGGGGGGGGGGGAAAAGAGAGAGACAGCGCACGAATGGGGGGTAATGGAACCATGAAATAGGGGCAAGGAATGACACAAGGCAGACATTATTTGAAGGAGGCTGATAATCTAGAAACGATTCCTCTACACTAAGTACCGCTGCTGAAGATACACGACAAGATCGTCTCGGAGCAGCCCAGCACTATGGGCTTCTTTCAGCTAACAGTTCCATAGGGAAGCCCATGGATCGGATCCCACCAGTACAGAATTTTCCTCATCCTGGGATCCCCTTCTCCGTGTCTCGGGCTGCCCCAGATGTCAATTCACAGGTTTCCCTGTGGGAGTTGCTCGCTGACACTCCCACAGTGCAGCAGCTTTTACAATGAGACTGAGGGGGCATTCATAAAGCAGCACTTCATGCCAAGGCATTTATTATAGGCATCCAATTAAACAGTAAAGAATCCCATGCTCCAATGATTCTCTGCATAAGGAAATTTCTCCTAACCCCTCTCCTCAATCTGAGTGACAATTTAAACCGACAAACCCTCGTGATCAGGGAACCTCCAGGGGACTTAGAAATAAAGGATTTGTCACTCACATTCTGGTTTTGGGGTAGTTCGAGGCGGTGGTAGACAGAGGTTCCTCACATCTAAACTATTGTCCCCCTTGCCCCTTTCTCCTCTTTTAAAGGAGAGGGTAGGTCACTACCGTTGTGTATGCCAGTAAAACAAAGATATGCCCAAAACAAATATGGTTGGCATAAATTCTGCAAACATTAATTTAAAAGAAATACAGGGAGGTTAGGCAACGCTTGGAGCGAGTTTGCGTTTGTGCTTTCAGATGGCATCCCGAAGGACACTTGCCCGTGATTAGCCCAGGGAATAACTACTGCAAGAACAGTGCCACCAGCCTCCCTCAGTGAGCTCTCACCCTGATGGCAAACACCTAGTGACCAAGCTTCTGCTCAGACACTGGCTTCGGTCATTATGTTAGTTGATATTGTTAACGGTTCTCTCTCCTCAGGTACTGTCCCCCTCCCCTTCAAATCTGTCAACAGCCCTCTTGTCAAAAAAAAACCAACGCTTGACCCCTTCTGTCCTTGCAAACTACTGGCCCCATCTCCAACCTCCCTTTCCTCTCCAAGTCCTTGAACGTGTTGTCGCCTTCCAAATCTGTGCCCATCATTCCCGGAATTCCATATTCGAATCCCTCCAATCAGGTTTCCGCCCCGGCACAGCAGCGAACGGCTCTCATCAAAGTCACAAATGTCATCCTATGTAACTGCGATTGCGTTAAACTATCCCTCCTCGTTCTTCTCGACCTATCTGCAGCTTTTGACACGGTTGA
The DNA here is from genome assembly GCA_030390025.1 of Squalus acanthias. NCBI lineage: Eukaryota > Metazoa > Chordata > Chondrichthyes > Squaliformes > Squalidae > Squalus > Squalus acanthias. The sequence goes on along the minus strand of CM059437.1, from coordinate 51,487,514 downwards.
CCACAACTTCTTCCTCCAACACCTCTCCTCTCTCATCCAGCTGGGTGGGTCTGCCCTCACCTGGTTCCATTCTTATCTATCCAGTCGTAGCCAGAGAATCACCTGCAATGGCTTCTCTTCCTGCTCGTTACCTCTGGGGTCCCCCAAGGATCTATCCTTGGCCCCCTCCTGTTTCTCATCTACATGCTGTCCCTCGGTGACATCATCCAAAAACACAGCGTCAGGTTCCACGTGTACGCTGACGACACCCAGCTCTACCTCACCACCACCTCCCTCGACCCCTCCACCGTCTCTAAATTGTCAGACTGCTTGTCGGACATCCAGTACTGGATAAGCAAAAATTTTCTCCAACTAAATATTGGGAAGCCCGAAGCCATTGTCTTCGGTCCCCGCCACAAACTCCGTTCCCTAGCCACTGACTCCATCCTTCTCCCCTGGCAACTGTCTGAGGCTGAATCAGACTGTTCGCAACCTTGGTGTCGCATTTGAACTTCCAACCACAGATCAGCCCCATCATGAAGATCGCCTATTTCCAGCTTCATAACCTCGCCTGATTCCGTCCTGCCTCAGCTCATCTGTGCTGAAATTCTCATCCATGCCTTTGTTACCTCTAGACTTGACTATTCAACGCACTCCTGGCTGACCTCCCATCTTCCAACCTCCATAAACTTGGAGTTCATCCAAAACCCTGCTGCCCGTTTCCTAACTCATACCAAGTCCCGTTCACCAGTCACCTCGCTGACCTACATTGGCTTAACCCGGTTAAGCAACACCTCGATTAAAAAAAATTCTCATCTTTGTTTTCAAATCCCTCCATGGCCTTACCCCTCCCTATCTCTGTAACCCCACCCAGCCCTACACCCCTCCGAGATATCGGCGCTCCTCCAATCCTGGCCTCTTGCGCATCCCTGATTTTAATCGCTCCACCATTGGAGGCCCTAAGCTCTGGAATTGCCTCTCTACCTCTCCTTCCTCCTTTAAGACGCTCCTTAAAACCTACCTCCATTACCAAGCTCGGAGTCAAATTTTGTTTGATAACACTCCTGTGAAATGCCTTGGGACGTTTTACTATGTTAAAGGCACTAGATAAATCCAAGTTGTTGTTGTTTGGCTCTCAGTACAGGATAACAGAGGGCATCACCGCTGCTGTGTGAAGCACCATCAACCTTCATTCTTCCTGGTTACTTTTCCTGCTTGAAAATCACTCATTTTAGATTTGCTCAGTGCTCTTGATTCTTCCTGTTTAATTTTTCTCTCCTACTTGCAGGTTTAGTTGTAATTCTGTCTCTGCATTCTGTACTGTAGAATGGGGAAAAGATCACCAAGTGCTCAAAGTGTAATGGGAGGCCGTCAAAGAGGAGATAATTCGGGTACAGTTACGAGACATTCCCACGAGGGGGAAAGGAAATGCATCCAAATCTAGAGCTCCCTGGATGACTAAAGATATAGAGATTAAAATGAGACAGAAAAAGGAGCCTTATGATAAAGGTCAGGCTCATAATACAGTAGAGAACCAAGCTGCATACAGAAAGTAGAGGAGAATTGAAAAGGTAATAAAGAGGAGCAAAGAGTATGAGAATAGATTAGCAGACAACATTAAAGGGAACCCAAATGTCTTTTATAGACATATAAATAGTAAAAGGGTAGACAAAGGAAGGGTGGGACTGATTAGCAACCAAAAAGATCTTCCAATGGAAGGTTCCATTAGATTGGAAAATAGTGAATGTAACTCCTTTATTCAAAAAGGGAGGGAGACAGAAAGCAGGAAACTACAGGCCAGTTAGCTTAACATCTGTCATAGGGAAGATGCTAGAAGCTATTATTAAAGACGTTATAGCAGGGCATTTAGAAAAGTTCAAAGCAATCAGGCAGAGTCAACATGGTTTTGTGCAAGGGAAATCATGTTTAACCAATTTATTGGAGTTCTTTGAGGAAGTAACATGTGCTGTGGATAAAGGGGAACCAGTGGATGTACTGTACTTAGATTTCCAGAAGGCATTTGATAAGGTGCCACATCAAAGGTTATTGCGGAAAATAAAAGCTCATGGTGTAGGGGGTAACATATTGGCATGGATAGAAGATTGGCTAGCTAACAGGAAACAGAGTAGGCATAAATGGGTCATTTTCTGATTGGCAAGATGTAACGAGTGGTGTGCCACAGGGATCAGTGCTGGGGCCTCAACTTTTTACAATTTATATAAATGACTTGGATGAAGGGACCGAAGGTATGGTTGCTAAATTTGATGACACAAAGATAAGTAGGAAAGTAAATTGTGAAGAGGACATAAGGAGGCTACAAAGGGATATAGATAGGTTAAGTGAGTGGGCAAAGATCTGGCAAATGGAATATAATGTGGGAAAATGTGAAGTTGTCCATTTTGGCAGGAAGAATAAAAAAGCAGCATATTATCTAAATGGTGAGAGACTGCAGAGCTCTGAGATGCAGAGGAATCTGGGTGTCCTAGTGCATGAATCACAAAAGGTTACTATGCAGGTACAGCAAGTAATTAGGAAAGCTAATAGAATGTTATCGTTTATTGTGAGGGGAATTGAATACAAAAGTAGGGAGGTTATGCTTCAGTTATACAGGGCATTGGTGAGACCACATCTGGAGTACTGTGTACAGTATTGGTCTCCTTATTTAAGGAAGGATGTAAATGCGTTGGAAGCAGTTCAGAGAAGGTTTACTAGACTAATACCTGGAATGGGCGGGTTGTCTTATGAGGAAAGGTTGGACAGGCTAGGCTTGTATCCGCTGTAGTTTAGAAGAATAAGAGGTGACTTGATTGAAACATAAGATCCTGAGGGGTCTGGACAGGGTGGATGTGGAGAGGATGTTTCCTCTTGTGGGAGAATCTAGAACTAGGGGTCACTGTTTAAAAATAAGGGGTCGCCCATTTAAGACAGAGATGAGGAGAAATTTCTTCTCAGAGGGTCGTGAGTCTTTGGAACTCTCTTCCTCAGAGGGTGGTGGAAGTAGAGTCTTTGAATATTTTTAAGGCAGAGGTAGATAGATTCTTGGTAAGCAGGGGGGTGAAAAGTTATCGGGGGGTAGGCGGGAATGTGGAGTAATCGGATCAGCCATGATCTTGTTGAACGGTGGAGCAGGCTCGAAGAGCCGAGTGGCCTACTCCTGCTCCTAATTCATATGTTCGTATGTAATGGAGGCACAGGGGCATGGCTGATGTATTAAATGAGATTTAATAGAAGTGTTCAAAATCATTAAGGGTATTGATAGAGTAAATAAGGAGAAACTGTTTCCAGTGACAAGAGTCAGTAATCAGAGGACACAGATTTAAGGGAATTGGCAAAAGAACCAGAGGCGAGATGAGGAGATTTTTTTTTTTTTTATAAATGCAGCGAGTTGTGATGATCTGGAATGCACTGCCTGAAAGGGCGGTGGAAGCAGATTCAATAGTAACTTTCAAAAGGAAATTGGATAAATACTTGAAGGAGAAAAAATTGCAGGGCTTTGGGGAAAGAGCATTGGAGTGGGACTAATTGGATAGCTCTTCCAGAGAGCCGGCACAATGGGTCAAATGGCCTCCTGTATGATCCTATTCTATGGAATGTAAAACTTTTTTATAGTGACAGTGACCGAGGTGATTTTCCTCTGGGGACAATTTTTTAAATGGCGAGATGAAGGAAATGGAGAGCTTGAATTGTTTACAAAAATAGAAGTGTAAAACGGGAGGGAAGTTGTGAGCAAGGAAGCGATTGGTAAAGTGGGTTAACACAGTGACCCTTCACCTCTAGGACCTGGGTTTGACTCCAGTCCAGACGAGATGAAAACTTGCGTTCGGTGTCGGACTCCTGTGTGAACTGATTTTGAGCACTCCCGATGGCAGTTCCTCCAGCTATGGAGCACACAAATGCCCAAAGCTAAGCACAGATGGCAATCCCACTAATAATAGCCTACAATTATTGCTAGTGCACAAAATGAAATACCAAATAACTGCAGTAGGAGCACTCTTCAAGACTAGGCTTAAGCATGTATTTGGAACAGAATATTTAGGGGGGGGGGGTTTGCACCTGCACAGACACCTGAGCTCGGAGTGCTGGATGGTGACACTAGAAGCCAAACATGTTTTAATCCCCTTACTAACTTTGATAAGCTGAAAAATTCACAAGAAGTTACAGCAGAAATTTGTACCCGAAGCGCAACAGGTACTAGAATATTTAAGAATTTCGGGAGGCTCGCAGACCCGGGTAATCCAACCCTCAAAAAGACAGTCCTATTTGACTGTATATGCTCATTTGCCAGTGAGTCTGGAGGATTGGACAGGGCTGTTTTTTCTTTTACACAGCACTGTTGCCTTATTGGTGGATAAATCCTAAACTAGAACACCAAGACCTGTCAGGATCAGTAGATTGAGACGTATGCAAATTATTGGGAACATGGATTTAAACTTTATAGGGGGCGCCCCGAAGGTGCAGGGTACGCACCCACCATGTGGCCACGATGACAAAAGCTTGAAGACCCCTGTCCTAAACGTCAGACCTTTCAAGGAACAATAAAAATGCTGCATCTTCTCCTTGGGAGTAGAGGGCCACAAGTGGAGGAGTGACGTGACCTAGGTGAGGAGGGGCCGGGGTGTAGGGGGGTAAAAAAAGCGATGGGGTAGGCGAATCATCAGGCAACCCCCAGATTTTATTCCGGGGTTAGTGGTAATTTTATACATACCCAGTATCCGACACACATCATCACAGTTCTGGTTTATTTCGTGTAACCATCGCTTGACGTTTACAAAGGATTCTGCGCTGGTGACATCATATACCACTATAACCCCGTGAGTGCCTCTGTAGTACCTGCCAAACAAGAAGAGGTAACAGTTATGAGACACCTGAATTGGTTTTGGTATAGTTAACATGTAGCGGAGCAGGCTCGAGGGGCCGTACGGCCTAATCCTGTTTCTATTTCTTATATTCATTCACAATCGCCAAGGACAAGAAAAAGCCATTCATGGCAATCAAAGCTCATCTCTCTTGAACTTCAACTCTCTTACGTCTAGCATCGAATTGAGCACATAATCCAGGTCGACACTCGTGCATTACTGAGTGCTGTACTGTCGGAGGCGCTGTTTTTCAGATCAGACGTGAAGGCCCCATCTGCCCACACAGGTGGACGTAAAAGATCCCATGACACTATTTTTTTTTTTTTTTTTTTTTTTTTAAGAAGAGTGGAGAGTTCTCCTGGTGTCCTGGCCAACATTTATCCCTCAATCAACATCACTAAACAAAGATTATCTGGTCAATGCTGTTCATGGGACCTTGCTGTGCGCAAATTGAATGCTGTGCTTACCTACATTACAATAGTGACTACATTTCAAAAGTACTTTGTTGGCTGTGAAGTGTTTTGGGACCTCTTGAAGTTGTGAAAGGCACTTCTTAAATGCAAGTCCTTTCTTTATTTTGAATGTCCCAAACTACCAACATCTTTAATCCAGTTTCCGACTCCGTTTACCTTTCTATTACTGAAAGTTTTCTTGACAGATTTCTTGCTGGAAGTTAGTGCCAAAGAGTCTGTGAGAAGGTAAAATGATCTACCTTGACTATGGATGCGCTCATCTCTGGACTGTAGCTTGTCCTTCACATACATCGGCAGAGGGTAATGTCCATCTAAGATTCCATCAGGACAGGAGTACTAAACTCCGACACTGCACGACCTTCCCAAATCCCGGCATTACACAAATGGGGTAGGGCTCTGCCAGTGGAGAGTAAACTCACCCAGGACATTGAGGGTTCAGTTACAAAGTGTCATACTCCTTGTATATTGTTAAACTTCAATATTTTTGTCACAAAATCTATGGACACTGATCATTTTTTATAGGAACACTAGAGTCAATGAAACAGACAGTGTCGGCAGGATGAGTGTCAGATATTGAGCACAGTGGGGCCGGGAGGAGAGGGGCACAGTAGGAGTGGCTGAAGGACACAGCAGAGGACTCAGTAGGGAGCAAGTCTACTGAACAAAATTCTACGTCTGCCCAATATTTATCCCTCAACCAATATCACTAAAACAGATTATCTGATCATTATTACATTGCTGTTTTGGGACCTTATGTGCACAAAATTAGCTGCCATGTTTCCTACATTACAACAATGACTACACTTCAAAAGTACTTAGTTGGCTGTAAAGCACTTTTGGACATCCTGAGGTTGTGAAAGGCGGTCTGTAAATGCAAGTCTTTCGATTACAAACTTAAAACACAGGTTCCTGCAAATAAGGTTCAACTAAGCATACCTGTTTTCCCCAGTTTGTGCAACCCCACAAAATCCACACAGGAGTAAAACACTGTACTCGCAGAGAGGAAGCTTCTCTGTAATGGGGTTAACGGAAAGCCTCAATATGCAATACACACATCAGCCACTCACCGTCACTGGCGCTCCCAAAATGTCCTCAAGTTGATGAATATTAATGTTGGGGCAAGTCAGGGCTCAGGCTTGGCTTATAAGAGTTGCACAGGAGGGGGTGGTGTCCTTGAACTCTTTCACACAACCCAGCACTAGGAGCTTCCCAGATGGCATTCTGGTTATATGCACCGGATGGTGTGGTCCTGACTCATGCAGACCAGATGGTCCCAGGTTTGACTCTTGGTCTGTGCTGAGTTAGCTGATCTGCACGGAGGCGGCAGTGAAGGATTGACAATCTGCGTCAATGCCCAAAGCTCGGGAGGGTGGGTAAACTCTGCCGTGGTTTCTGGCTGCTTTCTCAAAAAAAAAGGTTGCTTAAACCATAAGTCCCAGGAAAAGAAATACAAAATGTAAATACATTGATGTTAAAAGACTGCTGGGACATAATTATAATTAATTGCTCAGTAACTATTTACCGATCTCTAAACTCAGGAGCTGTCAGCTACACAACCCGCAACTAATTGAGGAAGGGAATTACACTCTGCCACAGTACAGCTACCAAGTAACCATGAATCATCGGGGACAGCTGACTCCCTCGTTGCATGTATTGGGGGCAGGGTCTCACCCTGTTTTGCTTAACATAGGAACAGAAGTAGGCCATTCGGCCCCTCAAGCCTGTTACGCCATTCAATTAGATCATGCTCATCTGTATCTTAACTCCATTTACCCGCCTTTGCTCCATATCCCTTGATGCCCTTACCCAACAAAAATCTATCAGTCTTGAAAATTTCAATTGACCCCCAGCATCCACAGCCTTCTGTGGGAGAGAATTCCAGATTTCCACTCCCCCTTGTGTGGACAAAGCGCTTCCTGATTTCACTCTTGAACGGCCTGGCTCTAATTTTAAGATTGTGCCCCCTTGTCCTGGACTCCCCCACCAGATGAGACAGCCTCTCTGTATCTAGCCTATCCCAATCCCTTTATCACTTTAAACAAACAGTTCAGCTATTCCCGGGGAATTCCTGTGCTGACGATGTCTGGACCAACCTGGGTGCAAAATGGAGTCAGGCCTAGTCAAGAAACCTGAAAGCAGGTATCACGCCAATGGGTCATACGGATATCTGTGAAAAGCTGTACCTGCATCGATGTTAATTACACACAGGACACAGCTTTTGAATTCAGCAATAACAGATGTTATTCCAAGATATCCAAGCTCATGAAGATTAAAAGACTTCTAGTGGGCGAGTAGGCTGCTCATGTTTACATGGGGTTTCAGTCTAAGTTTCAGACATTGGCCAATTTGCCAACCTGTCTTTGACGACCATCCTAGTTCATTTTGGTACCATAGGTGGTTTTGGCTAATCCGACACGGCGGGGACACGATTAGGATTGGCTGGAATGCCCCATTAGCCCCTCCCCCTTTCCCATGGCCCAACAGCTAATGCTCACACATGAAAGGAGGTCACTTGGGTAAGTTAGCAGAGGGTTTGCTGGCACTGCGGGGATGTGCCCGAGCAAGAGATAGCCTATGCCTTCTGAAGAAGGCAGGAGAAAAATGGAAAAGGAAAAACAGAAGAAATGGGGTTGGGGGTGGAGAACAACTAATCACCCCCAACTATCACCATGAAGAGAAAAAGACTAGAGTAAGACTATGGATATTACCAAAGTACATCAACATAGAAAGGGCAAGTGTAACAGCCGTGTCACTCTTGCCTGAGTCAGAAGGTTGTGGGTTCAAGTCCCACTCCAGAGACTTGAGCGCATAATCTAACACACTCGTCAGTACTGAGGGAGTGCTGCACTGTCAGAGGTGCCGTCTTTCAGATGAGACGTTAAACTGAGGCCCCGTCTGCCCCCTCAGGTGGACTTAAAAGATCCCGTGGCACTATTTCAAAGAAGAGCAGGGGTATCCTGGCCAATATTTATCCCTCAACCAACATCACTAAACAGATTATCTGGTCATTATCACATTGCTGTTTGTGGGATTTTGCTGTGCGCAAAATGGCTGTCGCATTTCCTACATTACAACAGTGACTACACTGCAAACAGTACTTTACTGGCTGTAAAGATTGTCCTGAGGTTGTGAAAGGCGCTATATAAATTCTTTCAAACATGTGGAAGGCCTTCTCTTATCTATAAATTGAAATCACCGAACAGAGGCACAACTGATTAGAAGCCAGCCCTGAAGGAGCACAGCAGGGAGGAGACTCACACGACACAGACTTTTCCACATCAATTAAGATATTTCATATACATTTTAAAAGACGTTTCGAATTTAAATTTTGTTTCCATTTAAACTTATGAAATAGTCTTTGCCTCACTAAGAAAGGAAACTGAGCTTATGGAGGAAACCGCAAAGTCTGAGCATACATTCTACACACCACACATCTCAGGTCTGACTGCAACGAACAATCTCTGGCATATTCTGTGAAAATTAAACCGGTCTTTCACCTGACCACATTCATCATTGAATTGTGTCCAGCAGACACAACAGATCACTGCAGATAACCATCAAAGCTGCAGACGTCTTCTCTGTAAATTAGTTCCTGGGCACACTGCAGACGTCTTCCTCTGTAAATTAGTTCCTGGGCACACTGCAGACGTCTCCCTCTGTAAATTAGTTCCTGGGCACACTGCAGACGTCTCCCTCTGTAAATTAGTTCCTGGGCACACTGCAGACGTCTCCCTCTGTAAATTAGTTCCTGGGCACACTGCAGACGTCTTCTCTGTAAATTAGTTCCTGGGCACACTGCAGACGTCTCCCTCTGTAAATTAGTTCCTGGGCACTCTGCAAATGTCTCCTCTGTAAATTAATTCCTGGCCATATTGCAGCTCTAGCAACTGCAGTCTACATAATAGGTCAGATTTTGCTGTCAAAATATCGGTGAGGCTAATGGCGCTCGCCCTTAATTATGCGTTAATCCGTGCCCATCTTTCCCGGCACTCCATGTTTGAATCCCTCCAATCAGGTTTCTGTCCTTGCCATAGTACCGAAACCGCTCTCATCAAAGTCACAAATGACATCCTTTGTGACTGTGACAAAGGTAAACTATCCCTCCTCATCCTTCTTGACTTGTCTGCAGCCTTTGACACGGTTGACCACTCCATCCTTCAATGCCTCTCCACCGTCGTCCAGCTGGGTGGGACTGCACTGTCCTAGTCCCATTCTTATCTATCTAATCGTAGCCGGAGAATCACCTGTAATGGCTTCTCTTCCCGCTCCCGCATCGTTACCTCTGGTGCCCCCCAAGGATCTATCTTTGGTCCCCTCCTATTTCTCATCTACACGTTGCCCCTTGGCGACATCATCCGAAAACACAGCGTCAGTTTCCACGTCAGCTGACGACACCCAGTTCTACCTCTCCACCACTTCTCTCGACCCCTCCACGGTCTCTAAATTGTCAGACTGCTTGTCCGACATGGATGAGCAAAAATTTTCTCCAATTAAATATTGGGAAGACCGAAGCCATTGTTTTCAGTCCCTGCCACAAACTCCATTCCCTAGCCACTGACTCCATCCCTCTCCCAAACATCTGTCTGAGGCTGAACCACACTGTTTGCAACCTTGGTGTCATATTTGACCGTGAAATGAGCTTCCGACCACATATCTGTGGCATAACTAAGACCGCCTATTTCCACCTCCGTATCACCACCCGTCTCTGTCCTTGCCTCAGCTCATCCGCTGCTGAAACCCTCATCCATGCCTTTGTTACCTCTAGACTTGACTATTCCAATGTACTCCTGGCTGGCCTCCCACGTTCTACCCTACGTAAACTTGAGGTCATCCAAAACTCGGCTGCCCGTGTCCTAACTCGCGCCAAGTCCCGCTCGCCCATCACCCCTGTGCTCACTGACCTACATTTGCTCCCGGTTAAGCAACGCCTCGATTTCAAAATTCTCATCCTTGTTTTCAAATCCCTCCATGGCCTCGCCCCTCCCTATCTCTAATCTCCTCCAGCCCCACAACCACCCCCTCCACAAGAGATATCTGCGCTCCTCTAATTCTGCCCTCGAGCATCCCTGATTATAAATCGCTCAACCATTGGTGGCCGTGCCTTCTGCTGCCTGGGCCCTAAGCTCTAGAATTCCCTGCCTAAACCTCTCCACCTCACTACCTCTCTCTCTCTCCTCCTTTAAGACCCTCCTTAAAACCGACCTCTTTGACCAAGCTTTTGGTCAGCTGCCCTAATTTCTCTTTATATGGCTCGGTGTCAATTTTTTTGTCTGATAACACTCCTGTGAAACGCCTCGAGACGTTTTACGACATTAAAGGCGCTATATAAATACAAGTTGTTGTTGTTAACTGTACAGCAACTTCAAGGGAGGGGCAGATGCACAGCTAAATGTGAATATCCAAAAGTTGCTGTCCGAGTTGCGCCGTTAGCTTTGTGAAAACGGCATTTTGCTGTCTGCCTCACTATTGAATTGCATTGAATGGCGTGAAGTTGCTGTATTTGTGCGGTAGATATGAACTAAACCCGCCGCTGATCTTTAGGGCTAGTAATTGCAAGTCTAAGTTCCCCTTTAACGACGTGATAAGTGTTAATGACTACCAAGGGGCAAGTCTAACTAACGGCAGACGGCATTAAATGCCCGGCTAGAGGAAATTCTGGCCCACTGTTAATGGTATAATACTGCAGTAGAGTCCCAAGATCCCATGCCAAACAGATGAAACCCTGGAGACACAGCAAATGAATGAGAAATCCAGTTGCCTTTGCATGAACCATCCACGGGAGTCAGTGCAAGGTTTGGAGCAAAAATAGATGCAGTTTGACAGATGGGATCTATAGAGCATTTTCAAAAGTGTTTATCCATTATAGATATCGAGCGAGACCTTTTTTCCCCCCCTTTGTTCTTTGGCCCCGAGGCAACAGGCAATCAGCAGTAATGTGTGCGCATCCACATTCATTAGTATTGCTGACTGATACCACAATTATATTATAGCACTGCTGGTAGCAGCCAGGCTTCAGTGAGAGCACTGCAATATAAGTGAGGCGGTGCCAGTGCCGCTGGCAGCATGTGCCAGCTGGTTTCACCTGGTGACGCCAGCAGCAAGCAGAGTGGTGCGAGCAGCGGGCCACCATTCTTTTCTGGCTCTGGACAAGTTGAACCGAAAGCTGCACATTGCTGGGCACGTACAGAAACTCCCTCGACACCGGGGGGAAGGTCGGCGTTAAAAAGACTCAAGTTGCGATCAAGACTTTTAAACAGCGGTCATGCTCTGAAATATGCCTGGTAATGCGACAGAACACTGGGGATTGAGAACATCGCAGAATACTACGATACTAAAATCAGTGCAAGGATTAAGACAGTAGGCAAGCTTAAACTATGCAAGATAGACTGGATGTTGGGCGGTGCTGCTTTTCCCCCCAGAGAGTAGTTTTATTCGTTCATGGGATGTGGGCGCCGCTGGCAAGGCCAGCATTTATTGCCCATCCCTAATTGCCCTTGAGAAGGTGGTGGTGAGCCGCCTTCTTGAACCGCTGCAGTGCGGGTGGTGATGGTACTCCCACAGTGCTGTTATTGAGGGAGTTCCAGGATTTTGACCCAGCGACGATGAAGGATCAGCGATATACGGTGAGCCTCGGGAATACAGTGCCAGCTGGTGTGGTGGGTGCTGACTCCCTGCCTTCAAGAGGGAGCTGAACCAGTTCTTGACTGGGGCAGAGATTGCATCATATGGAAGGTAAGTGGTTTTACAAATGACACATGTCCATGTAATCTCCTGGACTGGTTTCCATTGTCCGAGGGGGTTGGAAGGGAATTTTCCAGGTATTTTTTCCCCCCCTTATTGGCCCTGGGTTTGTGGCCTCACCCAGGAGATCACATGGCTGCCAGGGAGGTGAGGTGAGGGTAGGAAGTGTGTGGTCACGATGCTTCAGCCATCACGAGTGTGGGCCAGGCTTGATGGACCAGCTGGTCTTTTGCTGCCTGCCATTTTTGGAGGTCGTATGTTCATAGAACTGTTTCTACAATACAAACTAGCCATGACTGGGAGTCTGACTGCACTTCCTCTACTCCCCCCCTAACCTTAGTTACTGTAGCAGTCCCACCCATGACACCCATAATTGGGAGAGCTAGCTTTTAAATGATGTGAAAATTGGAAAACTGGAGGGAAGACTCAAAATTCTAAGACAGGCATGTCAGCAAAGCAAAATGCTCTGCACTGCAGACCAAACGGCCAAGTCTAGGGGAGAGGAGGAGGGTTCCTGTAGGATTATTGCTGTCTGTAAACGTTGCCCATTAGAAGCAACACAAACTCACTTGGAGTCTGTGGCCTGGATTTGCGTGGGTCACTGGTGGGAGAAGCCTACCAACAACAACTTGTATTTATATAGCCTCTTTAACGTAGTAAAACGTCCCAACGCACTCCACAGGAGTATTAGAAGACAAAAAAAATTGACACCGAGCCATATAAGGAGAAATTAGGGCAGATGGGAGTGGTAGCATAGTGGTTATGTTACTGGACTAGTAATCCAGAGGCCTGGACTAATGATCCGGAGACATGAGTTCGAATCCCACCACGGCAGCTGGGGAATTTAAATTTGTTAATTAAAAAATCTGGAATAAAAAGCTAATTGGGAGAGATACATTTTAAATGATTTGAAAAACTGGAAAACTAATATCCTTTAGGGAAGGAAATCTGTCATCCTTACCTGGTCTGGCCTATCCTTCTCTTCTTAGGCAGTCCCTCGGAACCGAGGATGACTTGCTTCCACATTAAAAATGAGTTCTCAGGTGACTGATGAGCCCAATGCGGGACCTATAGTCTCCGTCACAGGTGGGGCAGACGGTGGTTGAAGGGGCAGGTGGGTGGGGTGCTTGGGTTGACGTGCGCTCCTTGCGCTTGGTTTCCGCTTGCACCCAGCGAAGAGATATGTGATTCCAGACCCACAGCAATGTGGTTGGCTCTTAACTGCCCTCTGAAATGGCCTAGCGAGCCACTCAGAATTCCAGAGCTTAGGGCCTAGGCAACAGAAGGCACGGACACCAATGGTTGAGCAATTATAATCAGGGATGCTCAAGAGGGCAGAATTAGAGGAGTGCAGATTAAATATGATGGAAGCTATCCACAGTTCCTCAGGAAAACACCCTCCTCCGCCACAAGAGGAAATTTCCCAACCTACGGCGGCATTAGGAAAGTCTGCGCTGCAGCCACTGAACATGGCTCAACGTTGGCGGGTCACAACAGAGCACCAACAGGGATTGAGGTACAGATCAGCCAGAATGTAACTGAATGGCAGAATAGGCTTGAGGGGCTGAATGGCCTCCTCCTGTTCCTATGTACAGTCAGAGACTGAGGGCCAAATGCAGATTTGATATGGTTAAGCATAGAGTTGGGGTGGGGGGGGGGGGAAGCAGCAGAGAATCTTTGCAGAGGAAGGGAAAAAAAAAAATCACACTCGGTGGCGGGGGGGGGGGGGGGGGGGGGGGGGGGGGGGTGCATAATGCTGGTGTCTAACTCACTTGTGGGGGGGGGGGGGGGGGGGGGGGGGAAATGGAAGGTCTTGAAGATCTGGGAGCACGTCACAAGCCTTGGCAGTAGAGATGTGAAGACCAGGCAAATTAAAGAGAAGTGATAATGAACCAGAATAAAGTGAGACAGATAATAAAATAATTTACAAGATGAAGGCTCACTTGCAGTACCAACAGCACTCAATGGGCTTACTGTCCGCATTGATATGTGCTGACAAGGACTTGCACTCTGGTACCATGGAGTCGTCACGGACACCGATTACTCCCAACTACGCTGGCAACCAGTAGGGATTTTCCCTCATTGACAACCTGCGTCTTGACAAAACTGAATGAGGAAAAGAAATACTTATGCAGTGGAGGCACACAATACTAATGTAAGCCACCTTTGTACCAGGCTAGTCCTGCTGATTCCCGAAGGGCCGGCGATAACAGGAAAACAAAACCTGCCAGATTCACGACAGCTTAGCACAAATACAACAACAACTTTATGCAGAGAGCAAAAGAACCGGAGGTGGGCACCAGCAAGAGTGGTCCGATGCAAGGGAGGTCACTTTGATTCCACCTACAATCTCGGAGATAAATGCAATTAATAGTTGTAAATCTGCCTTAATTTGAGATGTGCACCACGGATAATAACAGACCCTTCTATGCCCATCATTTCCACTAACCCCCCCCCCCCCACTCCGGTCTGGAGCATAAACACCGGCATAGACCTGTTGCTTCTACGCTGTACATTCTAGTCTCTGTAACAACACTGACGGCTTGGGTTCTCTTCTCAACAGATCCTGCTATTGTTCACCAACTGACCTCACAGGCCACTGCACAGATCCCATTGTACTCGGTGGAATAACAACCTTCTGACCCCATCCTCAGGAACAACGAGAGGTTTCAATTTTATAAGCTGGCAGCTCTCGACTGTTGGCAGAGAACGGGCCACGATACTGGGAACTCATCCCATCCGATTTCAAAGCCCACTCGCGTGTTGTAAAACTTAAAATCTCCTCCATATTTTCATTTTTACATTTAGCCCTGATAAAAATGAACCTTCAATGCAACGCGTCAACAGAGGAAACGATTGCTCAAAAGTCGTGCAGTGGAATCAGTAAGGGGATGTGGAGGGTGGAAGTATGATAAACATAAAGCAAAGGCCTGATACTGTGTGAAGCGGTCATCAATGGCATTGCCATTTAAAACAATCCCAGGGTTACTGCCCACATTCATCAACAGACCATGTGGTTTTAATTAACTTGCAGAGTTAAGGCACTTATTGACGGTGTCGCCTGCAAACTACAAGCTAAAGGAAACAAACCCTACGCTTCTGATCACGTCTGGGATCCCTGGTAACTTTTGCTGGGTCCCAAGAATGCCTGGCCAAGGGACAGAAAACACAGGGCTGTTTCCTGTTAGCCCTCTAAAAGCCCAACAGGGATCGGTGGTGCAATGCCATAAGTAAACGGTGGCAAAACTGGGGCAAGTAAACAGAGGCCAGTAACAGTGGCGTGGGTAAATGGGGCCGGTGGCACAGTGGTGTATGTAAACAAGGGCCGGTGTAACAGCCCCATATGTAAACAAGGGCCGGTGTAACAGCCCCATATGTAAACAAGGGCCGGTGTAACGGCCCCATATGTAAACAAGGGCCGGTGTAACGGCCCCATATGTAAACAAGGGCCGGTGTAACGGCCCCATATGTAAACAAGGGCCGGTGTAACAGCCCCATATGTAAACAAGGGCCGGTGTAACAGCCCCATATGTAAACAAGGGCCGGTGTAACGGCCCCATATGTAAACAAGGGCCGGTGTAACAGCCCCATATGTAAACAAGGGCCGGTGTAACGCCCCATATGTGAACAAGGGCCGGTGTAACGGCCCCATATGTGAACAAGGGCCGGTGTAACAGCCCCATATGTAAACAAGGGCTGGTGTAACAGCCCCATATGTAAACAAGGGCCGGTGTAACAGCCCCATATGCAAAATGGGGAGCAGGGCATTTAATGATGCAGGTTTCTGCTTGAACGCTGCTCTCCCGATGCCCCAAGCATCAATATAAAAATGCCTTAAATAGCACTTGTTTAAACATATGCAGGCCTTCAAAGGTGGCATGCACTTCCATTACAAGTCAAAGCGAGAATTAATTGCCTCCACATTGTGTGTGCCTTCCTCTCTCAAACTGTGCTTAGTGCCAGAAGATTCAAGGATTGAATTGGTCCATCAGCATCTCGCTCAATGTTTAAAGCCCTTTGAGACTGTGGGATTGACACCCAGAGCCAGTAAGGATCGGCACTAATTCAATGAGCGTTGTTCACTGACAGCTCTCCTGAGCACGTTAGCTCAGCAGCTGGCAGATTCAACATGGCAAGTCTCCAGCAGGCTGCTGCTGAGTGTGGACAATGAGCAAAGCTCTGCCCAACGGCTCGCTCAATGCGGCATCCAAACGAATCACCATTACCAGGAAATTCACAGGCCCAACCCCTGCTCTGCGTCAAGTTCGCTATCTCAGCCAAGGCAGGAGTAGGTATTCTGTGGTCAAATAGCTGACCCCTGCAGACTAAGCTCACACATTTAAAATAGCCACTTGGCAAGGTAGCAGAAACTCTGCAAACATACCATGCACATGCCAAGAGAGCTGGCAAACAAAGTATAAATTAAATTGAGGGGATGACTTTACAAATCCTTCTCACTTGGGGCAACAACTTCCGTTAGAATGCACAAAATAACTGTTACCTGCCCAGGGGTGGTTTAATTAACCGCTAATTATAATCACTTAATTAGCAACAACATCTGATACAGAAGACGTTGGCAACTCTTATTCATGTAGAACACAGACCTTTAGATCAGCATTTTGACATTCTGCTTCATCAGCCCAATGTGATTGGTCAAGGGCGAGAGATTTTACAAGGTACCAATTTTGATTTTACAAAAATTAACCATTAGGCAGGAAATTAAATCCAAGGGCAGGAAAATCAGCAATGTTGCGAAAAGGTGCATCCCCATCTGAAATTTGATGTGCTTTGCTGTTCCTAATCGCAGGTACCCTACTGATACTACATAATAATATAGTTTGGGCAGATTAAATACTCACCAGGCTGGAAGATAAGGGGCCCTGAATCTGACTTTGCACAAACACGCTCTGCCAAAGGACAACTCCACGACTGCCACCTTAGGATCTGTTCAAGATCAAGTTGTGGATAAGCCAGAACATTCGCCGACTAAATATTGGTAAGACTGAAGCCATATTGTTCGGTTTGCACCAGAACCACCGCACCCTACCCACCGATTTCAACTCCCTACCCTGGCACTACACAACCTCATTGTTCGCTGAGCTGAGCCCATCAGCAAGACCACCTGTTCCTTTGCAAATCGCCCACACCAAAATCTTCATCCACGCTCCACGCCTCAGTCACTTCCAGGTTTGATTTCTCCAATGCTCTCCTTTCCGGCCTCCCAACCTGCACCCTATACAAACTCTAGCTTATGCAGAACGCCACTGCCCACATCATTTTGCATACTAAATCCCCGCTCATCCAGCCCTGTTCTCATGGGCCGAGTGTGGTGTCTAAGGCTCAGTGCTGGGACCATTAATTTAATGGACGTGTCTATTCGCAACACCAAAGTTCTGATTGGTCCCCTTGGATAACAAGACACACCCAGCAGTTTCTCTGGAATGTGCAATTAGATCCTCCTTGCCTCTGAAATCAATTACTTTGCAAAGTGTAATTCGAGTCATTCTGACTGCCTACTCCAGACAGAACAGAGCTCACTTGAAGCAGACAGGGCTCACCCTCGCGGGTTAAGACCTTCTCCCACCCCCCAAACAAGTTCCTGACCTCGCCCCCGCCCAAGCTCCTGACCTCCCTCCGCACACCCACCCCTCCTCGGATTCCTGACCTCTCCCCACCCCCCAGATGGGCAATGTGCGTGGGTCATGGATTGTTAACAGGTTTATTGGGTATTATGTCAATAATGACAGCTTTCCGAGAAATCAACCACGTCTTGAGGAGGAGGGAGAAAATGTGGTGCGGGTGCAAAGGGGGTGGGGTTGGAAGAACATGATCCGTCTGACCATCTGGATCACATTCTTGCTCTCATTTCCCCCCCCCCCCCTTTAGACCTGGATCACATTCTTCCCGCATCCCCACGGTGTCCTCCGTGCTCGTTACCCCCCCCCCCCCCATCAGTTCCTGACATTCACTCCCTGAAATCCTGACCTCTCCCCTTCTCCCTCCCTCCCCACACACACTTTCTCTCCCCCCCCAGTCTCTCCCTGCCCCCCCCTCCCTCCATCCCTCTCCCCCATCCCTCTCTCCCTGCCCCCCCATCCCTCTCCCCCCCCTCCCGGCCCCCCCCTCCCTCTCTGCCCCCCCAATCCCTCTCTCCCTGCCCTTCCCCAATCCCTCTCTCCCTGCCCCCCCCAATCCCTCTCTCCCTGCCCTCCCCAATCCCTCTCTCCCTGCCCCCCCCCATCCCTCTCTCCCTGCCCCCCCCCATCCCTCTCTCCCTGCCCCCCCATCCCTCTCTCCCTGCCCCCCCCCATCCCTCTCTCCCTGCCCCCCCCATCCCTCTCTCCCTGCCCCCCCCATCCCTCTCTCCCTGCCCCCCCATCCCTCTCTCCCTGCCCCCCCATCCCTCTCTCCCTGCCCCCCCATCCCTCTCTCCCTGCCCCCCCATCCCTCTCTCCCTGCCCCCTCCCTCCCTCTCTCCCTGCCCCCTCCCTCCCCCTCTCCCTGCCCCCTCCCTGCCCCCTCCCTCCCTCTCCCTGCCCCCTCCCTCCCTCTCCCTGCCCCCTCCCTCCCTCTCCCTGCCCCCTCCCCCTCTCCCCCTGCCCCCTCCCCCTCTCCCCCTGCCCCCTCCCCCTCTCTCCCCCTGCCCCCTCCCCCTCTCTCCCCCTGCCCCCTCCCCCTCTCTCCCCCTGCCCCCTCCCCCCTCTCTCCCCCTGCCCCCTCCCCCTCTCTCCCCCTGCCCCCTCCCCCTCTCGCCCCCTGCCCCTCTCGCCCCCTCCCCTCTCGCCCCCTGCCCCCTCTCTCCCCCTGCCCCCCTCCCCCTCTCGCCCCCTCCCCCTCTCTCCCCCTGCCCCCCTCCCTCTCTCTCCCCCTGCCCCCCTCCCTCTCTCTCTCCCTGCCCCCCTCCCTCTCTCTCTCCCTGCCCCCCTCCCTCTCTCTCTCCCTGCCCCGCTCCCTCCCTCTCTCTCTCCCTGCCCCCCCTCCCTCTCTCTCTCCCTGCCCCCCTCCCTCTCTCTCTCCCTGCCCCCCCTCCCTCTCTCTCTCCCTGCCCCCCCCTCCCTCTCCCTCTCCCTGCCCCCCCTCCCTCTCCCTCTCCCTGCCCCCCCCTCCCTCTCTCTGCCCCCCCTCCCTCTCTCTGCCCCCCCTCCCTCTCTCTGCCCCCCCTCCCTCTCTCTGCCCCCCCTCCCTCTCTCTGCCCCCCCCTCCCTCTCTCTGCCCCCCCTCCCTCTCTCCCTGCGCCCCTCCCTCTCTCTCCCTGCGCCCCTCCCTCTCTCTCCCTGCGCCCCTCCCTCTCTCTCCCTGCGCCCCTCCCTCTCTCTCCCTGCGCCCCTCCCTCTCTCTCCCTGCGCCCCTCCCTCTCTCTCCCTGCGCCCCTCCCTCTCTCTCCCTGCGCCCCTCCCTCTCTCTCCCTGCCCCCCCTCCTTCTCTCTCCCTGCCCCCCCTCCCTCTCTCTCCCTGCGCCCCTCCCTCTCTCTCCCTGCCCCCCCCTCCCCTCTCTCTCCCTGCCCCCCCTCCCCTCTCTCTCCCTGCCCCCCCCTCCCTCTCTCTCCCTGCGCCCCTCCCTCTCTCTCCCTGCGCCCCTCCCTCTCTCTCCCTGCCCCCCCCTCCCCTCTCTCTCCCTGCCCCCCCTCCCTCTCTCTCCCTGCCCCCCCTCCCCTCTCTCTCCCTGCCCCCCTCCCCCTCTCTCCCTGCCCCCCTCCCTCTCTCTCCCTGCCCCCCCTCCCCTCTCTCTCCCTGCCCCCCCTCCCCCTCTCTCTCCCTGCCCCCCCCTCCCCTCTCTCTCCCTGCCCCCCCCTCCCTCTCTCTCCCTGCCCCCCCCTCCCTCTCTCTCCCTGCCCCCCCCTCCCTCTCTCTCTCCCTGCCCCCCCCTCCCTCTCTGAAGGCCACAAAAATGTTTGTGTAGATAATAACAGCGATATTCTAGGCAATAGTCCTAGAGGCTCCTTTAGTATAGTATCAAAAGCTAACCCAAAAGCCCTAGTCGCAGGCTCAGGCTCGAGCAGCAGACAAGGCAGGCAGCAATGGCAGCAGCTGCAGGCTCGGCAGGGTTGTTCGGCCCCACTTTGGGCTTCGTCATATCGTACTGCACATGCGCGACCGGATCGAGTGCACATGCGCAGTACCAAACAGGCGCAGAGGGAGTCAAAAAACGCCGTGCATATAATTATAATTACTTTGTAATTTAATTTCTAATTTATATCAATGACTTGGATTCAGAAACTCACGACATCAAACTAGAAGGGGCAGTGGAATTGGAGGAGGCAGCTCAGAAATTACAGAAAGACTTGGACAAACTAGGATGACCTTTGTTGCAGAGAAGTGTAAAGTGCAGCAGGAGGGAAGGAACAATGGGTGAAATGTATCCCATAAATGGCGCTAATAGCCAAGAATGAAACTGAAAGGGATCGAGGAGATTCGATGGTTAATGTGTCCAACTAATTCAGAGCAGCAATCAACAATGGTAAAACAGTAAAATACAAGTCAGAGGAAGTGGCGATCAAACTACACCTCGAGTACTGTGTCCAACTTTGGTCGCCGGCACACGAGGGAGACATTCAAGCAGTGGAGGAGGTGCAGAGAAGCTGATCCCTAGTGGCAAAGGTCCGAGTTACGAAGAATAATGGGAGAAACTTTGGCTTTTCGGCCTGGAACGAAGGCTTCAGAGAGGTGATCTTATAGAGGGATACGAGATAGCTCAGGGAGTGGAAGAGATAAATCCAGGCTACTACTTTAAATTGCGAGAATAGGGAATGGGAACACGGGTTCAAACTGGTAAAAGGTTAATTTAGGACTGATCAAGATGTTCTTCTTCAGCGAGAGTGATCAGCACATGGAAAGGACTTACAGCGGGAGGGGCGGAGGTGAAAACCCTTGTATTATTGAAGAAACAAGTGGATGCTGCAATGGGGGACTGCAGGGTCTCTCTGGATGGATGAACTAAGATGGGTCGAAAGGCCTTACTCATCTGGAATTATCTTGTGCTCACTCCCCACTGTGACTTGGGCTTCAGTCCCCTCTCTAAACCGCCAGTTCCTGCTCGCTGTCTGATTGTGCCCCTCTCCGCTGATGTGCCCTGGGATGCTTCCCTACATTGAAGTCACTGCGCGAGTGCAGGTTGTATTGCTGCTGCTGACTGCACAAAGTATTATACCAGACCAGATTAGATCACGATGCGCCGCCCGATAGTAAGGAAAGGTTTCCTGGGAATACGCCTGGAATCTTTTAACATTCTGCATTTAAAAAAATCTAATTGAAAATGAGAAGTGACAACACCCACTGTAATCAGACACACTCCTACTTTCAGTTCAGACTTACAGCTCAAACAGCTACAAAACTAACCCAGCTCAGATCCTAATGTACGTGCACTTTACCATACACTGCCAGACTATGACCGATAACCACAGTCTAGTCAGCCAAACCTAAAACAAACCAAACTGTTTAACGTTCTTTAAAAAAAAAAAATCTTCATTTACTATTCCAAATAACTTTCTTCCTCCCCTCCCAGCTTGAAGACAAATGGAGATTAAGGATCTACCCAGAGGCTGGCTGGAGTCAGCAGAATGCACCCCAATGGAGACTGAACTTCCTGTCACTGCACAAGTGTGGTTTTCATCAGCGGATGTCTACAATAGGGAGTGCCTTTGAACCCATTGTGGAAAATTAGAATGAAGTGCCTGTGAATCTGATAGCAGCAAGTGTTGAAACGCTTTCTAAACAACTACATGGAGAGTTTATCACTCACAGTAGATGGAGGAAAAAATAACAAGCTAATTATAATTCTCATTACTCACCCCCCTGAATTACTGCACCTTACCCAACAATCATACATGCAGCAGAGCGAGAGAGAAAAAAGTACCCAGAAACACCACAGATAAACTCAAGACATACCACACGAGCACCAAAGTATTGCTATATTGTTGCAAGATTAACCACAGTCCTATCACAGACGACAGCTATCTTCAATGCACAATCATTGATACAAACCAGCCTCTCATTTCCACAATCACCCGCTTGCATTGTGAGCTTTTACAGATTTTGTACAGGTTTTCCACAGGGGGCCAATCAGCAGTCTCCTGATCTAAAAGGGATATTTTGATACAGATGCGTTCTATTCATTAACACAACCTGTTAGCAGGTTGTGAAAACACCTGTCTCCTTGTGCCAACTCTTATTGCTTTCCGCTCTCATACTGCATTACTGAAATATACATTGTTACAGTAATAAAACTACTCAAATATCAGGATTAGCATTACAGGGTTTAATCCTAAATTGCCAAACACCTCTACAAAACCAATTTTAAATATATAAACTCTTTACCTGTGCGTTGTTCTGTTATCATCTTTCTGCTATTAGTCTCCCTATTTGTCAGCCTCATCTCAGTAGGTAACACTCTCGCCTCCGAGTCAGAAGGTTGTGGGTTCAAGTCCCACTCCAGAGGCTTGAGCTCATAATCCAGGCTGACACTGAGGGAGTGCAGCACTGTCAGAGGTGCCGTCTTTCGGATGCGACATTAAACTAAGGTCCCGTCTGCATGGAGCAGGCAGTTCTCCCTAGTGTGCAGGCCAATATTTATCCCTCAATCACTACCAAAAACAGATTATCTGGTCATTTCACAGAATCCCCACAGTGCAGATAGAGGCCATTTCGGCCCATCGAGCCTGCACCGACACATATCCCACCCTATCCCCACGTATTTAATCCCCCTAACACTAAGGGTCAATTTATCATAGCCAAATCAACCTAACCCGCACATCTTTGGACTGTGGGAGGAAACCGGAGCACCCGGAGGAAACCCACGCAGACACGGGGAGAATGTGCAAACTCCACACAGACAGTCACCCGAGCCGGATTCGAACCCGGGTCCCTGGCGCTGTGAGGTAACAGTGCTAACCACTATGCCACCGTGTTGCTGTTTGTGGGACCTTGCTGTAGGCAATTTGGCTGCCCTGTTTCCCGACATTACAACAGTGACTGCACTTCAAAATTACCTCATCGGCTGTGAAGCGCTTTGGCACATCCTGAGGTCATGAAAGGCGTTATGTAAATACAGGCTATCTTTTTTTAAACTTCCCTATTCCCTATCCGGTTATTAACATTACTTTTTTTTAGACAATATATAGCAAAATGTAGGCAAATTAGCATTGAAACGGAAAGACAATTTAATGTTTTGGCTGCAATCTTCATTAGAAGTGGCATTCTACCCATTCTATATTCCTTTACCCGCTGGATTTTAAACGTTTTAACATTTACTCCCGAGATTTTGTTGAAAGAGGAACTACCACAAGTGCGCAGATTAAAGTGTAAATTTAGTGTTTTAACGCAGATGAACTTTTCCTGTGTGCAGAAATAGTAAGGATTGCGGCTGGTGAGAAAAAGACCAAAGGTGGATGCCAGAATACAAAGCAGGGTTGGGACGAATACCTGACCAGAGCACGGGCACCAATCTTTTAAAAAGGACCAGGTCCCGGGCTTTGGGTGGTGTAGTCAACTATATTTAAAGGCCGAACAAATGAGAAAGTATCGTACTTCGAGCGACACAGTAGTAAAGGTCCCATTCTCATCTTTGGAGCATAATACACATTCCATCACCTGTGCAGACGAAGCATTAAATGGCAATTCAGATGAAATGTACCCATTATTTTTGCTTCAATATTGCTCAGGCCTGTGGCAGGCCACACGCAGCAACAAGAGACCTGGAGATTAAGGAATAGAGGACATGACGCTTTCAGCAAAAATTCAGCCATCAGGCAGTCCATTTTACAGATCAGATCAGGATTATAGTCAACTATAAATTCCAGGTGCTATTTTTCCAACCTTCTTTCATGAATCTTGCTGACATGAGGGTAACTCCTTCACTTTCCATTGAAATATTGAAAGCAACAAGGTCACTGCATGAATGACTTTCCATTAAACCCAGGGGTGCTCTGCAGGGTCTGGTGCCAGGAGGGAGTTAACATTTGCTACCGGACTCTCCAACCGGGAGAACATTGGATTTAAGCCACAAAAGTTACACCAGATTACCAAACCATTGACCAAACTGGACAGAAAGTCCTAGAATTTCACCTCAAGCTAATGGTGCAATGTCTTCAGAAATGATAATACTTCTGAGCACCCTGAATAGCAGTCAGGTTTCCCTCATCGTCCAGTAAGGAGATCAGGATTGATTATCTACCAGTGAACATGCTGACAACCTTTACAAAACTGGTCTCATTTTAGTTTTGAACTGTTTGGCTACAAAGATTACCAGATCACTACAGAAAGCCAATTTACTCCACTCCCTCTCCCAAACTCAAGAGTGCCCCTGTTAAAGGGCACTTTTACAGATAATGAGAGGATTTAAGAACTTGGCTAGAGGCAGACAAAGGGAATTGCTAAGAGTGAGTGAAAGAAGGCTGTTAAACAGTGCTGGCAGCAATTCGAGCTGGCTGGTTCGAACTACTTTCATTCTACTGTCTATTTCCTGTCTGTGGTCCTCAGCTCGACTGCTATAGGAAGTGATGTCACAAAACCTAAGCCGCAATAGGATATAGCTGAATCGAGCCTGGCAATGCCTTTGAGAGCAGGTGAGATGGGTTTATTCCAATGAACAGTGAACTACCACCCATAATATTATACAACTGAAACCAACCACTGCTAAAATTACAGGTAAACCAAAGGTGACCTGTGATAATCTAATACAATAAATAATGGTCTAACAGTGTGTACAGCAAACTGAACAGAGGATTACTGAGAGATTGGCTGACAATCCAGTGCAGTGCTGAGGGAATGCTGCACTGTTGTAGGTGCCGTCTTTCTGATGAGACGTTAAACTAAAGCCCCATCTGCTCTCAGGTGGGCGCAAAATATCCCATGGCACTACTTCGAAGAGGAGCATAGGAGTTCTTCCAGTATCCTGGCCAATATTTATCCCTCAATCAACGTCACTAAAACAGATTATATGGTCATCATTATTGCTGTTTGTGGGACCTTGCTGTGCGCAAATTGGTCGCCGTGATTCCTGCATTACAACAGTGACGATGCTTCAAAAGTACTTCATTGGCTGTAAAATGGTTTGGGATGTCCTGAGGTCTTTACATTGTCAGGAGGCATAACTGGTTTGTGATCATAAATGGGAGCACTGGCTGATTCTCCTTTCTATTCCCTGTCTCCAAGACACTTGAGACCAGTTCTATCACCCCGTGGCTGTCCTGTCTGATGGCCCGTATCGGGGATTGAACCTTCCTGGTCTTTTAACTCATCTTGCTGTACTCTGCCTCTGTTTATAAAAAAAAAGTGTGGGGGGTGGTGGCAGTGGGGGGAGAAGATTCCTCATTTCCAGTTGCCTTTGTGCTCTGCATTCAGGAAGGGCAGCATGTATTGTTGCTCTTAAAGTCAAAATGTATTAGAAATTTAAATACTATGCAAAATTTATACATGGATCACTTTTGGTAATATTTATCTCTCAGTTGAGTGTGCAAGAGATTAAAGCAGTTCTGCAGGCTGTAACCCTGATTTGATACTGTATACATCACCTGAGAGCTCTGACCTGAACATGACCAGTTTATGTTGTTCAACTACAATGGCTAAATCTTTGCGCTGAGAGCTAGTTGTATGTGTGAGGCATATTCTACTGCTCTTGGGCTAAGGATAAGGCCAGCAATGAGTCTGTTCACTGAGGTGAGGACCTTATAGGATGCTTCAAGACAGAAAGCAGAGAGTGGGAGTAAAGAGTAGCTATTCACAGCGGCAGAAGGTGGGGAGTGGTGTTCCACAACAATCAGTGCTGGGACCACTGTTGTTCACAGTTTATATTAATAATTTAGACTTTGGAATCGAAAACACAATTTCTAAATTTGCAGATGACACCAAATTGGAGGGGATAGTTAATACTGAGGAGGACTGCAACAAATTACAGGAAGACATTAATAAACTTGCAGAATGGGCATATAATTGGCAAATGAAGTTCAACACAGATAAATGTGAGGTATTATATTTTGGAAGGAGGAATAGGGAGGTCACGAGTCTAGGTAGGGTAGAGGAGCAAAGGGATCTTGGAGTACAAATACACAAATCACTGAAAGTAGCGACACAGATTAACAAGGCCATAAAAAAAGCAAACCAAGCACAAGGGTTTATTTCTAGAGGGATATAATTAAAAAGTAGTGAAGTTATGCTAAAACTGTATCGAACCTTGGTTAGACCACACTTGGAGTACTGCGTAAAATTCTGGTTGCCATATTATAAAAAGGATAGAGAGACACTGGAGGGTGCAGAGATTTACAAGGATGATACCAGAAATGCGAGGGTATACCTATCAGGAAAGGACGAACAGGCTGTGTCTCTTTTCGTTTGAAAAAAGGAGGAAGGGTGACCTAATTGAGGCCTTTAAAATTATGAAAGGTTTTGATAAGAGTAGATACAGAGAGTGTGTTTCCACTTGTGGGGAAGAGCATAACTAGAGGCCATCAATATAAGATAGTCACCAAGAAATCCAATAGGGAATTCAGAAGAAACTTCTTTACCCAGAGAGTGGTGAGAATGTGGAACTCGCTACCACTGGGAGTGGTTGAAGCAAATAGTATAGATGCATTTAAGAGGAGGCTAGATAAGCATATGAGGGAGAAGGGAAGAGAGGGTTATGCTGATAAGAGTTGGATGAGGAAAGACAGGAGGAGGCTAAACGCCGGCATGGACTGGTTGGACCGAATGGCCTGTTTCTGTGCCGTATATCCTATGTAAACAGTCCTTAATACAGACTGCACAGAGACCAAACTACAAAAGTAAGTCGAGAACGATACACTTAACTTACTTATCCCCACTCTGTAGAGCTGAAAGCCATTGTGTGATACAAAGTAATTAGGTACAGAGAGCATCACGCTCAACTATTGGAAGTTTACTTAGAACTTTGTTTCCTTAATTTTAAGGATATTAAAGATTTTAATGCATGTATGTCTGTTCACACTTACATGTGTGTGCAGGGGAAAGCGCAGCTTGATAAAGGGAAGGTCGTGTTTAACTAACTTGCTAGAGTCCAGAACAAGCGGGCATAACCTTAAAATTAGAGCTAGGCCGTTCAGGGCTGATGTCAGGAAGCGCTTCTTCACACAAAGGGTGGTAGAAATCTGGAAATCTCTCACCCAAAAAGCTGTTGAGATTAGGTCAATTGCAAATTTAAAAATGGATTGTGCTAGATTTTTTGTTCGGCAGGGGTATTATGGGCTACGGAATCAAGGCGGGTAGATGGAGTTAAGATACAGATCAGCCATGATCTAATTGAATGGCGGAACAGTCTTGAGGGGCTGAATGGCCGACTCCTGTTCTTTTCTCGCCACTGTGGACAAGTGAAATGCAGTGGATACTATATACAGATACCCCATTTATACCATGGAAGTGGCAACAGAAGTGACCATTGTACATTAATGAAGAGGCATACACACCTCCAGAAGCACAGCAGCAAAGCAATGGGATCAAATCACAGTTAGACATATTTCTTGGGATAGAGTTTAATGGTGAGAAGTGTGATTAAGACAACCAAAAAGGGCTAGATATGGGCCAAAAGTCGTACATTATTTCTGACAACTTCCATGCTGCAAAACCAAAAATCAGAAGCTATAGATGTAATGGCTTCTTCAATCTCCATAATCTCCCAAAACTAACTGAACACCTTTGACCAAATGGAAGCCCAAATATAGGAAACCGTTTTCATGCCAAACTTATTTTAAGATTTTGTTTTGTTTCCAAATCACTGTACAGTATGTAGCACTTAACAATTTGTAAACCTTTCTGAATTTATATGCCACCTGACTTCTCCTTAGCAGCATGTGCTAGAAACAAAGCCAGCAACTACTGGAAAGACTCGTCGAGGAGCCTCACAATGTTGTTCTGCCAAATCTCTCAGTTCCAGAAAGCAAGGGACACATCCGTGAATCTCTATTACCGGCGGCCTATGGTTTCTACAGTGCTTTTGCATTTTAGCCAGCTGCAGAATCAGTGCTACCAGATTATTCACATTGCTATCTGGCTACGGAATTAGGGACAAGTGGATATGGTGGTTCCCTGAGGTAGCAGGCCAAGTAGATAGGGTGGTTAAGAAGGCATACGGAATACTTGCCTTTATTAGCCGAGGCATAGAATACAAGAGCAGGGAGGTTATGCTTGAACTGTATAAAACACTAGTTCGGCCACAGCTAGAGTACTGCGTACAGTTCTGGTCACATTACAGGAAAGATGTGATTGCTCTAGAGAGTGTACAGAGGAGATTTACGAGGATGTTGCCTGGACTGGAGAATTTTAGCTACGAGGAAGGATTGGATAGGCTGGGGTTGTTTTCTTTGGAACAGAGGGGAGACCTTATTGAGGTGTATAAAATTATGAGGGGCCTAGATAGAGTGGACAGGAAGGACCTATTTCCCTTAGCAGAGGGGTCAACAACCAGGGGGCATAGATTTAAAGTATTTGGTAGGAGGTTTTGAGGGGAAATTTCTTCACCCACAGGGTGGTGGGGGTCTGGAACTCATTGCCTGAAAGGGTGGTAGAGGCAGAAACCCTCACCACATTTAAAAAGTGCTTGGATGTGCACCTGAAGTGCCGTAACCTACAGGGCTACGGACCAAGAGCTGGAAAGTGGGATTAGGCTGGATAGCTCTTTGTCCGCCGGCGCGGACACGATGGGCCGAAATGGCCTCCTTCCGTGTTGTAAATTTCTATGATTCTACGATGTGTGTGATTGGGAAACTGAGCTTTCCCAATACACTCAGAACCTGCCATACTGTCATCATTGATGTATCTAAACTCCCACTAAAGTTCTCCAATCACAAGCGAGGTAGACATGAAGACACGTCAATTATTGGAAAACACTTTCTTAGAACTGACTTGGTAGTTCATGCCCTCCACGCCGAGCTTCAAATACGACTGCCAAACATGAATGGTGCGTGGTAGCGTCATGAGGTCCAATATAGATCAAAAACCTCATATCCTCTTGTGGACAACAAGGCCGTGGAGGTAAACCATCGAGTTTCCCATCCTAAAGGGAACCTTTTCTGTGACTCAGGAAAGCAAATTGCTCTGCGTTTCTTGGATGAATAAGCGAATTGTTAAGATCACTGTCCAAGCGTCAAGAAAGTCACCCCTTCAAAGAATAAGATTCGATTCCTAACAGCACCTGTTTTTCACATTCAGTCACACGCTCCAGATACCACAAGCACTCTTTTCCTTGCCAGAAATTTAAGTACACACTCTAATCAACCATTTTACAAGCTTCCATGTGGAAATGGGCGCACCCAATTTATACACTGCTAAGACACAAATAATTGTTTTGCCTTATGGATTTCCTCGGTTCTCTCTACACAGAAAGCCAGGCCTACCAGACAATGGCACTAACTGTCTCCCATGGCTGTACGTTGGCCTGAGCCTCAGCATCTCATCAAAATAAAATTTGCACAGGAGTAACAGCATTAAGACCATGATGTGGGATGGGTGGGAATTGGACTCACGTGGAGGTGATGGTTCGAAATCGTTCTTGTCCAGCTGTGTCCCAGATCTGCAACTTTACTTTCTCCCCATTGATTTCCACAGTTCTTATCTTAAAATCTACCCCTATCGTAGTAATGTAGCTGCCTGTGGACATAAAGAAACAGAGTGTAATCGTTCAAAATTCAACACAAGAAGAAATGTTCTCACCTACTGTGCTGCAAACAGAGCAAGCACTCGGTCCAGAATGCAAACTAGCCCTGGGCAACAGCACATTCTGAAGGCCAACACGTAAAGCGGAGGTGAGGAACTAGACCTTTTAGATTCTCGCATAAACAGCACATCGAGATTGCGGCAGGCCTTTCCCTCAAACACTATGTTTACACATTGGCATTCAATTCCTCATGCACAGCACAAAGAGGCTTAAAGCATTCAAAAATAACTGAAGTTGACCTTCTGATGACTGGGTCAAGGCAACACCCCACTGTGGCTGCACTAAAACAGCTAGACAATTTTTACTGGACATCACACATGCATGGGAGGGAAGGGGAGAGGTGCTCTGTTCATCTCAGGACATTTCTTGCCCAAGCTGGAGCTCCAGCAGCAGGAAAGTGAGACATGCTCCTCTCACTCAGAGTCCATAGCTGGTGTGACTAATGGAACTGCCAACATGGTGCAGCTTTACTCCACATCTGGACCAGGTTATAACCATCAGATAAGGTGGCACGTTTTTTCTGGAGAAAGTGTTCCAGCATTGCCAGCATTCAAATTGAGCAAAATAAAAACAAAAAAATCACTATACTCCTACAAATATCTGCACAAACATTAAACAGGTACAGCGGAGTATCGAAAGGAAAGAGTGCAATAGGACTGACAAGCCACCGAACTCGCTCTTGCACACTTCAGTAATGTCAGATGAGGTTACCTCCCTACTTCTTTGGAGTGTTTGTCTTATTGTGGGGCAAAGGGAAAGAGAAGGGAGTAAAATAGGTATAGGACAAAAGGCACAATTACTAGTGACAGAATTCACTGGGCAAACAAAACCTAAAGAGGCCCGGCCTGCATATTATACACACCGATATGTGTTGGCGGTGGTTTGTAAAAGCGTGCACAAGCAGCTTCCTGTGTGTGGGAGTACAATGCAGAGATCATATACTGGAATCAGAATGCATTCATTCTACTGGGCCAATTGGGGCACTTAATATATAGACTATCAACTTAAAGTGCTTGCAACATGACAGAATGTCATCCAATTGCAACCTTCAGTCAGAGTATCTCCTCCACCATCTGAACTTGAGGTCAAGCAATATCTCTTGAAGATTCCAAAAGGGCCACAGGTGCAAGGTAATGGCCCAAACATGATGAAAGACCGATCAAGTAGCATTAATAAACTTCACTCATAGTGCCAGAAACTTGAATGCAGCAGGACCATTAAAAGGACTCAAACCGAGACCTCATCCTTCAGCACCCCAGTAGCACACAGGAAGCTGGGTCCCTCTCTGCTACTATTCACAGTACTTTAAAAAAGCAACACTGTCCTTACTGTCATCATCTATTCCTACATCACAATAGTGACTACACTTCAAAAGTACTTCATCAGCAGTAAAGCGCTTTGGGACGTCCCGAGGTCATGAAAGACGCTATATAAATGCAAGTCCTTTCTTTCTGAGCAGACCCATATACATAACATAGAATTATAGACTATACAGCACAGAAACAGGCCGATCAACACCACTAAAACAGATTATCTGGTCATTATCACATTGCTGTTTGTGGGAGCTTGCTGTGCGCAAATTGGCTGCTGTGTTTCCGACATTACCACAGTGACTACACTTCAAAAAGTACTTCATTGGCTGTAAAGCGCTGTGGGATGTGCGGTGGTCATGAAAGGCGCTATATAAATGCAAGTCTTTCTTGTCATTCGGCCCAACCAGCCCATGCCGGCGTTAATGCTCCACTCGAGCCTCCTCTCGGCTTTCCTCATCTAACTAGCAGCATAACCCTCTATTCCCTTCTCCCTCATGTTTATCTAGCTTCCCCTTAAATGCATTCATACTATTCGCCTCAATCACAGAAGTTTCTTCTGAATTCCCTGAGATTTCTTGGTGACTATCTTGTGTTGATGGCCTCTAGTTTTGTTCTACTCCACAAATGGAAACACTCTCTGTATCTGCTCTGCCAAAACCTTTCCTAATTTTAATGACCTCAATTAGGTCAACCCCTCAGCCTTCTCTTTTCAAGAGAAAAGACTCCAGCCTGTTCATCCTTTCCTGATAGGTATGCCCTCGCATTTCTGGTATCATCCTTGTAAATCTTCTCTGCACCCTCTCCAGTGCCTCTATATCCTTTTTATAATATGGCGATCAGAATTGTACACAGTACTCCAAGTGTGGTCTAACCAAGGTTTGATGCAGGTTTAGCATAACTTCCCTACTTTTCAATTCTTTACCTCTAGAAATAAACCACAGTGCTTGGTTTGCCTTTTTTATGGTCTTATTCACCTGCGTCACTAAGTTGAGTGATTTGTCTATTTGTACTCCCAGATCCCTTCGCTCCTCTACCCCATTTAGATCATTATTTTCCAAGTAATATGTGACCTCCTTATTTTTCTTACCAAAATGTAATACATCACACATGTGTTGAAATTCATTTGCCAATTATATGCCCATTCTGCAAGTTTATTAATGTCTTCTGTAACAATGATGGCCACCCAGTTTTGACACACTTGAGGAACTCGCAGAGAACCTGACCCACATGCCACTCAAGATTTTAAACCGAGGTCCCGTCTGCCCTCTCGCTCAGGTGGACGCAAAAGATCCCATGACACTATTTTAAAAGAAGAGCAGGGGAGTTCTTCCAGTATCCTGGCCAACATCTATCCCTCAATCAACATCAAAAACAGATTATCTGCTCATTTATCTCTCTACTGTTTGTGGGACCTTGATGGGCATATACCAGCTGCCCTCTTTCCCTATATTACAACAATAATTTTACTTCAAAAGTATTTCCATGGCACTGAAACACTTTTGAGGTCCTAAGGTCATGAACAGCATTCTATAAATGCAAGTTCTTTCTTGCTTCACCTGGTTTGTAAAAGATATCAGACTTCATTGTTGAGCAAAATGGAACTGCACAAGCAAACAGACCAATCGCTTGTATGTGTAGCTGGTACGGACTTGTGGTAATTTTGAGTTCAGAGTTCCTGAGTTTTTTTTCCCAAATCTATTGACAGCCACACCCAGCAATTTCAGCACCACAAGCTGGCACCAACTATGGGATTCTCACTCAATCCACTTCCTCGATTCCTCCCCATCCCCAATTGTCTGCTTCTGCCCACTCACAATAGGGAATACACAAGTTTCATGTCACGAGGACAGCCCAATCTCCCAGGAGTGTTCTGACTCATTACAAGAGCAGAAGTGGGCAGCTGATAATTTTACAGAGCAGCATTGGGCAGCAGTGCTATGGAGTGAACTCAATGGAAACTGATAAAAGAAATAACTAGTAAATTATCAGAGATTTGGAAAGTAAAGGAAGAAACAGAACAGGAAAGAAAAAAGAAAAAAAGACTTGCATTTCTATAGTGCCTTTCATGACCGTAGGATGTCCCAAAGCGCTTTATAGCCAATTAAGTACTTTTGAAGTGTTGTCACTGTTATAATGCAGGAAACACGGCAGCCAATTTGCGCACAGCAAGGTCCCACAAACAGTAATGTGATAATGACCAGATAATCTGTTTTAGTGATGTTGGTTGAGGGATAAATATTGGCCAGGACATCGGGGAGAACTCCCCTGCTCTTCCTCGATATAGAGCCATGGGATCCTTTACGTCCACCCGAGGGGGCAGATGGAGGTCCCTCAGTACTGCACTGGAGCGTCAGCCTGGATTGTAAGCTCAAGCCTCTGGAGTGGACCCACAACCTTCTAACTCAGAGGCGAGAGTGCTCCCATGAGCCACGGCTAACAGAAAATAGAGGATTGAGAAGAGTAAAGCAACTTGAAAGGAAACCGGAGAACACAATTTTCTTTTAAGGGGAAAATTCCTGTACGCACAAGAGCGAAACAATGCATTGTCACAGAGAATTTCATGAAGATGAACACAATAGACCAAGTGTGCTTACCTGAAAACGTGTTATCTGCAAATCGCAGCAGGAGACTGCTTTTCCCCACACCTGTAACACAGAGCAGGACAGTCAAGAGAACCATACTTGATCAAATCAAACAGCACATTTGATGGAATGAAAACGCCCCCTCCCACC
This sequence comes from Squalus acanthias, assembly GCA_030390025.1. Lineage (NCBI taxonomy): Eukaryota > Metazoa > Chordata > Chondrichthyes > Squaliformes > Squalidae > Squalus > Squalus acanthias. Next base: position 51,453,761 of record CM059437.1, on the reverse strand, counting down.
AGTGACGCTAAACTTTCTTTAAACAGAAATTCACTGTTTACTCCCTCACCCAATTACGATCCAGGGGAGGGCTGAAGCAAGATTGCAAAAGCTTAATATACCAGAACTGAGAACACCTGTAAGCATGTATAAAAGTACAAACCGTAGCAAAAATAAATACACAATAATCTCTCAACGTCAGCTACCAGCGCTCTAAGAATAGTGAAAGGAAACTTAATGCTTGCACCACTTCCATGGCAACAAGCACGTGCCATGAAAAAGCCAAGTGGGATTTGGCCACAGACAAGGGACAATGCAGATCAGCTCCAGACTGATGGAGAGCATCCGTTGCAAATTACCCAAACTAAAAGAAAATGGACACGAGAGAAAAAAAGTACAATACGATCATTTTTCATTTCTAACAGAAACACGCACTGGCCGGTTTGAGCCCTGAAACAGGCAGAAAGCTTTTTTTTTAAATATTAGAGACAAAACCGTTTGAGCCAATTACTCCAGCTACAAAACTATGCCTTCCTGCTGATGCCCACGTAAACATGAACAAAACAGCACAATCACATTTAGTAAATGGGCAGTTGCCATCTTCCACATTTAGTCTTATAGGTCGAGTATTCAAGATGTTGGTACATCACGGGGGAAAAAATGGCTTCTTAAAGTCATCACTCAACAGAGATGACATGAGAAAGACAGGTATGATCCCAAGGTACGTTTGCCTACGCAGCAATAATGACCGCACTTCAAAGTAATTCACTGTATGTGAAGTGCTTTGGGAGGAGAGGTCCTGACCAGGTGATAAGGTGCTATAAATGCAAATTCTCTCTAACAAACAAGCCAGGCAGTCACCTTGATAACAGTGTAACATCTCCACATAGGAGAGGCAAGCCATGCTTCGAACAGGAAAAGTGCTCTACATGCCAAAGGTAGGATACAGTAGAAACGGTTTATTACTCACTTACGATGCGAACCGGTTATAGCAAAGTAATTCCAATACATTCACTTTTCCCCCCGTTGTTTACCAATAGGATATCTCTTACAGCAAAACCATCCGGGACCGATGGGACTGCGTCTCACCAGGGAATGCCCAATGCTGCGGCTTCTTCGAACCCACCCAAACACTTCACAAACAATGAAACACTTCGAAGTGCAGTCACTGTAGGCTGCTGCCTCTCATCGTTTGCGCTCTGGAGAATATCAGCCGACGTACATGAAACAGGCGGGCTGCTCAACATTTAGCACATTTAAAGTGGCGCTGCGCACACTCGCTATTTAATGTACACCAGCTGGTTATTGTACAAGCTGGTAACTTCAAGATTGTTGGGACACAATCGGCAGCATCAGATTAGGTGCGGTAGCTGAGAATTTAAATAACAAAACCTGAAACGATGGAAGCCATTCAGAATAGCTTCAGTTCCAGCAACACTTTTACAAGCTGATGCGCAGTCAGAAATTTATGAAATGCCAATTTATAGCCACAGAATCTTAAATTACAATTGTTCCTCTTACTCCCTTCTGATTCTAATTGCTCCAGTTAACCATCAGGTTAAAAGTTGCCCACTACAAACCACAAGAAAACCCTCTCCATTCACAATGTACATGTGTTATCTTAGGCTGCCAGTGGCAAAAGTACTGTGCTCTTCATTCGTTAATTGTTCAACCTCCAAAAACAGAGAAATTACCATCATCCTACCCTGGGGGGGGGGGGGGGGGGGAGAGAGGAGGAAAGAGGATGAGGGAAAAATTACCCAGGAGCACTGTCCCTTTAAGAGTTTTGTGGCACTGAGCTGCCAAGTAAATCAAGCGATGCTCTTTCTCCTAATTCCATGAAAGGTCTTATTCAAAATACAGCCACGACTGATGCACCATTTTGCCGTCCAGTCAAATGCTCATTATTTATTCCCCTTCACTCTCTGACTGATCAGCATTGGAAAGGACTTAATAATTTCCTGACATCGGGAGGTACCTACATAGAGTTTACAGCAGTGTTATACCCAGGGGTAAGATAAAGAGGCAGTATCCCAGGACAAGGACTCCTGGAAACAAGAGGTATTCAATTACAAAAGCAGCTCCACATGAAGATTTTGGGTAACATTTCTCTGTTGGATACAGCCCCTCCTCGTTGTGTCTACTCTTCTGGCAAGAGGCTCAACCTGCAAACATGGACAGGCCGATTTCTCGCTGGCGGTGGGTGCAGCAGTGTTCAGAAGGCTGAGGGGTGACCTAATAGAGGTCGGAGGTCTTTAATATTATGAAAGGGTTTGATAGGGTAGACGTAGAGTTCCCACTTGTGGGGAATCCCAAACTAGGGGTCATAAACAATGCTCCCTGTAATTTATTTTGGCGCCGCACAGCCCCTTTAAGGGGCTGTCAGGCCATTCAAAATACTGTGCATGCACGGTTTTTGCATTGAAAAGCCGGCTGCGCGGATCCCTGGACTGCTGCTTGGCTGCACAGCTTAAAGGGAACATTGGTCATAAATATAAGATAGTCACTAATAAATCCAATAAGCAATTCAGGAGAAACTTCTTTACCCAGTGGTTAGAATGTGGAACTTGCATTCACAAGGAGTAGTTGAGGCGAATAGCAGATGCATTTAAGGGGAAGCTAGATAAACACATGAGGGAGAAATGAATAGAAGGATATGCTGATAGGGTGAGATGAAGTAGGGCAGGAGGAGGCTCGTGTGGAGCATAAACACCAGCACAGACCAGTTGGGCCGAATGGCCTGTTTGTGTGCTGTACGTTCTATGTAAATAAGGTTGGTGAGCTGCAGGCGCAAATAGCCACATGGGAATATGATGCCGTGGCGATAACGGAGACCTGGCTCAAAAAAGGGTGGGATTGGGTACTAAATATTCTTGGATATCAGGTGTTCAGAAAAAATAGGGAAAGAAAGAAGGGAGGTGGGGTGGCAGTATTGATTCAGAATATTACAGTGCTGGAGAGAGGATGTCCTGGAGGGGTCAAGGACAGAATCTAGTTGGTTAGAGTTAAGAAACAATAGGGGTGGGAAGGATATAGAGGAGCAAATTTGCAGGGAAATTAAAGAGAGGTGCAACAACTATAGAGTAGTGATAATGGGGGACTTCAACTATCCTAATATAGACTGGGATAGTAATAGTGTAAAGGGCAGAGAGGAGAAAGAATTTCTGAAGTGCACTCAGGAGAACTTTCTTGATCAGTACGTTTCCGGCCCAACAAGGAAGGAGGCATGGTTGGATCTGGTTCTGGGGAATGAGGTGGGTCAAGTGTCAGTAGGGGAACATTTAGGGAGCAGTGATCATAGTATCATAAGGTTTAGATTAGCTATGGAAAAGGACAAGGAGCAATCTAGAGTAAAAATGCTTAATTGGAGGAAGGCCAATTTCAGTAGGTTGAGAATGGATCTGGCCCGGGTAAATTGGAATCAAAGATTGGCAGGCAAAACTGTAATCGAACAATGGGCTGCCTTTAAAGAGGAAATGGTGCAGGTACAATTGAGGTACATTCTCATGAGGGGGAAAGGTAGGGCAACCAAAGCCAGAGCTACCTGGATGATGAAAGAGATAGAGAGTAAGATGAAGCAGAAAATGAGCATGTATGACAGATGTCAGGTTGAGAATACAAGTGAGAACCAGGCTGAATATAGAAAGTTCAGAGGGGAAATGAAAAAGGAAATAAAAGGGGCAAAGAGAGGGTATGAGAAGAGATTGGCAACTAACATAAAAGGGAATCCAAAAGTCTTCTATAGGCATATAAATAGTAAACGGGTAGTCAGAGGAGGGGTGGGGCCGATTGGGGACCAAAATGGAGACCTAAGCTTGGAGGCAGAGGGCATGACTGAGGTACTAAATGAGTACATTGCATCAGTCTTTACCAAGGAAGAAGATGCTGCCAAAGTCAGTGAAAGAGGAGGTAGTTGAGATACTGGATGGGCTAAAAATTGATAAAGAGGAGGTACTAATAAGGCTGGCTGTACTTAAAGTAGATAAGTCACCAGGACCGGATGGGATGCATCCTAGGATGCTGAGGGAAGCAAAAGTGGAAATAGCGGAGGCACTGGCCATAATCTTCCAATCCTCCTTAAATACAGGGGTGGTGCCAGAGGACTGGAGAATTGCAAATGTTACACCCTTGATCAAAAAAGGGTGTAAAGATAAACCCAGCAACTATAGGACAGTCAGTTTAGCCTCGGTAGTGGGGAAACGTTTAGAAACAGTAATCAGGGACAAAATTAACAGTCGCTTGGACAAGTGTGGATTAATTAAGGAAAGCCAGCACAAATCTGTTAAAGGCAAATCGTGTTTAACTAACTTGATTGAGTTTTTTGATGAGGTAACAGGGAGGGTTGATGAGGGCAATGCGGTTGATGTGGTGTACATGGACTTCCAAAAGGCGTTTGATAAAGTGCCACATAATAGGCTTGCCAGCAAAGTTGAAGCCCATGGAATAAAATGGACAATGGCAGCATGGATACGAAATTGGCTAAGTGACAGGAAACAGAGTTGTGGTGAACGGTTGTTTATCGGACTGGAGGAAGGTACACTGGTGTTCCCCAGGGGTCGGTACTAGGACCACCACTTTTCTTGATATATATTAATGACTTGAACTTGGGTGTACAGGGCACAATTTCAAAATCTGCAGATGACACAAAACTTGGAAGTATAGTGAACAGTGAGGAGGAGAGTGATAGACTTCAAGAGGACACAGACAGGCTGGTGGAATAGGCGGACACGTGGCAGATGAAATTTAATGCAGAAAAGTGCGAAGTGATACATTTTGGTAGGAAGAACGAGGAGAGGCAATATAAACTAAAAGGTACAATTCTAAAAGGGGTGCATGAACAGAGAGACCTGGGGGTATATGTGCACAAATCGTTGAAGGTGGCAGGGCAGGTTGAACACTGGTTCGGCCTCAACTGGAGTATTATGTCTAATTCTGGGCACCGCACTTTAGGAAAAAAGACTTACATTTATACAACGCCTTTCACGACCACCGAATGTCTCAAAGCGCTTTACAGCCAATGAAGTACTTTTTTGGAATGTAGTCACTGCTGTAATGTGGGAAATGCGGCAGCCAATTTGCGCACAGCAAGCTCCCACAAACAGCAATGTGATAATGACCAGATAATCTGTTTTTGTTATCTTGATTGAGGGATAAATATTGGCCAGGACACCGAGAATGTGAAGGCCTCAGAGAGGGTGCAGAAAAGATTTACGATAATGGTTCCAGGGATGAGGGACTTCAGTTATGTGGATAGACTGGAGAAGCTGGGGTTGTTCCCCTTAGAGCAGAGAAGGTTGAGAGCAGAGAAGGTTGAGAGGAGATTTGATAGAGGTGTTCAAAATCATGAGGGGTCTAGACAGAGTAGATTGAGAGAAATTATTCCCATTGGCAGAAGGGTCGAGAACCAGAGGACACAGAATTAAGCTGATTGGCAAAAGAACCAAAGGCGACGTGAGGATAAACATTTTTTATGCAGTGAGTGGTTAGGATCTGGAATACACTGCCCGAGAGGGTGGTGGAGGCAGATTCAATCGTGGCTTTCAAAAGCAAACTGGATAAGTACCTGAAGGAAAAAAATTTGCAGGGCTACGGGGAAAGGGCAGGGGAGTGGGACTAGCTGAAGTGCTCTTGGAGAGAGCCGGGATGGGCCCAACGGGCCAAATGGCCTCCTTCTGTGCTGTAACCATTCTATGATTCTATTCTAGATCACACTTGTGCTGGACTGCACCTCACAAAGGAGCTATTCCAAACACTTGGAGCACTTAAAATCCTTTCTGGATAGTCAAGGTATTCCAGAGGAACAGCTTGTGAAACTCGTCTTAACACTCACATAGAGCTTCTCGTTTGCTGTGTGGTACACATTCAACACTGAATGATTCGTGTATTCAGATACCTCATGAGCGAGTCTGAAGAGCGAGTGTCAGCGAGCTATTCAACCATGGACCGTGCTCATAGCCTGATGACTGCACGTATCGTGGATGGAAAGGTCTGGACTGATGGTATACAAAAGTTTAAATCCCCACAATCACAACTGTTAAAACTCTCATGTACGTAATATTGCTGTGAACCTCAAGTTGCTGCTTGGTCCATGCCAACCATGTGATACCAGAGACCAGATCACAAGTGAACAAAATTCAACTGGTTTTCAGCTGGCAGGATAGTTATTTGTTCCTTTGTCTGCTCACTAATTTAAGTTCTGCTCTCTCCAATGGAGACTTTCTCAATCGCTCCAGCTCATAATCTTTCCTACCCTACCAGACCCACCAAGCGTGTTCCAGCTTAGCTCCTTCAGAGTCGTGCTCCGAATGCACCCAACCCTCCGTTCTTGGCTCCCATACTCTGCTCCTCAATAGTGCTGCGGACAAACCCCAGCCTGAAAACTCGTGCTCCCGCTCACCAACACTACACTGGACAGCCTCTAACAGAAACAACCACTCCTTAATTCCACAGGACCGGGACCGATGTCCCAGGGGGAGTGTTTGCTGGTGCTGTCGGGGAGGGTTTAAACTAAAATGGCAGGGGGTTGGGAACCTGTGCAGGGAGACAGAGGAAAGGGAAGCAAGGATAGAAGCAAAAGACAGGAAGGAGAAAAGCAAAAGTGGAAGGCAGAGAAATCAAGGGTGTAAATCAAACAGGGCTACAGTAAATAATAATTCTAAAAGGACTAAGGGTGTTAAAAAAACAAGCCTGAAGGCCTTGTGTCTTAATGCGAGGAGCAATCGTAATAAGGTGGATGAATTAGCTGCGCAAATAGATGTAAACGGATATGATATAATTGGGATTACGGAGACATGGCTCCAGGGTGACCAAGGCTGGGAATTCAACATCCAGGGGTATTCAATATTCAGGAAGGACAGACAAAAAGGAAAAGGAGGTGGGGTAGCATTGCTGGTTAAAGAGGAGATTAACACAATAGTAAGGAAGGATATTAGCTCTGATGATGTGGAATCTGTAAGGGTAGAGCTGAGAAATACCAAAGGGGCAGAAAACGTTAGTGGGAGTTGTATACAGACCCCCAAACAGTAATGCTGAGGTTGGGGATGGCATTAAACGGGAAATTAGAGACGCGTGCAATAAGGGCACAGCAGTTATCATGGGTGACTTTAATCTACATATAGATTGGGCTAACCAAATTAGTAACAATACTGTGGAGGAGGAATTCCTAGAGTGTATACGGGATGGTTTCCTGGACCAATATGTCGAGGAACCAACTGGAGATCAGGCCATCTTAGACTGGGTATTATGTAATGAGAAAGGATTAATTAGCAATCTTGTTGTGCGAGGCCCCTTGGGGAGGAGCGATCATAATATGATAGAATTCTTCATTAAGATGGAGTGTGAAGTAGTTGACTCAGAGACTAGGGTCCTGAATTTAAATAAAGGAAACTACAATGGTATGAGACGTGAGTTGGCTAGGGTGGATTGGGGAGCGTTACTTAAAGGGTTGACGGTGGATAGGCAATGGCAAACATTTAAAGATCGCATGGATGAACTACAGAATTTGTTCATCCCTGTTTGGCATAAAAATAGAACAAAAAAGGTGACTCAACCGTGGTTAACAAGGGAAATTAGGGATAGCATAAGATCCAAGGAGAGGACATATAAATTGGCCAGAAAAAGCAGCAAACCTGAGGATTGGGAGCAGTTTAGGATTCAGCAAAGGAGGACAAAGGGATTAATTAAGAGGGGGAAAATAGAATATGAGAGTAAGCTTGCAGGGAACATAAAAGCTGACTGTAAAAGCTTCTATAGATATGTGAAGAGAAAAAGATTGGTGAAGTCAAGCGTAGGTCCCTTGCAGTCAGAATCAGGGGAATTTATAATGGGGAACAAAGAAATGGCTGACGAATTAAATATATACTTTGGTTCTGTCTTCACAAAGGAGGATACAAATAAACTCCCAGAGATGTCAGGGAACATAGGGTCTAATGAGAGGGAGGAATTGAATGAAATCAGTATTTGTAGGGAAATGGTGTTAGGGAAATTGACGGGATTGAAGGCCGATAAATCCTCAGGGCCTGATAATCTACATCCTAGGGTACTTAAGGAAGTGGCCCTAGAAATAGTAGATGCATTGCTGGTCATCTTTCAAAATTCTATAGACTCTGGAACAGTTCCCATGGATTGGAGGGTAGCTAATGTAACCCCACTATTTAAAAAAGGTGGTAGAGAGAAAAAGGGGAATTATAGACTGGTAAGCCTGACATCGGTAGTGGGGAAAATGCTAGAGTCCATCATAAAAGATGTAATAGCAGAGCACTTGGAAAACAGTGACAGGATCGGACAAAGTCAACATGGATTTACAAAAGGGAAATCATGCCTGACTAATCTACTGGAATTTTTTGAGGATGTAACTGGTAGAATAGATAAGGGAGAAACAGTGGATGTGGTGTATTTGGACTTTCAGAAGGCTTTCAATAAGGTCCCGCATAAGAGATTAGCGTGCAAAGTTAATGCACATGGGATTGGGGGTGAGGTACTGATTTGGATAGAGAACTGGTTGGCAGACAGGAAGCAAAGAGTTGGAATAAACGGGTCTTTTTCCAAGTGGCAGGCAGTGACTGGTGGGGTACCACAGGGATCGGTGCTAGGACCCCAGCTATTCACAATATATATTAATGATCTAGACGAGGGAACTAGATGTAATATCTCTAAGTTTGCAGACGACACAAAGCTGGGTGGGCGTGTGTGCTGTGAGGAGGATGCAGAGAAACTCCAGTATGATCTGGACAGGTTGGGTGATTGGGCAGATGCATGGCAGATGCAGTATAATGTGGATAAATGCGAGGTTATCCACTTTGGTGGCAAAAACAGGAAGACAGATTATCTGAACGGCAATAGATTGGGAAAAGGGGAAGTGCAACGAGATCTGGGAGTCCTTGTGCATCAGTCGCTGAAGGCAAGCATGCAGGTGCAGCAGGCGGTTAAGAAGGCAAATGGTATGTTGGCCTTCATAGAGAGGATTCGAGTACAGGAGCAAGGATGTCTTGCTGCAGTTGTACAAGGCCTTGGTGAGACCACACCTTGAGTATTGTGTGCAGTTTTGGTCACCTTATCTGAGGAAGGATGTTCTTGCCATGGAGGGAAGTGCAGCGAAGATTTACCAGACTGATACCTGGGATGGCAGGAATGACGTATGGAGAGATATTTGGTCGATTAGGCTTATATTCGCTCAAGTTTAGAAGAATGAGAGGGGATCTCATTGAAACTTATAAAATTCTAACAGGATTAGACAGACTAGATGCAGGAAGGATGTTCCCGATGGCGGGGGAGTCCAGAACCAGAGGTCACAGTCTAAGGATAAGGGGTAAGCCATTTAGGACTGAGATAAGGAGGAATTTCTTCACCCAGAGAGTGGTGAACCTGTGGAATTCTCTACCACAGAAGGCAGTTGAGGCCAATTCATTAAATATATTCAAGAAGGAGATAGATATATTTCTTAAGGCTAAAGGGATCAAGGGATATGGGGAGAAAGCAGGGACAGGGTACTGAATTTGGATGATCAGCCATGATCTCATTAAATGGCGGAGCAGGCTCGAGGGGCCGAATGGCCTACTCCTGCTCCCATCTTCTATGCTTCTATACATCTCACTGCCTCCCAGGGAAAACTCCTCGTCCTGCATCCTGGGACAGAAAGCCATAGTTAGCGAACAGATAGTTGGTAGCACTTTTGCTTCTGAGTCAGAAGGTTGTGACTTCAAGGCCCACTCCAGAGACTTGAGCACAAAAATCTAGACTGACCCTCCAGTGCAGTACCGAGGGTGTGCTGCACTGTTGGAGGTGCCGTCTTTCGAATGAAACATTAAACCAAGGTCCCGTCTGCTTTCTCAGGTGGAAGTAAAAGAACCCATGGCGTCCATAGTGGGGTGAAAAGAACTCACCAAAGCGCGAGCACGTGCTCGGAGTTGACCATATTGCTGGTTTGCTTTGCCAAAAAAACCTCAAATTAAAACTAGCAGAGTTCACAGCAACACTTAACTAGGTTAAGACCGAGCCCTCTGCTTTCAATTCGTGCTTCTCAAGTTTTCTCCAACCCACCTTCCTGCTCTGCCCTTGTCCCCTGTCTCACACATTCACATGCAGTCCACTGGTCAGTCTTCCTTTTATATCTCCTGTTCATTTTGTCTCATTCAATCCTGCCCGTGCTGCAGATTTGAATCGAACGTTATGATTGCTGTTTTTCCCCTTCCCCTATCACTGCCAACCACTCTCTTCCCTGCTCACTCCAATTAAAATAACTAAGTAACCTTATCGCCATTAACCTTTGCATTGCATCTCATCACAAACTGAAGCTGTGACCGACGTATTTCAAACATTTTCTTTCTCCTCCTCCCACACTTCACCCCACTATGGACTGGCAGGTGATCTGCAAGCAGGCCACTGGAAGGGGGCACAACCGCTTCCCAACAGGTCCCCGAGCTGGTGGCTCTCCCCTCGGATGACCAGCTTATCAGGAACTTGCCTCATGCGGAAAACAGGGCTGTGACCCCGGCTCCAACATTCTACTGTGAAAAGACACGCTGGGTTTCTGCTTAAAGTTTTGAGATTCTTTTTGCAAAGGAATTCATTTAGTAAGTAAAGTTCACGAGGGGCTAATCGCATGCTCCCAAGCTCCACGTTTTTCACCATCTCAGTCTTGCCTCTAAACAAGCATGGCCTCTTCCTTAAGTCCATTTTAACATGGAAGCAATGAGCTGAATTTACCTCCTTTGGATGATCCCCATCCTTCTCAATTTCTGAGTAATTAGAACCATAGGAAGAGAGAGTAAGCCAACCAGCAGTAAATAGCAACACGCTGTCCTTACTTGGTTGGATAATTCCAGGTTACTCTCTTGGTTTTGCCTTGGTGGCCCTAATTATTGACTCGGTTTCCACCCTGACTGGCGTCAAATCTCACTGTATCGCTTCCTACTCTGACTCTTTCCTTCCAGAACCCCCTTCTTAGTACAAACTTCAGCTTTTAAACCCAAAGCTTCCAGTCACCTAATCAACTCTTTATAACTGGCAACGCTACCCCTCCCACTCCTATTCACACTCTATTTCTCCTATCCCTCTTAAGCATTTTAAACGGCAATCTACAAAATAAGCCTGTTCCAGCTTTAACCATGGACACAGCCAAGATTTAACCCGATCAGATCGATCACCCTTTAAACACTTTTGAAACTCCAGTATGTGTTAGTGTTAAAACAATATTTTAAAGCCCTTTGTTATTGGGTCCTCCTCAGCATATTTGCTGCAACAGACAGATATGATTCAGGATGGGGAACTTCGTACTGATTCATAATCTGATACTAGACCTAGTGGTGCCGAAATAATGCAGAAAAAATAAATCACAGACAAGCCAATATACCTTTACTGTGACACTCATAACTCATTTCAAACTGTTCCCACTATTAGTGACAGGTCAGTAACCACCAGCAACTTGTCCTGTTATACAGCTCAAAATACCCCTGGAGTAGTGTGCGCAGTTTTGGTCTCCTTACCTAAGAAAGGATATACTTGCCATAGAGGGAGTGCAGCGAAGGTTCACCAGACTGATTCCTGGGATGGCATGACTGTCGTATGAGGAAAGATTGGGTCGACTAGGCCTGTATTCACTAGAGTTTAGAACAATGAGAGGGGATCTCATTGAAACGTATAAAATTCTGACAGGGCTAGACAGACTGGATGCAGGGAGGATGTTTCCCCTGGCTGGGGGGTCTAGAACGAGGCGTCACAGTCTCAGGATACGGGATAGGACATTTAAGACTGAGATGAGGAGAAATGTTGGTGAACCTGTGGAATTCTCTACCACAGAAGGCTGTGGAGGCCAAGTCACTGAATATATTTAAGAAGGAGATAGATAGATTTCGAGACACAAAAGGCATCAAGGGGTATGGGGAGAGAGCGGGAATATGGTATTGAGATAGAGGATCAGCCATGATCATATTGAATGGCGGAGCAGGCTCGAAGGGCCTACTCCTGCTATTTTTCTATGTTTTTTTTTCTAAAATGCTCTCTCCAGAGACCACTCACATTTGGAAAGACAATCATCTATCTGGATGGTTCCCCCCACCCCGAAGCTTAAATGGACGTAGCAAGAAGATTTCACGCCCCCCACCACCACTATTACACTTCACTGAAATTCTGGTGATAACTCTGCCGAACATGCACTTAGAGATTTTTTTAAATTAATTCTCGGAATGCGGGTGTCGCTGGGAAGGATGGCATTTATTGCGCATCCCTAGTTGCCCCGAGGTGGTGGTGGGCCTTTTGCTGTAGTGGTTTGATAACTGCCCTCTGCAAGTCACGCAGTGTAAGAGTCAAACACATTGGTGTGGGGCTGGAGTCACGCAGAGCCAGACCGGGTAAGGACGGCAGGTTTCCTTCCCTAAAAGGACATTAGTCAACCAGTTGGGTTTTTAACGACGTAATGAGACCAGCTTTTTATTTCCAGATTTATTCTTTTTAAACTGAATTCAAATTCTCAAACGGCCATGGGGGATTTGAACTCACGATCTTGGCATTATTCGTTCAGTAACAGAACCACTACACTATCAGACCAGCACTGAGCGGATACAGTTAGTGGTAGGATAAAGCAGCCAGTATTTTCAGTAAAATGAATCTCGGCCACAGAAAGCTGGAAAAACAAGGGTTCAGTATGCTTTACACAGCCACGGGTTCCACAGATCTTACAGTTTTACCTAATTCAGAGCAAGCTGCTCCTCAGAAACAGGATTTCCTGCATGGTTCCATGTCATTGGGGCATCAAAGGTCTGTCTCTGACCCCAATGGACTGAGAGCAAACACGTGTCCGGCACTGTAGTGATCTGATATAGTTTGTGGCTGTCTGTTACACTGCCACAGCACTGAAACGGCCCAAATCAAAGTCACAAATGACATCCTCATGTGACTGTGGTGCACTATCCCTCCTCATCCTTCTCGACCTGTCTGCAGCCTTTGACACGGTTGACCACACCATCATCCCACAACTCCTCTCCTCCAATGGCCAACTGAGTGGAATTGCCCTTGTTTAGTTCCACGCTTACCTATCCAGTCATAACCAGAGAATCTCCTGCAATGGCCTCTCTGCCCGCACCGTTACCTCCGGAGACCCCCAAGGATCTATCCCTGGCCCCCTTCCTTTTTTTCCCCCAATCTACATGCTTCCCCTTGGTGACCATCATCTGAAAACACGTCAGGTTCCACATGTACACTGATGACAGCCAGCTCTACCTCACCACCATCTCCTCTCTCGACCTCTCTACTACCTGCGTTGGCAGACTGCTTGTCTGACATCCAGTCCTGGATGAGCCGAAATTTCCTCCAATTAAACATTGTGGAGCCCAAAGCCATTGTCTTCAGACCCCACCACAAGCTCCATTCCCTAGCAGTCAACTCCATCCCTCTCCCTGGCCACTGTCCCAGGCTGTAAGCTGCGCCTTCAGCCATCTAGGCCCTAAACTCTGGAATTCCCTCCCTACACCTCGCCACCTCTCTGACCCTCCTTACAACCTACCTCCTTCTTTAGCTCAGTGTCAATTTTTGGCTGATAACGCTCCTGTGAAGTGCCTTGGGATGTTTTACTACATTAAAGGCGCTATATAAATACAAGTTGTTAGGTATTATTCCTCGGAGCAGCACTATACAAAATCAAATCTTAATACTTAGTGTGATACCATGCACTGAAATATACTCCCCCTCCAAAAATACAAACACCCCCCCACCCCAAAAAACACAAACACCCTCCCCCCCAACTGGTGTACACATTCATAAACTACCCTCAAATCAACCTCATGACAAAACCAAACCGGCAAAGTCTCCACCGACAACGCAATTAAATGCAAGGTTATGAATCAGTACGAAGTTCTCCATCCTGAATCACATCTGAGTGACGCGTATGCACCTTTCACCTCAGAAGTCACTGCGTTCCCCCTTTCTGTAGTCTGAACAAGTACAAAATGTACAACTTTCAAAAAACTGTCTAAATCAGGGCCAATGTGTGTGGGTAGGTGTCCCTGGGCGCTCTCACTCACTAACGCAACCATCCTGGCCCTATCCCGGGCTCTCACTCACACTGACCCCATCCATGGGCACTGCCTCTCACATTCACTGACACACTAGACCTATCCATAGGCGCTCTCATTCATTAACACACTGGCCCTATCCCTGGGCTCTCACTCACACACTGGTCCTATCCCTGGGCTCTCTCACTCACACACTGGTCCTATCCCTGGGCTCTCACACTCACTGGCCCTATCCCTGGGCTCTCACTCACACACTGGCCCTATCCCTGGGCTCTCACTCACACACACACTGGCCCTATCCCTGGGCTCTCACTCACACACACACTGGCCCTATCCCTGGGCTCTCTCACTCACACACCTATCCCTGGGCTCTCTCACTCACACACTGGTCCTATCCCTGGGCTCTCACACTCACTCACACTGGCCCTATCCCTGGGCTCTCACACTCACACACTGGCCCTATCACTGGGCTCTCACACACTGGCGCTATCCCTGGGCTCTCACACTCACACTGGCCCTATCCCTGGGCTCTCTCACTCACTCACACTGGTCCTATCCCTGGGCTCTCTCACTCACTCACACTGGCCCTATCCCTGGGCTCTCTCACTCACTCACACTGGCCCTATCCCTGGGCTCTCTCACTCACTCACACTGGCCCTATCCCTGGGCTCTCTCACTCACACACACTGGCCCTATCCCTGGGCTCTCACACACTCACACTGGCCCTATCCCTGGGCTCTCTCACTCACTCACACTGGCCCTATCCCTGGGCTCTCTCACTCACACACACTGGCCCTATCCCTGGGCTCTCACACACTGGCCCTATCCCTGGGCTCTCACACTCACACACACTGGCCCTATCCCTGGGGGCTCTCACTCACACTGGCCCTATCCCTGGGCTCTCACACTCACACTGGTCCTATCCCTGGGCTCTCACTCACACACTGGCCCTATCCCTGGGCTCTCTCACTCACACACTGGTCCTATCCCTGGGCTCTCACACTGGCCCTATCCCTGGGCTCTCACTCACTCACACTGGCCCTATCCCTGGGCTCTCTCACTCACTCACACTGGTCCTATCCCTGGGCTCTCTCACTCACTCACACTGGCCCTATCCCTGGGCTCTCTCACTCACTCACACTGGCCCTATCCCTGGGCTCTCTCACTCACTCACACTGGCCCTATCCCTGGGCTCACTCACACTGGCCCTATCCCTGGGCTCTCTCACTCACACACACTGGCCCTATCCCTGGGCTCTCTCACTCACACACTGGCCCTATCCCTGGGCTCTCACTCACACACACACTGGCCCTATCCCTGGGCTCTCACTCACACACTGGCCCTATCCCTGGGCTCTCTCACTCACTCACACTGGTCCTATCCCTGGGCTCTCTCACTCACTCACACTGGCCCTATCCCTGGGCTCTCTCACTCACTCACACTGGCCCTATCCCTGGGCTCTCTCACTCACACACTGGCCCTATCCCTGGGCTCTCACTCACACACACACTGGCCCTATCCCTGGGCTCTCACTCACACACTGGCCCTATCCCTGGGCTCTCACACACTGGCCCTATCCCTGGGCTCTCACACTCACACACTGGCCCTATCCCTGGGCTCTCACACTCACACACTGGTCCTATCCCTGAGCTCTCTCACTCACACACTGGTCCTATCCCTGGGCTCTGTCACTCACACAGGCCCTATCCCTGGGGGCTCTCACTCACACTGGTCCTATCCCTGGGCTCTCTCACTCACACACTCAGGCCCTATCCCTGGGCACTCTCACTCACACACTGGCCCCATCCCTGGCTCTCTCACTCACACACTGGCCCTATCCCTGGGCTCTCACACACTGGCCCTATCACTGGGCTCTCACACACTGGCCCTATCCCTGGGCTCTCACACACTAGCCCTATCCCTGGGCTCTCACACTCACTGGCCCTATCCCTGGGCTCTCACACTCACTGGCCCTATCCCTGGGTTCACTGGCTCACTGATACGCTCACACTCTCCCTGGGCGCTCACACTCACTCTCCCTGGGCGCTCACACTCTCACTCTCACTCTCCCTGGGCGCTCACACTCTCACTCTCCCTGGCCCTATTGCCAGGTTCCAACACATTGACTGCCACACTTATCCCATCTCCAGGCTGCTTTACATTCAATGCCGTACACACCCCATCCCTGAAATTTGTCACACTCAACGATAGTCATCTCATCTCCAGGCTTTCACAGTCCCTCCCAAAGATCTCTTTCATTGACACACTGGTTCTATTCCCAGATGTGCATTCTCTCACTGACATGTTTGCTTTATCCCCAGACTCTCTCACTCAATGACACACTAGCTTTTTCACACTCACTGTCATACTAATTCTGTCCACAGGTTATCACACCCTCACTGACAACCATCTTGTCCCCAGGCACACTCACTGACACACCCCTGTTCCCACTGTCACACACTCCTGTTCCCGTTCCCCCACACACTCCCCTGTTCCCGTTCCCCCACACACTCCCCTGTTCCCAGACACTCACTGACACACTTTCCGTTCCCACTCTCTCCCGTTCCCTCTCTCAACACACTCCTGTTCCCACTCACTGACACATGCCCCTGTTCCCAGACAATCATTGACACACTGCCCTGTTCCCACTCTCACACTCCCCTGTTCCCAGACAATCATTGACACACTGCCCTGTTCCCACTCTCACTGACACACTCCCCTGTTCCCTCTCACACTCAGACACTCCCCTGTTCCCACACTGACACACTCCCCTGTTCACACTCACTGACACACTCCCCTGTTCCCACTCACTGACACACTCCCCTGTTCCCACACTCACTGACACACTCCCCTGTTCCCACACTCACTGACACACTCCCCTGTTCACACACTCCCCTGTTCTCACTCACTGACACTCCCCTGTTCTCACACTCACTGACACTCCCCTGTTCACACTCAGACACACTCCCCTGTTCACACTCACTGACACACTCCCCTGTTCTCACTCACTGACACACTCCCCTGTTCTCACTCACTGACACACTCCCCGTTCTCACTCACTGACACACTCCCCTGTTCTCACACTCACTGACACACTCCCCTGTTCCCACACTCACTGACACACTCCCCTGTTCCCACACTCACTGACACACTCCCCTGTTCTCACTCACTGACACACTCCCCTGTTCTCACTCACTGACACACTCCCCTGTTCTCACTCACTGACACACTCCCCTGTTCTCACTCACTGACACACTCCCTGTTCTCACACTCACTGACACACTCCCCTGTTCCCACACTCACTGACACACTCCCCTGTTCCACACTCACTGACACACTCCCCTGTTCCCACACTCACTGACACACTCCCCTGTTCCCACACTCACTGACACACTCCCCTGTTCCCACACTCACTGACACACTCCCCTGTTCCCACTCACTGACACACTCCCCTGTTCCCACACTCACTGACACACTCCCCTGTTCCCACACTCAGACACACTCCCCTGTTCCCACACTCACTGACACACTCCCCTGTTCCCACACTCACTGACACACTCCCCTGTTCCCACACTCACTGACACACTCCCCTGTTCCCACACTCACTGACACACTCCCCTGTTCCCACACTCACTGACACACTCCCCTGTTCCCACACTCACTGACACACTCCCCTGTTCCCACACTCACTGACACACTCCCCTGTTCCCACACTCACTGACACACTCCCCTGTTCCCACACTCACTGACACACTCCCCTGTTCCCACACTCAGACACACTCCCCTGTTCCCTCACACTCACTGACACACTCCCCTGTTCCCTCACACTCACTGACACACTCCCTGTTCCCACTCACTGACACACTCCCCTGTTCTCACACTCACTGACACACTCCCCTGTTCTCCACACTCACTGACACACTCCCCTGTTCCCTCACACTCACTGACACACTCCCCTGTTCCCTCACACTCACTGACACACTCCCCTGTTCCCTCACACTCACTGACACACTCCCTGTTCTCACCTCCTGTCCCATCCCTGTCCTCACACTCACTGACACACTCCCCTGTTCCCTCCCACTCACTGACACACTCCCCTGTTCCCACTCTCTCACTGACACACTCCCCTGTTCCCACTCTCTCACTGACACACTCCCCTGTTCCCACTCTCTCACTGACACACTCCCCTGTTCCCACTCTCTCACTGACACACTCCCCTGTTCCCACTCTCTCACTGACACACTCCCCTGTTCCCACTCTCTCACTGACACACTCCCCTGTTCCCACTCTCTCACTGACACACTCCCCTGTTCCCACTCTCTCACACTCACTCCGCTATCCCGGTTTCTTTCACTTCGTGTCAGGAGCTCGCTAATGGCCAGTCCCTCCGCCCCGGGTATTTACACTTCAATCCCAGCTCCGGCTCCCGCAAGCCGACTTCTGACAGGAAGGAACGGGCGGCTGCGGCCTGCCTTCCCTTACTCCGTCGACCTGCCTGCGGCTCCCATGAGCCGGCCTGTCCCGGCGCGAGTGTCGGGGCCTTGGATTCGGCCTGCTTCCTGCCGCCGCCGCCCCGGTTCCGGCACTCGGTCTCCCCAGTTGCTTCTTACCGCTGTCCCCGATGATGAGCAGTTTGAAGAGATGGTCATAATCCCTGGCCATGGCGGCGGCGGCGCTGAGCGGGCAGCTCGGCTCAGTCTCTCGGTGGCGGCGCCGCTTCCTTCGAGTGTTTGTGCAGGGCGGCTGCGACTCTCCGGCTCCCGCTCGGCTCGGTATCGGATCGGCTCTTTCCGGAAACGCTCGGCTCCCCGGCCTGGTCCTCTGGCTACTTCCGGAAATGGCTCCCTGGCCCGTCAGGTCGGCTATTTCCGGAAACGCTCGGCTCCCCGGCCCGTCAGTTCGGCTATTTCCGGAAACGCTCGGCTCCCCGGCTCCGTCAGGTCGGCTATTTCCGGAAACGCTCGGCTCCCCGGCTCCGTCAGTTCGGCTATTTCCGGAAACGCTTGGCTCCCCGGCTCCGTCAGTTCGGCTATTTCCGGAGACGCTCGGCTCCCTGGGCTTGGCTATTTCCGGAAACGCTCGGCTTTTTTCCTGTCTGGGCCCGGGCCAGCTGCTGGAGATAAATGCCTTGTGGGACATGATGGCTCCTGAGATCATGCAAGTGTCATGCCCAGGAAAACTGCTGTTGAAGGATGATAGATGTAGGGTGTCAGGTTAGGCTGGTATTTTGGGTCATTTATATTTTGAGAGGTAGGGATAAACTTGGCAAAATCCTTCCAGGTTGACAGATGGAGTAGAATCTGTGCTACCACAAGGGACTTGATGGATCAAATGTTTCTTTAAATGAATAAAATTCATGAACTACAAGGCAAACAGTGATCCTAAAAGCATCTGGTGACGAGACCAAAAATGTTTTAAACTTGCAAAAGACAAGTCCTGCCACATCTCTGGCTAGCTTCATGTTGCTCTGAAGAGAAATCCTAGCCTTCCCAATGCTAATCAAGATGTGGAGATGCCGGCGTTGGACTGGGGTGGACAAAAATGAGAAGTCGCACAACACCAGGTTATAGTCCAACAGATTTATTTAATTTTACAAGCTTTCGGAGCTGTCGCTCCTTCCTCAGGTAAGTTAGCAATGAGAGAATCTCCCAGAATTCACAATTTAAACACAGACAAAATCTATTCAAATATTTCCCTACATCAAAGACACAAGACATGGGTTTATAGGTGATCTCGTAGGAACTAGCCTTGTTATACATGGGCAGTGTGTGAAGGCGCCGCAGTCAAAAAAAAGGCTGGCACTACTGATAAGCACTTACATACTTTAATAACTTCAATACTTTAATAACTTCAAAGGTGAAGCGCTGCAGCTTACTCATTCAAATTCAAAGCTCAACTACCTTCTCGAGTTCTCCTGTGGTCTAATAATTATGCCTCAACCAATACCGCTACAACAATTTAATTGGTCATTTATCTCATTTTTGTCTGTGGGACCTTGCTGTGCGTAAATTAGCTGCCGCATTTCCCTACAACGACTACACTTCAAAAGTACTTAATTGGCTGTGAAATACTTTGGGATGTCCTGAGGTTGCAAAGGGCATTTTATAAATGCAATTAATTCTTATGCTTACTATACATTATATCTGATTCTCTCCCCCCCCCCCCTTCGTCAGTTAACGACTAATTAATGAAGACTATTGGAAGGAGGAGGCCTATGTCTCTCAGATTTGTTGCTGTATCAAAGTCATTTTGTGAAAACCAGCAATGAAATGTGTTTCTTAGTCCATCACTCCAAATTGGTTGAACAGGGAACTGAGATTTGACTGGACAGATTTCACCAGCACTTCTGCCATTTTGTGAGAGTCACAGGAAGGAAATACAACTGTTACAAGCTATTATTCTGTTTACTGAAGAAAATTTACTAATTTTCTTTGCTTGACTCCTTAAAGAAACAACTTGGTTTGCATCAATGAAGATCAGATGGATGAATGGGGTGGCTGCTATTTTTTTAAATTTTTTATAAAAGATCTGTTCATCGTCCACTACACAGGTCAGAGGGGGGTAGTGGAATTCCGTGAGCATCACTTTAGTTATCACTGGAGATTGTGGGCAGATTTCTGTTCCTGTGCTATGGCTATTGGATCACCTGGGTAACGGGGAATACAGGAAAATTGGGAGAAGAGCAGCGCACGGCTTCAAGGCAGTCCACCCAATTTGTAGCGAGGAGCTGGACGAACAATGGACTCAAAACAGTCACAGTTGCTTGCGCATTGTCAGTAGTTTAGCCTGTACAAAGTGGTCTAGCACTGGCTATTTATGACTTCAGGATTGGGAGAATACATAGTGGACATCCTAAGTGCCCTCCATCAAGCAATGTACAGTTATTGGGAGGAGGGGGGTAGTTGTTAGAGATGGGCTATGCAAACCGAGGCTTCAAATTTGCAAGTCATGGTCTGCTTACTGGACTGCGGTCAAGCTCTTTACAAGAGAAAAAGCCTGACCCAAACCGCCGGCTACAATTGATCATGTCACCCATGTTCATCTCCACATTGGTTGACCACAAAGCTGCAGCTGGGAAATATCCCGTGGATTCTTCTCCCCTTGCTGACTGAAGCTCGTGTGTGTGTATGCGTGCAAGAATAAGCTGAAGTGATCCCAGAACAGAGATCATTCACAAACCACAAAGGAAGTTTCGTACACAAGATGTCAGAGTCAAAGTTTTTATTGAATGATTACTTTTTTGAAAGCTTGTGAGCTTTGTCACTCTAGATCTTTATATCCAGGTCCCTCGCACTACTGTTAATGTTTGTTACTGGCAACCCTCTCGTCATGACATTACAAACACCTCTATTCACTTTTCACACAAACCAAGTGCAGCAATACTGAAAACACATTCTCATGTCCAATTCCAACAGCCTGCCATAATGGTGACTGCACTTTGAAACAAAATTAAAATTAAAA
Source organism: Squalus acanthias (assembly GCA_030390025.1). NCBI lineage: Eukaryota > Metazoa > Chordata > Chondrichthyes > Squaliformes > Squalidae > Squalus > Squalus acanthias. Next base: position 51,432,315 of record CM059437.1, on the reverse strand, counting down.
CTTTTCACGTAAAGGTGATACAGCAAAAAGATCATTTCAATTCTTCAACGTCATGTCAGAATGGTGTCGTCGACCTGTTCTGTCGAGTCCGCCTGGCTGGCAAGTTTCTTCAAAGATCGTCGATAACTTTCGGCCAATAGATCCAGACTAGCAGTATCAAGAATTTTAGAAACATTCTGGTGTGAAAGAGAAAAAAAAGTTAGGTTTTTTTTCTATTTTAAGCACACGAATTCATGAAGGTCTACCATCTCGTAGAAGCATTTCAGATGTTGATCAATAATTCATTTCTAAACCAAAGTGACATCAAAACTATAAAGGGATAGGCAGGAATTATACCCATCTCATCAAAAGATGGCCTATCTTTCCGTGGTTTCCTCATTCTTTGAATGTAGCTTTTATTTATTGATTCCACATTTCCATACTGGTCGTGTAGCCACACGCCTCCCTACTCCTGCTGTATTTACTCACCTCCAAACGGCTCTTTTGAAATGAAGCAGCTGTGACTGAAGGAGAGATTGAGGAACTTGAACACACAAAAATAGGAAGCTTCAAGCTGTGCCGCCAGGTAGGAAGAGAGCTTTTCTTTCCATATGTGAAGGCTAAATTACATCTCGGAAAAACCATACTGATGGTGGGTAATTAACATTCCCTCTCATTCCATAAACCTCCGTATACAAGTGAACTTAGGAAAAGTCTTGCAGAAAATTAATACAGGGCCCTGGAAATTAATGCGGAGGCCAGTTTGGAGCACAGCAGCATCGAAGTGCTCTCAGATCGAGAGCGAGACTCTATAGGAGAACTCGCTACTTTACGCTGCCACCTTGCAGATATGGAGAGAAATCATAACATGGGCGTAGGATAAACAGAATGACCTTTGATTTGCCCTGGCAATTCTTGAAGGAATGCAATTAAATACACTGATTAAGCAACCCACCGAGCCAGATTCTGCTTAGCAACGGGCTTGCCTAAACTTCCGATGCCAAATGAAGCCAATGGCCTATACACTGGTAAGTGTCCTTGGCTCTATCTGCGTCGAATGTTAAAATTTGGTGAAAATCTACAAAAGGAAGATGTGTGGGGACGGCTAAACTTTCAGCACCATGTTCCGTGAAAGCCCTTATGTTTGTCCAAAATAAGATTCAAATTCCAGTCAGGAACAGTACAGTACAGAAATGGTTTCATTTTTCAGATGCCCACCATGAACCTGGATACCACTGCGTGCTCACCAGCTAAATTAACTACTCATGGAGCGAGCTGGGTTGCAATAACTTCCACCTGTACCCTGAAAGAACTGGGTGGTAGATCTTGGGTCAGAGTGATCATAATATGATAGAATTCTTCATTAGGATGGAGAGTGAAGTAGTTGAATCAGAGACTAGGGTCCTGAATTTAAATAAAGGAAACTACGATAGTATGAGGCGTGAATTGGGTAGGATTGATTGGGGAATGTCACTCAAGGGGTTGACGGTGGATAGGCAATGGCAAACATTCAAAGACTGCATGGATGAACTACAGAATTTGTACATCCCAGTGTGGCATAAGAATAAAACAAAAAGGGTGACTCAACCGTGGCTAACAAGGGAAATTAGGGATAGCATAAGATCCAAGGAGAGGGCATATAAATTGGCCAGAAAAAGCGGTAGCCCTGAGGATTGGGAGCAGTTTAGGATTCAACAAAGGAGGACAAAGGGATTAATTAAGAAGGGGAAAATAGAATATGAAAGTAAGCTTGCTGGGAACATAAAAACTGACTGTAAGAGCTTTTATAGATATGTGAAGAGAATGCATATTTTGGTTCTGTCTTCACAAAGGAGGACACAAATAACCTCCCAGAGATGTTGGAGAACATACGGTCTGATGAAAGGGAGGAACTGAAAGAAATCAGTATTTGCAGGGAAATGGTGTTAGGGAAATTGACGGTATTGAAGGCCGATAAATCCCCAGGGCCTGATAATCTACATCCTAGGGTACTTAAGGAAGTGGCCCTAGAAATAGTAGATGCATTGCTTATCATCTTCCAACATTCGATGGAATCTGGAACTGTACCCATGGATTGGAGGGCAGCTAATGTTACCCCACTATTCAAAAAGGGTGGTAGAGAGAAAGCGGGGAATTACAGACCGGTAAGCCTGACATCGGTAGTGGGGAAAATGCTAGAGTCCATTATAAAGGATGTAATAGCTGAGCATTTGAAAAACAGTGACAGGATCGGACAAAGTCAACATGGATTTACAAAAGGTAAATCGTGCTTGACTAATCTACTGGAATTTTTTGAGGATGTAACTGGGAAAATAGATAAGGGAGAACCAGTAGATGTGGTGTATTTGGACTTTCAAAAGGCTTTCGATAAGGTCCCGCATAAGAGATTAGCGGGTAAAGTTAAGGCACATGGGATTGGGGGCAAGGTATTGACTTGGCTAGAGAACTGGTGGGCGGACAGAAAGCAGAGAGTAGGAATTAATGGGTCTTTTTCCGAGTGGCAAGCAGTGACTAGTGGGGTACCGCAGGGATCGGTCCTTGGACCCCAGCTATTCACAATATACATTAATGATCTAGATAAGGGAATTAAATGTAATATCTCCAAGTTTGCAGATGACACAAAGCTGGGTGGAAGTGTGTGCAGCGAGGAGGATAGCGAGAAACTCCAGGATGATCTGGACAGGTTGGGTGAGTGGGCAGAAGCGTGGCAGATGCAATATAACGTGGATAAGTGCGAGGTTATCCACTTTGGTGTCAAAAACAGAAAGGCAGACTATTATCTGAATGGCAATAGATTGGGAGAAGGGGAAGTGCAACGAGACCTGGGTGTCCTTGTGCACCAGTCGCTGAAAGTAAGCATGCAGGTGCAGCAGGCGGTGAAGAAGGCAAATGGTATGTTGGCCTTCATAGCAAAAGGGTTTGAGTATAGGAACAGGGATGTCCTGCTGCAGTTGTACAGGGCCTTGGTGAGACCACACCTTGAGTACTGTGTGCAGTTTTGGTCGCCTTATCTGAGGAAGGATGTTCTTGCCATGGAAGGAGTTCAGCGAAGATTCACAAGGCTGATACCTGGGATGGCAGGAATGACATATGAGGAGAGATTGGGTCGATTGGGCTTATACTCACTGGAGTATAGAAGAATGAGAGGGGATCTCATCGAAACATATAAAATTCTGACAGGTCTGGACAAACTAGATGCAGGAAGAATGTTCCCGATGGTCGGAGAGTCCAGAACCAGGGGTCATAATCTACGGATAACGGGTAAACCATTTAGGACAGAAATGAGGAAGAATTTCTTCACCCAGAGAGTGGTGAACCTGTGGAATTCTCTACCACAGAAGGTAGTTGAGGCGAAGTCATTAAATATATTCAAGGATGAGTTAGATATATTTCTTAAAGCTAAAGGTATCAAGGGATATGGGGAGAAGGCAGGTACAGGGTACTGAGTTTAGATGATCAGCCATGATCTCATCGAATGGCGGAGCAGGCTCGAGGGGCCGAATGGCCTACTCCTGCTCCTATCTTCTATCTATCTATGTTGATCCAGTAGATACCATAGATAACCCCCAAGGGGCTGTACTCATTACCATGGAACAAATCATTTCCACTTAGTGTTGTAAGATTTGAATGCGGAAGCTTTCCTTAAGTAATCAGGACGTTTGTTAGTCTGGCCCTGTCAAGTGACGCACCCTCTCTCCAATACAGGCTCTGGTGCACACTGTAGCATATCTAGCCCTTCATCTCAGAAAATTGGTCCCATCTGCACAGTATCTAAATGGATGATTGATACTGAAATCCATCAATTCAGAGAATCAGACAGTCCCCAGCTCATATACAGTTACCAGAATTGGTATTGTTATGGCCTTATTTCAGGTCTGTGAATGTTCCCAAGTATGAGGAAGTAATGAAATCTGTGAAGAAATGTTCCTACTCGGCAGATTGATGGATTGTTCAATGCCACAGGTCAATAATTTGACCCTTTCAACAAGTATTGCCAGTATTGTTTTGTTGCAGCTGTGCCACAAGATCCATGTCTTGGTAACCCTCAGTTGTATTTCTTGGTAACCCTCAGCTGTATTTCTTGGTAACCCTCAGCTGTATTTCTTGGTAACCCTCAGCTGTATTTCTTGGTAACCCTCAGTTGTATTTCTTGGTAACCCTCAGTTGTATTTCTTGGTAACCCTCAGTTGTATTTCTTGGTAACCCTCAGTTGTATTTCTTGGTAACCCTCAGCTGTATTTCTTGGTAACCCTCAGTTGTATTTCTTGGTAACCCTCAGCTGTATTTCTTGGTAACCCTCAGTTGTATTTCTTGGTAACCCTCAGTTGTATTTCTTGGTAACCCTCAGCTGTATTTCTTGGTAACCCTCAGTTGTATTTCTTGGTAACCCTCAGCTGTATTTCTTGGTAACCCTCAGTTGTATTTCTTGGTAACCCTCAGCTGTATTTCTTGGTAACCCTCAGCTGTATTTCTTGGTAACCCTCAGCTGTATTTCTTGGTAACCCTCAGTTGTATTTCTTGGTAACCCTCAGTTGTATTTCTTGGTAACCCTCAGCTGTATTTCTTGGTAACCCTCAGTTGTATTTCTTGGTAACCCTCAGCTGTATTTCTTGGTAACCCTCAGCTGTATTTCTTGGTAACCCTCAGTTGTATTTCTTGGTAACCCTCAGCTGTATTTCTTGGTAACCCTCAGTTGTATTTCTTGGTAACCCTCAGCTGTATTTCTTGGTAACCCTCAGTTGTATTTCTTGGTAACCCTCAGTTGTATTTCTTGGTAACCCTCAGTTGTATTTCTTGGTAACCCTCAGCTGTATTTCTTGGTAACCCTCAGCTGTATTTCTTGGTAACCCTCAGTTGTATTTCTTGGTAACCCTCAGCTGTATTTCTTGGTAACCCTCAGCTGTATTTCTTGGTAACCCTCAGCTGTATTTCTTGGTAACCCTCAGTTGTATTTCTTGGTAACCCTCAGTTGTATTTCTTGGTAACCCTCAGCTGTATTTCTTGGTAACCCTCAGCTGTATTTCTTGGTAACCCTCAGCTGTATTTCTTGGTAACCCTCAGTTGTATTTCTTGGTAACCCTCAGTTGTATTTCTTGGTAACCCTCAGTTGTATTTCTTGGTAACCCTCAGTTGTATTTCTTGGTAACCCTCAGTAGTATTTCTTGGTAACCCTCAGCTGTATTTCTTGGTAACCCTCAGCTGTATTTCTTGGTAACCCTCAGTTGTATTTCTTGGTAACCCTCAGTTGTATTTCTTGGTAACCCTCAGTTGTATTTCTTGGTAACCCTCAGTTGTATTTCTTGGTAACCCTCAGCTGTATTTCTTGGTAACCCTCAGTTGTATTTCTTGGTAACCCTCAGTTGTATTTCTTGGTAACCCTCAGCTGTATTTCTTGGTAACCCTCAGCTGTATTTCTTGGTAACCCGCAGTTGTATTTCTTGGTAACCCGCAGTTGTATTTCTTGGTAACCCTCAGTTGTATTTCTTGGTAACCCTCAGTTGTATTTCTTGGTAACCCTCAGTTGTATTTCTTGGTAACCCTCAGTTGTATTTCTTGGTAACCCTCAGTTGTATTTCTTGGTAACCCTCAGTTGTATTTCTTGGTAACCCTCAGTTGTATTTCTTGGTAACCCTCAGTTGTATTTCTTGGTAACCCTCAGTTGTATTTCTTGGTAACCCTCAGTTGTATTTCTTGGTAACCCTCAGTTGTATTTCTTGGTAACCCTCAGTTGTATTTCTTGGTAACCCTCAGTTGTATTTCTTGGTAACCCTCAGCTGTATTTCTTGGTAACCCTCAGCTGTATTTCTTGGTAACCCTCAGTTGTATTTCTTGGTAACCCTCAGTTGTATTTCTTGGTAACCCTCAGTTGTATTTCTTGGTAACCCTCAGTTGTATTTCTTGGTAACCCTCAGTTGTATTTCTTGGTAACCCTCAGTTGTATTTCTTGGTAACCCTCAGTTGTATTTCTTGGTAACCCTCAGCTGTATTTCTTGGTAACCCTCAGTTGTATTTCTTGGTAACCCTCAGTTGTATTTCTTGGTAACCCTCAGTTGTATTTCTTGGTAACCCTCAGTTGTATTTCTTGGTAACCCTCAGTTGTATTTCTTGGTAACCCTCAGTTGTATTTCTGCCTGCTTTTTAGAGCTACAATGTCCAGAAGAAGCTTGGGTTTTTGGTTTAAGTTGGAGAGCAATAGGGTCAAGGCATTGATGCCTTTTTTTCCTGGCCTCAGAGTCAAACGGAATATGATTCGACCAGAGCTGCTGTTTGGACAAGCCCCAAGGAAGGCCCTGATCTGGTGCTAAAGCTCTGCTTCTTTGAGGTCAATGTCTTTCTGTCTGGAATGGACCTGGAACAAGGCTGCAAATCTTGAAACTGGTCATCACAGTTGGTCAAAGTCAAAGACCAGTCAATCTGACTAAAAGGAGGCAAGTCTCAACTGACCAACTTTTAACAGGAATTCAGACACTTGACCCAGCAACAATGCGTCACCGTTAAAAAGCATCTCTTAAAGAACAAGTTACATTCATTTGTATATGGGAGGTCAAATAAGCTGTGACCCCCATCTAATATATTCTTTACGTCAGGGGTAAAATCATTTGGCACATTCCACATACCTGATACAACTCTTCTCCTTCCCTTAACCTGAGCAGGCTGACGATGGCCTGTTCGCTGTACGCTCGCACACTGGTGTTTTTGTCTTTTGTATTGTCGAGCAAGGCTTTCAGAATAGGTTTGATTGTCTGGGGGTCAAGTGGATTCAAAGTGTCTTTATTCACCAACCAGATCATTTTCTCAGCCACCAGCTTCACATCACTCGACGAATTCTGCAAATTCTGTATGGAGAGAGTTGGAAAGTTTAGTAGTCTATCAACAGACCAAAAACTACACGCGAGACCATTTCAAACTAAAATATTTAATACTAGTCAGTCGAAAAGACAGTCACAAGTATGACGTGAGCCTGAATAGATTTTGTTTCTCAGCTGTCTGCCCCATTCCTCACCCATTGAAACCTGACACCCAAACACCATCCACTGCCACCAGTCACTCTGGTCTCACTTACCACTCATTAAGTCTCCTGTGCTTCTTTTCACAGGCATTGGAACCCATTATCTGGTCCCAGATCTCACCCCCCTGGAATGTACATTCCCCTCCTCTCCCCTCCCAGTTCATTCCTCTCTACCAGCACTTGCCCCGTTCCTCAACATCAGCAGCCCCGTAAAAATATTTCAATACATTTTTCTTTTAGATTCTGTGTTTCAGATTTATTAAAGTAGGATCTGTTAAGTCACAAGATCAGAAGGTGTGACGTATGGTTATTGCTGAGGCATTAAGAACCTCTATAGCCTACACATGATACATGCTACAACAGTTTTTTACACATCAACATGTTTAAAGTCAGAAATGTCTATTAAAATCTGGTTCTGATTCGCTATTAATCTGTTGGGAATCGCTCCTCGTCAAATCATTTAGTTAAATACATAAAAAGATCCGGGGGGGGGGGGTGCGCGTGCAGGGGCGAGATGCAAGTTCTTCTCAAGTGGAAATTTGAAGCACGTCGACACACGTAGGTTTCATCTTCCGGTTTGACATGTCAATGTCAAATTGTATTTGAATACTTTGCTATCTTGCACCTGCCCACTCCAGTTCTTGTGAAATTGCTCCTGCTCAGTCTAATCATCAACAGCAACCCGGCTGAGGAATATTCTTTCTGACTGGGTTTGTTCGGTCTTACCTTCACCAGCAGCGTGATGAGTTTTGGAGACACTGTCCCACCCTCGTCCTGCATTTGGTGTTTCATCAGGAAACCCATGGCTCGGATTCCACTTGTAGCAATGGGAATCTACAACATAAAATGAGATGACGTTTCATTTTTGAGTCGGTGCAGTAAGTGGACGAATATTCAATCTCTCAAATCAAAGATCCTGTCGAAACCAGACCAGTAACTTCTCCCAGGATTATTACTGCCTGCCTAGCAGCAGTGCTATATACCTGGGCGCTTACCGCAGTGAATTGCAATGTTCAAACAAAAGATGTGCATTTATATAGTTCATCACATTCCTCCCCCGAGCTCCACTCAATGAATTACTTTAAATAAACAATTCATTAACCTGTCTTGGAAATTAAGAAACACCTCACACCCATTATACTGGAAGTCATCGATCCAGTTTTCTGGCTGTGAAGAAGAAAACACAAACAGACACAGGCAGGTAGGTTTTTTGGAACAGGAAGGCTGCAATTCAGTCCAGACTTGGGAGAAAGCTGTGAAGAGCAGTTGGTCCATCGAGCATTCCCTTCCACCATCTAACCCTTCCCTCCCCACCCACCTGCTGCAACTGTGAAGGCTTTTATTGAGACAAGAGGTAAGAAATGCTAAAGGATAGTTAGAAGCTATCTTAAGTCCAGAAAGACATCCCACTGACGTGGCGGTAATGCTGCATGCTCTTTATTTTGTATTATTGAATTACATGAGGATGATCATACCGGCTGTTTGGTTATTCACCTTACTGTGAAATAATGCTGTTTAACAATTCATATCTAGCCTTGTCTCACCAAGTGTTTGCTTGGTCCACCCGTGAGAAAAACCACAAGTATCCAGCCTAGATCACAACGGGAAGCTATCGTACAACTATATATAAGCCAGTGTGCGTCAACTCCCACAAGTGTCAGATACTCAGGCTGCATCCATGATCGACTGACGCCACTTAATCCAAGTAGCAACGGCAGACCCGGATTTGTAACAGATTTCTAACACGACTGGCCAGGAATATATTCCAAACCATGAGCTGTCACGACAAATCCTTCAGCTGTGCTGGGAACACACTTCACAAACGGAGAAGTCATGCAACATTGGGAGGCAGTGGGATTTGAGTAATCAGTTGCCAGAGAGGATTTGTGGCACACAAATGCAAATTCTAAAGCCAGCAAGACTTGGTTCATCAGATATTGTTAAATTTAAGGCATGGAGTAAGTTCAAAAGTTTTGATACTTCTGCTACAAGACAAATTCTGGATCATAGGGAACAAGATTCACCTATGGGAGTAAAGGTGGGTGGGACGGGGTAACTATATTCCACTGACAAAAAAAAACGTTGTTAGATTTAAAATTCAACTGTCATTATGCGAGCGGCTTCAGTGTTACAACATTGAGCTGGATCAGAGACTAGATAAAAACATTTTTTAAGAAAGCTTCTCTCTCAAGACAGGCACTGAAGGTTGTATTGTAACTAGTTCAAGACTTACCAGTTAGATTTTTTAATTGTTTAGAAGTTTAAATTTTATACTTTGTATGGCATAAGTTCAAGTTTAGGAGGGTTATAATGGCAGGCCAGCTGGAACTGGATATGAGAGTTTCTGGATGATTTACACTTGCATAAGTGTCTCCAGCTGTAGTCACTCAAGCTTGTGGAAGAACAGGAATTAGTCACACACAGGAGATGGAGAACATTTGGAAGACACATTCCAAGAGGTGTTCACTCACAGGTAGAGTGTCAGAGGGTAGATTAGAAGTCGTCATCCCATTGGGGTGAGAAAAGGAATGGGAAGGAAGTGGAGACCTGAGGGCACTTTCTTGGCAAATGTTTCCAATGCTCAACACTTGTTCTATGGGCAAGAATTCAGGGAGGGCAGCCACAAGCAATATCACTCCACCATGGAAAAGTGGTTGCCAAAGTGCAAAAACAGTGATAGAGAAAGATTCTATAGGGAGAAGATACCCTCACCTCCCACCCTGGTAATCCCCTTGGTTCAGTCATTTTTGCTTGTTTAAATCCAAGGGATGCTGATTTGAACGTTTAAGGTACACAACTGGTTTAGCGATTCATCGCCAGATATGGCTGGACCACATCAAGCACTCGATTTTAAAATTCTCATCCTCGAATCCCTCCATGACCTCGCCCCTCCCCATCTCTGTAACCTCCTTCAGCTCTACAATCCTGAGAACTCTGTGTTCCTCCAACTCTGGCCTCTTGTGCATCCCACATTTCCTTTGCCCCACCATTGGCGGCTGTGCCTTCGGGCTAAGCTCTGGAATTCTCTCCCTCTCTTTCCTCCTTTAAGACGCTCCTTAAAGCCTACCTCTTTGACCAAGCTTTAGTCACCTGCCCTAATATCTCATGTGGCTCGGTGTCAAATTTTGTTTGATATCGCTCCTGTGAAGAGCCTTGGGATGGTTTACCACATTAAAGGCGCTATATAAATGCAAGTTGTTGTTGTGTGCGTGTGCTGGTTGGGTTGGATTGGACTGACATCACTAACTATTCTGTCCATTGCAGAATGATGAGGAAATGGCAGGATAGGGAAGGAGGGCGTGACTGTACTAATTAGAGACCCTATCATTGCACTAAAGTAATGTAAATAGACAAGTTGTCCAAACAAAATACTTTTTGATTGAGTTGAGGAACAGCAAGGGATTGGTCGCCGAGGAATATATTAATGGCTGCAAACAATGGATAAGAAATGGAGGATGAACGTTAATGACAAATGAGAGGGGCATGTATTAACAACAGAGTTATAATTGGAGATTTTAATAATCCAAAACTAGACTGGGATAGGGAAAGTGTAATGAAAATGGAGAGTTTATTTTGCAATGTTCTCAGAACTGCATCCTCAGTCAATATGTAGCTATTCCAACAAGGAGGGAGCCTTGTTAGGCGACAGTGACTACATTGTAATTAGGCACAAGAACAGAGAAAGAAAGAAGCAAAATCAACCGGAAAAAATAGAGATTAAAAATAAAGCATGTCCAGGTGAAACTGGAAGGAAACATTGTCAAATAGACCAACAATGGGAAGTATTTAAACAGGAATTGGAAAAGGTATAAAACAAAGCACATCAAAAAAAGTATATCGAAGGCCGCATTGGAACAGACAAATAGGGAGACTGGATCAAATTTGAAACTTGGCGTGGATAAAAATGAAGCCACAAATGCAATATAGGAAACTGCATAAAAGGAGATTTAAAAATGCTAACAGTATGAGCAAAAATTAGGAAAAAAACAAAAAGGACATCTATCGGCACATGGGGATGAGGATAATTAAGGAAGGCATAGGACCCACAAGGAGTGAAGGCAAGCTTATAGTAGAGCAACGGAATGCCAGAGATACAGTAGTTTGCACAGAGAACATTGGACTGTATACTCCTGTGAAGCGCCTTGGGATGTTTTACTACGTTAAAGGCACTATATAAATGCATATACAGGTTGAGCGTCCCGAATCCGGCAACCTCGGGACTGAGGCCGAGCCGGTTTTCGGGTTTTTCCAGACTTCGGAACGTGTTTCTGATGTCCGAAGTCCAGAAACGCCCGAGCCCAGGTTGCGATATTTCCAGACTTCGGACATCAGAAACACGTGCCGAGTCCGGAAATGCCTGGGCCCAGGTTGCGCTATTTCCGGTTTTTGGTCAGCCTCCTTCAGGGTGTCCGGATTCCGGAACATTTTACGGATTCTGGACCCCTGCCACCAATCGTCCCGGAGTCCGGATTTGGGACGCTCAACCTGTATATGTGCTATATGTTGACTGTAGAATCACTAGAGGTGGGTGTAGAACTCCTTGTGGTTATTTTTCAAAGAGAAATGGTATTAACGAAGTTAGTCGAAAGGTAGAGAAATCACTAGAACCTGATAGTTTATATCTAAGGACCTTGAGAGAAACTAGGGAAGAAATAGCAGAAGCTCAGACTATAATTTGTCAAAGGAAACCTGTCAAGAGAACTGGAGAGTGGGAAATGTGACATTCCCCTTAAAAAAAGAGACATGGATAAATTGGAAGGTACAAGCCAGTTAGTCTTGCTTCACTTGTTGGTAAACTAATATGGAATGAAATCCTAGAATCATAGTAATTTACAGCACAGAAGGAGGCCATTCGGCCCATCTTGTCCGTGCCGGCCGACAAAGAGCTATCCACCCTAATCCCACTTTCCAGCACTTGGTCCGTAGCCTTGTAGGTTACGGCACTTCAAGTGCATATCCAAGTACTTTTTAAATGTGATGAGGGTTTCTGCCTCTACCACCCTTTCAGGCAGTGAGTTCCAGACCCCCACCACCCTCGGTGAAAACATTTCTCCTCAACTCCCCTCTAAACCTCCTACCAATTACTTTAAATCTATGCCCCCTGGTTATTGACAGTATGTCATAGGCTTCCCTTTTTTTCTTTATCCTACCCTGTATGCCCCTTGACATCCTGGGAGCCTTAGATTTGTTAGTCCCATCCTTTTTCTTTAAGGGAACATACTTGCTCTGAACCCTCACCATCTCCTCCTTGAATGCCTCCCCCTGCTCTGACACTGATTTACCTTCAAGTTTCTGTCTCCAGTCCATTTTGGCTAAATCACATCTCAGCTTAGTAGAATTAGCTTTTCCCCAATTGAGAACTTTTATTCCTGGTCTATCCTTGTCCTTTTCCATAACTACCCTATATCTGACTGAATTATGATCACTACCACCAAAATGCTCTCTCACTGATACCCTTCCCACCTGCCCAGCTTCATTCCCTAAAACTAGGTCCAGAACCGCCCCCTCTCTTGTTGGGCTTGCTACGTACTGGCTAAAAAAGTTCTCCTGAATGCATTTTAAGAATTCTGCTCCCTCTATACCTTTCTCACTAATTTTATCCCAGTTAATATTAGGGAAGTTGAAATCCCCTACTATAACTGCTCTATTTTGGCGTGCCTCAGAAATTTGCCTACATATTTGCTCTTCTATCTCCCTCTGATTGTTTGGGGGTCTATAGTACACTCCCCAGCAGTGTGATTGCCCCTTTTTTGTTTTTCACTTCAACCCATATGGCCTCATTGGATGATTCTTCTAAGATATCATCCCTCCTCACAGCTGTAATTGTTTCTTTAAATCAATATTGCGACCCCCCCCCCTCCTTTTTTTATCCCCCTCTCTCTCGTCTATAAACCCTGTAACCAGGAATGTTGAGCTGCCATTCCTGCCCTTCTTTTAGCCATGTCTGAGTAATAGCTATATCATACTCCCACGTGTCTATCTGTGCCCTCAGCTCATCTGCTTTATTCCCTAGACTCCTTGCGTTGAAGTATATACAATTTAGCACTGCCAAACTCCCTTGTTGTCTATTTTCCAGCCTTTGTTTCCTCTGCCTTCCAAACTCGCTTACTAATTTTCTGCCTTCCATTTCCAGCTTTGCTTCTCTCCCTTCTGAATCTACTCTCAGGTTCCCATTCCCCTGCCAAGCTAGTTTAATCCCTCCCCAACAGCAGTAGCAAACCCCCCCTGCGAGGATATTGGTCTCAGTCTTGTTTGTACACGTCCCACCTCCCCCAGAAACGGTCCCAATGCCTCAGGAATCTAAAGCGCTCCCTTCTGCACCATCTCTCCAGCCATGCATTCATCTGCTCTATCCTCCTATTTCTGTACTCACTAGCACGCGGCACCGGGAGTAATCCGGAGATTACGACCTTTGAGGTCCTGCTTTTTAATCTCTTTCCTAGCTCCCTAAAATCTGCCTGCAGGACCTCATCCCTCTTTCTACCAAGCACTTGAAGAAACACATCCTAAACAGGGTCAGTCAGCACAGATATCTAAAGGATAAATTATGATTGACCAACCTTATAGAATTCTTTGATAGATAGATACAGGAAATGCAGTGGATGTGGTTTTTATGGATTGTCAAAAAGCTTGTGATAAGGTTCCCCATAAAGAGACTTATGGGAAAGATAATGGCACAGGGAATTAAGGGGAATGATAGCAATAGTTGGAAGGCAGCAATCAAAAGAGCAAGGAACTGGAAAGAACGAGTGGGATTCTACAAGGATCTTTGGTGGGGCCACTGTTATTTACTACATACGCAAGTGATCTGGACTTGAATACTGTTGAAACCAAATTGGGGGTATAGCAAATTGTATGAGGACTGTGAAAGAATGCAGGAGTATGGGACGGACAGATAGGTGGCAGATACAGTTCAATGTAGAGAAATGTGAATAAAGTATTTTGGAAGAAAAAGTGGAAGGAAGTATAACTTAAATGGCAAGATTTTAAATGAGGAGCAGATGACCCTCAATATCCAGATACACAAGTCATTAAAAAGTGGCAGTGTAAGGAAATAAGTAAAAAAAGGCAAACAGAATGCTTGATTTTGTATCTGGAGAAGTAGAATTAAAAGCAAAAAGACAATGTAGTTAGGTTGCAGCTAGAATAATGTGTACAGATTTCAGCACCCAATAAAAGGAAGGAGATAAAAGCAATGGAAACAATGCACAAGATTCACCAGGGATGACAGATGATGAATTCAGGTTTTCTTCCCACGAAAGCAGTGAAGATTGCAGGATGACCTGACGGAGGTACATGAAGGTTCAACAAACGAGGGACAAATGAGTACTGCTGCTTACCCGGTCTGCTGTAGCACTGGCAACAATCATGTCCAGCACACTAGTGTTGTACTCGGGTGTGCAGAGCTTGCTGGGAACTGCTTTCATTGCAACCGAAAGCGCCACACTCCGTCCATGTCTCACCATCCAGTCAATACCAGACACATCAGCTGCAAAAATAGACACGTAACATCAATACTTCTACCCACAGAGCAGTTACACCTGTACTTGGGAAAAACACCTTTATGTCGACAATCAGACAGAACAGAAGCAGGTATTATCTGTGATACAGGCTCTTTATAATTAAACAAACAAATATTCTCCCTACACCGACCGTTGTCTTGTTGGTCCAGACAGACTGACAGAGTTCAAGTCCGCAGTGATTATCTGAGGAAGAACCCAGCAGTATGATCCACAAGACCCGAGTCCACCGGCTGTATCTTTTCTCTCTAGTGTGAATACAGAATTTTTAATATACTTTTGTGATCACCAGGAACACTGATTTCCTTCTACCGCCAAAATGTTCAGCTGTGAAATATAAATTGATCCCAACCTTAAACGCTGAACCTGGAAAGTTGTTTTCCAAATTTAATTTTTGATAAGATAGAAAATGTGTGAAAATAAGAATCGTATTGAGGAAAGGCCCAATAAACTAATTTCAATTGTCCTATAAGTGAGGGATGACAACAGTTGGAGAGCTCTGCTTTAACGAAACAGCAGAGGAGGCAACTTTTAAGAGCGGACCGAGTACCTTTAACAGCTCTGCCCTTGGACTCCAGTACAGGATTTGAGCAGATCCGAATTGTAAAAAAAGACTTGAAGAAAGACTTTCATTTATATAGTGCCTTTCATGATTTCACAGCCAATTAAGTACTTTTGAAATTAAGTCACTGTTGTACTGTAGGAAACTCAGCAGCCAATTTGCACACAGCAAGCTTCCACAAACAGCAATGTGATGATGAGCAGATCATCTGTTTTCGTGATATTGGTTGCGGGATAAATTTTGGCCAGGACACCGGGGAGAACTCCCCTGCTCTTTTTCCAAATAGTGCCATGGGATCTTTTACGTCCACCTGAAAGGGTAGACGGGGCATCAGTTTAACATCTCCCCCGAAAGACAGCAGCTCCAACAGTGCGGCACTCCCTCAGTACTGCACTGGAGTGTCAGCCTAGATTTTGCGCTCAAGTCTCTGGAGCGGGACTTGAACCCACAAAATTCCAGCGCAGAAGCAAGTGGGCTACCAACTGAGTCACAGTGTACCTTTGAATTATGTCAGAGGTCACCCTCGTCTCACGGACTGCCCATGATGCAGGAACCAAGGCGTGCACAGACTAAACTCCAACAGGACAATTCAATTTCTGTATTCAGAATTTATATTTTTCACCTGTAGTTGTGGAATCAAGTTACTTTTTTTAAACTGGGAGGAGGGATCACCCAAGTTTTATCTGCAGAAACAATGAAAGAAACTCAAATGACCACTGCCAATGTTGACTTGCTATTTTGGGGAATTACTGTGGCGTCCCACTGGGTTTGGAACCATTTTTATTCCAACGTAAAGTGAATTTGGGCAGATTCTACCTAGTTCCTAATGGGTGCGAGTCCACAGCACAAAACGGCACATAATCCACTATTGGGCCAGGACTCATCTCAGAAGCTTTAAATGGGAAGTGGAAAATTCAGGACTGAGCCAAGCTGACACAAATACATATCAAGTTACATCAAGTCTACAGCACAGAAACAGGCCATTCGGCCCAACTGGTCTGTGCCGGCGTTTATGCTCCACACGAGCCTCCTCCCACCCCTCTTCATCTCACCCCAACAGCAAAACCCTCTATTCCTTTCTCCCTCATGTGCTTATCTTGCTTCCCCTTAAATGCATCTATGTTATTCGCCTCAACTACTCCTTGTGGTAGCGAGTTCCACATTGTAATCACTCTCTGGGTAAAGAGGTTTCTCCTGAATTCCCTATTGAATTTATTAGTGACTATCTTATATTTATGACCTCTAGTTTTGGTCTCCCCCCACAAGTAGAAACATTTTCTCCATGTCTACCCTATCAAACCCTTTTATTATCTTAAAGACCTCTATCAGGTCAGCTCTCAGCCTCCTCTTTTCTAGAGAAAAGAGCCCCAGCCTGTTCAGTTTTTCCTGATAGTTAGAACCTCTCCGTTCTGATATCATCCTTGTCATCTTTTTTGCACCATCTCCAGTGCCTCTATATCCTTTTTATAATATGGAGACCAGAACTGTGCACAGTACTCCAAGTGTGGTCTAACCAATACTCCAACTGCAAGTAATTGGAAATAATTCCTCTCCAGCATTGCTGTCACGTTGCTCATTACTTACCCAAAAGGTGGTTTTTTAGAATTATACTGAGTTCATCATCTGGCAAATATGCACACAACTCTCCCAAACAACCAGCTGAGGCCATACGTGTGGCATCCTGAGAGGAAGAGACAACCATTAGTCTACTGCACAAGGAGCAATATAACATACAGCAAGAATCAGTTGCTGCTTACTCAGTCCTCCTCAATAGAGCAAGTGATGTCATATTTCTTGCCCTACGTAGCGCGATTTGCTCCCCAAGTCACACAACTTTGTGTAACTGTCCCAGCCAGACGCAACAAAAACGTCATTCTCGAGCAATGGTTGTTCACTTGCCCTATTTATTGCGCAGTAGCAAGTAATTGAACCGACAGTTTCCACAAAACCCATTCCAACTCTGCCATACCTCATCGTGTCCCAGCATTCCTAACAACTGAGTGGTGATGTTCTTCCGGATAGTTGCATCAACCTTGGCACCAGCCCCCTGAATGACAAAACGCAGTGCCTGAAGCAGAGTCTCTCTGAAAGCAGACAATAAAATCAGTAGTGATGCAGACCAAGCAAACTTCATAAAACAAAGGCAAAATACTGCGGATGCTGGAAATCTGAAATAAAAACAGAAAATGCTAGAAATACTCAGCAGGTCAGGCAGCATCTGTAGAGAGAGAGAGAGAGAAACAGAGTTAACGTTTCAGGTCGATGACCCTTCGTCAAACTTAATAAAACACTTTGCCATCACTTTTATTCAGAGGTCATGAAGATATATAAACCCTGAGTAAACAGGATGCCAACTGCTCCAACGTCCTTCACTAGGAGGCAGTAATGGTCTTGTGCAAAGGCTCAAACATGACAGATTACTACTGCAGTTATGGTCTTCCTCATTCTTTGTACATAACTTCATCTCCTCATACGAATAAATAGACCGTCATCTAAACAAACAGCATCCATTTAAGAATTTAGCACCATACAGCCGTATAGATCCTTGACTCAGGTGCTCTTCCCTCAGCCTCATTGTATCTATCTACCTTATTTTGGATGTACAATACATATTTGGATTTATTTTACAGCCTCTCCCCCCACCCTTCCACCACTCCAACTTATTCCTCTCTCATGGTACAGACTGGTGTTTGTGTACGGTTCCATATGCTTGCACTAACCTCGTGTAGCACCAGACCCCTAAAAAGGACAGTGTCCACTACCCCCGTTAGATGCATGGCTATTCATTGTGCAGGTTGAAATGACCAAGGAAGAATCCAATTATTACGAGGAGTAATGCAAATAACGTCCCAGCAGAGACCATCTCTTCCTCTAATTTGCAGCACATACCTCACACTAGAATCATCTGCGCTTCGCACTAGATTCAGCAGTTCAGTAAACAGCGGGTCCACCTTGGCGTGAATAACGATCAGATTACCAAGAGCCTCTGCTGCTTTCAGGCGGACAGCACGATTTGTGTCAGACAGGGCTTTCGTGAAGGTGGTTTGCAGTTGCGGAAGGAAGGGCTTCAGGGCAATCCCCACCTGCACAACACAAAAAAATAGAAGAAAACGTGGCAATTAAATGAAAGCTGAAGGCAGTGCTGGAAGATATGCTTCAGCTAGCAAAAGCACGTTCGACTATGACGCAGTCCACTCAAAGAAACTTCACAATTGTTTCAGTATCAGCCAATAAGTGAAAGTAAGAACCTATCCTGGCTCAGCATCAGCGCAAGGCACCATGGCTAAGCTAGCCCCATCAACAAAGGTCCATACAATGCACGTCAAAAATTACTGGGCATAAATTACGTGCTTCGAAGGTTAGCAGAAGGCACAGTGGTTTTCCATATATGTGATATGCTGCCATAGTAGATTTGGGAAAAAGCTCATAGAGGACTCGAGGCACCAGAAAATCCTGAGGTTACTCTTCATAGGGAACAGTTCTCGTCTTCATCCTCACTGAAATCACCAACTGTATCACCTAATGTCGGATAAGAGAGGTACTACCAATGGGTGGGTGTAAGATGAAATATTCAGCAACCAAATCGGAAGCAGAAAGGGACAACACAGTGCTTATACGAAGCATGTGTTGCATGTCACAGAATTGGAATCATTCACTAAGACTTTAGTTGGCCTCGGATTCGAGGAGATCAATAAAGCCTTTTGGCCCGAGGGGGCATACCAGTTTTTGTCCTCATATCCCTCTTTTCCAAGAGGAGATGTAGGCCTAGCCCTGCTGCGACTTTGATTAGCTTCTAAGAGGGGGGGTGAGAAAGAAAGCTAAATGGTGGAGAAATACAATACATTCAAAAAGGCGGAAGGTCAGAGTGTAACTGCTAAGCAAACACCAGGGAACTGATTATACTTGTAGCATTGTATGTATACCTATTTCTTCAATGTTCTGACGTTCAACCTGTTCATTTGTGGTTGTCTGATGGGTTATAATACTAACAGGACGTGGGAAACGGAGTGGTGAGGGGGCGTAATGCTCCTGAACGACTGCACCGTGACAAGATGGAGTTGCGGCTCCTCCACTCCTGGGAAATGGGAAGGGAAAGTTGGATACACAAGGCAAAAAGCTGGAAGGGTCTGAGAAGAGCAAGAAACAAAAAGAAATGTGCTGCTGCATTTACTGACTTGTATCATGGTTACCGGTTATGATTAAATACACTGCTCCAAGTACATAACCATGTTCTGAGCTTGTCTGAAAGAAGTTGATGACCCGGTTTTCTTCTGCTTTTGTGGGACTCCACAAAATAATGGTAACAAAGGCAGCAATCTTTCATCAGTAAAGCTTGATTATTTAAAGTAAATACATCTCAGCAAGCAACACGACACTCTATACATCTCAATTGTTCTCTCTCAGATGTCAACCAAATTTCATCTTCCTGGCCCATATTTAGAATATCTGGTGATCGTCACTACAACCGTTCAAAAGTAACATTACCCACCTTTTGTAACAGCTTCTTCGCTTCTTAAAGCGCAACATATCCTCTCTGTACACATAGGATTAGGCGGTGACTGAAATGGGAAAACGTAAAGGACGTGCTTGGGATTCGAGGCCTTTGCTTCTTACCTTGCCGAGCAGCAAACTGAGGGTGTCCAGCAGAGCCACCTTCACGTTCCAGCTGAACCGGTCACCTAGGATACGGATCAGAGGTCCGGTGATGTTGACAACAGATGGTCTCAGTG
The DNA here is from genome assembly GCA_030390025.1 of Squalus acanthias. Classification (NCBI taxonomy): domain Eukaryota; kingdom Metazoa; phylum Chordata; class Chondrichthyes; order Squaliformes; family Squalidae; genus Squalus; species Squalus acanthias. Next base: position 51,412,515 of record CM059437.1, on the reverse strand, counting down.
CTTCTGCAGAAGTTAGCTTGATAACAAGCCCAAGGGCTTTGGCAGCCTCCTCCTTCTGCTCGGGGCTTCCAGTCAGTACGCCCTCTCGCAAAACAGGCAGGATCGACGTAACACCCTGCAACAAAATGGTACACTGATTCTAGGCACCAAGTCGTTATTATAGTCGATACAACTATACTCGGAGTACCTGCTCAACGCACTTATTTTGAGTAAGTTATTAACAGGTTTTACATGACCAAACGCCTCTCTTGCTTCCCAGTTAAGGCCTAGATTCAAACATGGCTTCCTGTTACGGTGCCATGAGAACCAGCGCTAAAACAACACAATATATTTGAATGCTGGGATTTAATTCACTGGGAAGAAAATGTCAGTGGTATGACTCATGATCCCTCTGCCCACGTGTTTCGTCTCCAGGCTGTTTTCTCCTCTCCCACTTTATGCCTCACTCCTTGTAAACAAGTAAGCTGCTTCATTTTTAGTTTTTAATCAATTGCCAAATCAATTTCTGGGCCTCAATTATTCTTGATGGTTCCCCCCTTTCAATTGTCACCTCACAATATAGATGCGACAGCTCATAAGTTCCCAAAATGTCTCAATTTTTTGCAAGTCTCAAAATTTAGTTCTGTGCAGCTTTCAGTTGTGTCATTTCTCTCCTCTCCAGTCCACCGTCAAAAATACATTAAAACAAACACTTCCTTTGCGTTCATTATTCTGGGAGAATTTGCCACAGCTCATCTACAGTCAACCGAAGGCATCCCATTTGCCATTCATCATTGTGGCTCAGTGGTAGCATTCCCATCTCTGAGTCAGAGGGTCGCGGGTTCAAGTCCCACTCCAGAGACTCAAGCACAAAATCCAGGCTGACGCACTCGGTGCAATACTGAGGGAGTGCTGCACTGTCAGAGGTGCCGTTAAAGCGAGGTCCTGCCTGTCCTCTTAGGTGGATGCCAAAGATCCCGCGGCAGTATTTTGAAGAGGAGCAGGGGTGTCCTGGCCAATGTTTGTATCTCTCAACCGACATTGCTAAAACAGATTATCTGCTCATCATCACATGTGGCAGGTTATTATGCGCAAATTGGCTGCTGTGTTTCCTACATTACAACAGTGACTACACTTCAAAAGAACGTCATTGGCTGTGAAGCCCCTTGGGACTGCCTGAAAGGCGCTGTATAAATGCTAGTTCTTTATCGGTTTGCGATTACGGGATGCATTGATTCGTGCCCACAGGTGGATTTTCTTACCTTCTTGGGAATGCAGAATCCCAGCAGGTGCTCCCCTTTGGCCTCTGTAGCTGCTGCACGGATGTCTCTGTGCAGATCGTCCACAAGTGATAGTTGGCTTCCAGCATCCAACTTCTGATACAGGGGGAAAAAAACAAAACACAAAACTAAAATGCTTGTCTGCAGAGCTTTCTATCCAAATTAACATCCCAAAGATACAGCTTCAGTATAGCTTATAAATTCTAAGTCAGGTTTCTCTTTAGAAGTGAGCCACCCCACTGAAATACCCAGTGAATCCATCAGTGGATGCTCATTGTGTTGAAGGCAGATGGGCAATTCTTCCTGGTCATGGATGCCCATTGCAAAGCTTCAGTGCAGCTCAGGGCCAAGCAGGGAACCCTACCCTCCATGCACACACAGACAGCCACAGTACCTTGGTTATTGCATTTAGAGCATCCCAACTCTCATTCAGGACAGTCTCGTCTGTGTCATTGAGCAATCTGATCAAGCCGGACATCAGGCTCCTAACGTGGGCAAAATAGTCAGCCTTGGTCTTGGAGCAGTAAGCGTTGATGATTGTCGCTGCGGCTTTGCGCATCCCGACGTCTGGGTTCCTTGTTGCCTCTAGGAGATCCTCCAGGATGACCCTTTGACCAACCTCATCCCCCACAGACAGAATTACTGTGTGACAGTTAGCCAACTCCTACAGAAAAAGAAAACATCTCATCAGGTCATGACTAGAGGCGAGAGCTGTCACAGGCGCTGAAGGTAAAGGTTGGCAGTGCGTAATAGCCTGTTGCTGTCCTAGAACTACATTAAAAACAAAGTCAAGTTGAGAGTGTTATGACATTAAAGCTGGTTGAAAATATGGCGGCACGGTTTAAACCGGTGCTTAATTAATGGGACTTCCTTTAAAGCTTTTAGGCTACACGACTGATGTTGAACTGCACAAGAACCTCAAAGATAACCTTGGCATACATGTGGACGAATTAATAAAGTAAAGGTCCCAGAACTTCCAGGACTGTGTGCTCTGTGGAAACCAGCCTAGTGTTATTCAGTGACAGTGGAAACCAGCCTAGTGTTATTCAGTGACAGTGGTAGAGATTTGCGCCATTCGCGGTATCTTCCCTGCAGACTCTCACCTCTTGCTCTTCACTGGTTCCCATCTTGTTCTTTAGTGCAGTCATCACAGCAGGCAGGATCACATTGAGGTGGCGTGTCAACGCATCGCCCGCCACTGAAGACAGGAACGCTAGCACCCGGGTGTTTACTGGTGGTGCTATAAGCTGCAGAGAATGAGGAACAACAGAAAGAGGGATGAAGGACACCACCTATTTTGTTGTGCAAGCTCCCAAATCAAATCACTGCCGGTCTGTGCTGTTGGGAATCTGAAACGCCCAATAACACACCTCCGCGACACATTTATGTTGTCTTGAGAATTTCCCCCCTGGGTTTGGGATGGAGACTGGAATAATTCCTGGAGGACTCATTACAGTTTGGGTCATTTTATTTTCAGTGGCAAGATGGTTCTGCAATCTGGGTTCTTGTGCTAATTTTACTTTCGAAAACAATGAAAAATCGTTAATTACACATTTCTCCCTCCCCAGTTTTAATATTATTCCCTACATACCAGTTGAGCCAATCAAAATCGAAAATCACCGGGAATAATTCTTTAAACTTTGGATGCCACTGGTGCCTTTTACACAACAGTTTTCTTACTGCAGGCACAGTCTTCCTCATTATCTGGGGTTAAGGCCAGCTGTGCATACAAATGAACACGTTTACAGCTAAATAAACAAAGCCTTGCACTGCTCCCCTCTTTTAAGAGTTTGTCTTACATCTGGAGCACTCATCACTTGGGAGAGTTGGATGGTGGTCGAGCTTAATCACAATCCACTCAGTATGGCTGTCTCCAGACAATAATGTTGAAGTACTGGCTACCTTCTGGTTGATCTTGCTGTCCCAAGACAAAATGGTCAGTAACATCTGGCACCGAGGGCAGAGCTTCTATCCAGGATCCACGTACACACCACAGTCAGAAAGCTACATGGCTTAATGGTAATGAGACTATACTCAAAGTTGCCCTACACCAGCCACCGATGAAGGAGAGAACATTCTCCTCCCTCACTCAGGCAATGCTAGCTATCACAAGTATTGAAACAGAATGTCCCTCCTGATAGTTTCTTCCGCTGGACGACTGAATACAGAGCAGTACAGAACGTTAGAACACACTCTCAAGACAGAAGTCTTGCTGCATGCCCAGGTTTTGCTTTGTGCTTGGCTCATTTTCTACATACCTTTGGCACTAGGTAAGGAAGAACAACACGACTCTTTACTCCCATCACTTGCTTCAATCCATCCAGAGCAAACTCTGCCATTTCCTCATCATTCTGCAATGGACAGAATAGTCAGTGATGTCAGTCTAATCCAACCCAACCAACACACACACAAACAACTTGCATTTATATAGCGCCTTTAAGTAGTAAAACGTCCCAAGGCACTTTACAGGAGATATTAGGACATTGGTCGAAGAGGTAGGTTTCAAGGAACGTCTTAAAAGGGGGAGAGAGAGGTAGAGAGGCGGAGAAGTTTAGGGAGGGAATTCCAGAGCTTAGACATAAAATTGCACACAGTAACAGAAAGAACGGACATAATGGCCATGATATTGACAGGGGTGCGTTTGGTAAGTGGGGGAAGGGGGCGGGAGACACTGAGTTTTGGACGGGATGCTGTGGAGTTTTAACTCCTGATTTTGGGGGGTGGGAGGGTTGGTGAGGGGGGTCCGATCCCAGGGAAGGAGGTAAACCTGGGGGGTGGGGGAAGCACTCCTGCTCCTCCTGGCCCACAAGCAGTGCTGTAAGGGCACTTACCTTTTCCCGGAAGCTGTCCTCGCCTCCCTTGAGCTGCCGGGTTTCCCGAGGCCTGGGAAACCCAACCAGCCAGGGTTAAACCTGTAAAACAAGTTAAACGTGAGGCTCACAGCCTCATGATATTTAAATGGAAACCCGCCCCCCCGGGAGAGGGTAGGCTGCCTGCCCCTTGTCCCTCCTCCGTTAAACCCGGAAGTGGGCAAGTTAGAGTCGGGTTTGAGATTTTAAAAATGAACATCTCGCCCAACCCCAACCCATCCGTTTTTGGGAGTTAAAATTACCCCCCATATCATCCCAATCAGTTTGTCACACAAGAGAAGCAGGCACTAGAATTCAAACAAACACTCATTCTCTCAAACATTATAGACAGCACTTTTGTCTCTCAGACAGGAGTAAAAGGGCAAACATGCCTGCACTATAACCTCCCCCTCCTCCAAACACTCACAAGCTGCTCCAGCAAGAATGGTAGAATATCATCGAGGGCCTGGTACCCAATTGTTGAGTGAAGCTGCTCAAACGTCTTGGACGCAGCCTCTCGAACTTCTTCCAGAGGGTCACAGAGGGCTTTCCGCACTGTGGGAACGAGAGACTCGGAGAAGACAAGCACCTAGGGACAGAGGCGAGGAAGAGTCAGAATCACTAATGACCTGCGGCATGATTTAAGCAATAAAATCAGAGCTGAGATTACAGTGGGAAAACTCTCAGTAATAACTCCACACTGCCTAGCTTACTAAGTGTACCTGAAGTATTCCACACCCTCAGCTCCATTTCTTGCCAATCTTCTGCTTGAAGCTATATTGCTGTGCTGCATACATCTCTTCAATTTGTTCCTAGTGTTTCCATCTATTAGTATAAAACCATTTAATCTAGCCCTCAGCAGCCCATTACTCTTATTTGAACCTATTATATTAGCATTCTTTTCTATACCCTAAACATTTCCTTATGCATATTAAGCAATAACCATATGCTCATCTACTTTCACCAACAACAACTTGCATTTATATAGCACCTTTAATGTAGTAAAATGTCCCAAGGCACTTCACAGGAGCGATTAGGAGAAAAATTTGACTGAGCCACATAAGGTTGTTAGGGAAAATGACCAAAAAATTTGGACAAAGGGGTAGGTTTTAAGGAGCGTCTTAAAAGGAGGAGAGAAAGAGGTAGAGAGGCGGAGAGGGATAGGGAGGGAATTCCAGAGCTTAGGGCTTACTCAGTTGAAGGCATGGCCACCAATGGTGGAGCAATTAAAATCAGGGCTTCACAAGAGGCCAGAATTGGAGGAGCGCAGAGATCTCTCAAGGCTTGTAGGGCTGGAGGAGGCTGCAGAGATAGGGAAGAACGAGGCCATGAGGGATTTGAAAACAAGGATGAGAATTTTAAAATTGAGGCGTTGCTGGTCCAGGAGCCAATGTAGGTCAGCGAATACAGGGATGATAAATGAATGGGACTTGGTGTGAGTTAGGATACGGGCAGCCGAATTTTGGATGAGCTCAAGTTTACGGAGGCTGGAAGATGGGAGGACATTGGAAGTGTCAAGTCTAGAGGTAACAAAGGCATGGATGAGAGTTTCAGTAGCAGATGAGCTGAGGCAGGGGCGGAGTCGGGCTATGCTATGGAGGTGGAAGTAGACGGTCTTGGTGATGGAGTGGATGTGTGGTTGGAAGATTGTGAACGGTCTGGTTCAGCCTCAGAAGTCGGTGGTTAGGGAACGGAGTTTGTGGCAGGGCCCGAAGACAATGGCTTTCGTCTTCCCAATATTTAGCTGGAGCAAATTTCTGCTCATCCATTACTGGATGTCGGACAAGCAGTCTGACAATTTAGAGACAGTGGAGGGGGTCGAGAGAAGTGGTGGTGAGGTAGAGCTGGGTGTCGTCAGCGTACAGGTGGAACCTGACATGTTTTCGGATGATGTTGTCGAGGGGCAGCATGTAGATGAGAAATAAAAAGGGGGCCAAGGATAGAGCCTTAGGGGACAACAGTGGTAATGGTGCGGGAGCGGGAAGAGAAGCCATTGCAGATGATTCTCTGGCTATGACTGGTTAGATAATAGAAGCAGACGAGTGCAGTCCTACCCAGCTGGACGACGGTGGAGAGGCGTCGGAGAGGGATGGTGTGGTCAACTGTATCAAAGGCTGCAGATAGGTCGAGAAGGACAAGGAGAGATAGTTTACCACTGTCACAGTCACATAGGATGTAATTTGTGACTTTGATAAGAGCCGTTTCGGTACTGTGGCAGGGGCGGAAACCTGATTGGAGGGATTCAAACATGGAGTTGAGGGAAAGATGGGCATGGATTTTGAGAGGCGACATGTTCAAGGACTTGAGGAAAGGGAGGTTGGAGATTGGGCGGTAGTTTGCAAGGGCGGAGGGGTCAAGGGTGGGTTTTTTGAGAGGGGTGAAGGGGATTTGAAGGGGAGGGGGACAGTACGTGAGGAGAGGCAACCGTTAACAATATCAGCTAACATGGGGGCCGGGAAGGGAAGTTGGGTGGTCAGCAGTTTGGTGGGAATAGGATTGAAGGAGCAGGAGGTGGGCCTCATGGGCAAGATGAGCTCGAAGAGGGTATGAGGGGAGATCGGAGAGAAACTAGCGAAAGATTAGAGTTCAGGGCTCGGGCAAGGGAGAACCTTAAGGGAAGTTTGGCAGGCTAGGGGGAGGGAGGGAGGGATATGGCAGAGACAGCTGAATGGATGGTCACAATCTTTGTGACAAAGAAGTTCTCACACTTCTTGTTGGAGGTAAGGGTGGAGGAGGCAGGGCAGAGGGGTTTAAGATGGTTTGTTAGAGAAACCAGGGGTTATTTTTGCATTCCAGGATGATCTGGGAATAGTGAGCAGTTTTGACAGAGGAGAGCAGGACTCTGCAGTGCTTTAGGTGGTCTAGCCAGATCAGGCGATGAACGGTTAAACCAGTTGTCCGCCATAGACGTTCAAGTCTGTGGCAAGACTTAAGGAAGTGTAGATGAGGACCATACCAGGGGGAATGACCAGGGTGAGAGAGAGTAATGGTTTTAATGGGGACAAGGGTATCAAAGGGTGTGATTGAGCAGATCGGTAGCTGCAGAAGTTTCGTGGTGAATGGAGGGCCAAAGGCTGGACAGTTGGGTATTTGAAAGTGCACTTGTAAGTGACTTGGGGGAGAGCTTTTTTTTTTCCAGGGGTGGATACAGAAGGAAGTGGAGTTGGGAGGGGGACACAAGGAAGTGATCAGAGATGGCCTTATCTGTGATTGCCACGATCTGAATAGCGAGGCCACGTGAAATGGCGAGGTTGAGGGGGTGGCTATGAATATGGGTTGGGGAGTTAAAATGGAGGGAGAGATTTAGGGAGAATAGGGGGGCAGGTCGCTCCATTCCCCCCATTATAAGCTTTTCTTTATGATCAAAGGAGAGCATGATGAGTTGCGGTGGAGGTTGAAATCAATGAGGATGAGAGGCTGAGGGAGGAAAGCATTGAAGATATCTCAGTGATACCAACATCTTGGCCCTACCCCTGCTAAAGCTCATTGAAGTGTAGCTCAGTTACGGTTTGTAATTGGAGTCAACAGTTTAGCTCCCACCTGCTTGTGTGTAAGACATCCTTCCCATGAAAGTCCCAACTACCACAGAAAGTCCTCGTTACCTACAAAGTCAACGCTCTCCTTTTAGCAGCAGAGAACTTGGATAGGTTAGGGACACCATACAATTACACAAACTCAATACTACATTAACTATAATGAGGTACTTACTGCATCTTTACTGGTCGATTTCATGATCTCACTGAGACCGATACAGACTCCCTGCCTCTCGTCGCTCTTGTCAGACTTTAAGCCTGCTTCCAGAATTGGAATAATCTCTGGCAAAATCTTCTCCCCAAGCTTCCGCACAAGATCACCCAGAGTCCTTGCAGCAATCTACAGGTAGAAGGCCAATCACACATCAATAAAAAACCCTTTCAGACTTAACGGAAAACTTGTATTTAAAACAGAATGTGAGTTTCAGAATGGTTAAATGTCTCTGTATAAACCACAAGTGATCCAGTACTGTGTGGCACATCCACACAGGCCACAACAGACAACCAATCAATCCTTGGTTTGTTATTGGAGTAATTTGATGAGCCAATGATTTTTTCTTTCCAGGGATGGAGCTCTGGTCATCTCCAGTAGTCCAGTCATCAGACTAGCTCACAACTGCCTGACAGACATTTATTACACCACATCCTACAGATCAGGACCATCTTTAAAGATTTCAAGATCCACCGATCGGAATGGCATGGGCATCGGCATCTAAACATTCAGCACATTGATGCAACCACATCATTGTAGATGTGGAGATAGGTTGAAGAGAACCAGCGTTGTGCCATGGGTGTGTGAAAAGCAGCACACAGCACATCAGAAGCCATTTTACTAATGGACACAAATCCTGAATTTTGAAAACATGCAACAGGGTCTGCCAATTGCTCACACCAGGACCAGTGTCCTTTTTCTATTTATAGAAATGGTTAATTTTGGAGTGGGGTTGTCTTCCTGAAATGAGTAAAAATTGAAGGATTGACGATCGACCTTATGTTGTTGCGCATCGCTGCACAAGAATACGACAGTTGCTTGTGGTGATTCATTAGTGTATAGCTCACGTCTGCCTGTTGCTTGGTGGCACAACGCATACATCTTTTTTTAACCTTGCGTCAGTGTGACATTTACGCATAACATCTGTTGTTATTCTGTGACACTTCTCACGCCAAAAGCATAGCACGGATGCAAGTTGGAGACTGTTACCGACAGACTGAGGAGTGGAGGAGCCAGCCGTTAGCTACTGCTAGCATCAGTCACTGGCATTGTGTGACAGTTCATCTACCACTCTTGGATTCTGTGGCTTTTCCAATTAGTTGTGGCTCTTTTCCTTTAGAATCTCCCCACCAAACGCTTACCACACTGCGTGGATGGTACTTTTCCTTTAGGTGCTTGTCCAAATAAGACAAAATTCCTCTTCAGCTCCTTGGCTGATGATGAATTTTGAGGTACATGATGTTCGGTTGTTTCTCCCTTGTTACACTTCGGAAGGCAGGGAACTGTTCAACAGGCACCCGACCTATTCACTTGGGAGCCTTGACGCAGTGTCGTGGCAAGCTGTTTGATTGAGGGGCGGGGGGAGAGGAAGTGGTGGAGGAATGGAGCTGTGACCAATTATGTCCTCACCCAATGAGTGTGCACGTGCACTTCCCGCCAGAGGTCATTGGCTATGGAGGAGGAGAAGTAATCCTGGCTGATTTTCCCCACCCAACCTATTTAAGGACTAATTATATCATCCATACATCTGCCATGGTTAGGAGCAGCTAACTCACCACAGAGCAAGAATCGAGCCGGACTGAACCATCCTTCAGGAGTTCAGCTATTCAGTGGATAAACTCACTAAGCCACAGCAGGAGCTTTATGCTCATCTGTTTATGTAATAGTTTCAACTGACCTCTTTTTGGGTATTTGTGTCACCCTGGAGAACTAACATTTTTGCTGCTCATCAAATCTTTTTGCTTGTCCAAACAGGAGACCTATGATGCCTCTACGCCACAGCTATGAGCCTGAATATCCATCGTTCAGGTTTCGGCCAGGCAGCACCTGATTTAGACTACCTGCATGGAGCTTCAGTTCCACTGGCCATGAACCCTGTGTATGTGCTTCTCTCCCGGCATGTTAAATTTTAAACATTTGGACAGTGCAGGCAGTGACTGTAGCACAAATACACCCGTAGAAATACTTCCTCTCAATTCTGTTTTATTTATTGATACCGAGGGTCCTGGCTGTTCTGCAATGATTCCCTGGAAGGCTGAGCTCTCTCGTTGTTCAAATGAGCTGAATAACTATTCTGAAAGCCAAGGGTTCCGTCCGCGTAGTCTGATAATTTCTGACAGTTTTCCATTTATGCCAATTTCCAAACATAAAACACATTTATTTGAAAGAGGCGGCTTGGGAAGTTTGAGTGAAAGTTCATTTGCTTCAGTTTTATCATGTGTGTGGAGTTTATGATTTGTGCTTCAATATGTGTGCCATAGGGTTGGACCAGTTTGCAGTGTGGTTGGCATGGTAACAGCAGAGTGTCGTTAGTAGCCTGTTTATGCTGAATTGCTGCATTGAGTGTACAGGTGGTTTGTTAGCATGTGAAAGGATTGTTTTGATTCATTTTAAAGATTTTTTTTTAAAGTTCACAATGTTTTCACCTGTAACGTTTGAGATTTTCAGCGTTGTGGCTATTTTGATTTTTTTTGGGGTGCCATGATTAATCTGGAGAACAGCATCTTAACAGTTACATAAATTAGGTTCTCCAGAAAGAGGGGTGGGGGATGGTTTGCAGAAGTTGTTGCGTCTAAAGAAAGATGGCAGGTTATCAGGCCTTCTGCTTTGGCTGTCCCTCAAGTAAACTGGATGATAAGAGAAGTCGATATAATGAAGATTATGCCAACCATTTATAATAATACTTCTGCAGACCTCTTCTCGGCATTCTGTGCACCAACTTCACTTAACCCTCGGTGAACACCGGAACTCAAACTCACCGTCCTCTTGTCAGCACAGGTACTGGCCAAGAAACCCAGCAACAGAGTGAAGAGCGTCGGCAGGATTTCCCGCAGCGTTCGTGGCGTGTTGGACACGACAATCTTCCAGACGTGCAGCGAGGCCTGACGCACCACCAGCTGGGTGTCGGAACGGCCCATGTAGAGACCAGCAAGGACACGATTCCGCCTCTCCAGGCCAAGTGCGCCAATGATAGCCTGAAAGAATGGAAAACATCAGGTCAGCTTCTACCGCAACATTTAACACCATGGTTACATGGAATTTACAGCACACACACAGGCCATTTAGCCCAACTGGTCCATGCCGGTGTTTATGCTCCACACGAGCCTCCTCCCACCCTAATTCATTCATCAGCATATCTTTCTATTCTTCCTCGTATACTTATGAAGCTTCCCCCTAAATGCACGTATGCTATATGCCTCAACTACTCCATGTGGTAGCAAGTTCCACATTCTCACCATTCTTTGGGTAAAGAGGTTTCTACTGAATTGCTTATTGGATTTAGTAGTGATGATCTTATGACGCCCTAGTTTTGGACTTCCTACAAGTGAAAACATCTTCTCTATGTCTAACCTATGAAACCCCTTCATAATTGTAATGCCCTCCATTAGGTCACCCCTCAGCCTTCAGTTTTCTCGAGAAAAGAGCCCCAGCCTATTCAGTCTTTGCAGAGAGAAAGGCTTCTTCATGGCACTGCAGGGACAGGTCCACAAACCAGTTGACAACGTAGCAGCACATGAACAAGGCTGATAAGCCAACCTAGACAGACAAGACAGCCTAGGGACAGGGCCACTGAGCCAACCCATACCAAAGACATGATGCCCGGGGCATGCTTAACTGACCCAAATCAACAACTTGACATTGCAAGGATAAGGCGGCCGAAAGGTCAGTTAAACCGAGGTTCATACCCTGAGCCAGGTCAGTCTGTGTCCCTTCACATTATTGGAAGAGGTTGGGCCTTTGTCAATCTGCGTGCCCCATATCAATGGACCACATCGTGCCTGTGCCAATTTGTGCACCTCACCTTATTGGACTGGGCAGTGCCAAAGTTGTCATCTTCTGAGGCGGTCTCTGTCGTCATCTTTCCAGTCACTCCCGACACGTGGAAAAGCAAGTCTCCCAGCAACTGGACTGAACTGAACCTGAAATCCAAACCATAAGAGGCTGAATCACAACAGCTGAAACACATCACATTATCTTTGTAATGGTCTTGACTTTTCTTTAAATGTAATTCAGTCTTAACAAAAAAAATGTCCCTCATCCAAATTTGGTGGAGCATGGGGAATTGGGAAGTGGTGGAGACAGAGAAACACTGGGGCCAAACAAGCACATGGTCTTTCCTCAGTCTGCATAAAAATGTCTTGTTCCAGTACTAGACCTCAACTCTGTTAAAGGAAGCAGAGATAGCAGATACAATGAGAAACACAAAAGTAATTGCACACGATCCAAAATCAGAGAGAGAATCAAGGAGCTAGAACAGATGGAGTTTTGCATGTCTAGGATGCAACACATTCAGTGACTGAAAAGGATTACACCAAAAGTAGGGATTTGAACATTTTTCCTCATGTTACAAATGAATCATGGCACCACAGAACAGGTATGTGTGTCGATGACAATTTTGAGCACAACTTAAAATATAGCAGCTCCAAAGTACTTGTGTTCTTAAGTGGGTCTTCCAGCTGCAGCTTATGAGAAGCAAAATAAGAGGGCCTTCCCATGGAGGAGATGGGAGACAAAGTAAGGCAAATTTTGACTGCCTTCATTCCAGCAACAAAATTTCACCAGTTTGGGCATCTCAATGGCATCGCACGATTCGCACATTGCCTTGGTGGTGCTAGTACCAGAGTTTGAATCTGGCAGACTGCGAGGGTGACAGTCCCCTCTCCTTGCTAAGTATCAGGATAGCAAGGGAAATAAGTTTGGGGCAGTTTTGACCTATAAGCCCGAGTGGATATAGGCCAGAGCACAAGTTAAAGATGGTAATGTTACTGCGCTGGGTTTATTGGGCTTTGCTCCAGTGCTGGAATACACCAGAGCAACTGCAGAACTTTTAACTTGCTGAGTATTATGACTTGAGTTAGAGGTTATTTTAAGTCCCAATAGGTACACTGATCAGCACCCACCAACCGAACAGCACACTCATCTGTACAGCACAAGGGCTCTGATCAACTCACATTCAGAAACAAAAGCAGTAAAGATGAGCTATTCCCTGGCGTGTTAACAGGGCAACACCGACTGGAGCACATGTGCTGATATAACAGGGACCTGGAGCAAGAACCCACGGGAGCAACTTTCAAGGGACAATCTCCGAATGATCTTTTCCCCTTCTATTTGGATGATAAGCTAATTTGCTTGTATTTGTAAATTGAATGAATGACGAATAATCAGAAATCTGTGAACATCTCCACTCAATCTGTGCACCCAGAGAGAGAATGCCAGACGGAAGGTGCAATGCTACTTACAGACCAGAAACTGGGGGCTGGAATACAAAGGGGAGGAAGTTATGCTTCAGTTGGTCAGACCTCAATCTCATCTAGAGTACGGTGTTCAGTTTTGGGCACCACACCTCAGGAAAAATACACTGGCCTTGGATGGAGTGCCAATAATACCAGGGCTTAGTGGGTTAAATTAGGAGGACAAGTTGCATAAATGACATATTCCCCCGAGTATTGGAGATTGAGGGGGTGAAATATTAAAAGGATTTTATAGGGTAGATATGGAGAAACTATTTCTTCTGGTGGGGGAAATCAAGAACAAGAGGACATAATCTTAAAATTAGAGTTAGGTCAGTCAGGAGCGAAATCAGGAAGAACCTGTTCACACAAAGGGTAGTGGAAATCTGGAACACTCTCCTCTAAAAGGCTGTGGATGCTGGGACAATTGGAGCTTTTAAGACTGAGATAGATAGATTTTTGTTACCCCACCCCTGAGGTATTCATTCACCCTTAAATCACGCTGCACAAGTTGCGTGCAAGAATCGTGGCCAACTACCCCATCCCCGGAGGTATTTCCATTCTCAATTTATAGCCAAAATATATATATTTTGCTTTGGATAGCACGATCGGATAGTTAATAGCTACAATGAAATTCTAACACAAGAGTTGGTGTAACATTAAATGCAATGTCCTTGGTACCTGATCCTCCAGTTATCATCAAACAATCCCTGCTCCAGCTCCGGCAGCAGCAGTGCTATGGCAGTCTCCGCGTACATGCTTATAATTCGCTGTCCAGCACGCAGGGCAGTGTCGCGAACAAATTCATTCTCATCCGCCAGAGCCTACACAAAGCAATTGATATTGGTGTTAATAACCAGTTATGCACACTACGCTACAAGATTTTACTGTCTCTTACTGCCTCAGTTGTGTATTCATGCTTCAGTTACTTCCTGACACTTGGCCCCGGAAGTAACCACATTGTACCAGGAACTGGTTTCTACTTTTTGGTCACATTCAAAATTAGTGCTCGCCTAACAGATTATCCAGTTGTGCAGAACTGTCAGCAAATGAACTAGTGAGGAGAAAATAAATCCGTGACCTCTTGTGCACACACTACAGAGCTGCTCCCCTATACAGAAAAGGCAGACTTGCATTTATGTAGCACTTTACCATGCCCTTCAGACATCTCAAAATGTTTCACAATGAGTTACACTAAAGTGCAGGGACTTGTAGGCACACAGCAAAATCCCACAAACAGTAATGAGACGAATGCCCAGTTCATCTGTTGATTGAGGGAGGAATGTTGGCCAGGACACTGGGATCACTTCCTTTCATCTCTGAATGACATGGGATTTTAGTATACACCTGAACCACAGGAACGGGGAGCTAGGGCCACAATTTAGCTCTCATCTGTAGACAGCATCTCCAACACTCATTCAGTATTGCACTGGAGCAGCAGCTGCTTAGGTTATGAACACAGGTTCTGGAGGGGTGGGGGGGCTTTACCCACAACTTTGACTCAGATGAGTGCATTACCACTGGCCAGCCAAGTCAAGCCACTGTGCAAAGATAGAAGAGCTGCTCCTTTGATGTGCAAAGGTGACATGTTTTTGGTCTGTCATGTTTGTGGTTTCAGAATTTAATACTGTTAACTAGCTCACCCAAGTCTTAATTTCGCCCCCCCCCCCCCACCCCATAGGTAACTCCAAAAGATAATTCTCTTCACATTTTAAGGTGCACTTGTAACAAAAGACGGTATATGGCTGCTTACTTTAGCTGGAATTAATCTATGCCAACTGTACAAGAGAAGGGCAATTTTATAGATTAAAAGTTCAAGTTGCTTAAATCACAACATTCACGAAAGAAAAGCCACTTTAATGAGGAACACCCAATCGCATTGTGCATTTATAATGAAATACACTGTTCACCTTCCACCGTAGGGAACCACTTTAATGCAATAAAAGACGATTCCCCCCCTCAACAATAGTTCTTATTCAAGCATAGAACCTTCCAGTTAAAATCTAGCATCACACTCACTATATCTGAAAGCTGATAATTTTCAGATATCCACCTTCAAGTGATGGAAACAGTGGGCTGGATGGGTGAAGAGTCTCCCCAACAGCTGTTCCTAATCCTCATCCACCCTTAGCTAACAGCCAATATAGACAGCATTAGCTTTCCCTGCTCAAAGGTATTGATTAGTTATGTCAAAATCCCCAGGACCAAAAGCCTTAAGCAATTCAGTCACTTTGCCTCTCTCTCTCTCCCCCTGTAAATCAATACAGTCCCCACCACATATAGCGGACTTGTTCGGGCTAATGAGACTGCCCGCTATATGCGGTGGATAGTAAAACCATCTGAATGAAGCTGCCCAAAGACTCCAGTTTCCGACTGCCTCCCATAGTTGTTAAGATTGAAGTTGCTTAAAGATCTGACTGCCTGAAAACAGCAGAGCTTTTAAATCGATAAGTACCGGACTGCACACGATGGTCGGCGCACTCAATAAGTTTTAAGCGCCGCCTATGGTTATGACAAATGGTTTTCGCCATTTGCCTGATATAGGCGGCTGCAGATGGTGTAAGTGGTGGCCACTGTATCGCCGACTTATAACTGGCCTTTTACCTTCAGAATGCAAGGGATGATGGCTCCTACATATGCAGTGAACTTGTCTCCAAAGGTCACAGGCAGGTAGATGAACATCATCATGTAACCATCGCGGACATGTGGGGCAATCTCCACCTTGCTGGCAGTGGCCACAATATCTGGCATGAGTTTTTCCAGCTTCTCAACTCCGAGTCCAGCCATTACCTCAGCCAAGCCTGAAACATAAGGAAAAGGTATTAAAAACTAGATCACTTTGCCTTTGATAGAAGAATGGCATTTTATGGGGCGTTACTGTAGGGGTTAGAATTATATCAGTAGCTCCGATGACAGTCATGTTAAAAATTAGTGAATTTTCATGCCATCATGTTGACAGCAAGTCTAAAATTAAATGTTCTATCTTTGATGTGATCGTCCTCAGTCAACGTACCATAGTTCAACCTTTACATGGCTGCAAATCAAAATGGAACACTGTTCCTTGGCAACCATGCAGGTATGAATACTTGTCACAGTCCACATTGCATGTAAGCCTCGGTTCTGATATTGCACTGCCCATTGTTGGTCAAGGCAGCTCTTGAATTATCAACTCTCAGGAGTTCCCAGTGTGGGAAGTTGTACTGATGCCAATGCACTGGTGTCAACTGGAGGTTGTGTGAGATCCCAGAGAACTTGGCACCTTCTCCATGACTTTGAGCCAACAATTGTTTAGCAAAGCCATCTGATCATGCATGAACCTATAGCAGAGCAAATGTGCAGGATGAAGTCTACGTAACCTGTGCTCCTCTAGAAATCATGAAATGGTGGTCGATTTGGAAGAGGAGCTGTGGGCCTTGAAACCTGGTACTGGTCTCAACGAAAAAGTCAAGAACAAATCAATGGAGATGGATCGACAACTGTCAAAACAGACTTTGATTACTTGACACAAACCAGACTGAAGCAGTGATGACTCACCAAATTGAAGCTCAAACGTTACAAAATCTTGACAAACTTTTCAAACAAAAGAGAATGGCATTTGGTGACAAAAAGCAGGATTGATGCAAGTTTGAGTCAAACTCCGTTCAGTTCCTAATCGGAGTCACCTTGCATGAGGAGGCCTCAACAGGAAACTACATGATCGCCCAGAAAAAGGGAGCGGGGAGAGAAAGAAGTGAAAATTTGAGGGCAAGAACACGTGTTAGATGTCAACTTCAGGGGGCTGGTGGTAATGGCCTGAAGTCACTGGCTCATCCTCTTGGCCACAGGAATCAGACCAGGCAGAGAGAAACTTCCCAAAGTACCTCAACGAAAAACTGTTTTAGAAAAACTTTAGCTTTTTAAAAAAAACAAAGTTCTTATATAATACACTGAACACAATATTAAAATGTGCAAAGCAAAATAGTAAAGATCAGCTTTTTCCTTGTCTGGTGACAACAGACTGTTGTTGACATCCTTCATGTGCACATGTGGGTTAGATAAATGAAGAAGAATCTTAGTGCGTGTTGTCTCTAGTTAACGAGCTATTATAGGAACACTTTCTCCGACTGAAGTTCTGGCTTCCTCACCTTGTGCAGCACCGGATCGATCAACTGAACTCTGCTCTGAAGCCAGCATCTCCATAAGCCAAGGTAGCAGGTCATCAAAGCACGACTCGCCCATTCCTTTCACCATCGCCCCCAGAGCCTTTGCTGACACCGTACGGACCTGGCATATTACAGAAGGACAAGTCACTGCATGAACATGATCGCGCACTAAAGCAAAACTTTCAAGCTTGTGCCCGACCCAACAGCATAGAGCTCAGGCATCGAAGGTAACGTGCAGGTTCGGTAATAGCAACATCATACGGTACAGCCCAGGTTAGAATACTGGTTTAGTGTCAGTAGCCTGACCCAGGACCAGTCTGGGTCAGCCAGCAAGAGCTTCTCCAACAATGCTGGCTCAGTAACTGAACCAGAGAATGGATGACTCCAATATAGTACAAGGCATCAGCCACTAACCAAGACTGGTCAAATCCCCAATCATTAATGCTTCTATTTGTCAGGTGCTTGCGGCACAGTGATTACAATATTAAACAGGCAGTTTGGAATTGGCTCCAGGTACATTCAACAAAGCCACGGTCATGCTAACTAGAGAGTAAAGACTCTTACCTCTGGAACAGGGTCCAAAAGAGACAGCTTCAAGCCAGGCATCACACTGGGCAGGTACGGTGCAAGATCCTGGAACCATACCAATGGAAAGTAGTCAACAATTCTGGTTTGGCCACAATGCTCATTTTACTTATCCATTAGGCCTTGCATTTAACACTGACTAGCCCATCACAGCTCAGGTTAACCACATACCTTGCTTTGTTTCGGACCCACAGACATGGACCTACATTGCACCTCCATGTAAAAAGCAATAATGCTACCCAGCCACTGGATTACATACCTACTGTTACAGTAATTAAATGAGATTAAACCCTTTTCAGTAATACAGGAGGGCATAAAGTAGCAGGAGATGTTGATCATCTGCAATATCGCAAGCATTACCTTCTGGTCTGTAAGGGAATACATATTCCCAATGATTTGAGCAGCCATCTTACGGGTATCTGTGGATCGATCCTGGAATGCTCGCTGTACGATTGGCATGATCAGGGCCAGAGATGGAGCATCAATAAAGTGGACAAACTTGGTATCGAGCAGAGTCTGAAGGCACAGCTGCGTCCTCCTGGACGGGTCCGTCAGGGCATCCAACAGAACAGGTGTGATCGCTGGACAAAAAAAGTAAGGCATTAGCTCACTTCTTCACGTTAATGTTTGATAAAATGAGAAAAAGTTAGGCAAACTAAACGGCTCTTAATATACTGCACTAAACACTAGTACATACAACATGAGACAAAGGTCTTTTTTTGGAGGGGTGGGGTGGGGTCACTCTGGTATCTGACACACATAGAAACCCATCACCATGTTTAACAGTCTCCACAAGGAAGTTTATATCTAACTGCTGGGTTTCTGTTTGCCCAACATGGATTGAACACTCAGTCCTTAGGGACACATCCACTCACCCAGGTCCAGAGCATTCAAGTGCAGGTTGGCAGGCCTAGGGACCCACCCCCCACCCAAGCGTGCGCTTGATACTGCTGGAGTGTAACCAGCTAAAACTGTACAGCTTACCAGAGCTGGGTCCCATTACTTGACCAGCTGGACTTACCCCACCCGTTGGGGCATTGGCTTGCAGTGTTATCTGGAGCTGAGCGGAACAATCTTGGCTCCCATTCACAGGTCTACCCCCGTCAGGTTCAATTAGTGAACCAGGCTGACATCCAGTAAAGTACCGACGGAGAGCTGCACTGTCAGAGGTGCCATCATTTGGATAAGACGTTAAACCAAGGTCTTGTCTGCCAGCTCAGTTAGATATAAAAGATCCTAAGGTACTATTTGAAAAAGAGCAGGGAGTTCTGTGTCTTGGCCAATAGTGATCCCTCAAAAAAGCCCCCCACCAGAAACAGATTATGTGGCCATTCATTCATTTGCTGTGGGACCTTGCTGTGCACAAATTGATGGTCACATTTGCCTACATATTCAGTAACCAGCAATTCAGACATAATTGACTGGCTATAAAGTACTTTGAGATGTCCTGAGGATAAGGCACAGTACAAATACAAGTTCTTTCTTTCAGTCTCTTGCAGTTCACTCCACTGCCTTTTCCAAAGTCCATGCTGGGCCCTTCCTACGGCCTGTTGAGAGACAGACACCGGCTCAATACAACACTCCCTCCAGACCCCGAGCGTGAAGGTGTGTTCATGGGTCTGTCAGACTGGTCAGCCATTCGCAGTAGGCCGGAGGAACTCTTGACCATGACTGACCGCATACTTTAGCCAACGAAAAACGATGTAGGATCACTTCTGTGTAAATGTGCACTCGTGTGGATAAATGCAACCCACTGATGCCGCTTTGTTTCCCGAATAAGCACCCTGGCCTTACAAGTTGCATCAAACTCTACCTTTGCAGCAGCTCTTGTTTGCTCTGAAAAAGCTTCAAGAACCTTTTTAAAGACCCTCTGCTTTTGTCAAAGTGCTCTCCTTCCCTTTTGTTTAGTGGATGAGTAGCCAGCAAGCCCGAGCTCAGTGCATGTGCAATATGGCCAATGGTTTCCTCATCTCAACAGCTAGAAGCATAAACATGGCTACTATATTTACCCAGAGATACCGGATAAATTAATACCAGCTCCGTCATGCCAAACGCAATCGGTTATGAGACACAAAAAAATTATAAACTAAGTCAACTACTTCAACTCCCAGTGCTACAGTATGAATTTTCTTCCCTGTACATACTAACTGAAGTACAGTCCCCACCACGTATGATCGTGCTGGTGTTAATGCGATTTGCCCGCTATAGTCGGTGGACGGTAAAACGCGTAGCAGGAAGGCAGCTGAGCGACTTTATGGGACTGTAACACAGACCTTTATGCAACTGAACGGGAGAGTACCGAAGGGGCGCAGCAAGAAAGGAAAGACTAAGGAACTCTCGAGCAACTGCTGGAAAATGAGAAATGGATGAGGGACAGAAACCCGCTATTACTAAAACAGGAAAATCTGTTAGAAGGATTCCATGACAAAGTAAGCTTGAAAGTGTGATCTGGAGGGGTGCTTCTCAACAGGACTGGAACTCAAGGCCTATCTTGTGCAGGAACCAAGGTAGAATGCTCCTGTATCCAAGTATTGTTTCCCTACAGACATGGCAGTGTTAAACAAAGGCCTTTTGCTGAATTTGGAGAAGGCTATACTCTTCGGATAGCCCCACCGCCACAGGACAGCACAACCAGGTGTCATGACCAATGTTCCCTTTAAGCTGCGTGCGCGTGCATGGCCGTGCAGTAATCTGTAAGGTACCGCGCGGGCCGCTCACAGCTTTTCCATTGGGAATACTGCGCATGCACAGAAATTTAAAGGGACCGCACATTGAAATAAACAGGCCGTGCACAACAAAGCGCAGCTTCGAGGGAACACTGGTCATGACACCAGTCACCAGGATATTTACATAGAATTAACCGCACAGAAACAGGCCATCCGGGCCAATTGTATTTGTGCTCCACATGAGCCGCCTTACTTTATCTCACCCCATCAACATATCCTTCCTCCCTTATGTACCTATTTAGCTTCCCCTTAAATGCATCTATGCTATTCGCCTCAACCACTTCATGGTTGCGAGTTCCACGTTCTCACCACTCTCTGAGTAAAGATATTTAATGCAATGCCCAGACTCAAACTGACTGGCACACCATGATCAGCAGCAGAGGAAAGGAGCAGCAAAACTTCCAAAAGAGGCTGCTCCTCCAGGTGTTCGCTTCTGACCTACACTTGCTATAAAAGGAAAAATAATACATAATACAAACATGTGAAGACCATTACCTACAGTGAGAGGAGAAAAAGAGAGAAAAAACCCCAAAAGATGCAGTTCGAAATTAGCGCCTATCTGCAGTGTAAGGGAAGAACATGACCCGCCCAAGGTGGCACCGACAGCGTCACTTTACAATGCTCCAGACCTTTCCAGAAAGGATGTGGATCTGTTCTTTTTAAACAAATCCATTTTACAATGTAGGGCAAGAACATTTCCAGCAGGGGAGAAGCTGTTTAACTTGGAAGAGGAATGTATTATCTGAAGCCCTGTAAATGATGAATAGCACAGGGGTGTCCATTTACTACGTGCTGCAGTTTGTACAACAAACTCACCCAAGATCTCAGGGTTCCTGATGACGGAGCCAATCTGCCGCAGGGCCTGTTGTCCTGCCTTCTGCACCTTCACGTGGGAGTCAGTCAGTACTTCGGTCAACTTGGGCACGATGCTTGGCAGACAGGACGACAGCTGCTTGGGAGCACAGTACGCCATGGCACCCAGCAATTCAACTGAACCTAAAGGTACAGAAACAGACACTCAGTGCAAGCATGCATCTAGGACACAGATTTGTCTAGACACCAACAAAGCCAGACAGACTCAAGCAGAACAAGCAAATTCTGTCTCATTTTCAGTACTGATTTGCATTTAACACGAAAACACCCGAGAAAGCAAGATATGAAAAATAGCATCTTAGGCTCCGATTATAACGGGTAGGTCTTGGGTGGGCGTGGTAGCGGCGCGAGTTGGAAACTCACCCGCTGATCCAGGAATTAGCTTATTTTAACTCCTACCGGCCTACTTGCCGCCTGCGCCGGGCTGCAAGCTAGCAGGAAGCAGCAGAGAATCGTGTGGCACCAAGGCTGCCCGCCCACACCAGGCGGGTGGCAGGATCGGCTGCTGGGGCCATCTCGATCAGGAAGGGAGGGAGTGGGGCCCTCCCCTCCCCCTGCCGAGTCTGTGGCAGGGGAGGCCCAAGAGTTCCTGTGGGGCCTGGAGGAACAGGCCTCTTCTAGCTCAGATTCGCTTCCCTACCGCCTTCACCCGGTAGGACGGCCACTGCAGCTTCCCACACAGGCAGTCAAGTTAAAATTGCAGTCGGGTCCCACTGATGTCACCGGGACCCAAAATGCATATGTATAAAAAAAGGACCCCATCAGCTTTGAGTGGGTGTCCTTGCCGCCTGCTTAGTTGAGCAGGTTAAAATCGGGAACTGGCAGCTCCTGGGCGGATAAGTAACCCAGACGATTGTAACTGTCCTTCTGCCAGGTGGGTTGGGTTAAAATGGCTCCCTCAGTGTTTTGACCAATACCTGCTTTAGTTCTCCAGGACTCCTCCTCCAGAGCGACCAGCAGCGATGGCAGTACAAGCTTCACACCGTGTGCACTCAGATTACGCATCACGGCCTTCGCAGTGTCGTCAGACGCCTGTGGAGAAAACAAGTTGTAGACGTGGACATTACTTAAACTGGAGAGCTGTAGAGTGAAGCAAATAGTGGAACTGAGTTTATAACATTCATCCCACCCCATAGGGAAAACTATTGAGGCGGTTTTAATCTGTAACCTTTACACAGTTAACAGTGCCCCGATTCAAGTTTTAAGTTTGCCCACTTAATGACACAGGCTATACATACAAAAAAAATGACAAGTTACAGAAAGCCATTTTTATGTAGCTTAGATATGAATAATAGAAGGTGCACTGACCTCTCGGACATACTGATTTCCGTCACCGAAACACAACAGCAAGTGTGGGAGCACATGTACCACGTACGGCTCAAAGAGTTTCCCCAGCATATTGCACAACATCTCAAAGGCAAACAGAGCACCTACCAAGGAATTAGTAACAGAGTAAATGGTTCTGCTGACGCTTAGAAAGGTACCGATGCTGAACAGGCAACCGAAAAGCAAGGAAAATAACAGGCACCCGGATTGGGCGAAGTGTAGTTAGGCCAAATGGCTTGCGCTTGACTGTTATTTAGAGTCACTTAGAAATTAGTCCTGGGTATCAGGTGAAGTTGTCTGAGGCTTCCTTTCAATTAATTCAACATTTATAATTTGTCCTGCAGCTAAACTTGGAAACACTGAAATTGTTTCTGTGGTACTGGTCAGTGGATAAGATCAAGTGCGAGATATACCCATTTTGAGACTTAGTTCAGACACACTCAGAAATTTAAGCACAAGAGGCGGCCATATTGTCCCATTGTGTCTGTGCCACTGTTAGCGCCACACCTCAGCCAACTACTCTAGTGCTATTTTCCTGAAATCCTTTAATATTTCTCCAACTCCCTCTTCAACGTTGATCAAATCAGCTTCAACAGGTATTTGTGGTAATGCAGTCCATATTCTAATAACCCTTTGTATAAAAAAAAATATAACCTGTCCCTTCAGGCTTCTAGGGCTCATCCTAAATTTAGGCCCCCTTGTTGCCAATTTACCAGCCAGTGTAACTAATCTTTCGTTATTGGTCCTGAAACTTCTTCATAATGCCGAACAATTTTTTTTTTTTTAAGATTAGTTCTCCGCTCAACCATCTCTGTCCCATCCAGAGATGGTCCCCGGTTAGCCGACAGTGGAACTGCTGTCGAATGGAGCTTACTTTTCAGAATAAGGCCGTGTATACAACAGAAGTGAGGAGAAGCAATGATCAATCACTTTACAGGACAGTATCCCTGCTGTTTGCCCCGTTGTTTAGCTGATCATTTGCATGCGGAAAATAAACGAGTGAGGAACCAAATATCTGGAGCTAACCAGCTTGCAAAGGCCTTTGATGCTGTGGGTGGTGTGTCCGTCTCTACATCACCTTGTCATCATTCAGTGTGGAGCTCAGAGCTTTAAATTTAGAAATAAGCAGATGCTCGTCTCACCTTCCCGCCTCCGGAAGTTCTTCTTGTCTTGAATGGCATCTGTCAACATCACCATTATTTCCTGCTGCTTCAGGGAGAGGATGCCTAGTCCTTTCACCAGCCCCGCCAGCCCGTATGCTGCCCCTTTCCGCTCGGCGTATTTATCCGATTCCAGTAGCAGCTGCAGCAGCTTCTGAACCATCCCAGCGGCATCATCTTTGATGGCAGGGCACCAGTGGGGGCAGACAGCTGGCCACCGACTCCTGAACCTGCAGCACCAAGAACATTCACTTCAGCCCAGTGACCAGCTTACAGCTAAACGGTCTGAAAACTTACTGCCGCGCACAAACATTTTTTATTCACAGAGTGTGCAATTTAATAAAAAATATTCGGCTCTTCAGATAAGAGAGCATAGAATTATATAAAATTTTCCAGATTTCCAGCATCTGCAGTATTTTCTTTTTGTATTATATAAAATGGGTTGGGTCCAAAGATTGTCGTCAGAAATGTTATATAAATAGCTGTTATGTAATCTTTTATATCAATTCACCAATGCAAATCTTTGGAGCAAAGAAAGAACTCGCATTTCTATAGCGCCTTTCACGACCTCAGGATGCCCCAACGCGCTTTACAGCCAATTAAGTACTTTTTGAAGTGTAGTCATTGCTGTACTGTAGGAAACGTGCCCACAAACAGATTATCTGTTTTTTTTTGTGATGTTGGTTGAGGGATAAATATTGGCCAGGACGCCGGTGAGAACTCCCCTGCTCTTCTTCGAATAGTGCCAGAGGATCTTTTATGTCCACCTGAGAGAGCAGACAGGGCCTCGGTTTAATGTGTCATCCAAAAGACAGCACCTCCGAGAGTGCAGCACTCCCTCAGCACGGCACCGGAGTGTCAGCCTAGATTATGTGCTGCAGCCTCTTGAGTAGGACTTGAACCTACGACCTTCTGACTCCGAGGCGAGAGTGCTACCAACTGAGCCAAGGGAGTATCTCATTATCTGTATATTTCTGAGAGTCTTTTGGCACACTGGAGTACATTACCTGTTGAGATGGTGTGGAGAGGGCAGTGATGAGCTTTGCCACAATGGGTTTCACTTTGGGATCACTCTTATCCAAATGCTTTGCCAGTGAACCCATGAGAATGACCACGCTCTGTCTCACGGCATCATAACTAGCGTCGTTAGGGGCGTTCCGCAGGAACTCTTCAAATACCGGCAGGAGTGAATTGACGTTCTCCTACAGGGAAAAAGGTGCAGCACAGGTCACCAGAGTGATTAGTGATAAAGAATGCAAGTCACTAGCCTGATTTCTGTTATGTTCTAACCAAACCCAACATAGTTAATTGTTAATAGTCGGGAAGGTCAGCTACATGTTTAAACATTATGTAAATGAACACACCATTTGGCCCACTCCTTCAAACAGGTACAATGACCATGAGACTCTTCTATACTCTTAATTTACATTTGCATAGCACATCTCACATCTTAAAAGCATTTAATGAAGAAGGGTACCAATCAGGAAGGGGAGGAGGATTTGGGGAGAGACCAAAGGCATACTCTTACGAGTTTATAGGAGGCTTTTGAAGGCAGTGACGGAGGTTCCAAGGAGCAGGGGCTTACTGGTCAAAACAGCAGACCCAATAGTCGGGTGGTTTACAAGTCAGTTTACAATCCACTAGCCAACTGTCATCAATTCTTTCTTTAAAAGCCTTACATGCTGAATCTTACAAGATGTCTCCTGAAACTCCAAGTAACTGAAACCACTGGACAGTTTGCCAAGTCACTTGATTTCTCAAATATATCCAGGGCATTGAGGAATGCCCCATTGCTTCTACAAATATGCTGACTACTCCACGCCTGTACCCCTATGCTTTACTTCCAGTAAAACACTCACTGCATTTTCCTACTACTGTCACATTAACTAGTCCATAATTTACAGAACTCATGTCTCACTTGTCCGGATTACCGGAGCTACTTCCTACTCCTTAGAAATGACCCAAGGACAGACAATTTCCTTGAATGAATGCAGACAGAGCTGCATTTACATAGTGCCTTTTCACAACCTCACGATATCCCAAAGCACTGCACAGCCAATTAAATACTACTGAAGTGGGAAAGGCAGCAGCCAATTTGCGCACAGCAAGGTCACACAAACGGCAATGTGATAATGACCAGATAATCTGGTTTTTTTTAAAGTGACGTTGGCTGAGGGATAAGTGTCGGCCAGAGCTCCCCTGCTCTTGTTCAAATAGTGCCATGGGATCATTTACATTCACCTGAGGGGGCAGATGGGGCCTCGTTTTAACGCCTCATCCGAAACACGGCACCTCCGACAGTGCAGCACTCCTTCAGTACTGCACTGGAGTGTCAGCCTAGATTGTTGTGCTTAAGTCCCTGGAGAGGGACTCGAAGCCACAACCTTCTGATTCAGAGACAAGAGTGCTACCAACTGAGCCATGGCCGACACCTGCTCCCAACGTTCCTATTGCTGGTGTATGGCTCTGTAGCTGCCTACAGCACCTCGGAAATGCCCGTTCTTGATGCGCGAGTCTAGACAGTCGCTTCTCAGGAATTAATTATTCAATGAAAGTCGTACGCAATGAATCCAGTGCGACTCAAGCCATGAAAAGCCAAGGTTACTTTGGAGAACAGACGGACCTACCTTTCCATGGGTGTTCAGTGCAGACAGAGCTGCATCCAACATGCACTTCCGGACTTCAGGGTGACGGTCGTTCAAGGCTTCCGGTACAAAGAACTGGAACAGCAGCTTGACCTGTGATCCATCGAGATACTGGGAAAGTTTGTTCAAAGCCAGAGCAATCCCACACCTTCAAAAGAAGGAGCTTTTTCATTATAAACTACATTAAACTCTCCCCACACATGCAGTCTCCCAAATATTCAATTACTGTCAAAGCATTTTAAATAAAACTGCACACCTCCCCCGAAAGCCTAGTGGATAAATGTAACCGGTGCAGAACTAAGCCACACAGGCCAGAGGGTCCTAGGTTTCATTATCTGTGTTGGTTGGTCTCGTAGAAGGGAAGCAGCTGGAGTGCCAAAAATGGCCACAACAGCTCTGGTTTAGGGAGAAGTCAGCCTGAACATGTCCATTGACCCTGCTGGAAAGTGTGCACGTGTACAGAAACTGGTGAGGATTTGGCTCAGCATCAATTCCCCTCTCCAGTCAAATATCTTATCCACAGTCACTACCTTGGTCACATGAGAATGGCCATTTAGATGAGGTACTGGAGGGAATCTCGCACTGAGGGAACCTCCATGTTCCCCTTCAAGTCACACACCACCCTAACTTGGAAATATGTCGCTGGTCCTTCGTCGTCACTGGGTCAAAATCCTGGAACACCCTCCCTAATAGCACTGAGGGAGCACCGTCACCGCATGGACTGCAGCGGTTCAAGAAGGAGTACAAGAGTAAGGAAGTCTTACTACAATTGTACAGGGCTTTGGCGAGGCCACACCTGGAGTACGGTGCACAGTTTTGGTCTCCTTATCTGAGAAAGGACATACATGCCTTAGAGGCAGTGCAACAAAGGTTCACGAGATCGATCCCTGGGATGAGAGGGTTGTCCTATGAGGAGAGATTGAGCCTATACTCTCTGGAGTTTAGAAGAGTGAGAGGTGATCTAATTGAAACATATCAGAGGGGATTGACAGAGTAGATGCTGAGAGGTTGCTTCCCCTGGCTGGAGAGTTTAGAACTAGGGGGCATAGTCTCAGGATAAGGGGTCGGCCATTTAAGACTGAGATGAGGAGGAATTTCTTCACTCAGAGGGTTGTAAATCTTTGGAATTCTCTGCCCCAGAGGGCTGTGGATGCTGAGTCTTTGAGTATATTCAAGGCTGAGATGGATAGATTTTTGGACTCATGGGGAATCAAGGGATATGGAGATCGGGCGCAAAAGTGGAGATGAGGTCGATGATCAGCCATGATCTTATTGAATGGCGGAGCAGGCTCGAGGGGCCGTATGGCCTACTCCTGCTCCTAATTCTCATGTTCTTATGTAAGGTGGCTCACCACCACCACCTTCTCAAGGGCAACAAAAATGCTGGCCTTGCCCACGACGCTCCCATCCCAAGAATTATTAAAAATATTCCAGCTCAGTTTGAGCTCCTAGGGTCAGGTGACAGGAGGAGTCAAGAAGGGGAGGAAGGAGAGAAGGAGGAGAAAAAAAAAGCACTGCACTTCAGTCAGCTTTCACCATCAAATCCTCTGCTACAGTACCTGGCTTCCCACTGGTCAGGCGGCGATTCAGATATTACTCGACCAAGGGCATCCAACACTGGAGGTGGCCTCTGAACAAAACAAAACAATTAGATTTATCAGCAATTACCAGCAACTGAACGCCATACAAGGAAAATAACGAGAGCAAAAGAAAGAACGAGGGCGAGAAAGAGTGAGGGGAAAAAAAGAGAGCTTCCGAATAAATAGTTTTCCCTCTGTATTCTACAGAACTAGAAACTTACATGAACTGCAGTCTGATCTTGACAATAAAAAGCTCCCACAACTTTAGACCTCTGCACTACTGCAGTGACCAGGCTTAATCTACCTTTGTGAAGCGTTAAATCTTAATTCCTTCTTTTGTCCAGCTTCCACTTGCAACTATGTTTCTCCGATACTAATATCGATACTTCAACTAGCTCCATGTTTCTCTAATTCTAAACGTTTATGGAAACAGTATTGGGAATTAGCATAAAACATTTAAACTTATTCTTCAACACCTAGATCTTACATTTCCTTCTTTGCCTTGATCCTTCTGTCTCATGACTGGCCACAAATGTTTATTCATTGATATGCTTCCCTCTCCCAATTATGCTTTGCACCAGCACCTCGTCCTGGCTTTGTGCAAACCACCCCTCCTATATAAGTTCCTTCTACCCAAGAAAGTCAATTCCCTTCTGCACCTCCCATTGAACTAGCCACACACCAAAGTCAATTGCCCCGCTCATTTCCTTTCCATACACCACGAAGCACTGAAGAAAATCCAGCAACCTCCACTTCTAAATTTGCCCAAAAAACCATAACTTTCTTTTCTCCACACTTTGCCAAAGTGAGCTTACATAAAGTTTCTCCTGGTAAATTTCAATCAGCTTGGCCATCACTTCGGCAGCCTGGGGCTGATACTGTGCCACGGCATTAGACAGCGCTTCTGCTCCTGCTTGGCGTATTGCTTCCTCGTGGTATATCACATCCTTAATCAGCAGTGAGCAGAGATTTGGCTGCAGCTCCAGCCCCATAGTGTCCCACAACCTAAAAATTAAAAAAAGATTATAGAAGAGCAGAGTTAGTCAGGCAGTGAGGAGAGCCCCAAGATGTAGTTAATCAGGCACAAGGAAGCCCTTTAGCAGCATCATTTTTTTGGGGGCAATTTAATCCGCTTTTAAAGGCATCAACTCCAGCCAGATGACACCCTCTAGTACCTCGCCCGTGGCCAAACTTCAGGTGTGAGCTTTGACCAAGTACTGGCAGGACATTCAGCCATGGGAAGCATCACAGCAAAGCCCAATCCTGCCCTCACCCACTGTCTACTTATGCACACTTTCCAGCACAAGTCACTAGACAGTGATCAGGAACAGAAACTCCGATTTATTCCTCCCTAGCCCAGGGATGCCGAGGCCTATTGCAACACCCTCAGTAAGCTAACCCAGCACAGATCTGAAATCAATTCTGGGCGTTCTTGGTGTGCATGACTCAATGCCACACTATTATTGCACACGGCATTTTATTCTTTATGTAATGTTTACATGCTACACACATCTGCAAGTTAGATATAAAAATTTCAGAAACCTAATCACTATACTTATACTGTACTAACATATCGAATGCTTTTCTGGATCACAAATCTTTTACATGCGATAAAACCAGTGTACAGAAGACTACAGTGGCAGACAACTGAAGGCACAAAAGTATCGAGGTTAAAAATAACCACTACATGTTAACCACAATGTTTCAAATGCAATGACTTCTCAATAATCTGAAGGTTAGATATTAAATTGGTTTGAGACATTAACTAGAACTCTCAATCACGTTAGAGCCTGGTTAGCCTTTTTGTCTTTAACTAGCAAAGATATACCATCCAGCATTTAATGAGGAAATATTGGGCTATGAACACCTACACTCCTTTAAGACCTCCTAAAAAAATTGTTAAATGTCGCAATAGTTCACCAATAAACTGGTTCCTTACTTTTTAGCCTGCAGTCTGCTCTCCTCGTCCACATCAAACTGGGAAACCCACAGTCTGCGCAATAGGTTCAGTCCGTTCTTCTCATCACTGTCTGGGGTGGGCAAAACCATGTTCATCTCCATCAAACCCTGCAAAAACAGCCAGAGATAACTTAAATCATCCATACAGCCTGCCTCACACTTGGAGAGAAATTCAACATCCATCACACGAACACAGAAAGTACAGGACCAGAAAAGGTGTCAGCCGTGGCTCAGTGGCAGTAGCACTCACGCATCGGTGTCAGAATGTTGTGGGTTCAAGCCCCACTCCAGAGACCAGAGCAGTACTGAGGGGAGTGCTGCACTGTCGGAGGGGTCTGAGAATCTACCCTCTCAGTTGGACGTAAAAGATCCCATGGCACTATTTCAAAGAAGAGCAGGGGAGTTCTTTCCGGTGTCCTGGCCAATATCGCTCAACCAACATCACTAAAACAGATCATCTGGTCATTATCAGTGCTGTTTGTGGGACCTTGCTGTGTGCCAACTGGCTGCCGCGTTTCCCACATTAGAAAAGTGGCTACACTTTAAAAAGTACTTAATTGGCTGCAAGATGCTTTGGGATGTCCGGAGGCAGTGAAAGGCGCTATATAAATGCAAGTCCTCTCTTTCTCTGCAGTTCATCTGGTCGATCCCAAAAAATTGCCAGGGGAAAGACACCCAGGGACTCAACAGCATGCACGTATTGGGCGATCCTCCCTCATTCTGTTCTATGAGGCCTTGTTCTGGACCATGCTCCTAATACTACGAACACAGAATCTAGCACTCAGTTGTGAATGCATTAAACATACAACAGTAAAAGAAAAACGCCTCCAAATCAGAGCAGGTAGGGATGAGAAACAGTGGTGGGTGCAAGATCAGGAAGAATCTCTGCATTTCGAGCTTCAACTTCAAAGACTGGGGAAAACAGAAAAGTAAACCCAAGGCCAGTGAGCTAACATTCTTCCTCATTCGCTTAAACTCTCATACGAAAATGACTCAGGCCTCTTGTGCATCTCCCCCCCCTCTCTTCGCCCCAACATTGGCGGTTGTGCCTTCAGCCACCTAGGCCCCACGCTCTGGAATTCCTTCCCGTAACCTCTCGGCCTCTCCACCTTCCTCTAAAGACTCTCCTTAAAATCCAGCTGGGTGACCAAGCTTTTGGTCACCACTCCGAATGTCTCCTTCTTTGGCTAGGTAGCTTCTTAAAAAAAAAACCAAAATATGCCTGTATGAAGTGCTTCGGGGCACTTTTCAACATTAAAGGCGCTCTAAAAATGTTAGAGATAGGGAGGGGAGTGGCCATGTTGGGATTTGAACACAAGGATGAGAATTTAAAATTTGATGCATTGGGGGACCAGGAACTAATGCAGCAAGCCTACTCTCCACCAGTAATCCCCTGTTAATTGATGGAAAATATTTATGGAAGTTTCTTTACCCTTAGAGCAGCATCTCGCACTGCAGAACATGGCGACAGCAAAGCCTGCAACAGGACATCAACCTCCTCCTGTTCAGCGTATGCACATCCTTCCTCCCCACTGCTGCTGGCGCACAAAGATGTCAGCGTATTTGAAGCCAGTACCTAGAAAAGAGAGATATAATTTTAGTATTTCACAATAACCGGCAATCCAAATTCTACTTGCTGTTTCGCTGCAGCCAGGAACCTCTGCGATTGGGAATCAAGTTACGCATTTTACACAAAATGACTAAAAACTTCCAAAACTAACATCCATGCAGACTGCTCCCTTAAGCTTGGCGGTAGGGTGCTCGATCTCCGAGTGAGAAGGTCATGGATTCAAGCCCGACTCCAGGGGACCGGAACATACAATCTAGGCTGACACTTCAGGGCAATACTGAGGGAGTGCTGCACTGTCACAAGTGCTGTCTTTTGGATGAGTTAAACAAACAGAGGTCTCATCTGCCCACTCAGCTGGAGGTAAAAAGGTCCCAGGGCACTATTCGAAGAACAGCAGGGAAGTTCTTCCCGATGCCCTGGCCAATATTTATCCATCAACCAACATCACTGAAATTATCTGGTCATTTATCTCACTATTTTTTGTGGGACCTTGTGTGTAAATTGACTCCTGTGTTTCCTACATTGCAAGAGTGACTATTGGACATGAACTTGAAGAGGACTAATTCGCAGGGTTATGGGGTAAAAGCTGGGGTGGGACTAAATTGGACAGCTCTTTCAAACAGCCAGCACAGGCACGACAGACCGAATGGCCTCCCTCTGTGCTGCAAGATTCTATGATTCCATGACTAAACTTCAAAAGCACTTCATTGGCTGCAAAGCGCTTTGGAACGTCCGGAAGTCATGAAAGGCGCTGTATAAATGCGAGTTAGTTCTTTCTTCCCAACTCTAATCTCCAAGGATAACAATCACAAGCATCGCAGTTGCCTGTTGCGTACTGCGTTGAAGAGAACAACTCCCCCAACAGCGGACAGAGAAGAAACAGAAGCCCAAGCAGATTGTGCTGGAGTGGCAAATGTCCACAACAGCAGCCCAGGTGGAAGAGGATGAACGTGAGGTAGCGTGTGCGATATCATTGGATACAGATCAGGAGTGGATGGAGACAGTTTGAGCCATTGTGGAATTCTCTACCACAGAAGGCTGTGGAGGCCAAGTCACTGAATATATTTAAGAAGGAGATAGATAGATTTCTAGACACAAAAGACATCAAGGGGTATGGGGAGAGAGCGGGAATATGGTATTGAGATAGAGGATCAGCCATGATCATATTGAATGGCGGAGCAGGCTCGAAGGGCCGAATGGCCTAATCCTGCTCCTATTTTTCTATGTTTTTCTTCTATGAGCCATTAGCGCTCTACAGCAAGACTGTGCGCTGGCACCAGCCAAGGTCCAGGGTAATTCAGTCAGCCAACAAACTTAACCTGCAAGAACAAAACGACCCTCACTGAGACCAGCGCGAGGCAGGAAGAAATCTCCCCCCCACAAAAAACAAACTTGATGAAATAAACTACGGAAACTCTTCTACAAGAGGACAAAAAAACCTCCATTGATAATACAATTAAAATGCACAGAATCACCAAATACAGAGCAGAAAACTCTCATCCTGTGCCCCACAGAAGGAGGAAGGTGTAGATTTTACCTGGAGTCGCGGTGAGCCTGTGGCCATGACCCTGGTCAGCAGCAGTAGCATCTCCATCCGTGGCAGCAGCTCGGGGCCATTCTGTCGAAACAACGACGTTTCAATTAACAGCACTTCACCAATCTGACACTTTAATCATGATTAGTGAACGCCCAGCGGTCGCGAGCTTGGGCCATGGGCTGCTCTGGCACTTGTGTTGTTTTGGACCCTGCATTGTGGCACTCCCAGTAGTAAAGGGTGCCCGGCCCTGACTGCCTGCACCGGTGAGTATGTGCACCACACTCCAGGCTGAAGCCTAGTCCCGTGCCTCGCCCACAGTGGATGGGCTCTTGTAGGGCTCTGTGGCACCCCGCAGGCCCTGGCACACTGCCACAGCTGATGTCACAGCTTCTCCAGCGCATCTTGCACTCAAATTGTGCCATCTGTTCATTTGCCAACATTCACTAATGTCCCGTCCAGCATGCATTAAAGTTCCAATAAAACATTGTCTTTTTCTTTTTACCCTTAAGACTCTTATCTTCCTTCTCTCTCCTCCTGGAGTCCCTACCTCCTCGGCATGCTTTTCTTTGCCATTTCTATTTTAGATTTAACTTTTCCCTGCTCATCTTGCTTCTAGTCACTCTTTGCTCTCTTCCCCCCCACCCCTCGTCAACCCACTCCTTCCTTTGACCTCTTTCACTTGCTCCCCACACAACTAGCTTGGAGATTGAATCGGCTCAGACTGATGGGACAAAAGTCATCACGCCCTGTAAGTGAAGTGAGTTTGGACAGTCTCAGCCCAGTCCGAGGGCACCATACAGGAAACATGCCACTACTTCACTGCCTTTCCTCTCACCCAACTCACTCAAAACCAAGAGGAGGCACAATCACTAGACCTTCCAATCTCAGCCAAAGAGAGTCAAACAGAAATAGAAAGAGTTCAACCTTGGAAGACCCCTGACCTGGACAGCTACTAAACCCAATTCTACAAGGCTTTATTTCACCAACTGGGTATCACTTCTGATGAAACTCTTCTACCATGTTAAGAAATGGAACTCTGTCCAAGGACTTTCAGGACAGCCACTGCCACATTAACAAAAAGGATAAAAACCCCAGCCCCTGCTCATTTTATAGTCCCGCATCCCCGAGTACAAGTGACGTGTCAAGGTCCTAATTACCAGACTGGGTTAGATTCGGGTTGCAAATACTGAGGTGTAAATGTAACCTTCGAATTCACCGATCTGTGCTAAGGAAGCCCTCCACGCTGGCCAGCATACCAGTAGCCACAGACATATAGAACAACCAACACATATTGCTGCTGTGTGGACAAACAATAAAAATGAATCTACAGGGTCCCAGCCCAGCAATTCTGAGACAGGCACATCTCCAAGTTCCCTAGAGGCAGGAAACTGCAAATATGCCCCAAACACCTTCAGCTCCCCAAACATGAAGGACTCTGCATTCCCAACTTCTGGCATTACTATTGGGCAGCCCAACTTCAGGCAATCATGGCTTGGAATGTGGCATGCCCTCACAATACATGGCTGGGATTGGAGTTCAGGGCTCGTCAGCCAACCCACTATACAACCTGCCCTTCACAGATCCCTAGAGCAGGTCATAAACACCTCATAATAAAAACACTGTAATCCGGGAAAGAGGTCTGCATCTCATTGAAAATTCCTCAGGGCCTACTGACACTTTCCTACGGCACAACAGGGACGTCCCAGTTGTATTCATTATGTGTGGAATCTAAACCTGCCATGAGAATGGCATTACTAGGCTAGGTCAATTCCTCAGAAGAAGCCAGATTACATCCTTCCAATGATTGGCAAACAACTTCCGCCTCACCCAACTTGACCGGCTCCACTTACTCGAAATGAAACACTTCCTCCAGGACCTGGCCACATTCTACTGGAACTGTAACCACACTCCCCAACAGAGCAACCAGTAAACCAATTTCCACACTTTGCATTAGGTTTGTCTGCCAGTCAAGGGACAACGCAAGCTGAAAACGGACCTAAGGCTGCCAGCTAACACAAGGAATGGAGGGGGGCATGGAGTCAGAACCCTCACGTCTTTCGGATGAGACGTTAAACCGAGGCCCCGTCTGCCCTCTCAAGTGCATGTAAAAGATCCCACGGCAGTATTCGAAGAGGAGCAGGGCATTTTCCCCAGTGTCCTGACCAATATTTACCTCTCAACCAACAGCAAAAAAAAAGTCATTATCTCTCTGCTGTTTTTTGGGAGCTTGCTGTGCGCAACTTGGTTGCCTCGTTTCCTACATTACAACAGTGACTACACTTTAAAAGTACTTCACCGGCTGTAAAGCATTTTTGGGACATCCCGAGCTCGTGAAAGGCACTATATAAATCCAAGTTCTTTCTTTCACAAACAGCATCAGCAGAATATACAACGGCCAGCTCAAGATACTACAACCGAGTGTAGTGCACCCCAAAGACTGCACTCCTCACTCGGTGTGGGGGTAGTGAATGCTGGAGGTACTGTGGCCAGGAGAGCAACATTCTTGGAAGCAGTCAGAAAAGCCAGAGAGCGCACGACAGGCCTGGCAATCCCTGCACACCCAAGCCCTCACCTGCATGGCCTGCCTACTGGAGAGTGAGCCCCTCCTGCAATTTAACTGCTAGCTTCAAAAGACGCACCCCTCCAATGTGGTAAAGTAATACCACAAACAGGTGGGTGAAACATCTGTGGCGCATGGACTCCACTCAGAACTTGAGGTACCATGTAGTTTGGAGCTCTTTCCTGGCACAAGGACAGAATGGGACCACAAACTAAGGACTTCCCCCCCACCCCCAGAGCTGTAACCCTATCCTGCAAGTACACGGGACCCTGAACCAAGCCTCAGGAACTGATGAACATACAAACAATGACGGACAGGTAAAGACCCTCTGGTCCATCGAGCCTGTCCCACACAATTGCGATACCTTGTGTATTGTAATATATACACTCCACCCCACCCGAAACCATGTGATCTCCTGGGAGAGGCGAAAAAACAGTTTAAAAAACAGGTCAATTTGGGGGAAAAAATCTGGGAAATTCCTCTCCTATCCATCTAGGCGATCAAAACTAGTCCAGATCACTCTGGCACTGAATTCCCTGCAGCACCTACCTTCTGTAAGAGGTGATCTCCACCCCAGCCAGAAACAGGTCCAGCTCTCGCTAGAAGGAATTCAGTGAATCAGCCTCCACCACACAAGATGGCAGCCTGTTCCAGAGGTCCATTATTCTCTGGGAAAAGAACCACCTCCTGACATCGAACCTAGATCTGGCCTTACACAACTTGTGACCCCTGGTCCTCCCTAACCTATTTAATTGGAACAAACTGTCAAATGCAACACAAATCTATTCCCTTCATCATCTTGTCAAACAACTCCAGTTTCCAAAGTGTGCACAGCCATATTAACAGCCCTGAATGTGCCAATGCATTCTCCTACTGAATGTCATGACAAAACTGGATAGCGGCTTTACAAAATATACGTATGTATTATCTTTTTATAAATTAGCAAAAAAGCACAAAAATTACCTCGTCAATCAACTGAGAGTCGTCAGTTGCTGATCTGAGCTGAGCATGTTCGTTGATCGTTTGAAGTGCCTGAATCAGCATACCCTCCTTTTCTTCATTGTCATTTATAGTGTCCGTCAAGACCGTCTTCAACAGGGGAAAGCAATAAGCAAAGGCAGGAGCTGTCAGCGGTTGCACATCTGCAAGAGACAACAAAACAATATAGCAATACTCGCTGCAAAACTCGAACCAAGCCTTCCAGAATCTCAACTCCAACCATAAACACAACAGAATTACTTCAGGCAACCAGCAAGTCAAACATGAGCAAAGAAATAATGTCACAGCAACTCAATGAAAATGGGAAACAAATCAACACGTGCTAAAGATGCTTAAAAAGAAATCAAAACTTTGGAAACAGCGCAAAAATTCTTAACTCCATATTGTACAGCTCTGCAAGTAGACAATTTAGACATTAATGAGGGAAGAGGTACATTTATTCATCACAGATTTTTACAATTGGGATTTTTAAACAAAGATTGGAGTTCCCTCAGAACCTGAACTTCATATTTATTGAGTGATTACCACAAGGAACATGACAAGATGATGTAATTTCACTTCAGTTGAACGACATACCAGCCTCAACTTTGCCAGCACGGTTGGGCACAGTAAGGGAACGCAGTAGACACACAGCACGGGCGGTAGCCGTTAGAAGTTCCTCCTGACACCAAGCTTCATCCAAACTGCACGCAGGTTTCAACAGCCGAAGAGTCACATGACCAACCAGGGAGCCTAAATCAGAAACAGAATGCAAGGTCACCTTTTCATTGAATTTTGATGTCACCCTATAGCTCAGAAGCACCAGAGTGCTCCTTCCTTGAGCAGTCCCATCACCAGAGTGCTCCTTCCTTGAGTAGTCCCATCACCAGACTGCTCCTTCCTTAAGTAGCCCCATCACCAAACAACTCCTTCCTGAAGTAGTCCTCTCACCAGACTGCTCCTTCCTTGAGCAGTCCTATCACCAGATTGCTCATTCCTGGAGTAGCCCCATCACCAGACTGCTCCTTCCTTGAGTAGTCCCATCATCAGAGTGCTCCTTCCTTGAGTAGCCCCATCACCAGAGTGCTCCTTTCTTGAGTAGCCCCATCACCAGAGTGCTCCTTCCTTGAGCAGTCCTATCACCAGAGTGCTCCTTTCTTGAGTAGCCCCATCACCAGACTGCCCCTTCCCTTGTTATTGGCCTATTATATGGCCATAAGTAGCAGCATGGTTGTTCTCATTGGTTAAGAGCTAGAGGAAAAGCACTCCACTGCCCATTCTGGGATGCCAGTTTGGGGTACACTGCTTGAGGGGATTATCAATACTTTCAAAACAAACTAAAAAATATGCATACGTATCACTAAATTGGTTGCTAGACAATTTTCACACCTAGAGAAATGCTTGTAAAAAGTGCTTAACACATTGGCCCAAAAATTAGTGAGGGAGCCTTCGTGCGAGGGTAAGGCTTCCCCGCGATCTCTCACTGCGCGCTGGCTTTTTCATTCCCAGCTCGCACGAACTTGATGTTCTGGACAGCAGCTGTGCAGGGCTTCGGTATCCCACAGGCGCAGTTAATTCGTGCGAGCTGTGGGATCACGTGACTCAGTTAGAGCCAATGGCAGCACACCATCTTTCATTCATAGCTTTCACAACAAGTGCTGTGAAAGCTATGAATCTATACCCCCCAAAAGAACAGCTAAACCTCAATTAAATTTTTTTTTAAAAAACCATCACATTAATAAAATAAGTATAGTTAAATAAATTAACCATTTTAAACAAAAAATTAAATTTTTGAATTTAAAATCTTTGTTATAAAAATAAACTTACCTTTCTTTAAAGTCTCTAAAAGAGATATACCTGTTGAAAAAAATTCAAAAATAATACTTAATTAACTACTTACCTTGTTAAAAGAGGGTCTTACGCCTCCTTTCTTTATGTGCAAAATCTTCCATACTTACCTGCGCGTTCAAAGCACTAAGTGCACTGCGTGCGCGCAGCCTGTAGCGCGCACGCGGTTCACTTAGGAACCGCCCCCTTTTGAAATCACCAAGTGCCGGTTTTCAGCGCATGCGCAGTGCATGCAGAAAACCGGCAATTGGAGACAGAATACGCGAGAGTACACAGTGCGTACTCTCGCGTAGCAACACTAATTTTTGGGCCATTGTCTTTAGCGAGGCAGTTCAACGCTTAAATGAATACATCCAGACTTTATTCATTTAACAGCCACAGCTATCATTGGAAAAGACAGAAAAGGGATTTATGCATTTAGTAACATGCTGCAGAAAATGGACAGGCCTGCTGTAGAATCTCCATTCTCTTGCTGTAGAATTTGGTTGGTCATGCCGCAGCGATTGGCCTGGAGGTGCCACAGAATTCAAGGGACAGCCACTTCAGTTTACAGTAACCAAAGTAAAGATTCAGCATCAGTAGCCGCGAGTTTGAGAACATGACAAGCCGTTGATGCTTACCCAGGTTTTTTAGGTCTGCTGGCAAGACGCATGCACCCAACGCCAAGAATGTTTCTTTAAGTCTGGGAGCTACAAGTGGTGATCGGAAGAGCGGTAGGAACGAGCGCATCAAAGTAGGGATCTGCCGCATCAAACCAGGCGGGTTCCTCTTGATGACGACATTCAGCACGTTCAGAGCGGATTGCAAATCCTGGTCTAACTGTGGGAACACAACAGATCAGAACAGCATTTCTTCAACAAAAAACTCATTTAAATAAGTTTAAAAAGGAGGCAAATAGTGACCAGTATAAGAATACACATACATATATGGAACAGCAGCCCAGCAATGCTTTGCAAATACAAAAGGCACAGATCTTACTCTGAAATCTGCTCTGGCAGATGGATTTGCGTGCCAGTTGTCCAGTGGAGTTCCAGCGCTGGAGCACGAGACAGAAGTCAGGTATTCAATTTCTAACAAAGGAGAAAACTAACTTCTCTTTTCACACTGCATGACATGTACCCCCTCAATCTGAATGGGTGTGAAGTCATCAGGATTCTAAACAGCAAGACAGACACCAACTGTGGCGAGTGAGCAGCAGCAGCCAGCACACTGAACTTCCACCGCCAGGTTTGAATCCAGCCCACACAGATGGGGCAGGTGTCCTTCCTATGCTAATTGAGGACACAGTAGAAAAGGTCTCCAGAAATCACCATCAGTCTCTAGGTTAGAGCCCATTTGAGAAGTTCTTTACATGAACTCTAGGGAAATTTGACAAGCTGCAGTTAAGCATGCACGCGACAAGCCTTTTATGAAATTAAAGAGGGCTTCAGCGATTGTTAATGGTCTTTTGCATTCTGCACAGTGTTTAAAGCCTTCGACAGATGTTGCAGATGTGCTGACCCAGCTACAAAAATCACAGTTTTGAAGCAGCCAATGCATTGAATGGGTCAGTGCTGTAGCTGGTTTATTTTTCCTCTGCTTTATTTGGTCTTGAGATGGCCTTCTAGGGTGCACAGAATCAGTCACTAGTGTTACCATACAACCTAGAATATTTATGCTTGTCCTGAGAAGAACTGTAGCTTATTTTCTGAAGGCTCATCGCCCAGGACCATTACTGACACTCAGTTCCTCGGAAACGTGATAGGAGGAACGCAAAATTCCAGACAGGCCGGACCAAATCAACAGAACATTTGATACGCTGACCGACTAACCCAACCTTCTCCTCTGGAGAGGCTATAGACTGTGTCCCAAAGGTTTGGCAACAAGGTCAACGCAAGGGGCAAGCAACCTTTAGCTGGGGGGAAAAAAAGAAACTGGCGCAAAACCCGGGGCTGGATAGGAAATGCAGAAGTAGGAATCCCTGTACCGCTCCAGCCATCTGCAATATCACGATGACAAATGTACTTAACACGTGGTCTCCCAGAACTGATCATATCTGGCTACACACTATAGGGGTGGATACGAATGATGATTAGGGATCGCTGAGCTTTTGAGGAAATCATCCAAAATTAAACATTAAAAAAAAAATGCCTACAAATTAAGACTTTGGCTCCAAGTGGAATTGGAGCTTCTCTGTATAACACACTCCTCCCGCATACCTGTCGCAGTCGCTTCCTGATCACAGACTCTCTCTCCAGCTGGGACTGCAGCATCTCCTTCTGTTTGTTGCTCAGCTGCACTTCGTCTTTCAGACCCTTCTTCTTCTTTATCTCCTATCACAAAATGTTTTATTTTAAAACAAGGTTAAAATTCTCTGCGACACATACATTACAACTTCATTGCAAATCCAAAATCAAATTAGTCTATGTTTAGCAAGCAGCTTTTTAAAGCCCCAAAAGTTGTAATTATAAACTAGTGGCAATTTCACACTTCCCACATCTTCACACAGTGCAGGATATTTTGTCTGTTTGATTTCAACAAAATCTCTCGGTGCAAATCATAATACAGGAAAACTTCATAAAACCACTTTGCAGAGTTTTGAGAAGTTGTGCTAAAATAGTCATCAGGATTCTGGAATTTGTACTGGGCCCTGATTTACCCCCGTGAGGAATACAAATTCACATCGTGGTCAGGGTGAGTTTCAAAGTTGGTAGGTTCATGGCGAGAAAGCAGAAAAAAGATAAAGAGCCGTTTAAAGGATCTAAAAGATCACAAGGTAAACTAATGAGGGGCAAGGAAATAAATGACTAATTACCTCTTTAAGTTCCATGTCAATGATTTGCTCCTTGAAGGAATAAGCTTTGTTCTCCCGTTTCAGATTGGCCTTCTTTGTAGTTTCCTGTTGAGTACTGGCACAGAATAGAATGATTCCTAAAACTTAGGAACATACGAAATTGACGAGCAGGGAAAGACCAGCTGGCCCATCAAGCCTGCCCCATACCATCATGACTGGACACTCCCTCCCCCATCCCCTTCAGCTATGTAATCATAGAATAGTACAGCATAGAAAGAGGCCATTCAGCCCATCGTGTTTGCGTGGCTCTTTCGAAGAGTATTCCAGTTAGTCCCACTTCCCCACTATTTCCCCATATCCCTGCAATTTTTTTTTCCTTTAAGTGTTTATCCAATTTCCTTTTGAAGGCTACTATTGAATCTGTATCCACCACCCTATCAGGCAGTGCATTCCAAATCCGAACCACTCGTTGCATAAAAAAGTTTTTCCTCATGTCGCCTCTGGTTCTTTTTCCAATCACCTTAAATCTGTGCCCTCTCGTTATCGACCCTTCAGCCACTGGAAACAGTTTCTCTTTATTTACTCTATCTAAACTCCTGGGAGAGGCAGAAAACCAGAGGAGAAAAAAAACACTAATTTCATAGGGACAGGCTGCCTACCTTTCATTGAGAACAAAGTTCTACCATAATCAACTTGGGTGGGAGGGGGGCGGGGGATGAAAGGAAGAAGAGCATGGGAAGGACACTATTCCTTTAAGAAATGGCTGTCTTCGCACTGCCATTTTGGTCAGGTGATCTCTCCTCTCCTCCCCCCTACCCAACTATGGCATTGATCTGAACTGCACGTCATTATTTGACCAGACATGACAGCAGACACCTGAGAGAGAAAGCAATCTACCACACAAAAACCTAAACCCAATGTTACAACCAGCACCAGCTCAGAGAGAGAATCAACAGGCGAACTTCAAAGTAACATTGCACATAGAGTTTACGAACTTATCTCAAAGAATGAGGAAGACCACATCAACTTTCCTTTCAGCATTGCTACTGAGAGTACACACTACTTAAACCGAATGTGGCAAAATAAGGAGATTTCTGTACTTTATATGTTGTATAATTGTAGACAGGAAAAATCATTTTTACAAATAGGCCTCAAGCCAGCTGTATCTCTAAGAGAAGCCCATGGTCCTGTGGCAGTACTGACCTGGCAGACTCAACAGGGTATTTAATGAGAGCTGTTTGCCCTGAATGGGCTTTCTTTACTTGTATCTGTGCCTTTAAATAAAGTTGCTTGGTGGATGGAGCAGCTCAAGTAGAATGTTAACATGTGGAGTGACAGACTGTGGAATAGACAAATTATCTTCTCTGATCATTAAACCTTTAGAGAGAGATATCTGCAGGAAGACAGGAACATAAACACCAACATCCCACCTCACAAGGCGCGAGCTGATTTCAAATGTCTGGCTGCAACATGAAAGAATTCCTGTAATACAAGTTACAGCACCTTTAGTCCTGTATCAGGTTGAAGCAAAGAGTTACCAAAAATAATGACTGCACTGGTAACTTGTAAAACAGAACTGAGACAAAAACCCAACTGCACAGGGCTACCTACTGCCCTACAAAACTTCAATACACAGGGTAGAGAAAGAAAATGGCAGAGAACCTTTTTAAAACTGCTGTCAACAATGGGACGAGAAAAATGTGCTGTTAAGATTTTATTACAATGTGATGACAAAAAATGGCAGCACAGGTTGTGAATTCAAGAGGTCAATTGATCATCTACCTGCCACTCCCCACCCCCACAATCTCAAATGTGTAGATTGAGCAACCATGAGAAATAATGGCCCATCCGTCATTACTTACATTTGGATGAGGGACTTGTCGTACAGCACTCCCTCAGGAACCAGCATGATCTCGTACTCCTCTTTAGTCACCTGGTGGAAAGCATGGTTATCCAACATGCTCGTGATCAGGCTGCTCAGGTGTGGCAACACAACTGCTGAAGCAAGGATGGACAGGGACCCCACAGCGTTCATGACGGCCTAGGAAACAAGAGGTAGAGAGAGAGTCAAACCTAACCTGTGTTTTCAACCACCCAAAAATATTGAGTTACTCAATTGGTTGATAAATATCTCTATTTACTAACCCTACCTTCCTCCAACTTTTAACTCTTGTGCAACCCCACTTCCTACGCCCCACCATTGGTGGCCGTGCTTTCAGCCTTCTAGGCCCCAAGCTCTGGAATTCCTTCCCCAAACTTCTTCGTCTCTCCACCTCTCTTTGCTCCTTTAAGACTCTGCTTAAAACCTACCACTGACCAAGCATTTTGTCACCTGTCCTAATGTCTCCTTCTTTGGCTTGGTGTCAACGTTTGTCTGATTTACACTCCTGTGAAGCATCTTCAGATGTTTTACTATGTTAAAGGTGCTATATAAATGCAAGTTATTGCTGTAAATGTGTAATATACTGTGGTGATTTTACTATAAATTACTTAAAGCGTGACACTGTTTTAGCAAATTACAATGTTAGATTACTTACAAAAAGTACGAGCAGCATCATTTATTGAAAAACGTACAAACTCCAGAGTTAGGATGTTGCCATCATCTTGGGCAGGGGCTGATGGTGGGGATCATTTTCTCTTTATAAAATTTGTGCCACACGACCAATTCCCCCAAACTACTGTATACAGGGCCTTGATTCAGGCCAATCCTTCAGGTCTTTGATGGAGGTTGGAAAGAGGAACGAGGGACTTTGTATTTAGAAGGCATACCCAAGGTCGCTAAATAACATTCTTCCTCATTCATTCTAATTGCAGTTAAGTAGGAGCAAACCAAACGTAGTATAAACACTGGATTTAGGTTCAGACGAGCAACATCACAATAATTCTGCAGTGCAAAATTGAAGCTCTTAATTCCGTCTTTCAAAAGGAAACATGGAACTGAGACCCCATCTGCCTGCTCATGTGGACAATTGGACACAAGAGATCCCATTGCATTGTTCAGCCACTGTCCTGGCCAATATTCATCTCTCAACCAACACCATCAAAACAGGTTAACCAATCATTTAACTCATTTGCTGTTTGTGGGACCTT
This sequence comes from Squalus acanthias, assembly GCA_030390025.1. Classification (NCBI taxonomy): domain Eukaryota; kingdom Metazoa; phylum Chordata; class Chondrichthyes; order Squaliformes; family Squalidae; genus Squalus; species Squalus acanthias. Next base: position 51,368,080 of record CM059437.1, on the reverse strand, counting down.
GCCCTGTGCAAAACTGACTGCTGTGTCTGCTTCCATAACAAGTGACTACACTGCCAAAGTAATTCATTGGCTGCAAAATGCTTTGGGATGTCTTGAGGACATGACAGACACTAGACAAATGGAAGATATTTCTTCCACTGCCCTGAGGTATCGGGTCAGGAAAAGAATGCGCAGCAAGAAATCACGATCCTTTTGGGACTCGGGAAGTAATTCAGAGATGGGTGGTGATTGTTGATCCACTGGCAGAGTCCAAGGGGAGCGCAATGGCAACGGGATTAGTGAGGTTAGCCCCTAGCAGGCATGCTGTGTTGGAAGGTCGGGGAGGGGGAGGATGGGGCAGTTGGGGTTGCTGTTTGTAAGGAGGCAGCGACGGGTCCCTCAATGGCATTATGCCAAGAGGCACAGAAGGTATTCAAGCCTGGGATGGCGACAGGAGAGTAGGAAGGCAGAGGTTGGGGTGGTGATTAGAGGGGCAAATTACCCAAGAGGGGAGAAATGAAAGCTGGCATGGCTAGTCTGCAGGAAGGGGAGGATGGGGAGAAAAGTGTGTGAAAGGGGAAGAGAAAAAAAATGGAGATAGAAGTAATGGGTTTAGGTCAGAGTGGCAGCCGAGAAGCACACTCATTTCACTAGCAGATAATGTAGCTTATGAGATTGAACTATCACTTTTCAACGCAGGATCCAATTGTGTCGCTGGACTCTGTTTCTGCAACAGAAATCTACCATTTTGCCTGCACCCCAACAAGGCGCAAGGTGGATTTGTGGAATTATCACAACTGCATGGACTTTTGGAACGAGACCCACCCTGATTTTACTGATACAACAGATCCGTAGTCATATCACCAGATCCTTACTCTTACAAATGTCTTGCACAGCCATGCATCAAAATAGATCAGGGCCAGCCATTCTATTAGAAGTTCAAGTCTATTGACAGGGGGATTCCACACTACTCAGGATCAAGCTGTCAGTTACCAATGACAATGATGGATGCTGCAATCACAATCCGGCCAACACATCAACTCCTGTAGGGTATTGAGCACCACTTGATCTGTCGTACCTTCTCAGGAGCATGAAAGGTACAAGACTGATGTTCAAGAAAATTCAGTTGTAGGGAGTTCACCAACACTTTTATACATAGCATACTGCAGCAGTAACATAGCCACCTACCCAATATTTATGTTAGCCAGGGCTCAATGCTAATAGTATGGAAGGAATTTGTGCAATGCCTAAATCGGTATGTGTTAAAATTTCAGTCAGCTCGATAAGTATTCAGTTGTATGTGAAAGTTGAAAAAGCAGAAGGGGGTAGTGGTGTTCCACAAGGATCAATGCTGGGACCACTGCTGTTCACAATTTACATTAACGATTTAGACTTTGGAATCAAAAACACAATTTCTAAATTTGCGGATGACACCAAATTGGGGGGGGTGGTGGGGAGGGAGAGTCAATACTGAGGAGGACTGCAACAAATTACAGGAGGACATGAATAAACTTGCAGAATGGGAATATAATTGTCAAATGAAGTTTAACACAGATAAATGTGAGGTATTACATTTTGGTAGGAAGAATAGGGAGGTCACATCACTTGGAGGGTGCGAGTCTGGGTGGGTAGAGGAACAAAGGGATCTCATACACAAATCACAAAGTTGCGACACAGGTTAGCAAGGCCATAAAAAAAGGAAACCAAGTTTAGTTCTAGAGGTATAGAATTGAAAAGTAGTGAAGTTATGCTAAACCTGTATCAAACCTTGGTTAAACCACACTAGGAGTACTGCTTACAGTTCTGATCACCATATTATAAAAAGGATATAGAGGCACTGGAGAGGGTGAAGAGAAGATTTACAAGGATGACACCAGACATGCGAGGATATACACATCAGGAAAGGATGAACAGGCTGGGTCTCTTTTCTCTTGAAAAAAAGGTTGAGGGGTGATCTAATAGAGGTCTTTAAAATTATGAAAGAGTGGATACAGAGAGAATGTTTCCACTTGTGGGGAAGAGCATAACTAGAGGCCATCAATATAAGATGGTCACCAAGAAATCCAATCAGGAATTCAGAAGAAGCTTCTTTACCCAGAGAGTGGTGAGAATGTGGAACTCGCTACCGCAGGGAGTAGTTGAGGCAAATAGTATAGATGCATTTAAGGGGAGGCTAGACAAGCATATGAGGGAGAAGGGAATAGAGGGTTATGCTGATAGAGTTAGATGAGGAAAGACAGGAGGAGGCTTGTGTGGAGCATAAACACCGGCATGGACTGGTTGGGCCGAATGGCCTGTTTCTGTGCCGTATATCCTTTGTAATCCTATGTAGATAAGGGATTGAAATTCTGGGCTTTCACTCAATTACCTTTTTTCCCCCCAAGTGACGGGGGAAGGAATAGGGAACAGTGGAAAAATTAGGTTGGAATTTCACAAGTTATTTTTGTGGAAATACTTATAGTTCCTAGTCTCCCTCATGAAAGAAGTTGGGAAAAGTCCATGGCTGTGAAATTGCATAGAATTTGCTGGAAGAAGCAGACTTGACAGCCAAACTACCGTTACTCATTTCCTGCCCCTACCCACTCGTCAACAGTCTGATGGCTGATCCCATTTTAATGCATTCAGCTAATATAAAAAGGTGAACATGTCACTCTGTCAGTTATATGACAAGGGATTCAACCAACAAAACAGCCACACTCGCTCACCTGGTTCCTGACTGTCTGGGAGGTGACACTGGGCAAGATGTCAGTCAGATGCTTCTTAATAAACTCGGAAGGGTCCAGCTTCAGTCGCACGAGAATGGCCGACCATAGTCCTGTTTGAGCAGCCTCTGCAAAACAATAAAAGTGCAATCAGGGGCAGGCGAGAGAACCGGCATGGAGCTGTGAATTACACAGTCTAACTTCAGGGATTATTTCACCTTCACATTAAATGCGATCCCACATACCACAGAATAAGTCCAGTTGGGTTTCAGTCCAGACATCATGGTAACACAACCTACTCTCCTCTTCATGCTCAAATCACAGCTCTACACCCAACAGGAAGTCACATGGCAGGAGCTTTTTTTGTGTGAATAAACACAAGAAATTCCCACCATCCTTGTGCAAGCTGAGCTGAGGAAAGGTCTACGGCAAGAACTTGCAATTCAATGACTCAGCTCGAGAACACCAAGTCCACTATAGTTAACAGAGGTGGTTACAATTTAGTTGTGTTAGTTATGACGTTGAATGGCACCAGAAGTGATAGCTGACGCAGATTGTGGCTTAAATGGCGCTATTAATTACGGACGGGTCAATTCTCAGTATGACGGGCAGCAGCAAATCTACTGAAGTACTGCTGGTCTCAGCTAATCAACAAACACAGTGAGTTCCTACACTGGAACTCAGTCATCGGTTTGCGAAGTTGGAAACTGGAAAAAAAACTCAAAAATGAGATTAAAATTTGAATAAACCTAAAAAGTAATAGAATTAACAGATTTATAGTGATGAAGGCACAGCAGGGAGGAAAAGGAGAGAGAAAAACTGAGGTCCGCTTTCAGAACAAGGCCCTCTCCAGACTGGGACTGGGAGAAGACATGATCAATTTTGTTGCCGTGTGACACCAAGCTGGGTTTTTATATAATCATGTCAATTGTATAGTTAACTGCAGGTGGGCGAGGCTGGTGACACGCATAGAAATCTGCAGTGGGCAGCAGATGCTGTGGGTTGAGTCTTCTGTGCCTGCCCATGCATTTCCCAAGTTTTGCTGGGTCACACAGTAGAGGGGTGTGGGGGGGGTGCTCTGTGTTGCGGGTGTGTGCAGAGTCAAACCACGTGGAGGTTGGGCAGGATGAGTCTGATCCTACATGGGAAGAAGTTGGAGTAATTGGACGGTGGGATGGGTTATGTTTGTGGATTTCTTGATTGTTACCGTCGCAAAGGGTTGTTAGTCCGGCGACAATAACTCCGCTTATAATTCGCTCACAAGCTTTATTACAATGACTGATTTGGTCTTCCATTTATAGTGAATGACATGCAAATAATATAACCTGGTTCCCAGGCTCTGACTACCTCCGAGAACGCTCTCTGTTGTCAGCGAGCAACACAAGTCCTGGAGCTACAAGCTTTGTTTATAGTACAGTAAGTGCGTAGGCCAAATGTTTATCCCATTCCCTAGACCTGTTGTTCATATATAGAGACAAGTTCCCTTTCCCTCACATTTGCTCCATCGTTAAAAATGCCAAAAGAAAGGAATGCTGGGATGGATTGACTTTTTAAAATCATCTTAAAACATTCCAACAGGTTAAGTCTGATTTTATCGATATTGAACTCTGTGCATCTTTCATGTTATAACATTTATTTTTAGGGGTATATGGTGAGGAGGTATATGGCGGCTGTACCTTGAGTTTCTTGCTGTTATGTGAATGGGCAGAATTTTCTCCCCAGAGATTGGCTGGTTTTAATCAAATATAGCCAAGAAAAATTATTGCACTGATTTTTTAATGAGGGGGGGAAAACCAAATTAGTTAGTATTCTAACATCATTGTGCTCGTGATTTTTGATCAGCTAGTGAAATTTATGGGACAGATTGGTTTTGTTCAGACAGCCAATGAGAATGCCCGAGTGTAACACTTCAGAACCTACAATTATCCAATCAGAATGCACAAAAATGCTGTAGATACATGGGCTTTTAACTCTAGCTAGATGGATGTCTATATACACATCAAACTCTATATTGCATGCCTAGTTACTTTCCCTTGTTTGAGTAATGAATCATCCATTTCTTGTGAAGATTAAACAAACAAAGGTAAAATGAAGTAAGGCACCCAAAGCCATTGAGAATACTTCTTTAGGACGGTGCACTTTGATCTAATGATTCCTGTGAACTTGGCCAATTTCCAAGTACTGGCAACCAGGTTTTCAATATCAACCTCTGACTGGGTGGGGTTACGATGTTTGGCCCTTGAACACATTAGTGATAAAAAGGAGTAATAAACACGAATGAGTCACAACAGACAACTTGGACAATTCTGGCACAGAAGCAAGGCCAAAACTAGCGAATACATCGAATAATTACTAAATTGGACCTCAGCTATCTGCTATGAACATGGTTATCAGGAGAAAATAAAGAGTAGAACCACCAGTGAAATACACGTGAACTGTACAGAAAGGAGCAATTACATGGTTGGGATGTTAAAAGGAACAGTGCCTTTGTAATTATTCCACCAAATGACTGGTCCTTCTGTGGTACGTCAGGGGTCTGAAACTACTACTGACGGGTTACAGTTAGAAAGAGACACTTCAGAAGTTAGTACTTTTTTCACTATAGTATAGAAGACTGGAGGTAACTTGACAGTAGTCTTCCACATTTTGAAGGGTCATGATAAGGTAAGTAGTGAGAGATTGCTTCCGCTGATCAGCGAGATAGACACAAGAGGGCACAAACTTGGAAGAATTACTTGGAATATACAGCACAGAAACAGGCCATTCGGCCCAACCAGTCCATGCCGGCGTTTATGCTCCACTCGAGCCTCCTCCCATCCTTCCTCATCTAACTATCAGCATAACCCTCTATTCCCTTCTCCCTTATATGCTTATCAGTGTTAGCTGTGGCTCAGTGGGTAGCACCCCCGCCTCCGAGTCAGAAGGTTGTGGGTTCAAGTCCCACTCCAGGGACTGTGAGCACAGAAATCTAGGCTGACACTCCAGTGCAGTGCTGAGGGAGTGCTGCCCTGTTGGAGGTGCCGTCTTTCGGATGAGACGCTAAACCGAGGCCCTGTCTGCTCTCTCAGGTGGACGTAAAAGGTCCCAACGCACTATTTCGAAGAGGAGCAAGGGAGTTATCCCCGATGCCCTGGCCAATATTTATCCCTCAATCAACGTAACAAAAAAAAGATTATCTGTTCATTATCACATTGCTGTTTGTGGGAGCTTGCGGTGGGCAAACTGGCTGCCTGCATTTCCCACATTACAACAGTGACTACACGCCAAAAAGTACTTAATTGGCTGTAAAACGCTTTGAGATGTCCGGTGGTCATGAAAGGCGTGATATAAATGTAAGTCTTTCTTTTTTCTTTAGCTTCCCCTTAAATGTATCTGTACTATTCGCCTCACAAAAACAGTTAAAGGGACGTTAGAAACAAATTCTTTGAACAGAATGTGGTTAGAATGCAGAATTCTCTGCCACAACCCACTGTTGAAGCAGAATCCATAAATTCCCTCAAAAGGGAATTAGATAGTTGCTTGAAAAAGAGGAATATTAGAAGATGGAGGTGAAGGCAGAAGAGTGGGATTAGACTGGGTAGCTCGTAGAACAAATGCTGGCACAGAGTTGTTGGGCCAAATAGATTGTTACAGCACAGAAATAAGCAACAATTCTACTAAATATTGGCTTGTTACTCAGCAATTTAGGACATCTTTTAATTCTCAATAAACACATCAACGTGCAGATGAGGCAGTAGCTTTTTATGCTATACTTTTCCACATGTGGGAAGACACCAAGTTATGTTGACGGTGCCTATAGTTCGTTTAACATGTCAATTAAGTTTTGAACAACCAAGCTAGTGACATCCTTCAGAATAAGTGCAGTTTAATGACTCCCTTACCTATGGAAGGGTGATGTGCCACAAACACGATATCTCTGGCCAATTTCTCAGCCTCGTTGACATCATTCTCCAATCCTGGGACACTTGTTATCACACACAACGCCTCCAGCAGCACTCGGGGTAGTATGTAAGACTTCCCGGCTTCCGTTGGCTCACCTGACTCGGTCACTAACACTTCCAGAGGGATCACCTAGCGGAAGGATCACATTATTTTGATTTGTGGTTTAACGTAGCAAAGTAGGAGGTCCATTCCCATTTACCAACAACAGGAGATCATCAATGCAGCTCACTACAGACCAATGACAAATTAAATGTAAACATAATTATGACATGTAATAGCTACTCACATACTAAGACCTTTACAGAGCTCGACTCACTGACCCTTAATCTTTCAGTGAAGGGGATAGCCAGTGGATCAGGCAAAAGGAACATTCCTTCCCATCAAACATTTTCTGCCCGAAAGCCCAAACCTAGACATCCCCAGTTTGCAATGTATAGTCTCAGGATAAGGGGTCGACTATTTAAGACTGACTGAGATGAGGAGGAATTTCTTCACTCAGAGGGTTGTGAATCTTTGGAATTCTCTACCCCAGAGGGCTGTGGATGCTGAATTGTTGAGTATATTCAAGGCTGAGATAGGTCGACTTTTGGACTCTAGAGGAATCAAGTGATATGGGGATCGGGCGAGAAAGTGGAGTTGCGGTCGAAGATCAGCCATGATCTTACTGAATGGCGGAGCAGGCTCGAGACGCCGTATGGCCTACTCCTGCTCCTATTTCTTATGTTCTTATGTATAAATGATCACTGCACAGCAGTAAAAGCTCACAAAATGGAAGTACAGGAAACTTTCGTTTATCCGGCATCGACGGGACCGGCGTGGTGCCGGTTTATCGAAAGTACCGGATAACAGAGAGTTATATCTACCGAGGCTATTTTTAACAAAGAGACTCCAAGCAGCACGGGAGAATCTACTCATGCTACTGCAATGTTTCGGACTTGCAACAGTGCCAGGAGGCCGAATAGTGGCACTTTTGAAAAGTACCCCTACTGACTAAATCGGCGTTCGCGGACTCTGACTCGGACTCGGGATCGGCAACATTGCCGGTTATTTGAGAGGATTTTTCGGAGCACTCGGCGTTCACGGAGACTCGACTGCGACTCGGCAACATTGCCGGTTATTTGAGAGGAGTTTTCGGAGGATGATTTTTGCCGGTTAAGCGAGAATTCCGGATATTTGGGTGCCGGATAAACGAAAGTTTCCTGTACATTTATGAGAGCTTAATGTGTAGTTTCGCACAAGGTCCCAATATCTTCGAAACTGAGAAATGGGACAAGGAGTCACCACCTGATGTCATGGGGGGAGTAATTTCTCTAACACACCTTTTTGGTGGTGAATCTATCCTGGGCCAGATACAGCTTTGCTCGAGCATTCAAAGACATTTGCCCAAGTGTGTGTTATTTGTTGACTTCGTGTGAAATTTGACTTGGGGACTCATCAGTAGTTCTCAAACGGTGCTTGTTTGAGTCTATCACTTTCACTGGGGCAGGAAGCTGCAGACTTCTGTTCTGAATTGGCATGAAAAAGAACAGGTTCTCAGCTATGTCTTTTATCTGGTATCAAATGAAGAGTCACACAACTATTAGCATTCAAAATACCTCAAAGGGGTCAGTGTAACTAGCTTGGTTATCCCAGCATAATGTGCAGGATTCAAATAAAGCGGTACTCTCTTTGGATCTTCGACTAATATTTCAAAAATGTTGAGACAAAAGTGCACACCAATTGAACAATGTGAATTTCTTATTCACTGAAACAAACTACAGACCTTGTGGGCGGTCAGAACAACCTGGAGCTCCTCCAGTAGCCCGTACGCTAGTTTAACACCACCCAGAGACGAGAGCAACTTCCTGACCGTCTGCTGAGCCTGTTTCCGAACTCGCCACGTTTTACTCAGCAGCACAGCAACCAGGGCTTTGTGGTACATCCTGTAAATAGCAGAGATCACACACTTTGCAGTGAGGGGATGTGTCACCCAGCATATTAACACACTTAAAAACAGATCTGAGAAACAACTATGACACAAGGAGCAGGTTACTACATAAATTAACGGGTTAGTATCAAAGGCCCGTGTTAATCGCGAAGTACATCTCAAGGAGTATTTCTTGAAATGAAAACGGAGTTGGAAAACAATTCTGCATTATAAAGATTGAAAATCTATCTATTGGAATTAGCAACAGATTACTGCAGGGGGCTTACTCCACCCCCACTATATGAGACTTGAAGTAACTTCAGAGTCTATTGAAGGGGAATAGACATCTTTTACCATCCTGTTCAAGTTGGAATGTAACCTGTAACTACACAAGATCCCGCACTGCTACGCGCTATGTCTGCACTGGGTCCAAGAAACTCCGTTCCATGAAAGTTTAGCAGTTCTGGGCTTCTGTGTGGGAGCGCTCATTAACCTGCTGCCCAGCTACAAAAACACATGCAGATAGCGCCTGCTGGTGAACACACAGGAGAATGCAATATGTGAAAGTGAATTTAATACATACTGGCCCTTGATTTCTGGAAGGTCCAAAAGCAGTCGCTCAGTGAGCTGCAACACTGTGCAAAGAGCTGTGGAGCAAAGAAAAATGATCAATGGGAAAGGAGAAACAAAGAAGAACCAACTACACAGGTACAAAACAGTTTTCTCTCTCTCACTTAACCAAATTTCACAGGAACAAAGATGAGAGATGAGAAAAGCCATTTATTCCAAGTCACCAAAAGTCCCACCTCTGGCACATGTACTCTCCCAGCATGGCCTCTTTTACCTTGCTTGGTAGGCTAGTCCAAATATTTATCACTGGGTAAATCTATTCTAAATTTACTGCTCGTTAATTTTCATTTATGTACTTGGGTCTAACTTTCTTAGCGTAATTTGAGGTAATATAATCTTGTTTATCTTATTTATACCATTGAATAAGGTTCACCTCATTATGCTGTTTGAGGAAGTCCTTCGTAATCACTATTTAAAAAAAAAATTATAAAGCTTAAACTTCTCTAACGTTATAGCTCATCCCCATTAAACTTGGAATCAGCCTCGTTTCGCTTTTTCTCTCCCCTTTCCAATGCAAGTGTTTTTTTTGACAATCAAAAACTGAGCAGTATTTTAATTGCAACCTTACAAGTGCATTGTAAAAGCTTAGCAATAACTTCCACTCTTCTGGCCATGCATCCTACACGCTACCAGCTTTTCAAATTGGCTTGCCACATTGACTCAACAACAAAACATATCTACTATGACTCCCAGGTCCTTTTCGAAGTCTGCCTGCGCTAATTCAATTCCGTGCACAGTGTGCCCTACATATTTTCAAACTATCGAGAATACATAACGGGTACGGTAGCATAGTGGTTATGTTACTGGACTAGTAATCCAAATCCCACCACAGCAGCTGGGATTAAAAACTAGCATCAGTAATGGTGACCATGAAAGTACCGGATTGTCGTAAAAACCCATCTGGTTCACCAATGTCCTTTAGGGAAGGAAATCTGCCGTCCTTACCCGGTCTGGCCTATACGTGACTCCAGACCCACAGCAATGTGGTTGACTCTTTAACTGCCCTCTGCGGTTCAAGGCGGCGGCTCACCACCACCTTCTCAGGGTCAATTCAGGGATGGGCAATAAATGCCTTGCCTGTGACGCCCACATCCCATGAACGAATAAATAAAAACTTCAAATTTACATCAGTGTAAGATTTCATTCGCATTGCATCTCCCAACTGCACAACCTAGTAAGCTCTTTCGGAAATCTTTTTTGCATCCTCTACTGTTGGGAGATCAGCAAATTGGACCAGTTTACAACTGGTTTCACGATCCAGATCATTAAAGCCCAAGCAATGCCCCTTTGGGCCTCCACGTGACAGTTGCCCTGAGTTTTGTCATTACATCTCTCATCACCACACTCAGTCGTTATTTTCAACCAATTTCTTTCCAGTCTCATGTCCACCCTGGATTCATTGTGGCTTTTCACTTAATCAGAAATATCACGTGGAACTTTTTCAAAAGTTTTGAAAGTCTAAAGTCATGGCCTTTATCTGACATCTTCAAAGTCAAGGCAGTTCGGCAGGCAGGAACTTCCTTTGCTAACTCCATGCTGGCTCTCTCTCATTGAGTTACTGTTACACAGGTGGTACCTCTTCTGCCTGCTCATTAGACGAGATTTTATTTATTTTACTGGTTACTGATGTTAGACCATTGGGACTATAAGTGCCTGTGTCAGTTTAAATACAGGTTACTACATCTGCCAGCTTCTACTCCCGCAGAACCGCACCAGCGCCTCCCAATTCTTAATGTTAGGCAGTCCCCTAGAACTTCTTTAACATACCTCTTCATTTCTCTTCACCCCAACCCAAGTATACAGGCATTCGACTGCACTCCAATTCTACAGGAGTTTAACTGACATACAATCTATTTCAGCTCAGTTACACAGGCGCACTCCCAGTAATATACAGCGACCCCCTCCACAGAGGCGTCCTATCAACTCACCACCTCTCCACCCCCAACCCAATTGACTATTCCAGTGCTCTCCTGGTCGGCCTCCCACCTTGCATCCTCCATAAACTTGAGCTCATCGAAAACTCTGCTGCCCGTGTCCTAACTCGCACCGTGCTCGCTGACCTACATTGGCACCCGGTCCGGCAACGCCTCGATTTAAAAATTCTCATCGTTGTGTTCAAATTGCTGCATGGCCTCGCCCCTCCCCATCTCGAACCTCCTCCAGCCCTACAATCCGCCGAGATCTCGGCGCTACTCCAGTTCTGGTCTCTTGTGCATCTCCAATTTTCATCACTCCACCATTTGCGGCCGTGCCTTCAGCTGCCTAGCAATAAGCTCTAGAATTCCCTTCCTAAACCTCATTGCATCTCTACCTCTCTCTCCTCCTTTAAGATGCTCCTTAAAACCAACCTCTTTCACCAAGCTTTTGGTCATCCGTCCCAAGATCTCCTTATGTGGCTCGGTGTCAAATTTTGTTTGATAGCGCTCCTGTGAAGTGCCTTGGGACATTTTACTACGTTAAAGACACTATATAAATGCAAGTTGCTGTTGTTTTCATACGACTGTAGTGAAGGGTAAACAGAAAACGAAATATGGCATTTTTATAACAGAGAACTACCTCCCAGTCCTGCTGCTGCAAAGTCACCCCATTTATACCCCATGGTTTCTACAGCCGTTGAATGGTCTTTTAAACTGTGCTATCTATCTCGATGGTTGGGCAAGGGCCACTTCGCTGTCTGCACAGAAGTGGGGAGCTCTTCAGCTGCGCAGCTCACTCGAGCACATGTTGATTACACTGTGGCTTCACAGCGAACACTGAGGCAATGCTGCAGAGGTACGTCTGACAACAGCTTCGCATTTAATTGGCACGAGCAACAAAATTCTAATACTGTTCAGAAAACACCAACCGCGGGGGGGACGGGGACGACGGACAACCCAACAATGCTCACAGATTACAGGCACTCACCATCCTCAGAAGCGAGAGAGAGGAATTTCTCGGAGGTAAAGAATTGTTTCTTCTCATCTAAAAGTAACGGCCAGAAAGTTGTCAGCTTGGTCTCTGAAAATAAAGTTAAAACAGCATCACTTGAATGACTTCCAATTTAACTTAAAGCCATGTCCTCCTACAATTGTCCTTCATTAAACATCCCGAGGTTGTGAAAGACGCTAGTTCTTTCTTCTATTTCAATCCCATCCCAAGTAAACCACCTGCACAAACACAGAACTGGAATCCTAAGTTCAATTCTTGTGACACCAAAGAGTAGTCAGCCACTTACCAACTTTTGTGTCCACCAAAGATAGCCTGCAGATCAGAACAGCAGCTGCAACACCTTCTGTTACTATGGGAACCTGGGTACTCTGTGAGGCCACCTTTTCGACAGTCTGCAGGAACAGCGGCAACAGTTCTAACGCTTGAAGTAAAGTGTCACCTGATTGGGTGGAAAAGTATCACTCAACAGTTGCTAATTTTTTTCTTCTTTTAAAAAAGGACTTTTAGACAGTACATGCATCAGTGAAAATAGTGAGCACGTTTACATAAACAACCAAGTCAACAGGAGGCACACAGAGATAAATGCATCGTCCTGTTAAATGTTACTAAATCACAACCACCTTTGTTACTTCCTCAACCTTTGAATGAAGTTTAATCGCTATGCACAAAGAAAAAGGCGGTCACTCCAATGAGGGAAAGTCACTTTAAGAGTCTGGTGTCTTTGAAAGGCCATCGATTTCCCCCGTCCTCCCGAGCCCACACTAACAGGTAAAAAACAATGTCTTACAAAAGCTTTGGTGAAACGGAGGACCATTCTGTATCACCATCATCACTTGCTACCCCTAGAAGTATAAATATGCACAATAATGCCATAATTAAAGCCAAGTAAGAAAGGTTGAGAAAGTAACCAAAAAGGTTCTTAAATAGCTATCGCCCCATTATATTAATAGCTCCATGTGGGAGATTATTCCCAAGCTGTTTTATAAAATGCTGAATAAAGCCAGCTTTAGATAAGAGGTCTGTACAGTTTGTGATCCCTATTTCATCACATTTTTACAGAAATGAAGTGCTTCGTGTTTCTGATGTATTTTGCAGTGTTAAATAAGAGATACAGTAGCATAATGGTTGTGTTACTGGATTAGTAATCCAGAGACTTGAACTAATAATCCAGAGAATGCAAATTCAAATCCTACTGGGGTAGTTTGAGAATTTGAATTCAGTTTACAAAAGAAATCTGAAAATAAAAAGTAAAAATGACCTTGAAGTTGTCAGGATTGTTATAAAAATGCAACTAGGAATTAAACCTGCTGTTCTTACCCTGGTCTGGCCTATATGTGACGCCAGTCCCACACCAATGTGGTTGACTCTTAACTTCCCTCTGAAGTGGCACAGCAAGACACTTAAGTTGCATCAAACTGCAACATACAAGACATTCCACCACTAGGGCAACTAGGGATGGGCAATAAATGCCAGCCACAGCCAGAGAATGAATTTTTAAAAAAAGTTCTGTGGTAGGAGACTGATAATTAGTTGTAATCACGACACCTCATTAATGAGTACAGTGATTGTATTTCAAACTTTGGGCTGTAATTTTTTTTAAAACTCAGTAACAAGTTTAGCTCGGAGGGTTACTGGAAACACTGAAGTTCTTATCCAGGCGTGCAAGCTTCTTTTGCCCGCATGGGCAATATGTTAATACCGGTATGTTATCCGCATGGCTAATGGTTGTGCGAATCGCCAGTGCAGTTGTGCCTGAATTAATACAAACGGGCAGAGTTCAGGAAAGAGGAGCAGGCCATACCGCCACTCTTCACCTTCACCCCCACCCCCCTCAACCCAACCCAGTTTCTTGGACTCATTCCCGGGTTCCCCATGGCTCTCCATGCTATTCTTGGGTGGTGTATCTCAGCCAAGTGTCTCTCAGCTCACAGTTCCACCCAGTGTTGCCGGGCTGTAGTTCAGGCAAATGGGAGGAAGTCTACCAATAACCTACTGGGACAGCCCAAGAGCCCACTCACTCCATTAGCCAGTGGCTGCTGATGTGAAAATAGAGGGGATCTCCACAGACTCGAGTCAGTTAATAGTCTATACAGAGACTGCAATCTTTGCGCACCAAATCTCTTTGGGCTGGACTGGTGAACTCTTAAAAGATTACCAACCCATCAGTGCAGATACATTATCAAGAGACAACAAGTGTCACCAACAAATACAAATATATACAGGATTTTTAATTGTACTCACCACGGAATGAGACTAGCATACACTGCAGGTAAGCATGTCGGATGGCGGACGTCGAAGTTTTCAGGGTGAAGGCCTTCTTGAACCACTCTACTAGCTTCTTGGGAACCTCAGTGGTGAACTTGCTACACCAGAGTGCAAGGACAGAGATGGCATGAAGCAATGTGCCCTCGTGAACTGCAGGGAGAGCGCACATCATGTTGTGAATGCATACACTCGAATGCATTAGATAGATAAGGAAGAGAAGCCTTTCGGCTCATCTTGGCTCACAATGGCCGCGATTCTACCCAACCGTCCTTAAATGACTCCAAGGCTTTTGACTTCACTACCCTACCCAAAGGCCCATTCTCAATCTTAAAACGCTCAACAGGAGATTCCTGACATCAGCCCTAAATTTGTCTTTCACTAGTTTGAATTTGTGCTCATGTCCTACTTTGACATGTTTCGGTCTCCTGAGGGGGTAGGAGAGGAGTTTTCCATTTTTTTTTTTATCCCTTTAGGATGAGTCAAGGCAGTGAGAAAGCATGCGAGACGGGCAGAGAGGGTCTCAAATCATATCTCTTCGAAGTCTGCGTTTCTCTAATGAAAAGAGCCTCCAACTAGGAGGTAAAGCAGGAATATAGGGCCTATACAGGAGGGTCATAGGGGGAGGGGCACTGATCAACAGGGATATAAGCCCGTCTGTGACTAAAAAGTAACTACCTTTATCATTTCATTCTTCATTTTTAACGATTTTAAAAAAATCTTTTCATTTGCACAGAAATGTAGCTTTGCTTGCAGGGCAGCTCCCAAATTTCTCATTACCAACACCACACCGTGCTGTCCATATTGGATTTACGCTCATTTGTTTCCCCCGTAACTCAGTTTTCTTCTAGGCCCCATTCCTATCTTTGCAGAAGTGCAGACTACAGTAAAAGCACATGTCTCAAGACCCCACTATTTAACATATGTACATTCATTTTCTCATGGCGTGCGTGATAAGGCGTGCAGACCATTTGTGATTTTAAGCTTTATTCGAATTGGATTTTCGCAGATTTTTTGTGGGGAGAAGTATTCCTAGGTATATATACTTATTTAGCATGCATTGGTCAAAACCCACCCGAAGCACTGAGCTCAATAATGGTCACACCACGCCACAGAATGAACACTGTACAATGCACATATGTCCTAAGAATAGCAACATGATTCACCCCAAAAGCCAAGGCGAGGAGCTATGGGGAATGATTAGACAAGCTCAAGCTCCAGTCTGAAGAATAACCATACCAAGGCACTGGAAACAAGGTATTAAATGATATTTTAAGGTAAACCCAGAATACTGCTTAGAAGTCAAATTGGTAGGACCAGAGGATATCATTTTAAATTATTGAAAAGCAAATGTAAGGAACATAGGAACAGGAGGAGGCCATTCAGCCCCTCGAGCCTGTTCCGGCATTCAATTCAACCATGGCCGATCTGTACCTGAACTCCATTTACCCACTTTGGTTCCATATCATTAATAACCTTACCTAACAAAAATCTATCAAACTCCGCTTTGAAATTTAAATTGACCCCCAGCCTCAACCGCTTTTTGGGGGAGAATGTTTCAGATTACCACTGTGTGAAGTGCTTCCTGACTTTACTCCTGAATGGTCTAGCTCTAATTTTAGGGTTATGCCCCCTTGTTCTGGACTCCCCCACCACAGGAAATAGTTTCTCTCTACCGACCCTATCAACTCCATTAATCATCTTAAACACCTCAAGTAGATCTTTGCTCAAAAGGATAATAAATGTTTGGAATAATATGCTAAGGAGAGTAATGGAGGCAAACACTGGGGGCATTCAAAATGGAGTTGGATACCAAGCTGGGAGAGTCAGGATACCAGAGGGATGAGCTCAGATGGTTTTTTTCTCGTCCTCAATTGTTCTTGGGCTTAAACAAGATGCATTTGGTCTCATCAAAAAAAAAGTCTTCTGACAAATTGACAACAGGATCTGAAGTGTAGAGAACTCGAGTCACTCACCTTCTTGCTGAAGGAAGGGGATGAATAGCTCGGTGACGGTACCACTCAGGGTTTGACTTGACAAACCACTGACAGTATGGTGGCTGCAGCTTCCAATCCCTGTGCACAGGAACAACTAGTTAATCAACATAACTCTGCATCCTGACATTTCATGGAATAATACGATAGTTAGCACACACTCTTACACAAAACACTGCGTTAGTAGCAGAACATTTGCTGCCATGTATTCAACACCCCACACAAAACCCCCTACAACTGGGGAAGGGGGGGGTGTCTGTTTGAAAACTGTTAAGAGATTCTAGAGCCACTAAGGATGGTATCAGGAGGTAACTCTGCCCATGTAGAAAGGCTGGGGAGATCAAAGCTGTGAGGCACATACATTGTTTGGGCTCTCTGGATCAAGCAGTGTCCAGAAACAATTCTTACGCGGGTGGAAAACAAATTTATTGAAATCTTTCTCAAGCAGCCAATGATGGAGCCAAAATGTGTGACAATTATACAACAGTCTCAAATGCATATGTGCAGAGTTTTCACAAGGTGTCAAGAGGAAGAGCAACATCGCAAAACTAAACTGACAGCCATCATGGACGACTTGAGGAAACATCTTCCCCACCCAGGTTACAGACAGCTTTGCCAGGATTTCATAATCAACATTCAGCAGACAGGCCGAGACTTCAAGGTATGCACACAGCACTAACATCAGAGTCTCCTTGGTATCTACGCACAGCAAAGCTTGCAGATACGATTGGACATGAACAACTAATTTGTGAAAGAACCTGGGACAAATATTTGCTCTGTACATTAGGTGCAGCAAAATCCTAAACTGCTCATTATAAACACGTTTACAATTTTAATACAAAGGAAATCTTCCCTATGACGTCTTGCGCCCAGCCTGCATCAGCGCTGATCTTATTGAGGATTACTCCTGCACCCAAATTACAGTATTGTCCAGACATTATGAAACTTTAGTTTTCGACTGTAACTTTTGCAAAAGTTAAGCTCGGGTATGAGGTGCAGAAAACAAAAAACATCCTAGATTTGAAACAATTCTTGAGAGATGAAGTGAATAGTCTTGCACCCTTAAGTGTTGTTGAAGGCAACATAGACAGCAGCAACTCACAAGATGACAGAATCTAAACATTCCAGTGAAGATATCGCCAATGCAAGCTTTGATTCCAACACTTCAGAGAAGGGAAGGATGCGAGAAGGAGGGGTGGGGAGAAAGAGGAAAGAACGA
Organism: Squalus acanthias; assembly: GCA_030390025.1. Classification (NCBI taxonomy): domain Eukaryota; kingdom Metazoa; phylum Chordata; class Chondrichthyes; order Squaliformes; family Squalidae; genus Squalus; species Squalus acanthias. The sequence continues at coordinate 51,350,518 of CM059437.1, read as the reverse complement.
ATGAGCGTGCACAGATCTTTTCCTCATGTGACAGCAACAGAAAGACAATACTGCTAGTGCAAGAACAGAGAATCAAGGCCAAAGGATGCATTGAAAGGGGGCTGGGGGGAAGAGAGAGACCAGGGAAAATAAAACATGGAACTCACTAAACTATAGCAAAAAGTTTCTTTAAACAAAAATAGTACATTTTCTCATGACCCAGGCTTCTGGAAATCTGTCTGACTCAGAAGGTTGATATGGATCCAAACTTGATCAATCAGGCACGCCATCTCAGAACTGCCCTGACCCCAATGTGACCCCACTTATCTCCCTCCATGCCTGCCCAACAAGGATAATCATCAGCTGGTCATTGGACAACTGATAAGCACTGAGCCCTCTCTAAGTGGACAACGGTTTCCAGGAGCTCTTCAGAAGCAGCACAACTCACCATAAAGGTGCGAGTGCATTGCCCCCATCGTCCTGGCACGCTGCACCCCACTGAACAGTAGGGCTCACCAGTTGGAAGGCACAGCGTGTCAGAAGCAGCTCCTTACCCAATCCCGGTAGGCGAGGGGCACTGGAAACTCGCACCCAGCCTCTGGATCACGCCTTCCGGTCGCTGCCATCCCAACTCTCGGTGCCACGATGCACGTCTGTGCTCAGCGTGGTGGTGGGAATTACACAGGGCCGCTGGTTCCAGCCACCTTGGTGTGTTTGACAATCCAAGCTATAGATGGTGAGGAACGAACCTCCATTTAGCTCACAGAGCACAAACCCTCTAATTCAGGGAACAACCCCTCCAATTTTCTCCTCCAACTAGTAGAGATCTTAGGAGCAGATCTATGGTTCTTTTGATATATTTTGAAGTAATTTAAATCACCAACCTGATAGCACACTTATCTTCTGAGCCACAGCGGTCAGCTTGCCCTCAGAACCTACAGGAAAGAAACAAATAACAGAGAAATTAGCAGCCTTCACCCAGTATCAGAAATCGGTTCAACGAATGAGCAAACTTGCATTTATATAGTGCATTTCACAACCCCTGGATGGCTCAAGATGCTGAACAGCCAATGAAGTATTTCTGAAGCATAGGGAGACACAGCAGCCAATTGCACACAGCAAGATCCCACAAACAGCAGTGAGATAAATGACCATGTGAACTGTTTCAGTGATGTTGGCCAAGACACAGGAGGAGCTTCCTGCTCTTCTCTGAATAATGCCTTGGGATCTTTTACATTCACTCAAGGGGGCAGGCTGGGCCTCACCCAGTTATTACATAATATATTCAAGCTACAGAAGGGTTTGCTTGTATTTCCCCCAGTGCCCAATTACAGATTTATCCCCCGATGGCCATACCCAACTGTTTTTATTAACTTGTGATAGGAATGGGATTCTGTAGTTACCCAGATAAATTGGCACGGTATCCAACGGGACACGTAGAATGGAGAACAGACGAGAGTAAAATCGGTGCTCATTATATGGAGGTATTCTATCTGCAAATCCCTTCTGCCACTGCTCAGCATCATAGGATATGGTCTTTTGTAAGCAAGTGGATGTGCTGTTGCATGCATTACTGTCGTGAAAGTAATGTGATTTGTGGGAACAGATTATTTGGGATTTTGGAGTGTCGAAGTAATTAAGTGGGTTGGGGAAATGAGGAATTATGGGGGGGGGGGGGGGGTGACGAGTATCTTTAATAAGGATTCTCTATCACAGAAGGCAGTTGAGGCCAATTCATTAAATATATTCAAGAAGGAGTTAGATATATTTCTCAAGGCTAAAGGGATATGGGGAAAAAGCAGGGACAGGGTACTGAATTTGGATGATCAGCCATGATCTCATTAAATGGCGGAGCAGGCTCGAGGGGCCGAATGGCCTACTCCTGCTCCTATCTTCTATGTTTCTATGAAAGTACGGAGCATTGGGGCAGGGGGGGGCTGGGTAAGTTAGGTAACCCAAGTTTGTGTTCTAATAGTGAAGGGGAGGGCAGTTGAGGTGGAGAAAAAAAAAAAAACTGGTGTAGGAGCAGATAGCTGCATTGGAGTGGTGATAAACTGGGGATGTGCAAAGTGTGATACAGGAAACTTTCGTTTATCCGGCACCCAAATATCCGGAATTCTCGCTTAACCGGCAAAAATCAGGTAAGTTTTATTATACAGACAAGACCCCGATTCTGACCTTTCGCCCCCACGAAAGGGGGGTGAACGTTCTTCCGACTCGGACCTGTCGCCGCCACGGAGGAAAAAGCCGGAGTCTCGTTTACCTTCCCTCTCCGGGTCCCAATTGTTAAGCCTATGGCCGTGTACGGGGCTCTCGTACCTTGGTAAGTATACCTCTCTGTAATCCGGCACTTTCGATCAACCGGCACCACGCCGGTCCCGTCGGTGCCGGATAAACGAAAGTTTCCTGTACTTAGATTTTGGGTTGGTGTATAGAAAAAAAAAGCGTGACAGTTGCAAACTGGAGTTGAAAACAGATTTTTAAAAATGCTTGCTGACGAAAGGTCTTCGACTTGAAACGTTAACTCTGTTTCTCTCTCCACGGATGTTGCCTGGCCTGCTGAGTTTTTCCAGCGTTTTCTGTTGTTTTTAAAAAATGCTTGTAGGGAACACAACATTAGAAAAAAAGTAAAGTGGGTAAGAGAAATTAAGGGGAAAAGAGTGGAGGAAGAGGTCTCCAAAAAGTACAGTAGGAAACAGGCTGGATGAAGGAGAGGGAGGGGGAGAAAAGAGTGGTGGGAAAAAAAACACAAGACAAAGCTGAGCAATGGGGTTTTTAAAGAGATCTGGGGAAAAATGTACAACAGGGCTTAAAAAAACCAAGAGCAGGACTGAGAATCTGTCAAAAGAGAGAGGTGGCAACTGGGCTTAGAAAATGGCGGGAATCGAAGAGAGAACTAGGAATGCGGTCTGTGAAAAACACTGGGATGGAAAAAAGCAGCATGGATCAGGGCATTTAAAAAAGGAAATGAAGAAATAAACAGAATTGGGAACTGGGTTTGAGTGTGTGGGACCAGGAAACAAAAATCAACAAAAGATAAACCTTTTGGGGAAAAAAAACCAAGAAAAAAAAGAGATGGCAACAGAAATAAGAGAAGTGCAAAAAAAGAGAAAAACCAAAGCTGGGAAGCAGCAAGGGTGCAGAGACTTACTGGGGGAGAAGTGCTGCTGGACTTGAGCCTTTTGGCACGATGGAGTTGGGAGGATCCTATCACGCGATCCTCTCAAGCCAATAAATAGTACAAGTACTGCCACAGCAGCACCTAGCACAAGGGCGTTAAGCTAGATGGCCGGAATCAGTGCTACATTAAAAATGAATGAGAAAGGACAAACGTGACAGAAATAGCATGACAAAATGGTATGTTACATGTGGTGTTAAGACTGATAGGATGTGCACCCATACACCCACACACACACATATGATGCAGGGGCTTTCCTGGATTTCTGTTCTGTACCGACTTACCCCCAAGAATGGCAAAGAGGTGTCTGACGAGAGATTCAGCAGCAGCCGGATCACTGCATTGGTGAGTCAAGTTGCGTAAGGCTATCACAGCCTCGTCCATCAGCTGGGCATTGTTAGACTTCAGCTGGCCTGAAGCAAAGGAAAGAAAGTTACAAACTCGGGACAGCCAAATCGACGCACATCAACTCCTTGCAACAACCCAGAGACAAATTTTTTTTTTTAAAAAAACAAGCACCTTACTTAGTCAGTTAATTTACTCCTTTTTCTCGATTTAAGGTTTAGCTGGACCATGATCCAGAAACGTGGGAAATAAACACCGTCAGACCCCAATTAACAGGCTGATGGTGCAATTTACTAAATCTATACAAGTTGTACATGTATCAGCACAGACGGAGGACATGGCTCTCCATTTCACACTTACTTGCGAGGCCTTTGGCAATGTCCACTGCATACTGGCTAAGGTCAAGGGTTACCGAAGATAGTAGGTAGGAGATGGCTGTAAAGAACAACCAGAATTAGTAAGTGATCACCACTGCCCCCTCTGAACAAAGAGAAATTCAATACATCACTTGTAATCCCACTATTTAAAAAAGGAGGGAGAGAGAAAACAGGTAACTACAGACCAGTTAGCCTGACATCAATAGTAGGGAAAATGCTAGAATCTATTAAGGGCGTGGTAACAGGGCACTTAGAAAAATAATAATAGGATTGGGCAGAGTCAACACTGATTTATGAAAGGGAAATCGTGTCTGACAAATCTATTAGAGTTTTTTGAGGTTGTAACTAGCAGAATAGATAAGGGGGAACCAGTGGATGTGGTGTATTTGGATTTTCAGAAGGCATTCGATAAGGTGCCACACAAGAGGTTATTAAACAAAATTAGGGCTCATGGGATGGGGGTAATATACTAGCATGGATTGAGGATTGGCTAACGGACAGAAAACAGAGAGTAGGAATAAACGGGTCATTTTCGGGTTGGCAGGCTGTAACTAGTGGGGTACCACAAGTATCAGTGCTTGGGCCTCAGCTATTCACAATCTATATCAATGATTTGGATGAGGGGACCAAATGTAATATATTCAACTTTGCTGATGATACACAGCTAGGTGGGAATGTAAGTTGTGAAGAGGATGCAAAGAGGCTTCAAGGGGATATAGACAGGCTAAGTGAGTGGGCAAGAACATGGCAAATGGAATATAATGTGGAGAAATGTGAAGTTATCCATTTTGGTAGGAAAAATAGAAAAGCAGAGTATTTTTTTAAATGGTGAGAGATTGGGTGGTGTTCAAAGGGACCTGGGTGTACTTGTACACGAATCACTGAAAGTTAACATGCAGGTAACAGCAAGCAATTAGGAAAGCAAATGGTATGTTGGCCTTTATTACAAGAGGATTTGAGTATAAGAGTAAAGACGTCTTACTGCAATTATATAGGGCCCTGGTGAGACCACACCTGGAGTATTTTGTACAGTTTTGGTCTCCTTACCAAAGGAAGGATATACTTGTCATAGAGGGAGTGCAACGAAGGTTCACCAGACTGATTCCTGGATGGGGAGATTGTCCTTTGAGGAGAGATTGAGTAGACTGCAGTTTAGAAGAATGAGAGGTGATCTCATTGAAACATACAAAATTCTTATAGGGCTTGACAGGGTAGATGCAGGGAGGCTGTTTCCCCTGGCTGGGGAGTATAGAACCAGGGATCACAGTCTCAGACAAAGGGGTCGGCCATTTAGGACTGAGATGAGGAGAAATTTCTTCACTCAGAGGCTCAGTCGTTGAGTATATTCAAGACAGAGATCGATAGATTTTTGAATATTAAGGGAATCAAGGGATATGGGGATAGTGCAGGAAAGTGGAGTTGAGGTAGAAGTTCAGCCATGATCTTACTGAATGGCGGAGCAGGCTCGAAGGGTCGAATGGCCTACTCCTGCTCCTATTTCTTATGTTCTTCTGTTAACCCAGCAGGAATTTTAGAGCATACACAACTGTGTGGAAATAAAGAAAGAATTGCAACCTCAGGACGTCCCAGGGCGCTTTACAGCCAGTGAAGTACTTTTGGAGTGTAGTCACTGTTGTAATGTAGGAAACGCGGCAGCCAATTTGTGCACAGCAAGGTCCCACAGACAGCAATGGGATAACGACCAGATAATCTGTTTTTTTTTTAGTGATGTTGATTGAGGGATAAATATTGGCCAGGACACTGGGGATAACTCCCCTGCTCTTCTTCGAAATAGTGCGTCCACCAGAGAGAGCAGACGGGGCCTCGGTTTAACATCTCATCCGAAAGACAGCACCTACGACAGTACAGCAACCCTCTCAGTACTGCATTTGAGTGTCAACCTAGATTTGTGCGCTTAGGTCCCTGGAGTGGGATTTGAACCCACAACCTTCTGACCCAGAGGCGACAATGCTACCCATTGAGTCACGGCTGACATACATATTGTAGCCGCACTTAAAATGATTATAATGAACACTAAGGTTGCAATTCGATTCCTGGTCTGTGCTAAGTTAGCTAATCTGAGCGGAGACATTATAATCGGCCTCAGTGCCCCAGGCTGGCTGGGGATGGGGGCGGGTGATTGGAAGCCAGACCACTTCCAATGACTTTCCAGTGTTCCTGCTGCAAAATTGCATGTGCACAGAATTGGGATCAGCCACGATAATCTTTATAGTGAAACAGCTTGACAATAGTCACTGCCTAGCCTCATACAAAGCGTGCTCACTTGAGTGAGATACCAGAGGGCTGACTACGCCCAGGGAACTGCACCCTGACAAGAAAAAATTGGAAGGACAAAATAAAAGGCAGTGCACTAGCACTGCAGGCCAGTGTGCACTTCACTTACTCTCGATAACATTCTCGGGGCTGCGCAGGATAGATTTATGGATTGTAGGGAGCAGGAAGTCCTTGAACTCTTGATGGGACACATGGCGAAGCAGCGGCTCACAGCGTTCCTGCAAAAAACAAACAGCAAAACCTCAACAGCTGGTCGTCTCTGCACTAAATTACGCAAAATAATCCTGTTACGTGGCCACATATAAAACAATTCAAAGGTTGAATTCCGTGGAATCCACCCTATTCACCAATTAATTCAGTGAAGTCTTTGCATTAAGGGGAAAGTTTCAAGTCTGGTTTCGCAGCTGTGACCAGTGAAGCACATCCGTGCCCAGGGCACCAGACCTGAACAAGAAGCCGACAGAGATGCCAAATGGTCAACGAAGCTTCACACAAACTGACAGCGAAGGAACCATCTGCTGCTTCATCAATGACCTTCCCTCCAACATAAGGTCAGAAGTGGGGATGTTCGCTGAAGACTGCACACTGTTCAGTGCCATTCACAACTCCTCAGATAATGAAGCAGTCCATGCCCGCATGCAACAAGACCTGGACGACGTTCAGGCTTGGGCTGATAAGTGGCAGGTAACATTCGCGCCACAGAAGTGCCAGGCAATGACTATCACCAATAAGCGAGAGTCTAACCACCTCCCCATGACATTCAGCGGCATAACCATCGCCGAATCCCTCACCATCAACATCCTGGAGGGTCACCATTGACCAGAAACTTAACTGGACCAGCCACATAAATACTGTGGCAACAAGAGCAGGTCAGAGGCTAGGTATTCTGCGGCGAGTGTCTCACCTCCTGACTCCCCAAAGCCTTTCCACCGTCTACAAGGCACAAGTAAGGAGTGTGATACTCTCCACTTGCCTGGATGAGTGCAGCTCCAACACCACAAGAAGCTCGACACCATCCAGGACAAAGTAGCCCGCTTGATTGGCACCCCATCCACCACCTTAAACATTCACTCCCTCCACCACCGGCGTACTGTGGCTGCAGTGTGTACCATCTACAAGATGTACTGCAGCAACTCGCCAAGGCTTCTTTGGCAGCATCTCCCAAACCCGCGACCTCTTCCACCTAGAAGGACAAGGGCAGCAGGCGCATGGGAACACCACCACCTCCAAGTCACTCACCATCCTGACTTAGAAGTATATCGCCGATCCTTCATCGTCGCTGGGTATAAATCCTGGAACTCCCTACCTAACAGCACTGTGGGAGTACCTTCACCACACGGACTGCAGCGGTTCAAGAAGGCGGCTCACCACCACCTTCTCAAGGGCAACTAGGGATGGGCAATAAATGGTGGCCTTGCCAGCGACGTCCAGATCCCATAAGCGAATAAAAAAATAAAACCATGTGCTCATTTTACTCAAATTCTTACAATGCTCTGAATGGGGCCAAATTGTTGCTCACCAGAAGGTACTTTGGAGGTTTGGTCTTGCTCATCAGGACTGTCTTCACATAGAGCTCCAACATGCCATTCTGCAACACAATCAAGAGGGGAGTCCTTCAGCCATTGTCCAGCAGAACAGATCAATGCATCTGACATTTGAAAACAATCTCAGAACGTAGCACGAGATAAACCTTTGTAACACGCCGCCCCTTCACCAAGAATTCCCTGGGGCACACTGGCTGCTTGGCGCCGCACCAAAGCATGCATTGGCCTTGGAGGGGGTACAGCGTAGATTCACCAGAATGATACCAGGGCTGAAAGTGTTTAATTATGAGGACAGTTGCATAGACTAGCCTTGCATTCCCTTGAATATAGAAGATTAAGGGGTGATCTAATTGAGGTGTTTAAGATGATTAAGGAGTCGATAGGGTAGATAGAGAGAAACTATTTCCTCTGGTGGGGGAGTCCAAAACAAGGGGGCATAACCTTCAAATTAGAGCTAGGGTGATGTCAGGAAGCACTTCTTCACACAAAGGGCAGCGCAAATCTGGAACACTCTTCCCCAAAAAGCTGTTGAGGCTTCAAAACTGAGATTGATAGATTTTTGATAAGCAATTGTACTAAGGGTTACGGAACCAAGGCGGGTAGATTAAATTAAGGTAACAGAACAACCATGATCTAATTGAATGGCGGAACAGGCCTGAGGGGCTGAATGGCCTTCTCCTGTTCCTATATTCCATTAAAACTCTCAGCCATAGACGCCCATTCAAATCCCACTCTGCGGAGTCCCCTCTCTCCAGGTCGATCCAGTAAGGCAAGTCGTGATTAGGGACGGGTGAGCTGTGACGAAAGTGGCTCCATGAAGCAGAACTACTGTTAGATCCCAAAAGCTGCAAAGTGAAGAGCCCAGCGTGGGATGGGCGACATACCTTATGTTTGTTGATGGTGGCAATGTCTTTCTGGTCTGTACAATACTGCACCAGCACTCCCAGCATTGCTAAGTGTAAGGGGTTTGGGTCCAGACCCACTGCTGTTGCCAGATACTGCTGTGCAAGGTCTGGATTCTGAAGGGAGAAGATAAAGTAAAACAGATAAGACATCAAATTTGTTTGCACCTTGGTTAACACCAGATTGACAAGCTGCATGCTGGGACCATGGTGCTCAGGGGTGCCCTTCCATATCGTCCATCATCTCAAGTGCAGTATCTGCGGGAAATGGTTAAGCAAAACAGGAGGGCCTTTCCCCCCCCCACCCCCCCGCCCACCCCAAAGCCATAACTCTAAGTTAACCAGTGCACTGCACACCTGTGAGCAAGCCCAAAGTTTGTTGGATCCATTCTAGAATCCGGCCTCAGACAGGGTGGCTGTATTTGCTGGCTAACGGGCACTATTTATGCACCCAGACTGTAAATGTGAGACTGTCTCCCTCATATGATCATCTTCATTTTCTGAATGAATTTCAGTCTCCATATACAAGTGGGAGCTGTCAGCCGTAGCCCAGTAGTCGCAATCTCGCCTGAGATCGAAGATTGTGGGTTGAAGTCCCACACAAAATCAAGACAGACACTCCAGTGCGGCACTGAGGGAGGTGAGATGTTAAACTCAGGCCCCGTCTACCCTCTCAGGTGGACATAAAACATTCCATGGCACTATTTTGAAGAGGAGCTGGGGAGTTCTCCCAGTGTCCTGGCCAATATTTATCCCTCAAAGAAACATCACTAAAAGCAGATTATCTGGCCATTATCACATTACTGTTTGTGCGCAAAACTGGCTGCTGCGTTTCCTACATTACAACAGTGGACTTCATTGGCTGTGAAGCGCTTTGGGACATGCTGAGGTCATGAAGGGCGCTATATAAATGCAAGTTCTTTCTTTCTTTCCATTATCCCACAGAAAATCATCTCATTGAAAACCTTACACCACAATGCAACCATCAAAATCAGGTGCTCTTTCCCCACTCTGCCACACTCGTAGCTCTTTGACCAGTGGAGGTAGCACCGAGGACCCAAAAATACAGATCACCCTCAATAAAGCAGCTCCAATCAGGTTGAAAGATGGGTTTGGCTGGGCAGGGCCCTTTCATTTCGCAGCTGCAGCATCACAACATTTTACATCCATCCAAAACATCGGCACTGAATGCAAACACCACGCACCATATCTGCTCACGGGAATCTCCCGTCATCCATCAGCAGCAGCTCCCTCCAGCCACCAGACTTCCCCCAAACACACAGGACAGTCACACGTCCCTTGTTCTTTGCCCTCCCTTTTCTCAGGCTCACCCCCTCCCCTATGGCCATTCTGCAGCAGCACCTCCTTTGCTTGCCCCCCCCCCCACCACAGCACCACCACGCTCCAGGGAGCATTCCATCCCCTAGAGCACACCGATTCCGTCCATTCCTTACCTCTTTCCACAGATGCTTGAGTTTCTTCAGGACTCCATTCACTGCGTGCTTGTTGCCGCCACCCAGGACCTCCGTTAAAAGCAGGCACTGCACCTCCACCTGTCAGGAAGCGTTAGGCCAGCACAAACGTTAGAAAACTCTGCATAAACTACAAGGCAGCAGCCCCTGGAATTCACAGCAGAGGCTTAGCTATTTTGTGTATTTTATTTTAAAACTAAATCTTTGCACAAGTGGAGTACTTCCACAGTTGGCTCCCAAGCCAGGTACACCATGAACCAGATTCAGAATTAAGGTTCCCCCCCCCCACTCTGCCCAATAACATGCCTCAACTCCAACCTGAGGGGCCCAGCATCTACTGCACCAGTGAGTGAATCTTCCAACATCCACACCGGGCATATTAAACTACGTATCTAAAGGTCCACCTGTGGGACCCAATTAGTCTGTGCCATCTTCAACTTGAATTGGTCCTGAGCTCCTCCAGTTTCTCGTCACTGGCCTCAGATTCCCACAGCTCATCTGCCTCACCAATCCCGCCTTCCCAATGCCTTGGACCATTCAGTTAGGAGTCATTTAGTAGCCCTCTTGCCTCTGAGTCAGCAGGTTGTGGGTTCAAATTCCACTCGAGACCTGAGCACAACAGCTAGGCTGACACTGCAGTGCAGTACTGAGGGAGTGCTGCACTGTCGGAGGTGCCATCTTTTGGATGAGATGTTAAAGCGAGGCCCCGTCTGCCCTCTCGGGTGGACTAGTCGAAGAAGAGCAGGGGAGTTCTGGCCAACAGGCATCACTGGATTGTGACAGGCAACAGGAACTTTGCCCCACTCTTCCCTCCCTAACCCAGGGGCACTGAGGCCAACTGTAGCCCTGCCAAGACCAACTAATTCAACACAGGCCGAGGATTTGAAACAAACAGGAAGGTTGAAATTTCAGCCAGGAAGCAAAGCAATCCTTTTCACTCTCGCAGGAAACCAGCAGCTTTAGGAGCTTGAGCGTGAAAAACCCATCAAGCCCATTCGCGGCACAGTCCGTGTACGTCCCACCCTACCGCGGGCTCCACCCCACCTAATTCACCTCCTGAGGAAACGTCCTGCAAGCTATCGCCCTGCCGCCTCCCAAAAACTGTGACCAAAACTGCTGAATACCAAACAATTACACATCCCACTTTATTCATCCAGGCCTAGCTGCTTTCCTTTCAGCGGAAGGTTTAGCAACATCTTAGCTTCATTTCTACTGTGGTTTGTCTAAATATTGCACCGTACCCCCCCCTCCCTTCTTGCCTCAGGAACCGCACGTAGAAAGCGCCCACTTCCATTTCCCCATCACTCACCATCTTTTTCCACATCTCGGTTGCTCGTTTCTCGGGCGCCGGGAAGGCCGTCTTGACCAGCAGCAACGTCCAGTTGAGAGCGAGGGACGCTGCCGATGCACTGCTCTTACTGTCAGGATGTGAGAGAGAGAGCGCGCGCAGGAGTCAGTGACAATAGATTGCTACACAGTCACAGGTATCTGAACAAACAGGCATTGGCTCAAAAAAAACCTAAACAGCAACAGGTAAATCCACATCTGATTGGACCTCTGTCAGGCATGTTGCCGGGGTGGGGGGGGGGGAAATATCATCCACGCTTTCAACGGTCCTGCTAAACCCTGCCGCAAGCATTCAGGACGGTAACCATGTTATTTCACAGTCTTGTGGCCTGCCTCCCCTTCAGTTCCTACCCATGGCGGACACGCTGCTCCTTGTGCCTCCACTCACGGCCTGCTTGGCTGTGGGACGATGACCGAGCTGGGACTCACTGCTGTGCCTCGTCACCTCCCAACAAAAGGTGGCAAAGGAGTTCTATTGGGAAGTGGGGTTATCCCAGATTCCATACAGTGAGCCGAAGGACCCGATGAAAATTTAGCTGGAGGCATAGAACCTTGTAGCACAGGAGGTCCTTCAGCCCATCGTGCCTCTGCTGGCTCTTTGAAAGAGCTATCCGATTATTCCAACTCCCCTCCCTGCTCTTTCCCCATAGCCCTGCAATTCTTTCCTTTTCAAGTATATATCCAATTCCCGTTTGAAAATTACTGCTGAATCTGCTTCAACCACACACTATTTAACAGATCCAGAGTTCTTCCCCACCCCCACCTCACTCCGGCTTCTGGGGATGGAAAGACGGACTAGGAATAGAAAAAATAACCAGTGCCAGTGGAGGACAGTACCCCTTTCTGTTCCTGACTGAAATCAGGTCAGTAGGTGATCCATCTCTGCTTTGTTTCAATTCCATTTTGATCTGTATACTGTAAAAACCACATGGTCTCCACTTCACCAGAGGATCTGTTAGTAACAGTCAACAAAACTCTTCTGACAAACAAAAGCCATGGTATTTAAAACTCCACACAAATCTCCTTGGTGTCAGCCTCCCAGTTCAGTGTCCTTGTCCTTTGCTTTGCATACCTTGGATTGCCATTCTTACAGGCGATTCCTGTCGACTGCAGACATTGCACCAGGTGTTTTGTTGTTGCCTCGGGATGACTTTCAACTAGTTGCTGAATAACCGCCTGAAGGGCTCTCTGGGACGTTGCATCCCTGCCAAACGATATCAAAACAAATCTTTAGCTAATTCCATTACTTTCCATAAGCCTCGTTATACAGCAGCCTAACCAGAAAGCACAGGCTCAGGTGGCTCAAAGGAACTTTTTTTTTTAGTACATATATCTGCACTAGGAATCACTGCCCCGTATCAGTACAAATATTCAGAGAGGCCATTAAGCTGGAAGGTTTGCACTTGCGCAGTAGGGAGTGCTCGGCAGAGGCCAGGCCCGAGATATGTTACTGGATGGAGTATGGGGAATCTGTAACTAACCTCCGCTATACCTCACCTGCAAATGCTTAACGCTGCAATTATTACCCAGAATGGGTAAAGCATTCAGCAGCACCGACATCCATCACCTTAATAAGCACAGTTTAAAAAAAAAACTCACCCTTTTAAAAAAAGAGAAATGAGAATAAGTGGATCACCTGCAGTGTTGCTCACAGACCCAAGATGAGGCTGGGCTCTGCATGCAAAGATATTGGGCCATAATTTGCTGTGGCAGGGCATTGAATGGCATCTGCCGTTAGTTTGACTTGGCCTTGCACGTTTAGGTTGTTAAAATTTTTTTGCGCGGCAAGTTGCTGAAAGTGTGAGCTGATAACGGCGCAGCGAGGGAAAAACCGGGCATCTGGGACCCGAGTGAACAGGGAAACCAACAGGGTATCTCCTTAACCAATCAGATTGAGGGATTGTGAAATTAACAGCGCAAGGACTGAGAAGGATGTGTAAATTAGAGTGGGTGAACTCAATGTCAAATCAGGAACAGAAAGAGGGAAAGAAAGATTGGATTGAGAGAGATAAGAAAGACAAAGGAAAAGGGAAATTAAAAAAAAATAACTTAATATTTTACAAATCTTCAACAAGTAATACCTGAAGGAATGAGACTCCACACTTGTACAATAATTAACACTCATCACGTTGTTAAAAGGATACTTAGACTGAAATGGAAAAGACTTAACTTTCTGTGGCAAGTTTAGTTCAGACCTACCGGGCAAATACAGCAACGTCACGCCACTCAATTCATTTCAACGGTGAAGCAGACAGCGAGATGCCACGTTCGGGAAGCTAATGGCGGAGCGGTGTAACTGAGACAGCAACTTTTGAATATTTGAGTCTAACAGCGCATCTGTTGGCTGTACCATTTGCGCATAAATAAGGGCGAGCACCATTAGCCTCACTGTTATTTTGACAGCAAATTCTGGCCCGTAACTTTTCATCCAACTCAAGACGTCAGCAACACTCCCTTGGCCCTAACCCCAAACACAAACATGATGGGTTTAAGCAACGAAGCAGCGGCAGGCAAAGCTCGAGGCAGAGGGGGAACTGGTAGCTGGGGCAGCCACCATCACACGGGGTGCGCAGAGAGATGGAAGCTGAGAGATCAACCCAGGCCAATTTCACATGCCTCCAAAGGCCCAGGGACTAGGTCCCTCGATAACGAGGAAGACGACAGAAAGACAAGCAAGAAAGGGGGTACACTGGCTTACCCCATTGGCCTGAGAAGTCAATGCATCACATGGTTGGGTGGGTATTAAGTTATACCGACCAGTTGCAGTTTCATTCTGTGGCACGTGCAGTGTTGAAGTGGCCCCGAGGGGGGGTTATCATTAACCCGGTGTCCCCACACTTGGAAAAAGAGGGAGGGAAAAAAAACGAGCTAGGATCCTGCTCCAGATCAGCAAGCAATCCACGCTGCAAAGTGTGCGTGTGGATGTCTGGTTAGGGCAGGATCAGAAACAAATAGCCTGATCACACACCATCTAGGCTCCTACATGACGAATGGCACTTGGATGAAACACTAGAGTGTTGCCGGCACCCATGAAACTGAACCCAATTCAAACCATCCTCTTCAAGAGAAGAGAAATAGAAGGGGGGGGGGGTGGAACATGCACACTAAGAACACACTTGGGAAGAGCTCCTCACAACGAAGACCAAGACCAGGTGAGAAAGTGTGTACAAATGACCAAGCTTGTCTGAGAAAGAGGGCAATTCAGAGCAACTGAGTAACAATTTATTACAGGTCCAGTAGTGCAGTGGTTGTGTTACTGGACCAATAACCCAGAGGCCTGGACTAATAATGCAGAGAACGTGAGTTCAGATCCCACCATGGCAGTCTGAGAATTTGAATTCGGTTTAAAAAAATAAATAAATCTGGAAATAAAAAAGCTAGTATCAGTAAAAGTGACCATGAAGCCGTTGGATTGTCATAAAAACGTAACTGGTTCACTGATGTCCTTTAGGGAAGGAAACCTGCCGTCCTTACCCCGTCTGGCCTATATGTGGCTCCAGTCCAACACCAATGTGTTTGACTCTTAACTGCCCTAGCAAACCACTCAGTTGTATCACCACGTTCTCAGGGCAACTAGGAATGGGCAATAAGTGCTGGTCTTACCACAAATGAATTTTAAAAAAAATCGTGAGCCTGACTAATCAAGACAGCATGTAAGTCGAGATCGACTAAGAATGAGTGAAGATGATAGATGGTGAGAGAAGATAGCGATGGATATCTTAAAGCTGCTGCTAATGCCTTGCAGAATTACGAAATACCCAATAAAAACTTCACGAGCTCAAATGGAAAACACATTAGGATATAACAAACACTGAACCAACAGCACAGTGTCAGATTTAGTTCTGTACAGTTGTTGGTATAATAGCTCCAGAAGGGAATACATTACTGGATCTGAAACTTCTGGTACAAACCTGTAGCGATGTAGTGTCAAGCAGAAGAGTTTGCACAAGCCTTTCACAGCAGCATCGGGCAGATCTGAAAGGGCAGAAGAAAAGCAGTTATCACATAGCAATAAACCAGAGTAGACAGACAGCTGCTAAAGAATACAATAAACCCCCACTGGTATTGTCTTCATCTATATTAATATATTGAAAGTCCTGCGTATGGTATGGACTACCGTTAAGCATCACACTTACTTCCAGTCACCATGTAACATCCCTATTGTCATAAAACAACGCATCCTCGGTCTTGCTCCGAGCTGCTTGTGTACCCCAGTTTATCCTCCGTCTCACTCTACTGTTTATGTACCCCGAGATCTACTTCTTTGGAAAAGAAAATGATCTCCGCAAACCTTTAGGATGGAGCCAGCAACTGGGTGAAATCTGTGCAAGTGCTTCTGAGGAGTTTGACACCCGACGCATGGGTGATGCAAAGAAACTCCAGCTACAGAGTGGCTCTCGGCTCTTTTGACAGGAGGTGAAGTGAACAATCTGGGTCACCCTTGGTTCAGAGGGTAGCACACTTCTCTGAGTCAGAGGGTCGTGGGTTCTAACCTCACTACAGAGACTTGAGCACTTGCCTGTTCAAGTGAACTTAAATGATCCCATGGCACTATTCAAAGAACAGAGGAGTTCTCCCAGTGTCCTAACCAATAATTTCCCTCAACTAACATCACTGAAAAAAACCCAGATTATTTGGTCATTTATCTCATTGCTGTGCGCAAATTGGCTGCCACGTTTCCCTATTGACTAGTGACTACACTTCACTGGATGTGAAGCGCGTTAGGTTATGAAACATGCTATATAAATGCAAATTATTTCTGTGAACAGTAAAGGCCAAACTCTCAAACGCAAGACTAATGTACATGGAGGATAAACCACACTTAGAGAATGCACTCAGCTATACAGTCCAAAAGATAAGGCAGACAGGGACACTGCCCCCCCACCCCGTCTACCGGCCAGCTGCTACCCACTATAAAGACTGGCTATCCGCCCCAACCCCCTCCTGTGGACAGACACCTGGTCACCACTCAGCGTAACAGCAGAGATTGGGTTCGGAGCATGCTGCTAAACTACACTTCATCACACCACAGTTGAGCGTACTGCAGCATTAACGAACAGCTCTTAACCGAGACAGTACTGGCCTCAGTGACTGTGACCCTCAGCAAGGTTAGTAACACTGCTCACTTAAAAACTGATATGAACCCAGGTGTTCCTGGAGACAGCGAGGTACTTTAAAGTTTAAAGCACATGCACCAGGTTTTCACCATTTAATGCAGAACTAGACCTTCAAAACTACAATTATGATTTGGGATCCACATTTGCCCCAACACAAAACTCTCGGATGCTCGGAGACCCCTGGAGATGAAGGGGTTCAGCAGTCACATACCTTTTCCATTGACACAGCTCCCCAAGTCTGAAAGTATCTGCTGCCTCTCCTTCACGCTGGCGGTCGTGACTCTTGCAGCAAACCTCCTGAGGGTGTCCGAAACCTGCAAATCAATCACAGTGTTCTCACTCTCCATCCTGCGAACCAAAGTATCTAACTTATCCCAAATATTACACTTACTGACAAAAAGGCCATTAGCTGGACCAGGAGCACTGGATTCCCACCCAGTAATGGATTTAACGCAGGAATGAAGCGGGCCAGTTCTGTCGGCACAGGGCATCGGGGGGGGTAGCAGAGCCGTAACTTGTACTGAACCCCGCAGCCCAGGAAGGATTGATCCCTCATCTGTGCAGCTATGGCGGGAGGATACAATTGACCTCAGCACCACGGGCTAACAAGGTGAAAGCCAAACTTCCGCGCCTGATGGAAAGTGCACTTTGACCTCGGCTGTGATGCCCTCCGTGTTTGAACAGCCCGCTGACTGGGCTCACACGGCAAGGACGCCCACTTGAGAAAGGTGCCCGAAGGAAGCTGGGCAAATGTGGAACTGCACCCCAGCACAGGCCAGTATTTGCAGAGAGCTGAAGGGGCAAAGGGTACAGAACAAAAAGAATCTCTGAAGGAGTTGAATTGCTAGATTAAGATCTAAACAAATAATTGAAAAACTGCAGCTTCAATAGAAATTTCAGCACGGGAAGATTCAACTCATCCCGTCGTGCCCAAGCCAGCTCGACACCAGAGCTACCAACTACCTACTCTAATTCCACATCCTCTGCTCGTGCCATGTCTCCTTCAACTCTCCTTCAAAGGTTGACCTAATTTTCTGTTCAATGGTGACACCGATTCGGATACAATGGATTCCATATTTTGATAAATTTGCGTCAAAAAATGATCTATAGGTTATAAGCCTGTTTCCACAGGCTGCTTATAAGGAGTGACGGCTAAGTTTAAAGAGATGCAGTCACTTAAGGTGTACAGGGGGTAAAATGCTTCTCAATTGCAAAGACTAGAGGTTTTCATAGAATCATATAGCACAGAAGGAGGCCATTCCACCCATTGTGCCTGTGACAGCTCTTTGACAGCTATCCAATTAGTCCCACTCCTCTGATCTTTCCCCATAGCCCAGCAATTTTCTTCCCTTCAAGTATTTATCCAATTTCCTTTTGAAAGGCACTACTGAATCTGCTTCCACCACCCTTTCAGGCAGTGCATTCCAGATCATAACAGCTCGCTGCGTAAAAAAATTTCTCCTCATCTCACCTCTGGCTCTTTCGCCAATTATCTTAAATCGGTGTCCTCTGGTTACCAACCCTTCAGCTAATGGAAACAGTTTCTCCTTATTTACTCTAAACCCTTCATGATTTTGAACGCTACTATTAAATCTCCCCTTAACCTTCTCTGCTCTAAGGAGAACAATCCCAGCTTATCTAGTCTCTAGACGCAACGAAAGTCCCAGTAAATCGCCTCTGTACCCTCTCCAAGGTCTTGACATCCAGAATTGGACAAAATACTCCGGCTGGGGCCTAACCAGTGATTTATAAAGGTTGAGCATAACATCCTTGCTTTTGTACTCTATGCCGCTAATGATAAAGCCAAGGATCCAGTGTGCCTTTTTATCAACTTGCCGTGCCACCTTCAAAGATTTCTGTACGCAAACCCCCAGGTCTCTGTTCATGCACCCCCTTTAAAATTGTACCATTTAGTTCATATTGCCTTTCCTCATTGTTCCTTCCAAAATGCATCACTTCACACATCTCTGCATTAAATTTCATCTGCCATGTGCCTGCCCATTTCAGCGATCTGTCTGTGTCTTGCTGAAGTCTGTTACTATCCTCCTCACGGTTTACTACTTTTCCAAGTTTCGTGTCATCTGCAAACTTTGAAATTATGCCCCGTATACCCAAATCCAGGTATATCAAAAAGAGCAGTGGTCCTAATATATTTAATTGATATATTTTATCCTTAGCAAAGATTGTTTAAGAAACAATACTCCAACTAACAACAACTTGTATTTATATAGCACCTTTAACGTAGTAAAACGTCCCAAGGGTCTTCACAGGAGTATTACAAGACAAAAAAATTTGACAGAGCCACATAAGGAGAAATTAGAGCAGGTGACTAAAAGCTTGGTCAAAGGGGTAGGTTTTATGGAGCGTCTTAAAGGAGGAAAGAGAGGTGGCGAGGCGGAGAGGTTTAAGCAGGGAATTCCAGAGCTTAGGGCCTAGGCAACAGAAGGCACGGCCACCAATGGTTGAGCGATTATAATCAGGGATGCTCAAGAGGGCAGAATTAGAGGAGCGCCGATATCTCGAGGGGGTGGGCAGAAGGAGATTACAGAGATAGGGAAATTAGTGATGTGTTCATCAGAATTGGACACAGTTAGTCTTGGTAATTTACTGTAAGGACACATTTACAAACTTCAACTGTACTTGTAACCTGCTGAGTGACAGCCATTCTCCCTGGCACTGTAAAGACAGGATAGGGAATCAACAGCTGGCTGCACAGTTCCAGTTTCCAGCCAACATGGGACACTGAGCAATAGTAAATCACGTGTTTTGGGAAAGGTCCGTTGCAGCCACAGAATCTCCAAAGAGCGACCAACGAGGGAAAAGGGAAAATTTAGCACTGGAACAAGTGCTTCATTTCTGATACTCAACCCTTCATTTTTTAGTCCATGAATAAAGCTGTCAGACATCACCAGTAACTTTGTGAATGATTTGATCAGAGATTCAAGAGAGTATTGAAATGTTCTTATTACAACATAAAGGAAGGAAGCTAGAACTGAGAAAAAGGCTGTTCAGGCCATCAAGTTTGCCAAAACTATTCAGGGCCAAGTATAGGACCCGGCCCTCGTCCGACTTAAATTACACATCTATAAAAAGGACAATTTCAACCGTGGGGAGTGCTGGGATACCCTTCTGAAAGTCGTGTCTCTCTCTCTCCCCCTCCAGAATGGGGAAGTTGTAATCTCAAAATATTCCATGAAGATGAGGATGAAGAATTGAATTTACAGGACCATCTCAGCTCAAAATATGCAGCACTGAGTCACAGAAACAGGATACAATATTAATGCCACTATTCAATAGGACAATTTTTAAATATTTAAAAACATACAAGAGCTGTACAGAAATGAAATCTGAAATTAAACGCTTAAATCCCAAGTGTAGAACTGCCAAAGTCCAGCTGGTTAAAACAGTGAGAAGCGCGCTGTACAGACCATGAAGCCATGTGCTGAGTCAGCTTCAGCTTGGCTATGCCAAGTCAGCAGCAGAGGCACTACAGCTCGTCTTGGTACTCTTGGGGTGGGGGGGAAAGAGGGGGTAGAAGGAAAGGACAAAATACCACGGTTCTTACTCCTGATCACTAGCCAGTGACCCTTGCTGGAAGTGTACATGTGGATATCAGGTGAGCTGCAATAACCCCCCCATCACTGAATAGGTTGCTGCCATCAACAGTCTGGGCTCACCCATTACAAATGGCCACTTGGGTGAGGTACCGAAGGGAGATTGGTAGCTGTGACACTGCACTCCAGCAGGAGCAGAAAACCAGCAGAAAAGGGAGAAAAACTATTTCCAACAGTAAAGATTTGGCACGCCTCCATTCAGCTTCCAAACACAATTTTTCTTGTCCGAGACAAGTTGACCGTACCAAGCTCTGTGACTCAGCCCTACAAGAAGTTCTATTTTAGACACAAATGGCCCCATGAAGGCAATTCTTCACGCTTACTGAGAGAAAATTCAAGGCAAAGACAGAATGGTGCTGGAGGTTGTGGGAAACCACAGAACAAGCTGATAAACCAAATATTTCCACAAGGACAGTATTTCACCAATCTCAAAAGACACACATAACAGTCCTCAAGGACCAGCGCAGGGTACGTCAACCAACGTTTGAACATGAACTTGGATTTAACACATGCACAACAGAAAGAATGTGGTACCACTGTATGCTTAATCCTTGCCTCTCATCTCCAAGCACAGCCCAGTCCATGATCTGTCTCACTGCCCCAGGGTCTCTCTCCACCTCCCTCAGGGATAGTCACCTCCCTCCCACGGCATCTAGTTGTCTTTATCATCTTTCTCCCCCACTCCATCCAGGGTGTGTGTCTCTCTCTCTCTCTCTCTCGCACATCTCCAAAAGTGCATGTCACTGCTCGCCTCCTTCCCAGCAACCACTCACTCACTTTCCTCTCCTCTAGGTTGTGTATGCCTCTTATCTTCTATCAATTCCTTCCACCCCCCACCCAGGAGGACAGCCCTCACTCACCCCTGGGGTTTCTCTTTCACTCTCATCATTTCCCCCAGTGGTTGTGTCTGTCTCTCCCCCCCTGCCCCCAGTGGTTGTGTCTGTCTCTCCCCAAGCCCCCAGAGGTTGTGTCAGTCTCTCGCTGCCCCCAGAGTTTGTGTCTGTCTCTCCCCCCTGCCCCCAGAGTTTGTGTCTGTCTCTCCCCCTGCCCCCAGAGTTTGAGTCGGTCTCCCCCCCTGCCCCCAGAGGTTGTGTCGGTCTCTCCCCCTGCCCCCAGTGGTTGTGTCTGTCTCCCCCCCTGCCCCCAGAGTTTGTGTCGGTCTCTCGCTGCCCGGTATTTCTCTCTCACTCACTCACAGGGTGTGTGTGACTCTCCCCTCCCTCTCCCGCCCCCGGGCTGTGTCTCCAACCTCCCTCCCCCAGGGTGCCTGCCCCGTCTGACTCTCGATCCCTTCGCCCCGCCGCTTTCCTAACTCAGCCCCGGGCCCTGCCCGCAGTCCACGGGGACACAGGCCCGGTGCTGCCCGGCTCCATTCCCCGGCTACCAGCACAGACCTGCGTGTCCGACGCCATTTTCAACGACACGCCGGAAGAGAAAGAGCGACTGCTTCCGGGTCGCCTATGAGTTTGGCGGGGGGGATGGGGGGTGGTAACGGTTGCCTGGGAACCGCGGCCACTAGGCAACTGCTCATCAGCAGCATCAGGACCAGCGCCAGGCCATCACTGTCCTCTCAATGGGCACCGCTTAGTATATTGGTGCTCTGTGAATTTAGGTAAAATTTAAATTCCAAAGCTTTTAAAATTCTCATCCTTGTTTTCAAATCCCTCCACAACCTCGCCCCTCCCTAACTCCTCCAGCCCTACAACCAAAGTAAGCTGTGCTTTGCTCTGCGCGGCCTGTTTATTGCAATGCGTGCGGTCACTTTTAATTTCTGCGCAGGGGCGGTATTTACAACATAAATGCTGATGAGCGGCCTGCGTGGGACCTTTCAGATTAGTGCGCGGCCACGCGCGTGCACACCTTAGCGGAAACATTGCCTACAACCCTCCGAGATCTCTGCGCTCCTCCAATTCTGGCCTCTCGCGCATCCCCAGTTTTAATCGTTCCACCATTGGCGGCCGTGCCTTCTGTTGCCGAGGCCCTAAGCTCTGGAATTCCCTCCCTAAACCTCTCCGCCTCTCTACCTCTCTTTCCCTAAAACCTACCTATTTGACCAAGCTTTTGGTCATCTGCCCTAATACCTCCTGATGTGGCTCGGTGTCGAATTTTGTTTGATAACGCTCCTGTGATGCAACAACGTTGTTGTCATTAATTAGAAGGTACCAGGCCTCCTGTTATTTTTGATGTTGTTTGAGCCTGAGAGGTGAAGAATTCTCCCTTGTCTGACCGGTCCCACTGGCTCACTTCCATGCAATGTTCCTTATTCAATAAGACTACCAAAATCATGTAAAGTAAATAAACCTTGGTTCAGATCTGTACACAGTTGGTACCCAACATATCTTCAGAGTAAGTTTGGGATAGAATGTATTGCAAGAAGGAAGAAAATTGTGGGTACAAAGCACAGAGTGAAGAAATGAGAATCCCATCTTCTGTGGCGTAAGTATTTTTATTGGAGTAGGGATCCCGCAACTTTCACCTCTTTTCTTCCCTCCTCCTCCTCTTCTGAACCGAGTGACTTATGCCAGGTTCAATTCCATGGGCATCAGCAGCCCATCTGTATCTCACCCAAGTGCCCTTTCTTCACGTGTCAGCCAAGACTCTGAGGTCTAGGTTATCACCCCTCCTAATAGCTCCTTCTTTGGCTTGCCATCTATTTTTTCCTTAAGCCTTGGGACATTTTACTACAATAAAGCCACTATATAAATGCAAATTGTTCTTGTTGTAATAGTGACGGTAAGCCATTAAAATGAATGGGTTGCCTTTGGCGTTATCGGTGAACCTAGGCCTGAGTGTCAGTGGACTATTTTGCCATGAGGGTATTGTAGGTGAGCCTGATATGGTCCTCACTCAACATTCACCGGTTAACGAAAACCAAGGATGATTTTTTTCCCTTCTCGTTAGCCCAGTTGTGCTGAGGCCAATTGTAGTGCGCCAACTGCTGCCCTGACTCAGCGCAAATCAGGGCTCAAACCTGGGACCTTGAATCAATACCACAGAGAGCATTTATCCACTGAGCCTCAGTCGGGGCGGGGGGGGGGGGGGGGGGGGGCGGTTGGGGGTGCAACCACTGGATTTTGTTCCATGATTGAGTTTACCATCTATTGATGGCTGCAGAGTGTGGAGCGCACTCAGCGGAGTAATGCAGGGTGAGGAAGCTGCCCATCCACTCATTGCACAGTCTCACTGCATGTTTGGCTTCTTAAGGGACCATTCCCCAGCCAGCCTTGGCAGGGAGGAGAGGGGGGGGGGGGGGTTCAGTCCTCACCATCCTCTCTGAAATAGAATAATTCAAGGGTAATTAAAATCCCCTGTGATGCAACAGATAAGGACTTAACAGTGGTAGTAGTTACCATACTAGACAGTGCACACTACCAAACTAGCTACAGCACTAACCAACTTAGTTACTGAGAGAAGCATCAGTTCAATCTATACCATAACTGGTCCTTGGTGCCTCGCTGTTCGTCAGCCCATTTGCACTTAAGCCACAAAACTGTTTTTTCTTCCTTTCCGGCAATAAGGAACAGAAGCTCCAGCAACTCTTGGATGCCTGTCCATCCACCAATCCCTCTTCCTCATCACTTCCTTCTGAGCCCATCTCTCTTCATCTCATCCTTGCTGACTTTTCACCATTCCCTGTGATCTTCCTCTTCCTACCTCAACGAATTCCACACGACTTTGATCAGACAGGCAGCAGGTAAATTCAGTACATTCCTATAAATGCCACTGGAGGGCAGCACTAGACTACCTGCGTGTAGCCGGTGCCCAACTGTGTGCAGCACTGTCCACTGGTAGTGAAAATTAGAATACAATTCTTACAGAAAGCCAACAAAGGCGAAGCAAAAAGAGAAGAAAAAAAACTGCAAATGGCAGAAATTTGAAATTAAAACACAGAAAAATGCTGGAAATGCACAGCACGTCAGTCAACATCTGTAGAGAGAAAAGACAGGTTAATGCTTCGGGTGTAGTCGCTTCTTCAGAACTGTAAAATGAAAGATAAAGGCAGAAGAGAAAAGGTGGGGAGCAAAAGAGGCAACATATGCTGCAATCACTGAGAGGAATTTAATGGGAGAGTGACCTGAAAACTGCTTCATAGAAGATGCAGGATTGTGTCAAATGATAAATGGTCATTTCAGTGAGGCAATGAACTGGGATTAGAAGAACAAAAGAACATGGAAATAGCTAAGCTTACGAAAAGCACGGGAAATGCATGAAGCCTGACATGAAAACAGGAAATGCTGGAAACACACAGTAGATCGGCCCATCCCAGAACAGGAAAAGATAAGGCCAACTCCTGGGCACAGAAGCCCCTCCCCTCGCCCTTTAATTTCAAAACACATTAAATCCATTTACTAATAGTTAAATAAGTAAATGTATAAACAAACAATCAGAGTAATGAATTAGATCTCAGGGGATACTAACACTAAAGGGATCCAAAATTGTATTCAATAAAAATCTGGTATACATAAAAAAAAATGAATAACAAATAGGAGTTAAAGGGGTACCAAGATAAAACATATATATAACATAAGAGGCATATATATATATATAATATAAGTAGACACTAAATAGAATGGAAGGGCAGCTGAGGCCCGTTGCCTGCAATTCCTGCACCATGTGGGAACTCCAGGACACTTCAGGTGACCATGTATGCAGGAAATGATTCCAGCTGCTCGAGCTCAGGGTTTCTGAGCTTGAGAAGCGGCTGGAATCACTGCAGAGCATACGGGAGGCTGGAAATTTCCTGGATCGTACGCTGCAGGAGGTGGTTACCCCACAGCCACAGCCACAGAAAGCTCAGGACAGTAAGTGGATGACCATCCAGCAGGGCAGGAATCCTCCGGGCGTGTGACACTCACTAAGTATTGAATACCAGTGAGGGTGACGACTCCTCGAAGGAGTGCAGTCCGGAGCATGGCGGCGTGGGGCAAAGGACTGCACAGAGGGTACAGCGAAGTGCAGGAATGCAGTGGTTATAGGGGATTCAATAGTCAGGTGGACAGACAGGCATTTCTGCAACCACCAACGTGAGTCCCACGGTGTGTTGCCTCTCTGGTGCCAGGGTAAAGGACATCATTAAGAAGGTCTAGAACATTTTGAGGGGGATAGGGGAACAGGGGAACAGTCAGAAGTCATGGTCCATGTGGGAACCAATGACATAGGAAGGAAAAGGGTTGAGATCCTGCGGTCAGAGTTTCAGGAGCTCAGGAGGAAGTTAAAAAGCAGGACCTCAAAGGTAGTAATCTCTGGATTACACGCAGTGCCATGTGCTGACGAGTATAGGAATAGTAGGATAAAACAGATTAATGCTTGGCTGGAGAAATGGTACAGGAGGGAGGGCTTCAGATTCCTGGGGCATTGGGACCAGTTCTGGGGCAGGAGGGACCTGTTTAAAATGTACAGGTTGCAGCTCAACAGAGCCGGGTCCTTGCCCTCACAGGGAGGTTAACTAGTGGAGGAAGGTTTAAACTACTTTGGCAGGGGATGAGAGGAGAAACAGGGTGCACAGAGGACTGGAAGAGAAAAATAGCACTAGAGTAAAGAATACTCGGGAGCTATAAAAGGGATCAGACAGGGGGCAAATGCGAGGTAGTCTAAGATGGGTTTGGAGAGCATGTGCGTAAATGCACATAGTGTGGTAAATAAGGTTGGTGAGCTGCAGGCGTAAGTCACCACATGAGACTATGATATAGTGGTAATAGCAGAAACCTGGCTCAAAGAAGGGAAGAATTGGGAACTTAATATTCCTGGCTACAAGGTATTCAGGAAAGATAGGGAAGGAAAACAGAAGGAGGGGTGGCAGTATTGATCAAATAAACTATTATAGCACTGGAGAGGGATGATGTAGTTGAGGGGGGTCAAAGACAGAATCTACTTGGTTAGAATTAAGGAACAATAGAGGAGCTATAACATTACTGGGTATATGCTATAGATCACCAAATAGCAGGAAGGAGATAGGGGAGCAAATTTGCAGGCAAATTACAGAAAGATGCAAGAACCATAGGGTAGTGATAATGGGGAACTTAATTATCCTAATATAGACTGGGATAGTAACAGTGTAAAGGGCAAAGAGGAGGAGGAATTCCTGAAATGTGTACAAGAGAACTTTCTTGCTCAGTGTTTTTCCAGCGCAATGAGGAAGGAAGCAGTGCTGGATCTAGTTCTGGGGAATGAAGTGGGGCAAGTGGAGCATGTTTCAGTCGGGGAGCATTTGGGGAACAGTGATCATAATATCATCAGGTTTAGAATTGGTATGGAAAAGGACAAGGAACAATCATAAAATAATTAACTGGAGGAGGGCTAATTTCAATGAGTTAAAAAGAGATTTGGCCCAGGTGGATTGGAATCAAAAATTAGTAGGAAAAACAGTAATTGAACAATGGGAGGCATTCAAAGAGGAGATAGTTTGGGTATAGAGAGTAGACATATTCGAGGAGGAAAGGAAGGGCACCTAAATCTAGAGCTCCCCGGATGACTAAAGATATAGAGATTAAAATGAAACAGAAAAAGGAGGCTTATGACAAATGTAAGGTTGATCATACAGTAGAGAACCAAGCTGAATATAGAAAGTACAGAGGAGATCTAAAAGAAGGAATAAGAGGGGCAAAGAGAGAGGATGAGAATAGATTAGCGGCTAACATAAAAGGGAACCCAAAAGTCTTTTATAAACATATAAATAGTAAAAGGGTAGACAAAGGAGGGGTGGAGCTGATTAGGGACCAAAAAGGAAATCTTCTTGTGGAGGCAGAGGGCATGGCTAAGGTACTAAATGAGTACTTTTCATCTGTCTTCATTAGAGAAGAGAATGCTGCTAATGTAGCAGTAAAGGAGGAGTTAGTAGCGATATTGGATAGGATAAAAATAGATAAAGAGGAGGTACTCAAGAGGTTGGCAGTCCTCAAAGCAGAAAAGTCACCTAGTCCGGATAGGATGTATTCTAGGTTATTGAGGGAAGTAAGGATGGAAATTGTGGAGGCTCTGGTCACAATCTTTCAATCCTTCATGGATATAGGGGTGGTGCCAGAGGACTGGAGGATTGCAAATGTTACACCCCTGTTCAAAAAAGGGGAGAGCTATAAACCTGGCAACTACAGGCCAGTCAGCCTAACGTCGGTGGTGGGGAAACTTTTAAAGACAATAATCCGGCAAAAATTAATTGGCATTTGGAAAATTATGGCCTAATAAATTAAAGTCAGCATGGATTCATTAAAGGCAAATCCTGTTTGACTAACTTGATTGAGTTCTTTGATGAAGTAACAGAGAGGGTTGATGAGGGTAGTGCAGTTGATGTGTATATGGCCTTTCAAAAGGCATTTGACAAAGTACCACATAATAGACTTGTTCGCAAAATTAAAGCCCATGGGATTAAAGGGACAGAGGCAGCATGGATACAAAATTGGCTGAGGGACAGAAAGCAGAGAGTAGTGGTGAATGGTTGTTTTTCAGACTGGAAGCAAGTACACAGTGGTGTTCCCCAGGGGTCGGTATTAGGACCACTGCTCTTTTTGATATATTAATAACCTGGACTTGGGTATACAGGGCATAATTTCAAAGTTTGCAGGTACAAACTTGGAAATGTAGTAAACAGTGAGGAGGATAGT
Organism: Squalus acanthias; assembly: GCA_030390025.1. Classification (NCBI taxonomy): domain Eukaryota; kingdom Metazoa; phylum Chordata; class Chondrichthyes; order Squaliformes; family Squalidae; genus Squalus; species Squalus acanthias. The sequence continues at coordinate 51,322,750 of CM059437.1, read as the reverse complement.
AACAGACTTCAGGGAAACATAGACAGATTGGTAAAATGGGCAGACACATAGCAGATAAAATTTAACACAGTGAGGTGTGAAGTGACACATTTTGTTAGGAAGAATGAGGAGAGGCAATATGAACTAAATGGTACAATTTTAAAGGGGCTGCAGGAACATAGAGGCCTAGGGGTGTATGTAAAAAAATCTTTGAAGGTGGCAGGTCAAGTTGAGAAGGCCGTTAAAAAAGCATATGGGATCATTGCCTTTATTAATAGAGGTATAGAGTACAAAAGCAAGGAAGTTATGCTAAACCTTTATAAAACACTGGTTAGGCCTCAGCTGGAGTATTGTGTTCAATTCTGGGCACCACACTTTAGAAAGGATATCAAGGCCTTAGGGTGGGTGCAAAAGAGATTTACTAGAATGGTACCAGGGATGAGGGACTTCAGTTATGTGGAGAGACTGGAGAAGCTGCAGTTGTTCTCCTTAGAGAAGAGAAGATTAAGAGGACATTTGATACAGGCGTTCAAAATCATGAATGGTTTTGATAGAGTAAATAAGGAGAAATTGGGGGCTACATTCGATATGGCCTGAAAACAGGCTCAGGGATCGCGATCTGCCCTGTGCCCGTTGAAAGTAATGCAGGCAGCACACGAAATTCATGATTGAACGCACTGCTGTTGGCTCAGCGCTCAACAGGGGGCCCAATTTCGTGAGAAGTGATCTCTATTTAAAACTAGCCTGCAGTGTGAAACACAGTCTGCACTTCTTAAAGGGGAGGTGTTTTCTGAAATAAGCACCTCATTGTTATTGTTGCAAAGGAAAGTGGAAGACACCTATGGCTCAACAGGGCAGAGAAAGGGCACCTTGGTTCTCTGAAGCAGCACTGGAGGCCTTAGTGCAGTGGGTCGAAAGGAGGAGACAGGTCCTCTACCCGCAGGAGGCCAGTAGGCCCTCCAGACTGACAGAAGACAGTGGGAGCAGACTGCTGAAGAGACCGGTACCACCAGTCTTTCCCTCAGGACCTGAATCCAGTGCTGGAAGAGGTTTAATAACCTCACACGAGTGGTCAAGGTCAGTGAATGCATCTTCAAATGCCATATCCCACCAACTACACCACTAGCCTCACACACTGCTCAATGTACCACACACCCATCACTCACCTACCAACAATCTCTGTCAATCACGACTCATACCACACAATCATAGCATCACCTCACCCTCACACACTTACCACTTGTTGCAAGCCTCACATCCACATCTCACACCTTGCACACAATGCCAGCTATTCAACCATGACAGGCACATCACCCAAACACATTGCACCACACTCACTGACACACTTCCCTTTCTCTTGCAGGCCAAGGTGGCGCATAACCGGTGCCAGCAACAGCTAACCGGCGAGGGGCAGGCGCGGCTGCAAAACCTGACCCAGCTGGAGGAGACAGTGCTAGACATCATTGGAGGGGCCGTCACTGAGGCAGTGGTGATAGGCAAGGCTGAAAGCATTGATGATGACGGTATGCTCATACCTAATCCTCCTTCTCATATCTCACTTCTCCCTCATCCCACAACCTCTTCTCACTTACAAGCTGCTGATGGTGTAAGCACGCACATCTTGCTTTTGACCCCTCCACTCCCAACCCTACCCTTGTGCCTTTCGCCTTTCAGATACCCAAGAACTCCAACAAGCGCAGCCAGTGAAGGAAGAACAAGAGGAGGAGAGTGATGGAGAAGAAGTGACACCGTTACTCGATCTGACACTCGCAGGCAGCAGCTCAGAAAATGGCACTGCACGTACTTTAGAGGGTAGTATAGAGGTGGCATCTGCACGTGCTGAGTCACCGGGCACGAGTGGGCTGCAGCCAGGGCAGGGGGAAAGGGTAGCGCAGGTACCAAGTCCCCAGAGGGCGAGGTCGCACACAAGTTCCGCTGCAGAGGAGTCAGATGAGGATTTCGATGGGGCAGTTTCAGAAGAAGGGTGATGGGCATGCATACAGAAATGCTTGGTGAATTGGCAGGCCTGCCAGAGAGCCTGTTGTCACTGTCAAGGAGCATGGAGAAGTCTGGCTCCAACCTTGCACATAGCTTTGCGCAGAGCTTGGATTTCACAGAGTCATAGTCATAGAGTTATAGAGCACAGAAAGAGGCCCTTCGGCCAGAGAGGTTCTGAAAATTTGTGTCAGAGCCCCTGCAATCTCCTCCCTTGCCTCACACAGCAGCCTGGATACATCTCGTCTGGGCCTGGGGATATATCCACTTTTAAGCCCGCTAAAACCGCTAGTACCTCCTCCCTCTCAATGCTGATTTGTTCAAGTATATCACAATCCCCCTGCCTGATTTCTATGCCTACATCGTCCTTCTCCATAGTGAACACAGATGCAAAATATTCATTTAAAACCTCACCTACATCTTCCGGCTCCACACACAGATTGCCACTTTGGTCCCTAATGGGCCCTACTCTTTCCGTGGTTATCCTCTTGCCCTTAATATACATATAAAACACCTTGGGATTTTCCTTTATTTTGCCTGCCAGTGTTTTTTCATGCCCCCTCTTCGCTCTCCTAATTTCTTTTTTAAGTACTTTCTATACTCCTCTAGGGCTTCCACTGTTTTTAGTCCTTTGTATCTGCCAAAAGCCTTCCTTTTTTTCCTAATCCATTCTTGTATATCCCTTGACATCCAGGGTTCCCTGGACTTGTTGGTCCCACCCTTGACCTTTACGGGAACATGTTGGCGCTGTACTCTTTCTATTTCCTTTCTGAATGACTCCCACTGCTCTGATGTGGATTTTCCTACAAATAGCTGATCCCAGTCCACTTTGGCCAGATCCTGCCTTATCATATTAAAATCGGCCTTCCCCCAATTTAGAACCTTTATTTTCGGTCCATCTTTGTCCTTTTCCATGACTACCTTAAATTTCACTGAATTATGGTCACTGTCACCAAAATGCTCTCCTACTGACACTTCTACCACTTGCCTGGCTACATTCCCTGGAATTAGGTCCAGTACTGCCCCCTCTCTTGTAGGACTTTCTACATGCTGGCTCAAAAAGCTCTCCTGGATGCACTTTAAGAATTCCGCACCCTCTAAGCCTTTCACACTCTGACTATCCCAGTTAATATTGGGGAAGTTGAAATCCCCGACTATTATTACCCTATTATTTCTACACTTCTCTGAGATTTGCCTACATATCTGTTCCTCTATCTCCCCCTGACTGTTTGGGGGCCTATAGTACACTCCCAGCAAAGTGCTTGCCCCCTTTTGTTTTTAAGTTCTACCCATATGGCCTCATTAGAGGAACCTGCTAAGATATCATCCCTCCTTACTGCAGTAATTGACTCCTTGATTAATATTGCGACACCTCTTTTACACCCCCTGTCTCGCCTGAAGATTCTATACCCCGGAATATTGAGCTGCCAGTCCTGCCCCTCTCTCAACCATGTCTCTGTGATAGCAACAATATCATACTCCCATGTGTTCATCAACACCTTCAATTCATCTGCCTTACTCGCAAGACTCCTTGCATTAAAATAAATGCCTTACAGCCTTGCCGTACTCCCTTGTGCCGTTACATATTTGCTCTGCCTTCCAGACTGACTTGTTTTTTCCTCTATATTTGGCTGTGCATCACCCCCTACTATAGCTCCACTCCATATCCCAGCCCCCTGCCAAGTTAGTTTAAACCCCCCCCCCCAACAGCACTAGCAAACCTCCCCGCAAGGATGTTGGTCCTGTTCCGGTTCAGGTGCAACCCGTCCGACTTGTACAGGTCCCACCTTCCCCAGAAACAGACCCAGTGATCCAGGAAACGAAAGCCCTCCCTCCTGCACCAACTCTTTAGCCACGCATTCATCTGCTCTATCCTCCTATTTCTATACTCACTAGCACATGGCACCGGGAGTAATCCAGAGATTACAACCTTTGAGGTCCTGCTTTTTAATCTGCTACCTAGCTCCCTAAATTCTTGTTGTAGGACCTCATCCCTCTTTCTACCTATGTCGTTGGTACCAATGTGAACCACGACCTCTGACTGTTCGCCCTCCCCCTTCAGAATGCCCTGCAGCCGTTCAGTGACATCCTTGACCCTGACACCAGGGAGGCAACATACCATCCTGGAGTCACGTCTGCGGCCGCAGAAACGCCTGTCTGCCCCCCTCACTATTGAGTCTCCTACCACTATTGCCCTTCCACTCTTACTCCTCTCCCCTTGTGCAGCTGAGCCACCCACAGTGCCGTGAACTTGGCTCTGGCTGCACTCCCCAGAGGAACCGTCACTTTCACCGTTTTCCAACACAGAAAAATGGTTGTTGAGTGAGATGCACTCTGGGGCTTTCCTGACTAGCTGCCTGCCCCCTTTCTTCTGATTGGTGGCCTCCCATTTCCTCCCTGACTGCACTTTCTTAAGCTGCGGGGTGACCACGTCTAAAAACATGCTATCTATGTAACTCTCAGCCTCGCGGATACACCGCAGTGCCTCCAGCTGATGCTCGAGCTCTGAAAATCGGATCTCAAGTTGGCCAAACCGTTGGCACTTACTGCACATGTGGTCATCCTGACTGCAAGAAGCGTCTAGGAATTCCCACATGCTGCAGGCTGTGCAACGCACGGGACTGAGGTCCCCTGCCATACTTTTAATTAAAAAACTCTTATCTCAAATTTAAACTCTCGGATTCTTGCTCTCCCTAACTACCTTAACTATGAACTACCTTAAAAGAAATAAACTTAAAATTGAAGAAAAAAAAAGCACTCACCCACTACTCACCAATCAGGTTCTTCCCCTGCGCTGGCGTCACTTTCTGTACTGTGACGTTACTCTCAAATTCTGCCGCTGCTGCCGCTGCTCGACTGGGCCTGAAAATCACTGACCTTTATTTTCTCCCACAGCCGCTGCTCCCTCGCAGGTCCGCCACTCCCGTTACTGCCGCCGCTCTGTTTACTCTCAGAATCTCCCGCCCTGTTTACTCACAGAATCTCCCGCTCTGTTTACTCACAGAATCTCCCGCTCTGTTTACTCACAGAATCGCCCGCTCTGTTTACTCACAGAATCACCCGCCCTGTTTACTCACAGAATCGCCCGCTCTGTTTACTCACAGAATCGCCCGCCCTGTTTACTCACAGAATCGCCCGCTCTGTTTACTCACAGAATCGCCCGCTCTGTTTACTCACAGAATCGCCCGCTCTGTTTACTCACAGAATCGCCCGCTCTGTTTGGAAGTGAAGAAGAGAATGGCGAGGGAAAAGATAGTAGTTCACGAAATTGAAATGAAACTCATCACATGCCAGATCCTGTCATGTGGATGGAAGTGATGGGCAACTCCATTAGAGCACTTGTGGACCCAACCATGATGCAGGGTCTGATGGACGATGTCTCAGCTTCCATTGCAGCACAAGTGGAAGCGACCCCATGCCTGAATGCTGCAGTGGAAGCTCAGACTTCTGACATGCAAGCTCAGCTTGCTGTTATGTAAGTTCAGACTGCTGTGCAGGCTCAGCTTGCTGCCACGCAAGATCAGACTGTTGCCATCATGGTTGAGTTTACCAGTGTGGAAAGGGGCTTGCAGGGTGTCACAGTAGTCCAGCAATCTGTCCTCCAACAGATTATTAGGATCGCTGAGGCGCTGCCCTGGTGCAGTGGCAGTGGCTCCGTGGAGCACGAAGCTGCTGTCCTCTCTCAGGATGACAGATTCATACTTCCACCACTGCCACTCCACCAGTGGCCTTGCTGTTGCCTGTCAGCCAGCCAGCCCAGACTGCTGCTGCCCATGCCGAGGTGGTGCATCTAACCCGGGCCTTCTAGGCACAGAGCTGCTCAAGGTCACCCTGCAAGGCCACCTGCAGTCTCGCTCACTGAAGGTCAGCAGCCTTCTACCAGCCATGCTGCAGCCACTGGGGTAGCACTTCATAGGAACACTAGGATAGGCAAAGGCACACAAAAGACAGGCACTAAGGGAATGTTCCTATGTTCCTTCCTGATACGTAATGTAAAAATAGTTGATTAAATGATCAGGATCAGCCATTCCCATTTCGTAGCTGTCCTATTACTCGATCCACTTGGGGTCCGAGATTGGCCCCGATCCCATCCAATTGCACAGTCCTGAAGCCGCCGCTGCCTAAACTTCCTGCACTAAATCTTGAGGGTACATTTTCCGTCCTGGATGGCCAGCGGCAGAGGAGGGCACGAGGTAAACCAGAACTGGGAGATGGCCTGTCTGACAGGATCTGGCATGTGATGAGTTTCATTTCAATTTCGTGAACGACTAACCTTTTCCCTCGCCATTCTCTTCTTCATATCTGCTCTGAGTCTCTTTCTTCCCTACTCAAAGCTCATCCCACTAGCCTTGTCTGTGCTTCCAACTCTCAAAATTCTGTAGACCACAACCCAACACACAATCTTTCCTTCTAAGCCTTTTCAACAAGTCTCATCATAGAGTTTTCACCACCCACTCACTACCACAACCTGTTCCCCACTCACCACAACCCCTTCCCCACTCACCACAACCCCTTCCCCACTCACCATCAATCTCTTCCCCACTCACCAGCACAACCTCTGGTGGCCAATCCGATCGCATTAGTTTCCCGCTGGGAGGGTGAGGTTAAAATTACCCCCTCTTCCCATATAAGATCACCTGCCATTAAGGAGGTGCACCCCTTTAAATTTGAGCTGCAGCCAACTTTCTTGCATTCCGCATTACACCAGCTACTGTTTGTTAACGCAACTCAGTTTTGAAACTCATCAGGATCTGTGGCGCTCAAAACCATTTGTTTCCAGAATTCAGTTTGTAAATTGATCTGAATCTGTGGAGATCGACAACTGTTTGTTTACAGAATTCAGGCCTTAAATTCATCATATTATAAGCGAAGAGATAATTCTTCTTCACAATATCAGGGAAAGGTCATCAAGGAGACAATGAGTGACTTCAGACTGTGAGTAAATGAAAGAAGGAATCCTTAGTTGAGAACTACTCAAGAATTAAAAAGGTTTAACAGTGAGATTTCCCTTCAGATTGAACAGGAATAGTCACAGCAAATAAAACAAGGACAGGGAAATGTGACTGAAGAGCCAGGAATGCATCCCTGCTGTCTCGTTGCCAACCTACTCACATTCCACATTACACCAGCGACTGTCGCAAACCCAAAATGATGTCAGGATCTTATGGTAATTATTGAAATGGTCTGACCATGCAGACTGTGGGCAATCAGCTTAATGTCCCTTTTGTCAGCCTCGCGGTAACAGCTCACCATTCCCTCCTCCATTTCATCAGTTTCACAAAATGGGCCACTCCAGAGTCCAGGATATGGGGAAATGAATCAACATTTACATAGCATTGAATAGAATTTACAGCACAGAAACAGGCCATTCAGCCCATCAGGTCTATTCAGGTGTTTATGCTCCACACGATGATTTCAATGGAGAGTGAGATCATGTGGGGTGCGAATCCAGCGTTGCACCAGATCCTATCAGTTTCCCGACGGGCAGCTTCGATTAAAATTGCCCCCAATATATCTCAGGTCTGTGCTTAACCCCAGCCTGCCTCAAACAGTTTGTAGTCCTTATATGGGCTCTCAACCTAGGGACTGCATCACCCCTCCACATTATAACTGAGGAGGTTATGTCACATGACATCACAGTGAAAACCATGGCAACACAGAGGGAATACAATATTACAACACAGGGAGTTGGGTTTCACCAGTAGCTGAAGTGCAGATGCTGAAAAACTCTCGAGAAGTAAGGGGCACGTTTGTTTAAAGTTTACCAAAGTCTTCAGAATCTCTAGTGATCAAAATTGTTTGTTAACACAACTCAGTTTTGAAACTCTACAGGATCTCTGGTTCCCAAAACCATTTGTTTCCAGAATTCAGTTTGTAAGTTGAACCGAATCTGTGGAGATCAAAAACTGCTTGTTTACAGAATTCAGTACTTAAATTCATCACCGAAGAGATAATTCTTCTTCACAACAACAGGGAAGAGAAAGAGTGACTTCAAGCTGTGAGTAAACGAAAGAAGGAATCCTTAATTGAGAATTATCCCAAGAATTAAAATGGTTTAACACTCAATCGTGGCTTTCAAAAGGGAATTTGATAAGTACTTGAAGGAAAAAAATTTGCTGGGCTACGGGGAAAGGGCGGGAGAGTGGGATTAGCTGAAGTGCTCTTGCAGAAAGCTGGCACGGGCTCGACTGGCTGAATGGCCTCCTTCTGTGCTGTAACCATTCTATGTTTCTATGATTTCCACTACCCTTAGTGTGAAAATGTGCTTTCTGATTTCCCTTCAGATTGAACAGGAATAGTCACAGCAAATACAACAAGGACTAGGATATGGGATTCAAGAGCCAGAAATGTATCCCTGCTGACTCATTTCCATGGGAACGCTAGCAGGCCGAGCTCCAGGCCCAGGTCCGGCCCTTTGGGGAAGGCGCAGGTAATCCGGGAGTGATGTAAATGGGTCATTGGCCAATTTTTAATAGTCTCCCCTCTTACTTCCTATCATTAGCAACCGGGAGGAACAGCCCCATAATTTCCATGAATCAGAAGGCATCTATAAGACATTGTTGAAAGAAACCAGAGAGGAGGTGTACAGGGCAGCGGGTACAGTAGGGTGACCATATGTCCCTGTTTTCCAGGGACAGTCCCCGGATTAGGTACTGTTAGGCAAACAATGTCCCCGGAAGGGTCCCCAGTTTTGGAAACTCGTCCCCGAATCAAATGTTCAGTAATTAAATGTAAAATAATTTCAGGTAATAAACAAGAACTCTGGCCTACAGATTTAGGAAAATAAATTTAAAATTTCACTCCCATTATTTACATCCAAAAACAATATATTATAATTAGATATCGCAGGTAAGGCTGATGTTTCAACAACCTTGGTCGTGATGTGCTGGAGGCGCCGCCCACCATGTCGTCTAACCTCGGTGACTAATGGTTGATGGCGGAACTGACCAATCAAGGCAGGGGGAAATTGAGCTGCATCTACATCATAAATAAATTAGACGAATAAAGTGTGGGCAGAGGGGGGATTATCCGATGAAAGATGGAGGGCTAGTCGGTGGTGTATTTGTGAAAGAATGGAGCAAATACAGCGTGCCAAATTTAGGTTTGGTAAGTTTATTTAACCAGTATCTTTTTAGTACTTGGATATCTTGGGGTAGAAATTAGGTCGCGCCCCATTTGGGGCGCAAATATCGTCTGGACGCAAATATTAGCGCCTGGCGCTAATTATCGGCACTGACTGGAAACTTCACTTTTACCGCCCCGGGAGGTGAGTGGAGCGCTAAAGCAGGCGCTGCACACCTGTCTTAAGGCACAAAGGCCAAGGAGTGAGGCGCTAACTCAGAGCGCTGGCGAAGCTCATGTAATGTCAGTCAGCAATGGAACACACACACAATGGCACGGGCCAGTTCTTAAAGGGGATGGTTAATCTTGCTTTCCATCCACATCCTGTTCATTGCAGCCTTGAATCTCGGCCTGGAGAGACTTGCACATCAAATGTGCTGGAAAGAACAATGGAGAGTACCAGGCAAAGAGCTCAGAGTGCAGCTCCCACAGTCTCTGCTAAATCGATACAAGGAATGGCAAATCAAAATGAACCTGCAAAGTGCTGCTCAGTACCCAAAACTCCTTCACACAACGTTGAATCTCTCCAGAAGTCTCTCCCTCTCTCTCTCAGAATGCATAGTTCAAAAATGCCACCAACAATAAAAGACAGGAAGAGGCCCCCTTTAAATAGCGCCATCCCCAGCCCCACAGCGATTGATAGCGTTCCAGTCTTCTGGTCGTTGGATGCGCCAGGCGGTAAGGCAGGGGGCGCCACTCAATTTCTGCTCCGGGGCGCCACAAGGGCGTTGCACCATGGAATGACGTCACAATCTGCGCGCGCAGGTGGTCGCAGCGGTAAGTTTTAGCGCCGCCGCACAATCTCAAGTTAAGTTCTCGAGCGGCGCAAACATCGCTGCGCCCGGGCGTTAGCGGCTTTGCGCCCCATTAGCGCCCTCTTAAGGCGCTAACGGGAGGCGCAACCAACTGAATTTTTACCCCCTTGTGTTCTTACTAATTCAAGCATTTTATTCATCCTCTAGTTCTAAAGAATTCTGGTCCCAAAAAATTGATTTATTTTCATAGATGCTGATTGAGCTGTTTGTTTTTGTTTCAAACTTCTAGCGTATGTAGATTTTTAAAATCTTATCTAATCAATCTTTAAAGCCCACAGATGCAACTTTTAGGCCCTTTCGTCTTTGTTTTTAGCTTGTGTGCAGTGATACTGAAATATACACTAATAGTACATTAGTGGCCAACAGTTTAGTGGGAATGGGGTCAAGGGAGCCAGGAACTTGGTCTCATTCACATAGAGCAGAAGGTAAGAGAGAAACTAGAGAAAGACATGGGTTCAGGGCTAGGGCACAGGGGAGCCTTGGGAGAAGTTTGGCTTGGTGGACAAGGGAATTGGGGGATGTGGCAGAGGCAGATGAACAGATGGTCTTAATCTTTGTGACAAACAAGTCTGTGAGCTCCTTCCAGGTGTTGTTGGTGAGAACATTGGAATTTCCATAATACGTACACTGGAGAAAATTCTGAAAGCTGAAAACCCTCAGCTATAGGAGGGAAGGTGGGCTAAAGCTGGAGCAGAGCTGGGCAATGAGCAGTAGGTGGAAGTGGGCGATCTTTGTGATGGGATTATGGAGTTGGAAGTTCAGTTCAGGGACGCTGTGGTGGCAAACCATTTGGTTCAACCTGAGATAATGGCCAGAATACAGAAGGAAACAATGGCCAAGGATCAGAGTTTGTGGTGGGGCTGAGAACACTGGCTTAGGTGTTCCCAATGTTTAACTGGAGGAATTTTTGGCTCATCTAGGATTGGATGTCAGATGAGCAATCTGACAACACAAAGACAGTGAAAGTGTTGAGAGAGGCGGTGGAAAGGTAGAGGTGCGTGTCAGTCAGTGTCCAGAAAGCTTGAAACTAACGGGTGGATGCTGCTTGGTTGTACTTCGTGGTCATCAGTGTGCAAACAAAAGATAGGAACAGGGCAAACCGTCAGAGACTAGTTGTGGTTGATGGAGGTTAATCTCTACGTGTATTCCACTGGCAGAAGCAACAAAGTGACCATGCCGGGTTTCTTTAAACATGGAGATAGCGCAGCAATCATTAATAAATCTGTGAAAAATAAATGACGTGGGCAGTGATATGAAGAAAGATTTTCTGAATAGGGCGTACAGACAGTGGGTACAAAATACTGATGTTCCCGAACAGTGTTATTGTATTATTAATAAACAGTGTCTGAATGCGCTTCAATAGTGTGACGTCACATTCGTAGAAGAGAGAAGAGTAATTATATGCACATTTGTTTTGCATTTGTAGTGTATATGTGCAACTATTAAAATATAGGCTGCTAAAATTTTTTGCCTTGCTACGCTGCGCAACCTACATTTTCCATCCTGGCTAGTTTGCTGCGCTCCCACCTTGTGTGTCCCCGGATTTGGCTTAGACAATATGGTCACCCTAGGGTACAGTAATGGAAGGTTCATATAAAATGAGCCCTAATTAAAGGAATATCCATTAAAATTCAGAGTAGAAGGCGGAACGAGGAAAGGAATTGGATTAAGAACTTAGTTTGGGTGGGTTTGAAACCCGCCTCCACTGATAGTTTTCAAAAAATTGCGATTTTACCCTGATTGGCCACTTGATTTCAGAGGTGTGGGTTTCCCTTGGTCAATTAGTGTTTTGGGACTGAAACCTGCCTCTGCTGACATCACTTTTGCAGTCTGATTTTATGGCTTCTTGCTGCCTTGGATCATTCCACAGGCTTTCTGCCTATGCTGCACCACCTGCAACATTTTCTGAGAAACCACTATGTCCAATTCCAAGGCAAGGGCCTCCCCGAGGCTCTCGGATGAGGTGCTGCAAATGTTGTTTGAAGGGGTGACAGATCGCAGGGAGGTGCTCTTCCACTCATCTGGGAGGAAGGGGCCTCCCAAAGAAACCAAGGCTGTGTGGGTCCAGCTGGCAAGGGATATAACCTCCAGACCTGTGTGCAGATTGGGTGAATGTTCATGTGTATTAATGAAATACCATCCCTGTTGGAAAGCATTAAAATGATTTGATGCCAAAATGTTGGTGTTATGGCATCTGTTCTTTCGCCTTAGACAGCTCCACAGTGCGGGCTCTGCCGCACTTGCGTTGTCAGGTTGGTGGCCTGAGTGAAAGGAGGCCAGAAAGTCATGTCCATTGTCAATGATGTCTTAGGATGGAAGCAATGACATGTGCCAACTTGGGCAACCTATGCAAATCTGGCCAGGATAAGTTCATCCCTTGCATCCCGGGCAGCCATGTGCTCGCGTGCTGGTCGATACACCGGCGCTCTGACCTCCTCCTGCTCCTCCCCCTCCTCCTGCTCCTCCTCCTCCTCCTGCTCCTCCACCTCCTCCAGATCCTCCTCCTCCTCAGCCTCCTCCTCCTCCTCATCCTCATCTGAGGAGGGCTGGAACTGAGCCACTTGCTCATCAGGAAGCTGCAAGCCACGATGCTGTGCGATGTTGTGCAGTGCACAGCAGACCACGACCATTCTGGAGACCCTGTATGGTTTATACTGCAGGGCTCCACCTGATCGGTCAAGGCAACAGAAGCGCATCTTCAACAGCCCAATGGTTTACTCGATGATGGACCTGGTCGAAGTGTGGCTGGCATTGTAGCTCCCTTCAGCCTCGTTAGCTGGCCTCCTGATCGGCGTCATTAGCCACTTCCTCAGGGGGTAGCCTTTGTCACCAAGGAGCCATCCGTTAAGTTGGTTTGGTGGATTGAAAAGCAGAGGAACACTAGAGTGCCGCAGGATGAAAGAGTCATGGCAACTACCACAGAACTTGGCGCAAACATGCAAGAACTCCTTCTTGTGGTTACACACCAGCTGTACATTGAGGGAGTGAAAGCCTTTTTGGTTGACAAAGATAGCTGGGTTGTGATGGGGTGCCCTAAGGGCCACATGTGTGCAGTCTATGACGCCCCGCACCATTGACATGCCTGCCATATTTGCAAAGCCAACCGAACAGGCGGTTATACTTGCTTGATCCCTTGAGAACTGGATGTAATTGTGGGCCTTAGCAAAAAGGGCATCGGTAACCTGCATGATGCAACTGTGGGTGGCCGCCTGGGAGATGCCGCTGATGTCTGCTGATGATCCCTGGAAGGAGCCTGAGGCAAAGAAGTTGAGTGCGGTGGTGACTTTGACAGCCACTGGTAAGGGATGTCCACCCGTTCCTCTGGGCACCAGGTCATTCTGCAGCAGTCCGCAGATCTCTCGGACAACCTCTCGCGAAAGTCTCAGCCTCCTTTGGCACTGCTGCTCACTCATGTTGAGGTAGCTCATCCTCTGTCTGTAAACCCTCTGTTGGTGGTATCTCCTGTGGCGAGGTGCCTCGATGCGCTGGCGCCTTCTGCCCTGTGCAGCATCAGGTGGCTGTGCAGGAGGTTGGGGCTCCTGCTGCTGTTGCTGCTGAGCTGCCTGGTTCTGCTGCTGCCGTGGATGCTCCTCATCAGAATCTGAGGTCCATGGTGAAAGAAAACGAATGGTTCCCATGCTGCTTGCAGATGCCTCCGTTGGGGAAGTGCTCATTGCAAACGGGAAGAGGGTCTTCCAAGGAGGTCCCACAGTTGATAGCTTCAAGCTGCGGCACCTCCGACTTCGGAAGGCCTTCTAAAAGTGCTCAAAGACCCTTTAAAGCAAAGATCTGCCACCTGCAACTAATCCCTAACGCCTGGTGCTAATTATCGCCTCCGACTGCAAACTTGACTTTTATCGCCCCTGGAGGTGATTGGAGCGCTAAATCAGGCGCTTCACACCTGTCTTAAGGCGCAAAGGCCGAGGAGCGAGGCGTTACCTCAGAGCGCTGGCGAAGCTCATGTGATGTCAGTCAGCAATGGAACACACACACAATGGCGCCGGCCAGTTCTTAAAGGGGAGGGTTGATCTTGCTTTCCATCCACATCCTGCTCATTGCAGCCTTGAATCTCGGCCTGGAGAGACCTGTACATCAAATCTGCTGGAAAGAACAATGGAGAGGCCCAGGGAAAGAGCTCAGAGTGCAGCCCCCACAGTCTCTTCTAAATACAGGAAACTCTTGTTTAACCGGCACCTAAATATCCGGAATTCTCTCTTAACCGGCAAAAATCATACTCCGAAAACTCCTCTCAAATAACCGGCAATGTTGCTGAGTCCGACTCCGAGTCTCCCGTGAACGCCGAGTACTCCGAACACTCCTCTCAAATAACCGGCAATGTTGCCGAGTCCGAGTCCGAGTCTCCCGCGAACGCCGAGTTAGTCAGTGGGGGTAGTTCTCCAAAGTGCCACTACTCGGCCACCTGGCGCTGTCGGAAGTCCGAACACTACAGTAACAGGAGTCAGATTCTCCCGCGCTGCCGGGAGTCTCACTTACTGTTAAGTAATTAAAGAGTTATGGATTACCCTCAACTGGCAGTACTGTACTTAATCAAGCATCTTCCACCAACCATTTAACACAACATTCTGTAGGTGAGTAACCAAATACTGTATACTGCACATTTCTTGATTTTTTTATGTTAAAAATAGCCTCGGTAGATATAACTCTCCGTTATCCGGAACTTTCGATCAACCGGCACCACGCCGGTCCCGTCGGTGCCGGATACCAAAGAGTTTCCTGTAGATGCAAGGAAGGGCAAATCAAAATGAACCTGCAAAGTGCTGCTCAGTACCCAAAACTCCTTCATACAGCGTTGAATCTCTCCAGAAGTCTCTCTCTCTCTCAGAATGCGTGGTTCAAAAATGTCACCAACAAAAAAAGGCAGGAAGCGGTTGCCTTTAAATAGCACTCCCCCAGTCCCTTCCTGACTGCAAAACGCTCCCCTCAACCTGTCGTTGCTAGCGGCAGGCGGTAAGGCAGGGGGCGCCACTCAATATCCGCTCCGGGGCGCTACCGGGGCGTTGCGCACTCGACTGACGTCAGGATCTGCCGGCGCAGGAGATCGTGGCGGTTGTGTTTAGCGCCGCCGCAAAATGTCTAGTTAATTTCGCGAGCGGCGCAAACATCGCCGCGCCCGGGCACTAGTTGCTTTGCGCCCCATTAGCGCCCTCTTAAGGTGCTAACGGGAGGCACAACCAACTGAATTTTTCCCCCCAAATGTCCAAACTCCATTTTTGAAATGCAGCCCAAGTGCGTCTCCATTTTAAAAAGGGTACATATCCATTTTAAAAGTCCAAAAATCCTTCAGGCACATGCACCCACTGATGTTGGCACCGGCCAAACCCTACACCCACTCACCACAACCTCTTCCCCATTCAGCACCAGAACCTTTGGTGGCCAATATGATCCCATCAGTTGCTCGCTGGGAGGAGGAGGTTAAAATTACCCCCTCTTCCCATATAAGATTACCTGCCATTAAGGAGGTGCTTCCCTTTAAATTTGAGCTGCAGCCAACTTTCTCACATTCCACATTACATCAGCTACTGTCACAAACCTAAAACGATGTCATGATCTTATGACAATTATTGAAATGAGCTGACCATGCAGACTGTGGGCAATCAGCTTAATGCCCCTTTTGTCACCTTCTCGCTAACCGCTCACCATTATCTGCCTCACTTCATCAGTTTCACAAAATGGGCCACTCCAGAGTCCAGCATATGGGGAAATGAATCAACATTTACATAGGGTTGGATTTTGCGCGGGGTCAGTGGGCGTGAATGGTGGCGGGTCGGGTGGGAAAGTGTTTTTTTTCTCCAGCGGGTCGGGACCCCACTGTGACCACGCCGCCACGCGCCTTTACCAAATGTCAGGTCTGCCAGCGCTGAGCAGACTGACATGCAGTGGCGGGGGAGGCAATTAAAATCATTAGTGGCTTGTTTACAGCCACTTATCAATGGTTTTTCCCCAGCTTTTTGGATTTGACAGGTCGCCCACCAGTTTCCCGCTGTGCCGAGACCTCATCTGTGAAGCTGAGGCAGGAGGTCAGTGGCCATTGAATCAGCTGATGAGTTGACAGTTTCAAATGCCAAATCAAAGCTCCCGGCTGCTTGAGAAATGTTCCCTTAACCACTAGCTTCTCTCAACTGCATTTCCACTAAAGAGTCAGGATGCTGCAAGTCTTTACACAAGTCTCCATCCAGTCTGACCTCATAACCTCTCCCACCATTGACAGATCGCTTCTGTCATCTCTACTTCACCTGCCATCTATTCCATCAACATGGGTGCCCTTGAAACTCTCTCACCTTGGTCCTCAGAATCCCACCACGATCAGCCCCAACACCAGCATTACCAGGCACACCAGCAGCACCAGGTACACCAGCAGCACCAACAACAACACCAACCTTCTTCGCAATCAACTGACGTTGCACAGGACACAGGGCATCATCATCCAACCACATTGCTGCCCGGGAGGCTAGGAATGGCCTCACCATGGCCAGATTTACTTCACTTGACGCTGTACACCCTGGCTGCCACACGATGTGCCAGGTTGGCACCACCCCACACCAATACCATAAAGCATCCCTACAATGCCCAAGCCATTCCTTTCACACTCATCACCATTGCAGGGGGTACCGTTTTGTCTCTCCATTCACTGCAACTCACTAAGTCACTTCCAAAGGTGCACACAAATCTATCCAAAAACGCAAAGTGTTGAAAATAAAGGTTTCAATGTTTGACACCACATTAACAGAAACTTTACATGAACATTGCATAAAACACCCAAGTGCCTACCCTTGTGTTTTGTTAGTTGGTATGATTGCACTAGGATGAGGGTGAGTGTGAGGGGTGGCTAGTGAGATGGGGATGTGATAATGTAGATTGAGAGGGATGGGTGGAGGTGCAAGGTAAGTTGGTGTGAGTAAGGATGTGCAGGAGCAGGGTAGGGAAGGCAGAGTGATGGGGATGTGATGAGGCTTTGTTGATCTCCCGGGGAGGTCTCTTCCGCCCATGGGAAGGGAAGAGGACCTCCCTGTATGCTGTGACTCCCTCCATAAGCATATGGAGGGAGTCATGGGAGAACCAGGGTGCAGCCCTGCACCTCTGTGCAGTGCTTGTCAGTGTTTGCAGCACCTCAATGCTGTAGAACACTGACAGCACAAATGTCAAAATAAATTTGGCCATGATCCCTTTAAGGAAACTGGCTGATGACGCGCCATCAAATGACGTCACCAGAGACGCTTCCTCTAGGGAAACGTGCTGGGTGGGCTTAACAATCCCAATCAAGGTAAATTCATTTTGGAGGCTGGGATGGAGACAGCAGTGGGGTCGGGACTCGCCACCGATGTCGCCCGCCACGGACCCCTCAAGTTTCCTAAAATCCAGCCCTAAAACCATGGCAACCCAGAGGGAAGTGGTTTTCACCAGTAGCTGAAGTGCAGATGCTAAAAAACTCTCAACAAGTAAGGGGCAAGATTGTTTAAAGCTTACCAAAGTCTTCAGAATCTCTGGAGATCAAAATTGTTTGTTAACACAAATCAGTTTTTAAACCCATCAGGATCTGTGGTGCTCAAAACCATTTATTTCCAGCATTCAGTTTGTAAATTGATCCAAATCTGTGGAGATAAAAAACTGCTTGTTTACAGAATTCAGTTCTTAAATTCATCATATTATAAGCGAAGAGATAATTCTTCTTCACAATATCAGGGAAAAGTAATCGAGGAGACAAAGAGTGACTTCAGGCTGTGAGTAAACGCAAGAAGGAATCCTTAGTTGAGAATTACCCCAAGAATTAAAATGGTTTAACAGTGAGATTTCCCTTCAGATTGAACAGGAGTAGTCACAGCAAATAAAACTAGGACAGGGAAATGGGACTGAAGAGCCAGGAATGTATCCTTGCTGCCTCGTTTCCATGGGAACCCCTCTTTCTTCCTATCATTAGCAGCCACGGAGAATCAGCTCCTCAATCTCCATATGTCAGAAGGCATCTATAAGACATTGTTGAAAAATACCAGAGAGGAGGAGCCCTAATTAAAGGAATATCTATTGGAATTCAGGGTAGAAGGCGGAACAACGGAAGGAATTGGATTAAAAAGTAGGAAACAAAGAGCATTTATGAGAGTTTTGGTGGGGGGGTTGATTTTGGGAGACACCAGGCCCTGGTGAGGCCTCACATATACTACTGGAACATAGCTCTGGGGTCGGGCATGCAGGCACTGTGGGTGGAGAGACAAGTGGGGTTGGTAAGTGCGTGGGTTCTGCGGGTCGATGGGTGGGTAAGAGATGGGGCAGAAAGCAACTCTGCACAGGCGGGCGGGCAAACTGGCAAGCATTTGGGATGGGTGAGCAACGGGGCAGGAAGCGCTGACACGGGTGGGGAGGCCAAGAAGCACTTGAAGTAAGTGATGGATGTAAAAGTACTCAGGATGGCCACATTAGTTGGGCAACACATAGAATCATACAACACAGAAGGAGGGCATCTGGCCCATCGTGCCTGTGCTGGCACTTTGAAAGAACTATCCATGTAATCCCACTCCCCTGTTCTTTCCCCATAGCCCTGCAAATTTCCCCCTTCAAGTTTTTATCCAATTCCCTTTTGAATTTTATTCTTGAATCAACTTCCATCACTCTTTCAGGCAGTCCATGCCAGATCACAACAACTCACTGCATATAAAGTGTTACTATAGGTCACCTCTGGTTCTTTTGCCAATGACGTTAAATCTGTATCCTCTGGTAACCGACCCATCTGCCATTGGAAACAGTTTCTCCTTATTTACTCTATCAAAACCCATCAAGATTTTGAACACCTGTATCAGATCTGCGCACAAACTTCTCTGCTCTAGGGAGAACAGGCCCAGTTTCTCTTGTCTCTCCACATAACTGAAGTCTTCCATCATTTCCAGACCTACTCATTTTCCCTCGCCATTCTCATCTTCATAACTGCTTTAAGTCTCTCTCTCTCTCTTTATTACTCAAAGCTCATCCCACTAGCTTCGTCCGTGCTCCCCACTCACCAAATTCTGAAGAGCCCACTCCACCACACATCTTTTTAGTTCTGAGACTTTTCAACACTTCATCCAGTTTTCACCGCACACTCACCTCCACAATCTCTTCCCCACTCAACACAACCCCTTCCCCACTCACCACAACCTCTTCCCCACACACCACAACCCCTTCCACAGGCACCACAACCTCTTCCCCACTCACCACCACAACCTCTGGTGGCCAATCTGATTGCCTCAGCTTCCTGATGGGAGGCTGAGGTTAAAGTTACCCCCTCTTCCCCGATAAGATCACCAGCTATTAAGGAGGTGCATCCCTTTAAATTTGAGCAGCAGCCAATTTCTCATTCTGCATTACATGAGCTACTGTTACAAAACTCAAAATGATGCCATGATCTTATGGTAATTATTGAAATGAGCTGGCCAAGCAGACTGTGGGCAATCAGCTTAATGCTGATTTTGTCAGCTTTGCACTAACAGCTCACCAGTCCCTCCTCCACTTCATCAGTTTCACAAAATGGGCCACTCCAGAGTCCAGGATGTGGGGAAATGAAACAACATTTACATAGAATTACATAGAATTTACAGCACAGAAAAAGGCCATTCAGCCCATCAGGTCTATGCCAGTGTTTATGCTCCACTTGATGAATTCAATTGAAGGTGAGATCAGGCAGGGTGAGAAACTAACATTGCAATATTTCCCGTCCGCATCCCGCCGGGCAACTTATTAAAATTTCCCCCAATGTATCTCTGGTCTGTGCTTAACCCCAGCCAGCCTCAAACAGCTTGCAGTCCTTATATGGGTTCTCAACCTTGGGCCTGCATCACCCTCCACGTTATAACCGAGCAGGTTATGTCACATGACATCAGTGAAAACCATGGCAACACAGAGGGAAGTGGGTTTCACCAGTAGCTGAAGTGCAGATGCTGAAAAACAGAATTTAGTTTTTAAATTCATCAAATTATAAATGAAGAGATAATTCTTCTTGGCAATATCAGGGAAAAGTCATCGAGGAGACAAAGAGTGACGTCAAGCTGTGAGTAAACAAAAGAATGAATCCTTAGTTGAGAATTACCCCCAAGAATTAAAATGGTTTAACAGTGAGACTTCCCTTCAGATTGAACAGGCAAGTCATAGCAAATAAAACTAGGACAGGGAAATGGGACTGAAGAGCCAGGAATGCCTCCTGCTGCCTCATTTCCATGGGAACGCTAGTAGGCCGAGTTCCAGGCCCAGGTCCGCCTCTTTGGTGAATCCTGGAGTGATGTAAATGGGTCATTGGCCCAGTGTTAATCATCTTCCCTCTTACTTCCTATCATTAGCAGCTGGGGAGAATCAGCTCCTTAATCTCTATGTATGCATCACAAGGCACCTTTAAGACGTTGTTGAAAGAAATCAGAGAGGAGGTGTACAGGGCAGTGGGTACAGTAATGGAAGGTTCATAGAAAATGAGCCTTAATTAAAGGAATATCTATTAGAATTCAGGGTAGAAGGCAGAACAACGGAAGGAATTGGATTTAAAACTAGGAAAGAAAGAGCATTTACGTGGGGGTCGATTTTGGGAGACACCAGGCCCTAGTGAGGCCTCACATATACTAGTGAAAAAAGCTCTGGGGTCGGGCATGCAGGGAGGTTGGTAGGCACTGTGGGTGGAGAGACAAGCTGGATTGGTAAGTGCGCGGGTTCTGTGGGTCGATTGGTGGGTAAGAGGTGGGGCAGAAAGCAACTCTGCACAGGCGGGCGGGCAAGCTGGCAAGCAATTGGGATGGGTGAGCAACGGGGCAGGAAGCACTGACACGGGAGGGGAGGCCAAGAAGCACTTGAAGTAGGTGATGCATGTAGAAGTAGTTATGTAGGATCTAGTGAAACAGTTTCTCCTTATTTACTCTATCAAATCCCATCAAGATTTTGAGCACCTGTTTCAGATCTGCCCACAACCTTCTCTGCTCTAAGGAGAACAGGATCAGTTTCTCTAGTCTCTCCACGTAACTGAAGTCTTTCATCATTTCCTGACCTACTCATTTTCCCTCGCCATTCTCATCTTCATACCTGCTTTACATTACATCAGTGACTACACTTCAATAATACTTCATTGGTTTTAAAGCGCTTTGAGACGTCCGGTGGTCGTGAAAGGCGCTGTATAAATGCACGTCTTTCTTTCTTTACGTCTCTCTCTTTCTTACTCAAAGCTCATCCAACTAGTCTTGGCCGTGTTCCCCACTCACCAAATTCTGAAGACCCCACTCCACCACACATCCTTTTAGTTCTGAGACTTTTCAACACTTCATCCAGTTTTCACCACCCACTCACCTCCACAACCTCTTTCCCACTCAACACAACCTCTTTCCCATTCAACACAACTAGAGTGCAGTTTGTCACGGAGTGCAGATTGGAACAGAGTGTTAAGCTACGAGTTTGGTGAGTGAGGGAATGCGGGGAGGTGTTCCTTCCTTTTTCCATCTTTGTCAGCTTCCTGGTGCGGCGACGGACCTGCGTGAGGCGAGGCGGCGGCAGAGGGTTTAAAAGGCTCCAGAGACCAGGTAAGGCGGGACCAGTCTCTGAACTCGGAGGGAGGGAGAGAGGTAAAAAATAATCGAGGTGTGACGTCACCAGAAAGCAGGTAAGTAATTGGTTGGTGAGTATTTCTCTCTTTTTAAACTTAAACTCTGTGATTTATAGTTTCTAAGGTGTGATATTCATCAGGCGGGGCAGAGGGTATTTAAAAAATATTAATAAATTTAATTAATTACATAGAATGGGTTACTGCTGCAATATGTGGGAGCTGGTGGACACCATTGATGCTCACGGTGATCACATTTGCAGTAAGTGTTGGCTGCTCGAGGAACTCCGGCTCCGTGTTGATGAGCTGGAGTCCGAGCTTCAAACACTGTGACACATCAGGGAGGGGGAGAGTTACCTGGACTCTGTGTTCCAGGAAGTAGTCACACCAATTAGATTAACTAATTCAGATGTAGTCCGTGGTCAGGGACAGGAGGGTGTGACTATGAGTGAGGCAGGTACGGGGATCCAGGAGGTAGTGTTGGAGGAGCCGCAGCCCTTGCTCTTGTCCAACAGGTTCGAGGCTCTTACTCCCTGTGAGGACGGGAGCAGGGACTGCAGGGAGGATGAGCAACCTGGCCACAGCACTGTGGAACGGGGGGCCATTTAAGTGGGGGGAGTAAAAAGAAATGTTGTAGTGGTAGGGGATAGTATCATAAGGGGGATAGATAGGGTTCTTTGCAGCCGAGAGCGAGAGTCCCGAAGGTTGTGTTGCCTGCCCGGTGCCAGGGTTAAGGACATCTCCTCTGGGCTGGAGAGAAACTTGGAGTGGGAGGGGGAGGATCCAGTTGTCATGGTCCATGTTGGTACCAACGACATAGATAGGACAAGGAAAGAGGTTCTGCTGAGGGAGTATGAGCTGCTAGGGGCCAAATTAAGAAGCAGAACCACAAGGGTAATAATCTCTGGATTACTACCTGAGCCACGAGCAAATTTGGCTAGGGTAAATAAAATCAGAGTTAAATGCGTGGCTCAAAGACTGGTGTGGGAGAAATGGGTTTTGCTTCTTGGGACACTGGCACCAGTACTGGGACGGGAGAGAGCTGTTCCGTTGGGACGGACTTCACTTGGCCAGTGCTGGGACTAGAATCCTGGCGAATCGAATAACTAGGGCTGTAGAGAGGTCTTTAAACTAATTAGTGGGGGGGAGGTTTCCAGAGAGCGAAGAATAAAAATGTCAGTGGAGAAGGCAATAGAGCAAATTAGCAGTGGGGAAATTAAAAACCAGAGCGTGTCAGGAAAGGACAGAATATACAAAGATAAAGGTAAAGTAGTAAAGGGGGTAAAAGCAGGAATAAATTGTCACAAAACATGTTTAAAAGTTCTTTATCTGAATGCACGCAGTATTCGTAACAAAATAGACGAGTTGACGGTACAAATAACTACACATGGGTATGATCTGGTGGCCATTACAGAAACATGGCTGCGAGGTGACCATGACTGGGAACTAAACATCCAGGGGTATTTGACTATTAGGAAGGACAGACAGGAAGGAAAGGGAGGTGGGGTGGCTATGTTAATAAAGGATGGAATCACTGCAATAATGAGAAATGATATTGGGTCAAAGGATCAGGATAGTGAAACAGTTTGGGTGGAGATAAGGAACAATAAGGGGAAAAAGTCACTAGTGGGCATAGTCTATAGGCCTCCTAACAGTTGTAACTCTATTGGTCGGATTATAAATCAGGAAATAGTTGGGGCTTGTAATAAGGGAACAGCTATAATCATGGGAGATTTTAACTTTCATATTGACTGGACAAATCAAATTGGGCAGGGCAGCCTTGAGGAAGAGTTCATAGAGTGCATTAGGGACGGGTTCCTTGAGCAGTATGTTACTGAACCAACCAGGGGGCAGGCAATCTTAGATCTGGTCCTGTGGAATGAGACAGGATTAATAAAAAATGTCCTAGTAAAGGATCCCCTTGGAATGAGTGACCATAACATGGTTGAATTCCAAATTCAGTTGGAGGGTGAGAGAGTTGGATCGCAAACCAGCGTACTAAGCTTAAATAAAGGAGACTATGAAGGTATGAGAGTAGAGTTGACTAAAGTGGACTGGGAAAATAGATTAAGGTGTAAGACGGTACAGGAGCAGTGGTGTACATTCAAGGAGGTATTTCACAACTTTCAAGAAAAATATATTCCACTGAGGAAAAAGGGGCGTAAAAGAAAAGACAGCCATCCGTGGCTAAGTAAAGTAATGAAGGATAGTATCCGACTGAAAACAAGGGCATATAAAGTAGCCAAATCTAGTGGGAGGATAGAAGATTGGGAAGCATTTAAAAGCCAGCAAAGAATAACTAAAAGATTAATTAAGAAGGGGAAGATAGATTATGAAAGTAAACTAGCAAAAAATATAAAAACAGATAGCAAGAGTTTCTACAGTTATATAAAAAGAAGAAGGGTGGCTAAAGTGAATGTTGGTCCCTTAGAGGACGAGACCGGGAAATTAGTAGTGGGGAACACGGAGATGGCAAATACGCTGAACAAATATTTTGTATCAGTCTTTACAGTAGAGGATACTAAAAATATCCCAACACTGGACAAACGGGGGGCTATGGGGGGGAGGAGCTAAACACGATTAAAATCACTAAGGAGATGGTACTCGGTAAGATAATGGGACTTAAGGCGGATAAATCCCCTGGACCTGATGGCTTACATCCTAGGGTCTTGAGAGAAGCAGCGGTAGGGATTGCGGATGCATTGGTGGTAATTTTCCAAAACTCCCTGGATTCGGGAAAGGTCCCAGCAGATTGGAAAACTGCTAATGTAACGCCCTTATTTAAAAAGGGAGGTAGACAAAAGGCTGGAAACTATAGACCAGTTAGCCTAACATCTGTGGTTGGTAAAATGTTGGAATCCATTATTAAAGAAGCAGTAACAGGACATTTGGATAAGCATAATTTAATCGGACAGAGTCAGCATGGTTTTATGAAGGGGAAATCATGCTTGACAAATTTGCTCGAATTCTTTGAGGACGTAACAAACAGGGTGGATAAAGGGGAACCAGTGGATGTGGTGTATTTGGACTTCCAAAATGTATTTGATAAGGTGCCACACAAAAGATTACTGCACAAGATAAAAAATCACGGGATTGGGGGTAATATACTGGCATGGGTGGAAGATTGGCTATCTAACAGAAAACAGAGAGTTGGGATAAATGGTTCATTCTCGGGTTGGCAATCAGTAATTAGTGGTGTTCCGCAAGGGTCAGTGCTGGGACCCCAACTCTTTACAATCGATATTAACGATTTGGAGGAGGGGACCAAGTGCAACGTATCCAAGTTTGCTGACGATACAAAGATGGGAGGAAAAGCAGTGAGTGAGGAGGACATAAAAAACCTGCAAAAGGACATAGACAGGCTAAGTGAGTGGGCGGAAATTTGGCAGATGGAATATAATGTTGGAAAGTGTGAGGTTATGCATTTTGGCAGAAAAAATCAAAGAGCAAGTTATTATCTAAATGGAAAGAAACTGCAAAGTGCTACAGTACAAAGGGATCTGGGGGTCCTGGTGCATGAAACACCGAAGGTTAGTATGCAGGTACAGCAGGTGATCAGGAAGGCCAATGGAATCTTGGCTTTTATTGCAAGGGGGATGGAGTATAAAAGCAGGGAAGTCTTGCTTCAGTTATACAAGGTACTAGTGAGGCCACACCTGGAATACTGCGTACAGTTTTGGTTTCCATATTTAAGAAAAGATATACTTGCTCTCGAGGCAGTTCAGAGAAGGTTCACTCGGTTGATTCCGGAGATGAAGGGTGTCATAAATCGCAAGTAACAACTCAGGAAGTACTACTGGGCGGCCAGCTGGGGCGCCGTCCAGGGAGTATAAATACTCAGGCATGGGCCCACCTTGGGGAGAGACAATCTGGAAACAGGAAGCTAGTGACTGCTAACTAGACCTCCATGTTTTGTTACAAGTTGATTAAAGCCTTGCTTTATGTTCAAGTGCGTAGTGAGTCTTTATTACGTCAAGGGGGTTGACTTATGAGGAAAGGTTGAGTAGGTTGGGCCTCTACTCATTGGAATTCAGAAGAATGAGAGGCGATCTTATCGAAACATATAAGATTGTGAGGGGGCTTGATCGGGTGGAGGCGGGGAGGATGTTTCCACTGATGGGTGAGACTAGAACTAGGGGGCATAATCTTAGAATAAGGGGCTGCCGTTTCAAAACTGAGATGAGGAGAAACTTCTTCACTCAGAGGGTAGTAAATCTATGGAATTTGCTACCTCAGAGAGCTGTGGAAGCTGCGACATTAAATAAATTTAAAACGGAGATAGACAGTTTCCTAGCTGATAAGGGAATTAAGGGTTATGGGGAACGGGCAGGGAAGTGGACGTGAGTCTAGGTTCGGATCAGCCATGATCCTATTGAATGGCGGAGCAGGCCCGAGGGGCCATATGGCCTACTCCTGCTCCTACTTCTTATGTTCTTATGTTCCCCACTCAACACAACCCTTTCCCCACTCAACACAACCCTTTCCCCACTCAACACAACCCTTTCCCCACTCAACACAACCCTTTCCCCACTCAACACAACCCATTCCCCACTCAACACAACCCATTCCCCACTCAACACAACCCATTCCCCACTCAACACAACCCTTTCCCCACTCAACACAACCCATTCCCCACTCAACACAACCCTTTCCACAGGCACCACAACCTCTTCCCCACTCACCACCACAACCTCTGGTGGCCAATCTAATTGCATCAGCTTCCTGATGGGAGGGTGAGGTTAAAATTAGTCCCTCTTCCCGTATAAGATCACCTGCCATTAAGGAGGTCCATCCCTTTAAATTTGAGCTGCAGCCAACTTTTTCTCATTCTGCATTACACCAGCTACTGTTACAAACCCAAAATTATGCCATGATCTTGTGGTAATTATTGAAATGAGCTGACCATGCAGACTGTGGGCAATCAGCTTAATGCACCTTTTGTCAACTTTGCTCTAACAGCTCACCAGTTCCCCCTCCACTTCATCAGTTTCACAAAATGGGCCACTCCAGAGTCCAGGACATGGGTAAATGAAACAACATTTACATAGAATTACATAGAATTTACAGCACAGAAACAGACCATTCAGCCCATCAGGTCTATGCCAGTGTTTATGCTCCACACGATGAATTCAATGGAAAGTGAGATCAGGTGGGGTGCGAAACCAGCGTTGCAATATTTCCTGACCGCATCCCGACGGGCGACTTAGATTAAAATTTCCCCCATTGTATCTCAGGTCTGTGCTTAACCCCAGCCAGCCTCAAACAGCTTGCAGTCCTTATATGGGCTCTCAACCTCGGGCCTACATCACCCCTCCACATTGTAACTGAGGAGGTTATGTCACATGACATCACAGTGAAAACCATGGCAACCCAGAGGGAAGTGGTTTTCACCAGTAGCTGATGTGCAGATGCTGAAAAGCTCTCGACAAGTAAGGGGCAAGTTTGCTTAAAGCCTACCAAAGTCTTCAAAATCTCTGGAGATCAAAATTGTTTGTTAACACAACTCAGTTTTTAAACCCATCAGGATCTGTGGTGCCCAAAACCATTTGTTTCCAGAATTCAGTTTGTAAATTGATCCAAATCTGTGGAGATCAAAAACTTTTTGTTTTCAGAATTCAGTTCTTAAATTCATCAAATTATAACCGTAGAAATAATTCTTCTTCACAATATCAGGGAAAAGTTATCGAGGAGGCAAAGAGTGACTTCAGACTGTGAGTAAACGCAAGAAGGAATCCTTAGTTGAGAATTACCCCAAGAATTAAAATAGTTAAACAGTGAGATTTCCCTTCAAATTGAACAGGCAGAGTCACAGCAAATAAAACTAGGACAGGAAAACCAATGTGACGAGCCAGGAATGCCTCCCTGCTTCCTTGTTTCCATAGGAACACGAGCAGGCTGAGGTCCAGGCCCAGGCCCAGGTCCGTCTCTTTGGGGAAGACGCAGGTAATCCTGCAGTGATGTAAATGGGTCATTGGCCCAGTGTTAATGGTCTCCACTCTTTCTTAATATTATTAGCAGCCGGGGAGAATCAGCACCTCAATCTCCATGCATCAGAATACATCTATAAGACATTATTGAAAGAAATCAGAGATGTGGTGTGCAGGACAACGGGTACAGTAATGGAAGGTTCATATAAAATGAGCTCTAATTAAAGGAATATCTGTTGGAATTCAGGGTGGAAGGTGGAACGAGGGAAGGAATTGGATTAAAAACTAGGAACGAAAGAGCATTTGTGAGATGTGTGGGGATCGGTTTTGTGAGCCACCAGGCCCTGGTGAGGCCTCACATATACCAGTGGAACAAAGCTCTGGGGTCGGGCACGCAGGGAGGTGGGGAGGCAGTGTGGGTGGAGAGACAAGTGGGGTTGGTAAGTTTGTTTCCGCATGTCACCTCTGGTTCTTTTGCCAATGATCTTAAATCGGTGTCCTCTGGTTACCGACCCTTCTGCCATTGAAGACAGTTTCTCCTTATTTACTCGATCAAAACCCATCAAGATTTTGAACACCTGTATCAGATCTCCCCATAATGTTCTCTGCTGTAAGGAGAACAAGCTCAGTTTCTCTAGTCTCTCCACCTAACTGAAGTCTTTAATCTCTGGTATCATTTGCTGAACTACTCCTTTTCCCTCACAATTCTCTTCTTCGTAACTGCCCTAATTCTCTCTCTTCCTTACTCAAAGCTCATTCCACTAGCTTCGTCCGTGCTCCCCACTCATCAAATTCTGAAGACCCCACTCCACCACACAACCTTTTAGTTCTGAGACTTTTCAACACATCATCGAGTTTTCACCACACACTCACCTCCACAACCCCTTCCCCACTCAACACAACCACTTGCCCACTCACCCCAACCCCTTCCCCTCTCAACACAACCCCTTCCAAACACACCACAACCCCTTCCACACTCACCACAACACCATTCCCACACACCGCAAACCATTCCCCACTGACCATCAACCTCATTCTCACTCACCACAACCTCTTCCCCACTCACAACCACAACCTCTGGTGGCCAAGCCAATGCATCAGTTTCCCGCTGGGAGGGTGAGGTTAAAATTACCCCCTCTTCCTATATAAAATCACCTTCCATTAAGGAGGTGCATCCCTTTAAATTTGAGCTGCTGCCAACTTTCTCGCATTTCACATTACACCAGCTACTGTCACAAATCCAAAATGATGTCAGGATCTTATGGTAATTATTGAAATGATCTGACCATGCAGACTGTGGGCAATCAGCTTAATGTCCCTGTCATCAGCCTCGCGGTAATAGCTCACCATTCCCTCCTACGTTTCATCAGTTTCACAAAATGGGCACTCCAGAGTCCAGGATATGGGGAAATGAATCAGCATTTACATAGCATTAAATAGAATTTACAGCACAGAAACAAGCCATTCAGCCCATCAGGTCTATTCAGGTGTTTATGCTCCACACGATGACTTCAATGCAGAGTGAGATCGGGTGGGGTGCGAAACCGGTGTTGCAATATTTCCCATCAGTTTCCCGATGGGCGGCTTAGATTAAAATTGGCCCCAATGTATCTCAGGTCTGTGCTTAAGCCCAACCTGCCTCAAACAGCTAGCAGTCCTTATATGGACTCTCAACCTAGGGCCTACGTCACCCCTCCACATCATTATAACTGAGCAAGTTATGTGACATGACATCACAGTGAAAACCACGGCAACACAGAGGGAAGTGGTTTTCACCAGTAGCTGAAGTGCAGATGCTGAAAAGCTCTCGACAAGTAAGGGGCAAGTTTGTTCAAAGCTTACCAAAGTCTTCAGAATCTCTGGAGATCAAAATAGTTTGTTAACACAACTCAGTTTTTAAACTCATCAGGATCTATAGTGCTCAAAACCATTTGTTTCCAGAATTCAGTTTGTAAATTGATCCAAATCTGTGGAGATCAAAAACTGTTCACAGAATTCAGTCCTTAAATTCATCAAATTATAACCGTAGAGATAATTCTTCTTCACAATATCAGGGAAAAGTCATCGAGGAGACAAAGAGTGACTTCAGGCTGTGAGTAAACGCAAGAAGGAATCCTTAGTTGAGAATTACCCCAAGAATTAAAATGGTTTAACAGTGAGACTTCCCTTCAGATTGAACAGGAATAGTCACAGCAAATAAAACTAGGACAGGGAAAGAGGTCCGAAAAGCCAGGAATGTATCCCTGCTGCCTCGTTTCCATGGGAACGCTAGCAGGCTGAGGTCCAGGCCCAGGTCCACCCCTTTGGTGAAGGCTCAGGTAATCCTGGAATGAAGTAAATGGGTCATTGGCCCAAAGTTAATCATCTTCCCTCTTACTTCCTATCATTAGCAGCCACGGAGAATCGCCTTCTGAGGCATGGAGATTATGCAGCTGTTTCTATAAGGATCTATAAGACATTGTTGAAAGAAACCAGAGAGGAGGTGTACAGGGCAGCGGGTTCAGTAATGGAAGGTTTACATAAAATGAGCCCTAATTGGAATACCGGGTAGAAGGCGGAACATCGGAAGCAATTGGATTAAAAACTAGGAAAGAAAGAGCATTTATGGGGGGTGGGGTTTCAATTTTGAGAGACACCAGGCCCTGGTGAGGCCTCACATATACCAGTGGAAGAAAGCTCGGG
Source organism: Squalus acanthias (assembly GCA_030390025.1). Taxonomy (NCBI): domain Eukaryota; kingdom Metazoa; phylum Chordata; class Chondrichthyes; order Squaliformes; family Squalidae; genus Squalus; species Squalus acanthias. Next base: position 51,292,673 of record CM059437.1, on the reverse strand, counting down.
TCGGGCGGCAGGTTTGCAGGCACTGTGGGTGTAGAGACAGGTGGGGTTGGTAAGTGCGTGGGTTCTGCGGGTCGATGGGTGGGTAAGAGGTGGGGCAGAAAGCTATTCTGCACAGGCAGGCAGGCAAGCTGGCTGGCACTTGGGATGGGTGAGCAACGGGGCAGGAAGCGCTAAAACGGGTGGGGAGGCCAGGAAGCACCTGAAGTAAGTGATGGATGTAGAAGCCCTCAGGATGGGCGGGTTGGTTGGGCAACTCATAGAGCGATAGAATCATATAACACAGAACGAGGGCATTCGGCCCATCGTGGCTGTGCTGGCACTTTATGAAAGAGCATTCAATTAATCCCACTCCCCTGCTCTTTCCCCATAGCCCTGAAAATTTTCCCCTTCAAGTTTTTATCCAAATCCCTTTTGAAATTTATTATTGAATCTGCTTCCATCACTCTTTCAGGCAGTGCATTCCAGATCACACAACTCGCTGCATAAAACTATTTCCACATGTCACCTCTGGTTCTTTTGCCGATCACCTTAAATCAGTGTTCTCTGGTTAGCTACCCTTCTGCCATTGTAAAACCTTCTCCGCTCTAAGGAGAACAACCCCATTTTCTCTAGTCTCTCAATGCAACTGAAGTCTTTCAGCCCTGGTACCATCTCCTGAAGTACTCCTTTTCTCGAGACATTCTCTTTTTCGAAACTGCTCTAAGTCTCTCTCTTCCTTACTCAAAGCTCATCCCAATAGCCTTGGCCATGCTTCCCTCTCACCAAATTCTGAAGAACCCACCCCATCAGAGGCGGCGGACCTGGGTGGAGCGGCTGCGGCGAGGCGGAGGACTTAAGAGGCGGCGGCGACCAGGTAGGCCCACAGAGGCGGCGGACCTGGGTGGAGCGGCTGCGGCGAGGCGGAGGACTTAAGAGGCGGCGGCGACCAGGTAGGCCCACAGAGGCGGCGGACCTGGGTGGAGCGGCTGCGGCGAGGCGGAGGACTTAAGAGGCGGCGGCGACCAGGTAGGCCCACAGAGGCGGCGGACCTGGGTGGAGCGGCTGCAGCGAGGCGGAGGACTTAAGAGGCGGCGGCGACCAGGTAGGCCCACAGAGGCGGCGGACCTGGGTGGAGCGGCTGCGGCGAGGCGGAGGACTTAAGAGGCGGCGGCGACCAGGTAGGCCCACAGAGGCTTTTAAAGTGCGGGACACAGTGGTTGCTGGGTAAGTGATTAATTTTTACCTGTATATAAGTTGGGCGGTTCCTAAACCCGAGACACTACACTTGTAGTGTCCCCCACCCTTCCTCCTCCTCTAACCTAAAGGAGGTGAGTGACTATCAGGTAAGCTCTTTTTTGTTCTAGTTTAATCTGCAAGTTACCTGGAGGGGATGGCAGGGGAGGCAGTGAAATGTTCCTCCTGCAGAATGTTTGAGGTGAGGGACGCCGTAGGTGTCCCTGCTGATTACACCTGTGGGAAGTGCACCCATCTCCAGCTCCTCGAAAACCATGTTAGGGAACTGGAGCTGGAGCTGGATGAACTTCGGATCATTCGGGAGGCAGAGGAGGTCATAGATAGAAGCTTCAGGGATGTAATTACTCCAAAGCATGAAGATAGATGGGTGACGGTGAGAGGGGCTAGGAGGAAGCAGTCAGTGCAGGGATCCTCTGTGGTCGTTCCCCTCAGTAACAGGTATACCGCTTTGAATACTGTTGAGGGGGACGACTTACCAGTGGTAAGCCACGGTGACCGGATCTCCGGCGCTGGGTCGGTCCCTGTGGCTCAGAAGGGAAGGGGGGAGAGCAGGAGAGCAATAGTTATTGGGGACTCAATAGTCAGAGGGACAGATAGGAGGTTCTGTGGCAGCAAAAGAGACTCACGGATGGTATGTTGCCTCCCGGGTGCCAGGGTCCGTGACGTCTCGGACCGTGTTTTCAGAATCCTCAAAGGGGAAGGGGAACAATCACAAGTCGTGGTACACATCGGTACCAACGACATAGGTAGGAGAAGGGACGGGGATTTAAAACAGGAATTTAAGGAGCTAGGTTGGAAGCTGAGAGCCAGTACAAACCATGTTGTAATTTCTGGTTTGTTGCCGGTGCCACGTGCTAGCGAGTTGAGGAACAGGGAGAGAGTGCAGATAAACACGTGGCTGCAGGGATGGTGTAGGGGGGAGGGTTTCAGTTATGTGGATAATTGGAGCACATTCTGGGGAAGGTGGGACCTGTACAAACAGGACGGTTTGCACCTGAACCAGAGGGGCACCAATATCCTGGGAGGGAAATTTGCTACGGCTCTTCGGGGGGGTTTAAACTAATTTGTCAGGAGGATGGGAAAAAGGGCTGTAGTCCACGAGCCAGTGGTGAGTGTAGGGAGGTACTGAGGAGGGTATCAAGGTCGCAGGAATGTACCGGCAGACAGGAAGATGGCTTGAAGTGTGTCTACTTCAATGCAAGGAGCATCCGGAATAAGGTAGGAGAACTTGGAGCGTGGATTGGTACTTGGGACTATGATGTGGTGGCCATTACGGAGACATGGTTAGAACAGGGACAGGAATGGTTGTTGGAAGTTCCGGGGTATAGATGTTTCAGTAAGAGTAGGGAAGTTGGTAAGAAAGGTGGGGGAGTAGCATTGTTAATCAAGGATAGTTTAACAGCGGCAGAAAGGCAGTTCGAGGGGGATCTGCCGTCTGAGGTAATATGGGCTGAAGTTAGAAATAGGAAAGGAGCGGTCCCGTTGTTAGGAGTTTTCTACAGGCCCCCAAATAGTAATAAAGATGTGGAGGAAGAAATTGCAAAGCAGATTATGAATAGGTGTGGAGGTCACAGAGTAGTTGTCATGGGTGACTTCAACTTTCCAAATATTGATTGGAACCTTTATAGGTCAAACAGTTTGGATGGGATAGTTTTTGCACAGTGTGTGCAGGAGGGTTTCCTGACACAATATGTGGATAGGCCGACAAGAGGTGGGGCCACGTTGGATTTGGTACTGGGTAATGAACCGGGCCAAGTGTTTGATTTGTATGTGGGAGAGCACTTTGGAGATAGTGACCACAATTCGGTAACTTTCACTATTGCAATGGAGAGGGATAGGGCCATACGGCAGGGCAGGGTTTATAATTGGGGGAGGGGTAATTATGATGCGATTAGGCAAGAATTAGGGAGTATAAGATGGGAACAGAAACTATCAGGGAAAGGCACAAACGAAAAGTGGAGCTTTTTCATGGAGCAATTACTGCGTGTCCTTGATAGGTATGTCCCTGTCAGGCAGGGAGGAAATGGCCGAGTGAGAGAACCATGGTTCACAAAAGAGGTTGAATGTCTAGTCAAGAGGAAAAAGGAAGTGTATGTAAGGATGAGAAAACAAGGTTCAGTTGGGTCGATTGAGGGGTACAAGGTAGCAAGGAATGAGCTAAAAAAAGAGCTTAGGAGAGCTAGGAGGGGGCATGAGAAGTCCTTGGCGGGTCGGATCAAGAAAAATCCCAAGGCTTTTTACTCTTATGTGAGAAATAAAAGAATGACCAGGGTGAGGGTAGGGCCGGTCAAGGACAGTAGTGGGAACTTGTGCATGGAGTCAGAAGAGATAGGAGAGGTGATGAATGAATACTTTTCGTCAGTGTTCACCGAGGAGAGGGGCCATGTTCTTGAGGATGAGAGTGTGATAAAGGTGGATAGGCTGGAGGTGGTAGATGTTCTGAGGGAAGATGTTTTAGCAATTTTGAAGAACCTGAGGGTCGATAAGTCCCCTGGGCCAGATGGGATATATCCTAGGATTCTTTGGGAGGCAAGGGAGGAGATTGCAGAGCCTCTGGCTTTGATCTTTGGGTCCTCACTGTCCACGGGGATGGTGCCAGAGGACTGGAGAGTGGCGAATGTTGTTCCTCTCTTCAAGAAAGGAAATAGGAATGACCCTGGTAATTATAGGCCGGTTAGTCTTACTTCGGTGGTTGGTAAGATAATGGAAAAGGTCCTGAGGGATAGGATTTATGACCATTTGGAAAGGGGCAACTTAATCAGGGATAGTCAACACGGATTCGTGAAGGGTAAGTCTTGCCTAACAAATTTGATTGAATTCTTTGAGGAGGTAACTAAGTGTGTAGATGAAGGTAGAGCAGTTGATGTCGTATACATGGATTTTAGTAAGGCGTTTGATAAGGTTCCCCATGGTCGTCTCATGAAGAAAGTAAGGAGTTGTGGGATAGAGGGAAATTTGGCCGATTGGATAAGTAACTGGCTATCTCATAGAAGGCAGAGGGTGGTGGTGGATGGAACATTTTCGGACTGGAGACCAGTTACCAGCGGTGTGCCACAGGGGTCGGTGCTGGGTCCTCTGCTGTTTGTGATTTTTATCAATGACTTGGAGGAGGGGACTGAAGGGTGGATCAGTAAATTTGCTGATGACACCAAGATTGGTGGAGTAGTGGATGAGGTGGAGGGCAGTTGTAGGCTGCAAAGAGACATTGATAGGATGCAGAGCTGGGCCGAAAAATGGCAGATGGAATTTAACCCTGATAAGTGCGAGGTGATTCATTTTGGTAGGGCAAATTTGAATAAGGATTACAGGGTCAACGGCAGGGTTCTGAGGAACGTGGAGGAGCAGAGGGATCTGGGGGTTCATATCCACAGATCTCTGAAGGTTGCCACTCAAGTGGATAGAGCAGTAAAGAAGGCCTATTGTGTGTTAGCGTTTATTAACAGAGGGTTTGAGTTTAAGAACCGTGAGGTTATGCTGCAACTGTACAGGACCTTGGTGAGACCACATTTGGAATATTGTGTACAGTTCTGGTCACCTCACTATAGGAAGGACGTAGAAGCATTGGAAAGAGTGCAAAGGAGATTTACCAGGATGCTGCCTGGTTTGGGGGGGAGGTCTTATGAGGAAAGATTGAGGGAGTTGGGGCTTTTCTCTTTAGAGCGGAGGAGGATGAGAGGCGACTTAATAGAGGTTTATAAGATGATGAGGGGGATAGATAGAGTGGATGTTCAGAGACTATTTCCTCGGGTAGAGGCAGCTGTTACAAGGGGGCATAACTATAAGGTGCATGGGGGGAGATATAGAAGGGATGTCCGAGGTAGATTCTTTACTCAGAGAGTGGTTGGGGTGTGGAATGGACTGCCTGCTGTGATAGTGGAGTCGGACACTTTAGGAACTTTCAAGCGGTTATTGGATAAGCACATGGAGCACACCAGAGTGATAGGGAGTGTGATAGCTTGATCTTGGTCTCGGACAATGCTCGGCACAACATCGAGGGCCGAAGGGCCTGTACTGTGCTGTACTGTTCTATGTTCTATCACATAACCTTTTAGTTCTGAGCCTTTTCAACACTTCTTTTTCACCACGCAGGCACCTCCACAACCCCTTCCCCACTCACCACAACCCCTTCCCCACTCACCACAACCCCTTCCCCACTCACCACATCCCCTTCCCCACTCACTGAACCCCTTCCCCACTCACTGAACCCCTTCCCCACTCACTGAACCCCTTCCCCACTCACTGAACCCCTTCCCCACTCACTGAACACCTCCCCCACTCACTGAACCCCTTCCCCACTCACTGAACCCCTTCCCCACTCACCAGCAACCTCATTCTCTCTCACCACAACCTCTTCGCCATTCACAACCAGAAGCGCTGGTGGCCAATCTGATCGTATCAGTTTCCCGCTGGGAGGGTGATGTTAAAATTGACCCCTCTTCCCATATAAGATCACCTGCCATTAAGGAGGTGCATCCCTTTAAATTTGAGCTGCAGCCCACGTTTTTGAATTCCCCATTACACCAGCTACTGTCACAAACTCAAAACGATGTCAGGATCTTATAGTAATTATTGAAATGAGCTGACCATGCTGACTGTCAGCCAGTTTAATGCCCCTTTAGCCAGCTTTGTGCTCACCATTCCCTCCTCCACTTCATCAGTTTCACAAAATGGGCCACTCCAGAGTCCAGGATATGGGGAAATGAATCAACAATTACATAGAATTATATAGAATTTACAGAAAAGGTAATTCAGCACATCAGGTCTATGCTGGTGTTTATGCTCCACACGATGTCTTAAATGGAGAGTGAGATCGGGTGGGGTGCGAAACCAGTGTTGTAATATTTCCTGACAGTTTCCCGATGGCCATCTTCAATTAAAATTGCCCCCAGTGTATTTCAGGTCTGTGCTTAACCCCAGCCAGCCTCAAACAGCTTGCAGTCCTTATATGGGCTTCAAATTCGGGCCTGCATCATCCTCCACATTATAACTGAGGAGGTTATGTCACATGACATCACAGTGAAAACCATGGCAACCCAGAGGGAAGTGGGTTTCACCAGTAGCTGAAGTGCAGATGCTGAAAAGCTCTCGACAAGTAAGGGACAAGTTTGCTTAAAGCTTATCAAAGTCTTTAGAATCTCTGGAGACCAAAACAGTTTGTTAACGCAACTCAGTTTAGAAACTCATGAGGATCTGTGGTGCCCAAAACCATTTGTTTCCAGAATTCAGTTTGTAAATTGATCCGAATCTGTGGAGATCAAAAACTGTTTGTTTACAGAATTCAGTTCTTAAATTCATCAAATTATAACCGAAGAGATAATTCTTCTTCACAATATCATGGAAGAGAAAGAGTGACTTCAGGCTGTGAGTAAACAAAAGAAGGAATGCTTAGTTGAGAATTACCCCAAGAATTAAAATGGTTTAACAGTGAGATTTCCCTTCAGATTGAACAGGAATAGTCACAGCGAATAAAACTAGGACAGGGAAACAGGACTGAAGAGCCAGTAATGTATGCCTGCTGCCTCGTTGTCATGGGAACGCTAGCAGGCCGAGCTCCCCTTTGGGGAAGGCCCAGGTAATCCTGGAGTGATGTAAGTGGGTTATTGGCTCAGTATTAATCGTCTCCCCTCTTACTTCCTATCATTAGCAGCTGGGGAGGAACAGCCCCTTACGCTCCATGCATCAGAAGGCATCTATAAGACATTGTTGAAAGAAACCAGAGAGGAGGTGTACAGGGCAGCGGGTACAGTAGGGTGACCATACGTCCCCGTTTTCCAGGGACAGTCCCCGGATTAGGTACTGTGTCCCTGGACAAACAATGTCCCCGGAAGGATCCCCAGTTCTGGAAACTCGTCCCCGAATCAAATGTTCAGTGATTAAAGTAAAATAGTTTCAGGCAATAAACAAGAACGCTGGCCTACAGATTTGGAAAATAAATTTAAAATTTCACCCCATTATTTACATCCAAAAACAATATATTATAATTAGATATCGCAGGTAAGGCTGATGTTTCAACAACCTTGGTCGTGATGTGCTGGAGGCGCCGCCCACCATGTCGTCTAACCCCGGTGACTAATGGTTGATGGCGGAACTGACCAATCAAAGCAGGGGGAAATTGAGCTGCATCTACATCATAAATAAATTAGACGAATAAAGTGTGGGCAGAGGCGGGATTATCCGATGAAAGATGGAGGGCTAGTCGGTGGTGTATTTGTGAAAGAATGGAGCAAATACAGTGGGCCAAATTTAAGAGATTTAACCAGTATCTTTTTAGTACTTGGATATCTTGTGTTCTTACAAATTCATGTGCTTTATTCATCCCCTAGTTCTAAAGAACTCTGGTCCCAAAAAATTGATTTATTTTCATAGATGCTGATTGAGCTGTTTGTTTTTGTTTCAAACTTCTAGCGTATGTAGATTTTTTAAATCTCATCTAATCAATCTTTAAAGCCCACAGATTCACTTTTTAGGCCCTTTCGTCTTTGTTTTTAGCTTGTGTGCAGTCATACTGAAATATACACTTGTAGTACATTAGTGGCCAACAGTTTAGTGGGAATGGGGTCAAGGGAGCCAGGAACTTGGTCTCATTCACATAGAGCAGGAGGTAAGAGAGAAACTAGAGAAAGACATGGGTTCAGGGCTAGGGCACAGGGGAGCCTTGGGAGAAGTTTGGCTTGGTGGACAAGGGAATTGGGGGATGTGGCAGAGGCAGATGAACAGATGGTCTTAATCTTTGTGACAAAAAAGTCTGTGAGCTCCTTCCAGGTGTTGTTGGTGAGAACATTGGAATTTCCATAATACGTACACTGGAGAAAATTCTGAAAGCTGAAAACCCTCAGCTATAGGAGGGAAGGTGGGCTGAAGCAGGAGCAGAGCCGGGCAATGAGCAGGAGGTGGAAGTGGGCGATCTTTGTGATGGGATTATGGAGTTGGAAGTTCAGTTCAGGGACGCTGTGGTGGCAAACCATTTGGTTCAACCTGAGATAATGGCCAGAATAGAGAAGGAATCAATGGCCAAGGATCAGAGTTTGTGGTGGGGCTGAAAACACTGGCTTAGGTGTTCCCAATGTTTAATTGGAGGAATTTTTGGCTCATCTAGGATTGGATGTCAGATGAGCAATCTGACAACACAAAGGCAGTGAAAGTGTTGAGAGAGGCGGTGGAGAGGTAGAGGTGCGTGTCAGTCAGTGTCCAGAAAGCTTGGAACTAACGGGTGGATGCTGCTTGGTTGTACTTTGTGGTCATCAGTGTGCAAACAAAAGATAGGAACAGGGCAAACCATCAGAGACTAGTTGTGGTTGATGGAGGTTAATCTCTACGTGTATTCCACTGGCAGAAGCAACAAAGTGACCATGCCGGGTTTCTTTAAACATGGTGATAGCGCAGCAATCATTAATAAATCTGTGAAAAATAAATGACGTGGGCAGTGATATGAAGAAAGATTTTCTGAATAGGGCGTACAGACAGTGGGTACAAAATACTGATGTTCCCGAACAGTGTTATTGTATTATTAATAAACAGTGTCTGAATGCGCTTCAATAGTGTGACGTCACATCTGCGGTAATTATATGCACATTTGTTTTGCATTTGTAGTGTAAAATACAGGCTGCTAAAAAAATTTGCCTCGCTACACTGCACAACCTACATTTTCCATCCTGGCTAGTTTGCTGCACTCCCACCCTACGTGTTCCCAGATTTGGATTAGAAAATATTGGCAGCCTAGGGTACAGTAATGGAAAGTTCATATAAAATGAGCCCTAATTAAGTCAGGCGGGCAAGCTGGCAAGCATTTGGGAGGGGTGAACAACGGGGCAGGAAGCACATCTTTACACAAAGGGTAGTGGAAATCTGGAACACTCTCTCCCAAAATCTGTTGAGGCTGTGGGTCAATTGAAAACTTCAAAGCTGAGATTGCTAGAGTTTTGTTGGGCAAGGGTGTTAAGGGTTACGGAACCAAAGAGGGTTGATCGAGTTGAGAAACAGATCAGCCATGATCCATTTGAATGGTGGAACAGGCTTGAGGACCTGAATGGCCTACTCCATTCCTATGTTTCTTCCTAATACATAATATAAAAATAGTTGACTAAATGATCAGGGATCAGCCATTCCCATTTCATAACTGTCCTATTACTGGATCCACTCAAGGTCCGTGCTTGACTCGGAGCCGCATCCAATTGCATGGTCTGAAAGCCACCGCTGCCTAAATTTCCTGCACTAAACCTTGAGGGTACATTTTCCATTTTGGATGGCCAGTGGCAGTGGAGGACACGAGGCAAACCGGACCTGGGAAATTGCCAGTCCATGGGGACCTGGCATGCGATGAGTTTCATTTCAATTTCCTGAACTACTACCTTTTCCCTCGCTATTCTCTTCTTTGTAACTGGTCTAAGTCTCTCTCTTCCTTACTCAAAGCTCATCCCACTAGCCTTGTCCATTCTCCCCACTCACCAAAATCTGAAGAATCCACCCCACCACACAACATTTTGGTTCTGAGACTTCTCAACACTTCATCGAGTTTTCACCACCCACTTACCTCCACAACTCTTTCCTCACTCAACACAATCCTTTGCCCACTCACCACAACCCCTTCACCACTTACCAGAACCCATTCCCCTCTTGCCACACCCACTTCTCACTCACCACAACCCCTTGTCCACTCACCACAACCCCTTCCCCACTCAGCAGCAACCTCATTCCCACTCACCACAACCCATTCCCCTCTTGCCACACCCACTTCTCACTCACCACAACCCCTTGCCCACTCACCACAACCCCTTCCCCACGCAGCAGCAACCTCATTCCCAGTCACCACAACCCCTTCCCCACTCACCACCACAACCTCCGGTGGCCAATCCGATCTCACCAGTTTCCCGCTGGGAGGGTGAGGTTGAAATTACTTTCACTTCCCGTATAAGATCACCTGCCATTAAGGAGGTGCATCCCTTTAAATTTGAGCTGCACAAATGTTCTCGCATTTCGCATTACACCAGCTACTGTCACAAACTCAAAATGACGTCAGGATCTTAAGGTAATTATTGAAATGATCTGACCATGCAGACTGTGGGCAATCAGCTTATTGCCCCTTTAGCCAGCTTTGTGCTAACAGCTCACCATTTGTGCTAACAGCTCATCATCTACAAAGCAGCAGTGATACCCGCCCTGCTGTATGCCTCAGAGACATGGACCATGTACAGCAGGCACCTCAAAGCACTGGAGAGGTACCACCAATGCTACCTCCGCAAGATCCTGCAAATCCATTGGCAGGATAGGCGCACCAACGTCAGTGTTCTTGCTCAGGCCAACATCCCCAGCATTGAAGCTTTGACCACGTTCGATCAGCTCCGATGGACAAGTCACATTGTCCACATGCCCGATACGAGATTCCCAAAACAAGCGCTCTACTCGGAGCTCCGGCACGGCAAGAGAGCCCCAGGTGGGCAGAGGAAACGCTTCAAGGACACCCTCAAAGCCTCCTTGAAAAAGTGTAACATCCCCACCAACACCTGGGAATCCCTGGCCCAAGGCCGCACACAGTGGAGGTGAAGCATCCGGGAAGGCGCTGAACACCTTGAATCTCTTCGCCGGGAGCAAGCGGAAGCCAAGCGCAGGCAGCGCAAGGAGCGCATGTCAACCCAAGCACCCCACCCACCCGCCCCTTCAACCACGGTCTGCCCCACCTGTGACAGAGACTGTAGGTCCCGCATTGGACTCATCAGTCACCTGCGAACTCATTTTTAATGTGGAAGCAAGTCATCCTCGGTTCCGAGGGACTGCCTAAGAAGATTCCCTCCTCCACTTCATCAGTTTCACAAAATGGGCCACTCCAGAGTCCAGAATATGGGGAAATGAATCAACAATTACACAGAATAACATAGAATTTACAGCACAGAAACAGGCCATTCAGCCCATCAGGTCCATGTCCGTGTTTATGCTCCATATGATTACTGGAATGGAGAGTGAGATCAGGCAGTGAGCGATACCAGTGTTGCACTATTTTCCATCAGTTTCCTGACGGGCAGTTTAGATTAAAATGTATCTCAGGTCTGTGCTTAATCACAGCCAGCCTCAAACAGTTTGTAGTCCTTAAATGGGTTCTCAACCTGGGGCCTGCATCACCCCTCCACATTGTAACTGAGGAGGTTATGTCACATGACATTACAGGGAAAACCATGGCAACACAGTGCGAAGTGGGTTTCACCAGTAGCTGAGATGCAGATGCTGGAAAACTCTCACCAAGTGAGGGGCAAGTTTGTTCAAAGCGTACCAAAGTCTTCAGAATCTCTGGAGATCAAAATTGTTTAACACAACTCAGTTTTGAAACTCATCAGGAACTGTGGTGCTCAAAACCATTTGTTTCCAGAATTCAGTTTGTAAATTGATCTGAATCTGTGGAGATCAAAACTGTTTGTTTGCAGAATTCAGTTCTTAAATTCATCAAATTATAAACGAAGAGATAATTCTTCTTGACAATATCAGGAAAAAGTAATCAAGGAGACAAAGAGTGACTTCAGGCTGTGAGTAAACATTAGGGAAGGCCCAGGTAATCCTCGAGTGATGTAAATGTGTCATTGGCCCAGTGTTAATCATCTTCCCTCTTACCTCCTATCATTAGCAGCTGGGGAGAATCATGCGTCAGAAAGCATCTATAAAACATTCTTGAAAGATACCAGAGAGGAGGTTTACAGGGCAGCAGGTACAGTAATGGAAGGTTCATATAAAATGAACCCTAATTAAAGGAATATCCATTGGAATTCAGGGTAGAAGGCGGAACGAGGGAAGGAATTGGATTAAAATCTAGGAAACAATGAGCATTTATGAGAGGTATGGGGGTGTCGATTTTGGGAGCCACCAGGCCCTGGTGAGGCCTCACATATACCAGTGGAACAAAGCTCTGGGGTTGGGCATGCAGGCAGGTTGGGAGGCAGTGTGGGTGGAGGGACAAGTGGGTTTGGTAGTTGTGCGTGTTCTGCGGGTCGATGGGTGGGCAAGTAGGTGGGGCAGAAAGCAACTCTGCACAGGCAGGCGGGCAAGCACTTGGGATGGGTGAGCAACGGGGCAGGAAGCCCTAATGTGGGTGGGGAGGCCAGGAGGCACTTGAAGTAAGTAATGGATGTAGAAGCCCTCAGGATGGGCGGGTTGGTTGGGCAACACATAGAATGATAGAATCATACAACACAGAAGGAGGGCATTCGGCCCATCATGGCTGTGCTGGCCCTTTGAAAGTGCTATCCATGTAATCCCACTCCCCTGCTCTTTCCCTATAACCCTGGAAATGTTCCCCTTCATGTTTTTATCCAATTATTATTGAATCTGCTTCCACCACCCGTTCAGGCAGTGCGTGCCAGATCACAATGACTCACTGCATAAAAAATGTTTCCTCTGGTTCTTTTGCCAATCACCTTAAATCTGTGTCCTCTGGTTACCGACCCTTCTGCCACTGGAAACAGTTTTTCCTTATTTACTCTATCAACACCCTTATGTTAGACTACTTTCTTGTTCTCTTTTGTCTCATTACTTTAAATGCCAGATTACACGCACACACAGTTGTAGCAATGCAGGATCTACCTCATACCTGATAACAGCCAGTTAATTAAAAGTTGCTTGAGGAGTATTTTCAGTTTGGTTCCTGTGGACTCCAACCAGGACCAGGACGGGACACCTGTTAACCCAAAAGTAGGAGAGACTCTTTACACTGAAAGTATGGCTGCTCTATACAGTCTCCTCAAACAAGTTTTGCTTCAGAATCTGTCCCCTGAGGGTCTCCCGACTATATCCAAATATGTAGAGAAGTGGATAACATCACCGAGGGATTACAGAAGAGAGAGAGCAGTGGACACGACTTCTAAGCTGCTGACATTCTACTGGCAGGAGCTTGATGTTGAAAATTGATGGCCCCGATTAACTTGGGAGCTTTAGTTTGTCAGCTGCTGCCATGATGTGCCACCCCCTTGCTTCTCATATGGCAGAGGGCCATGGACAGTTTGCACGTCCTACTAAAGATCCAGGCATCTTGTGAAGGTTTGAATCCAGATAAGCAAAATGAGCCGGAAGAGATTCTGAACAGAATCGGCCAACGATTGGCGAGCACGGACACCACAGTCCTCTTTCAAGGATGCTCCGAGCTCGCAAAACTCATTTCCAAGCAATTACCCCGGGGCCAGCTGGTCAACTGCTCTTTGTGCTCTTCAGAGGGCTGGTTGACCACCAGCCCAGCTGTTGCAACACAGCTGCTGTTATCACGAAAGCCGTTGTTAAGAGACATGGCCCTGAGCTGGATGATCAGCTCTCAGAGACCCTCGAGACACTGCACCTTCAAATGCCGGCAATTACACAAAAGGAAGTGACACTTACACTTCTAGAAACCTTCGCCCGCCTCACTTTTCTAAAAAAAAATCCATGTGATTTAAGCTTTTCATTCCACTTAAATTCAAATAGTGGAGCAGGAAACCTGCTTTGAGTTTCCAATTCCTACAGTTTAACTGGCACTGCAGGTAGCTTCCAGTTACTATTTCATCTGCCAGCCTTTGGGCATTGTCTCCTCAGGTTCCCCGTGGACGAGTGCACCAGCGCCAGCTGGAGGTCAGTATCAAAGAAGACCCAACTGGCTATTACTACACTGAAACAACTGATGCAATAAATGAACAAATTAGTGCCATTGAATGAAAGGAGCCATTCAGTGACAGAGGATGAGAGCCCTGATCCTCTGGCTGTTATATGCGCTCTGCACGAGATGGTCTCAGAGCTGGAGTCTGCAGAGGCTGTAAACACCTTGTATTCTGACTTATTCGGTGCTCTGTCAATTCATCTGAGTTCCTGTATCTATGTCAAATTGCCTTATGACTCTATTCCCTGCTGTGAATTACAGCAGACAGAAAACCGGTCATCGACTCCAGCCTGCAAAAGCCAAGAGCTTTGCATGTCCTCAGTGAAGACTCTGAAGGCCATGCTGAATCGAGCACACAATGAAGTGGTTGTAAATTTCGTCCAGGGGAAGGGAGGCTGGGATCTGATGTTGGACCCACACACCTACTACAAGTGGATTGCTCTACTCGCTAGAGCGATGAGCGCCAGCTGATTGGGATTGTGATGGATCTTGCATCTGTCCTGTTAACTACACAGGAGGGCCAGAAAGCCACTGTGGCTGCCTTCCAAGCCAAGATGTTCCAGTACAGCTACAACACTGCAATCTACCCGACAAAGTGGAAAGTTGTCCAGGTATGTTCTGTGTACAAAAAGCAGGACAAATCTAATCTGGCCAATTACCGCCCCATCAGTCTACTCTCAATCATCAGCAAAGTGATGGAAGGTGTCGTCGACAGTGCTACTAAGCGACACTTACTCACCAATAACCTGCTCACTGATGCTCAGTTTGGGTTCCGCCAAGACCACTTGGCTCCCAACCTCATTGCAACCTTGGTCCAAACGTGGACAAAAGAGCTGAATTCCAGAGGTGAGGTGAGAGTGACTGCAATTGACATCAAGGCAGCATTTGACCGAGTGTGGCATCAAGGAGCCCTAGTAAAACTGAAGTTAATGGGAATCGGGGAAAACGCTCCACAGGCTGAAGTCATACCTAGCACAAAGGAATTTAGTTGTGGTTGTTGGCGGCAAATGGTCGCAGCCCCAGGACCGCGACAGGAGTTCCTCAGGGCAGTATCCTAGGCCCAACCATCTTCAGCTGCTTCATCAATGACCTTCCCTCAATCATAAGGTCAGAAGTGAGGATGTTTGCTGATGATTGCATAATGTTCAGTTCCATTCGCAACTCCTCAGATAATGAAGCAGTCCATGCCCACATGCAGCAAGACCTGGACAACATTCAGGCTTGGGCTGATAAGTGGCAAGTAACGTTCGTACCACGCAAGTGCCAGGCAATGACTATCTCCAATAAGAGAGAGTCTAACCACCTTTCCTTGGCATTCAACGGCATTACCATCGTCGAATCCCCCACCATCAACATCCTGGGGGTCACCTGTGGTTTCTTAATTTGCGGAGGAAAGGTCGAATGGTTCGAGACTGACACCAATACGGTTTATAGTGACTATTTTATTGACAACAAGTAAAAGATCAATACATGCAAGTATTTAAGTGGTAGTTAACAGAATAGGGCAAGAATTGATATTACCCACTATCCTGGGTAGAGCCCAATGTCCCTTCGTCAGTCACCCGTCAAGCTGTGCCTTCCTCTGTTGCCTTGACTCCGCACTCCTTTGGCATGACTCCTAGTTTTGACACTACAACTTGAACTACAGAACCACCTGTTTTTAAACCCAAGGAACAAGAAAGCTGCAGACATAAGAACATAAGAAATCGGAGCAGCAATAGGCCACTTGGCCCTCGAGCCTGCTCTGCCATTCAATAAGATCATGGCTGATCTTGGGCTCAAAGCCTCTTCCCTGCCCACTCCCCATAACCCTTCACTCCCTTATCTTGCAAAAATTTGTCTATCTCCACTTTAAATGTATTTAATGATCCAGTCTCCATAGCTCTCTGGGGCAGAGAATTCCACAGATTTACGACCCTCTGAGAGAAGAAGTTCCTCCTCATCTCAGTTCTAAAAGGGCGACCCTTTATTCTAAAACTGTGCCCCCACATTCTAGATTTCCCCACGAGGGGAAACATCCTCTCTGCATCTACCTGGTCGTGCCCCTTCAGTATCTTATATGTTTCAATAAGATCACCTCTCATTCTTCTAAATTCCAATGAGTATAGGCCCAGCCTGCTCAACCTTTCCTCATAAGTCAACCCCCTCATCTCAGGAATCAACCTAGTGAATCATCTCTGAACTGCCTCCACTGCAAGTATATCCTTCCTTAAATAAGGAGACCAAAATTGTATGCAGTATTCAAGGTGTGGTCTCATCAATACCCTGTACAGTTGTAGCAGGACTTCCCTGCTTTTATACTCCAACCCCTTTGAAATAAAGGCCAACATTCCATTTGCCTCTTTGATTACTTGCTGTACCTGCATGCTAACTTTTTGTGTTTCATGCACAAGGACCCCCAGGTCCCTCTGAACTGTAGCATTTTGTAATCTCTCTCCATTTAAATAATTTGCTTTTTTATTTTTCCTGCCAAAGTGGATAACCTCACAGACTGCATTCTTCTCCTCTGGAGAGTCAGTTACATCTATCGATACCTCTATCCTATTTCCTGAAGCATCACAACTTTAGTTAGCATCTCTGTCTAACAGATAATGGCCATCCTGTTTGACTATTGCTCAACTTAAACTGTAATTTTCTGCCTGGCACTTCAAAGGAACATGAGATCACATTGAAACCATCCCAGATGATTAATGTGATTTTGCAGCTAGTCTATGTATTAGCTTCGGTGTCTCCATTGTAATGGCCAATCTGATATTAACATCTCACCTGGGATGCCTTCCACACAATCTGGAATGTTGCCGGCTCGTCTGCTTGTTCCTGCTTCCCTGTTTGTCCCGACCAATCTCCAATATTAGCATATCCTAATTGGGGCAATGACCCCTTGATCTGATCAGCTTCTGACCTGTGTCAGCAGTCTGTGGTTTTAAATGATAACACTTTAGCTGATTTGCAATGCAGGAAGAAGAATATTGCCAAGCAAAACTTGTTCATTTTGCTTCTATGCCCAAAATTCCTACACACCATTGACCAGAAACTTAACTGGACCAGCCACATAAATACTGTGGCTACAAGAGCAGGTCAGAGGCTAGGTATTCTGTGGTGAGTGACTCACCTCCTGACTCTCCAAAGCCTTTCCACCATCTATAAGGCACAAGTCAGGTGTGTGATGGAATGCTCTCCATTTGCTTGAATGAGTGCAGCTCCAACAACACTCAAGAAGCTTGACACCATCCAGGACAAAGCAGCCCACTTGATTGGCACCCCATCCACCACCTTAAATATTCACTCCCTCCACCACCGGCGTACCATAGCTGCAGTGTGTACCATCTACAAGGTGCACTGCAGCAACCCACCAAGGCTTCTTCGATAGCAGCTCCCAAACCCTCGCCCGCTACCACCTGGGACAAGGGCAGCAGGCGAATGGGAACACCACCACCTCCAAGTTCCCCTCCAAGTCACACACTATCCTGACTTGGAAATATATCCAAAAGCACTTGACAGCCAATGAAGTGTAGACTCTGTTGTAATGTAGGAAACACAGCAGCCAATTTGCACACTGCAAACTCCCACAAGCAGCAATGTGATAATGACCAGATAATCTGTTTTTTAGTGATGTTGGTTGAGGGATAAACATTGGCCAGGGCACCAGGGAGAACTACCCTGCTCTTCTTTGAAATAGTGCCGTGGGACTTTTACAACCACCTGAGTGCAGACAGGGCCTTGGAGTGGGACTCTCAGAACTGCACTGGAGTGTCAGCCTAGATTTTGTGCTCAAGCCTGTGGAGTGGGACTTGAACCCACGACCTTCTGACACAGAGGCGAACATGCTACCCACTGAACCACAGATACCTTTCTTTACAATGAAAAGCTTTATAATGTTTCCAGTGTTTCCAGCATTCTCTATTTCTGTTTTCAGATTAGCAGCATTTGCAGTTATTTTGCTTCTTGCTAAGTGGGAAAGGTTTGTTTTGAGACCAATGCCGAGGCGCTAAAGCATGGCGGAGAAGCACTACTGGCGCGAATTCATGAACTAATTTCTCTTATCTGGAAGGAGGAGAGCATGCCAAGGGATCTCAGAGACGCCGTAATTGTGACCATCTTCAAGAAAGGTGACAAGTCCGATTGCGTCTGCTCTCACTCGGAGGTCGAACTCCAAACCATGGTCAACACCTTCACCGAAGCATACGAGAGCATGGGCCTTACACTAAACATCCGTAAGACAAAGGTCCTCTACCAACCTGCCCCCGCCACACAGTACTGCCCCCCGATTATCAAAATCCACGACAAGGCCTTGGACAACGTGGACCACTTTCCATACCTCGGGAGCCTACTGTCAACAAAGGCTGACGTCAATGACGAAGTCCAACACCGCCTTCAGTGTGCCAGTGCAGCCTTCGGTCGCCTGAGGAAGAGAGTGTTTGAAGACCAGGACCTCAAACCCACACTAAGCTCATGGTCTACAGAGCAGCAGTGATACCCGCCCTGCTGTATGCCTCAGAGACATGGACCATGTACAGCAGGCACCTCAAAGCACTGGAGAGGTACCACCAACGCTGCCTCCGCAAGATCCTGCAAATCCATTGGCAGGATAGGCACACCAACGTCAGTGTTCTCGCTCAGGCCAACATCCCCAGCATCGAAGCTTTGACCAAGGAGCGCATGTCAACCCAAGCAGTCCACCCACCTGCCCCTTCAACCACCGTCTGCCCCACCTGTGACAGAGACTGTAGGTCCCGCATTGGACTCATCAGCCACCTGAGAACTCATTTTTAATGTGGAAGCAAGTCATCCTCGGTTCCGAGGGACTGCCTAAGAAGAAGAAGAAGAAGATAATAATGACCCAGAAATTCGTGGGGCCAGCTTTTACCTGAACGAAGTGCAGCAGAGTGGGACCCCTGCCTGCCCCAGCCCAAGGCCATAAATCATGGGGAGAGGGTCATTTGATAGAAAGATGGGCCGCTGGCACCTGCAAAGTGGCATAAGTGATGCCTGGCCTTGCCTAGACCAATCTGCCCTGGTAAGGTGGCGCAGTACCATGCCACTCCACCCGAGCTGACCCCCGAGGCCCAAATGGACCAGAGTCTTAGGGCTGGATTTTGTCATTGGGGGCGGGTTGGGGTCGGGTCAGGTGGTCGGCGGGTCCCGCCCCCGCCTCCGATGTGAGGCGGGACAATTGAGCAATTTTGCCCTAATTGGGCACTTGATTTCCAGCGTGTGGGAACCTCTGGCCCAATGAGTCTTTTGGCCCTGAAACTCGCCTCTGATGATGTCATTTATGCAGCTGCATTTAAGGCCTGCAAGCAGCCTTGGTTCATTTTCTGCCTTACAACTTTTTGCTGAGACTTCTGAGGGGTTATTGGTGCAAACATGCCAAGCTCAAGACCCAAGTACGCACCCTGCTTTGATGAGGACTCCCTCCAAGCTCTGGTGGAGGGAGCAAGAGCGAATAAGGAAGTGCTGTTTCCTTCTTCTGGGAGGAAAAAGCTCCCCAGCAGACCAAAGCTGTGTGGCTGCAAGTGGCACAGGAGGTGAGTGCCATCTCAATGTGCAGCAGAACCTGGCTGCAGTGCAGAAAGAGGTTTCATGACCTTCTCCGCACAGGAAAAGTGAGTATTACATCACCATGACCCTCAATCTGCTCCCCATAGCCTCTCATCACCAGCACTCTTCATTGCCAACCTCCTCCTCCACATCCCACTTGACCTTTACATCCCTGCACCCTTAACCATTCCCTCTCTCTGTATATTCACATTCACTTAACTATTCGACTATGCAGCCCTCACACTCCCTATCACTGTTATGCTATGACAACAACTTACAACACACAGGGAGGGCCCTTGGTCTTGGGACCTCACTCCATCTTTGTGTCCTTCTAAGCATCTATGCTATGGATTCTCTACACTCACTTCATCATTCTCACTCAAACTCCACTTGTGTCCCTCATTGCAGGAAAAGAGAGCCCACAATAAGAGGGAAAGGGCGAAGACCGGAGAAGGGCCACCCTCAATAGCCCAGCTCACCAGTGCAGAGGAGGCGGCCCTGGAAATCGTGGGAGTCGAGGAGGATGCGCAAGTGGGGGACAGACAGACGGGCGCATCAGAGCAAGCTGGTGACAGAATAGTTTTTCATCTCTCTCATTGACATTGCATGAGTGACTGATCTTGATTCTAATGCTCTAACAGATTGACTTATGATCATCTGCACAATCCAATGTGCATACAACGTTTATCTCACATGTCTAACTCTTTCCTTTACTCCCCCACAGGACCATCGACAGCCCCCCTCCCCACTGTCCAGGAGGAACAGCCTGAGCCCCAGACTCCTCAGAAGAAGCTGCAACCTCTGAGGGCGCAGCATCAGCAGAATTAAGCGCACCCAGCACCAGCGCAGACACTCACACCTCAGTGGGACCTTCGGGAGATAGAGTAGTGTTGTCACCTGGTGTATCACAGCTCACAAGTGAGCATCAGCAGATGGTGGAGACAGGGACAGCAGTGGAGAGTCCTCGTCGGAGGGCGCAGGACTCTCCCAGCTCGGCTCAGCTGCATGTCGACCCTGTGCCTCCGGGTCCATCCAGAAGGAGAGTGGTGCTGGAACTCCAGGAACAGGTGCAGGAGTCTCTGGCAGGTTTTGTCTCCATGGTCGCTGCGAGTGTGGAGTGGATGGAGGAGTCTATCGCTAGCATGAGCAGAACATTTGTGGAGGCATTGGCGCATGAACGCATCACCACGGAAAGGATGGCAACCTCCGTGGAAAGGATAGCTGCCTCCATGGTAAGGCTGGCTACCGTACAGGAGAGGATGGCTATGCTAGAGGAGAGGATGGCTACGGCCATGGAGGAGCTAAGTCGCCAGGGTATTGAAAACATGGTCATTGTTCAGAATAGACTGACATCTCTGGAGGAGCGATGGTCAGCTATTGAGCAGAGAAACCAGACCTTCATGGAAGTCCTCTGGAGTAGGACTGCCAGTGCAGAAATGGGTCCTCATGGCCCCCCTGAAGTGCAAGCAAGGTGCTGTCAAGCCACTTGCTAGCTCTGAAGTGGGGCTGACCCATGAGAGGGATGTTGGTGGCAGAGAACAAGGAAGTGGGGGCTCCTCTCCAAGCACTCACACAACCATGCCACTGCAGAGCCCTCGGTCAGAGCCCCACCAAAGTCCTCACCCAACTGAGATTGGCGTCTCAGCCCCTGCACAGCCGCCGGAGCAGCAGACTGTTAGCGAGTCCTCACAGGTCGCCACCCCAGAGGATGCCCGCCAAAGGTGTCGAGGCAGGAACAGCATGAAAGTGAGCAAGGGCCTCCACATCTGCTGAAGCCACAGGGGAAGCACCAAGTAGGAGCACGCGTAAGAGGAAGATAAAGCACAAGCAGTCACAAGGGTAGTCACTTGGGTGTTCTGTTGTGCTTAATTCTGAAATGCCATCCGTAAATTAATGTTATAAAATGACTTAATGGCAAACTGTTGAAGTTGTGGGCTGTGTCATTTCGCAAATGGGACTTCCACATTGAGGGCTCAGGGCGACTTGGAATTGTCAGCAGGTTCTTGTCCATTGTCGATGGTGTGGTAAGAAGGTGCGAGGCAAATGTGTTTGATTGGGCAGCCTAAGCAAATCTGACCAAGATCAGTGCATCCCTTGCATCCTGGGCAGCAATGTGCTCGCGTGCTGCTGCCGCTGGTTGATGCGTCTCCACAAGCTGTTCGTTGTCGCTCTCTTCCTCCTCCTCATCCTCATCTGAGGAGGCGATGCGATGAGCCACTTGTACCTCAGGCAGCTGCAAGCCACGATGCTGTGCCATGTTGTGAAAGGCACAGCAGACTACGACGATTCTGGAGACCCTGGCTGCTGAGTACTGCAGGGCTCCACCTGATCTATCAAGGCACCTGAATTGCATCATCAGCAAGCCGATGGTTTGCTCGATAATGGATCTGGTAGAAATGTGGCTGGAGTTGTAGTGCTCCTCAGCTTTGTTGGATGGCCTCCTCAACGGCGTCATTAGCCACGTCTTCAGGGGATAGCCCTTGTCTCCAAGTAGCCATCCGCAAAGTTGGTCTGGTGGACTGAAGAGCGGAGGCACACTAGACTGCCGCAGGATGAAGGAGTCATGGCAACTGCCAGGGTACTTGGCGCAAACATGCAAAATCTCCTTCTTGTGGTTACACACCAGCTACACGTTGAGGGAGTGGAAGCCCTTGCGGTTGACAAAAAGAGCTGGATTGTGATGGGGTGCCTTAAGGGCCACATGTGTGCAGTCTACAATGCCCTGCACCTGTGGAAAGCCTGCCAGATTAGCAAATCCAACCGCACGCGCGGTTACACTTGCTTGATCCTTGGAGAAGTTGATGTAATTGTGCGCGTTGGCAAAGAGGGCATCGGTTACCTGTGTGATGCAAGTGTGTGCGGCCGCCTGGGAGATGCCGCTGATGTCTGCTGTTGATCCCTGGAATGAGCCTGAAGCAAAAAAGTTGAGTGCGGTGGTGACTTTGACAGCCATTGGTAAGGGGTGTCCACCCGCTCCTCTGGGCTCCAGGTCTTGGTGCAGCATTGCGCAGATGT
The DNA here is from genome assembly GCA_030390025.1 of Squalus acanthias. NCBI lineage: Eukaryota > Metazoa > Chordata > Chondrichthyes > Squaliformes > Squalidae > Squalus > Squalus acanthias. The sequence continues at coordinate 51,270,283 of CM059437.1, read as the reverse complement.
CACCCACTACCTCTCGCGAAAGTCTGAGCCTCCTTTGGCACTGCTGCTCAGTCATGTTCAGGTAGCTCATCCTCTGTCTGTAAACCCTGTTGTTGCTGCAGCTGGTCTTTGTCCGAATCTGAGGTCCAGGAGGAAAGGAAATAAATGGTTCCCATGCTGCAGGTATATACCTCAGTTGAGGAAGTGCTCAGTCAAGGTGGGGAGAGGGGTTTCCCAGGAGGTCACAGTGGAGATGGATCTCAGCTTCAAAGCTTCCAAAATGAGTAGGCCTACTAAAAGTTCTCCCAGACCTGAGAAAAGAAAGTTCTGCCACCTGCAAATGATCATTGTGGAAAACGCCGTTTTTATGGTGAAGCTGCAGCTGTTAGTAAGCCATCCACTGTGAGCCCGCAAGGATTAACTGGCGTGTTCCAGGGGAGACGTGCAGCACGCGGGAAATGTGTTAAACTCAGAAAGGCCTCTCAAAATGGTGGTATAGAAGCACTTAAGTGGTTGTTAAGTGCCTTAAGGGCCTAACCCGCCTCTTGGAGGCGGGATCGAAACGGGGTCTGAAAGCCCGCAATCGGGAAAGTTGCTCAGAGGCGGGTTGGAGGCGGGTTGGAGGCCGACGCCATTTTTGGCAACTTTCCCACCTGACCCGCCTTCAAACCCGCCTCCTGGGGCCTGGCAAAATCCAGCCCTTAGGTTCTGTAGGGTTTATTTTAACACTCTTTTTACTCTTTAGGGTAACCCAGAGGCAAGATCAACCAAGTCTTTCAACTTTTCTAATAATTGGCTTTATGAACATGGAAACACAACAGTTTCACAGATAGAGAAGCTTACAGCCTTAGTTAGAAGGACAGCTCGTAGCTCAGACTGGTCGAAGTCGTCTGCTTCAGGAGACTGAGGGGTTAATTCTCCGTGGACATCCTTCTTGGTTCTCTTCTGGTCTGCCTCCCCAAACTTACTAAAATGGCTGGGTTTATATCATTCTCGCTGCCAAACAAGCTGCTGGCAGTCTATCTCATTGAAACGTATAAAATTCTGACACGGCTAGACAGACTGGATGCAGGGAGGAGGTTTCCCCTGGCTGGGGGGTCTAGAACGAGGGGTCACCGTCTCAGGATACGGGGTAGGACATTTAGGACTGAGATGAGGAGAAATTTCTTCACTCAGAGGGTGGTGAACCTGTGGAATTCTCTACCACAGAAGGCTGTGGAGGCCAAGTCACTGAATATATTTAAGAAGGCGATGGATAGATTTCTGGACACAAGAGGCATCAAGGGGTATGGGGAGAGAGCGGGAATATGGTATTGAGATAGAGCATCAGCCATGATCATATTGAATGGCGGAGCAGGCTCGAAGGGCCGAATGGCCTACTCCTGCTCCTATATTTTTTTCTATGTTTCTATGTTTTCCATTCTCTCTCTCTGCTGTAAAAGCAGTTTGCTAACGTGTATGACAGCTTCCCACAAAGCCCTAGCTAGGCAGCTGTCTTATCTTTAACCTCACCCCTTACCTCTGCAAAAGTACATCATCTCAGTTAGCCTTCAACAGTCTGAAGCAATAATAATGCCTTTCGAACTTGGGCAACCTTCTCAGAATGCCTTCTAAGCAGTAACAGTTTGGTGTTCTATCCTTTCTTGTCCATACTTTTACACAAATTCTGCTCTTTTCGCAACTAATCCAGAGTTTCTAGCCCATCCTTTTACATAGGATTACACAGGATATACGGCACAGACAAGGCCATTCGGCCCAACCAGTCCATGCTGGCGTTTATGCTCCACTTGAGCCTCCTCCCGTCTTTTCTCATCTAACTTGATCAGTATAACCCTCTATTCCCTTCTCCCTCATATGGTTATCTAGCCTCCCCTTAAATGCATCTATACTATTCGCTTCAACCACTCCCTGTGGTAGCGAGTTCCACATTCTCACCACTCTCTGGGTAAAGAAGTTTCTTCTGAATTCCCTATTGGATTTCATGGTGATTATCTTATATTGATGGCCTCTAGTTATCCTCTTCCCCACAAGTGGAGACATTGGGCTGGATTTTCATTGACCTGTGGAGGTGGGTTTGGAGGCGTGTGGGGGGTTAAAATTGCGAAAACTGGCTGGCGGGCACAAGCCCGCCTCCACGCAATTTTCATTAAATCGTGTCATCTGGTCCCGACTCTAAGAGGCGGGATAGGCTGTTAAGGCCCTTAACAAGCACTAAATTGCCTCTATAATGCCATTTTGAAAGGCCTTTATGATTTTAACCCTTTTTCTACGTGAAGCACGCCTGTTCTAAACCACGAATGTGAAACCTACCTGGCTGGCTGGCTGGCTGATCGATCTGGGAGTAGTGGTGGTGCAAGGGAGACATATCTGGGAGTGGTGGTGCAAAAATATCTGGGAGCAGACTTAGGGCTGCTGATGCTCATTTTGCATCCAGGTCCTCTCACAGCAAAGGCCAGGCAGTCTTTGCAGACCTTCAATGCAGCAGCAATGATGACATCATCAGAGGCGACTTTCAGACTGAAACCACTAATTGGTTCATGGGTTCCCACATGCTGGAACTCAATTGCCCAATTAGGTGAAAATCGCATCAATCTCCCACATCCAATTGCAGTCGGGTGGATAACACGAAATGCGAATGACACGACCCCAACACGCCCCAGTATCAAAATCCAGCCCATTGGCTGCGATTTTTCCTATCGATGCGGCTTGGGGGCGGGACAGCTGCCTTCCGGGTTCCAGTCCCGCCCCCAATGACATCAGACGCACAGATGCAATTTTGCATCATCTGCTGGCTTTCTTAAAGAGGCCACACACAATTTTTTTTGACAGCTGATTTTTCAGTGTTTGACAGCATTGAGGTGCTGCAAACACTGACAATCACTGTAAAAAGGTGAGCCCTTCCACCCAGGCTCTCCAGTGACTCCCTCCTTAGGCTAGAACAGATGGCAGCTGCAGGTGGAATTACAGAAGCGATCTGTCACTGGTGAGAGAGGTTCTCCCAATGAGGTGGGACGACATACACAATCCAAAACTTGTCACCTACAGAAAAGTGTAAATGCATTAAAAATGATTTTCCCAACATTTTATTACCTTTGAAACTCACCAGTGCACCATTGCATCCTTCACACCACTTCTGCAGCTGTCATCAATGCAGAAACATTACAGTAGACCCACAGCACGCCACACTTACCTGGCATGGTGTCCAGACATCGGGAAGCCCGCAGTAGACCTGTCAAAATTGCAAAATGCCTCTTAACTGCCTGTTAACAACCTGTTAACAAGCAGTTAAGTGCCTATAATCCTCTTCCCACCACTAGGTGTTGGGTCCATGCGCAACTCGGGGACCTGACACCTGGGAAGATTGATTGAAGGCAGGTTGACAGTGGGTTTCCGACCCGCTGTCAATCTTTGCGATTTTGCCGGATGTCCCGCCTCCAAACCCGCCCCCTGAGCGCCGGCAAAATTCCAGCCATTCTCTCTGTATCCACTCCATCAAAATTTTTCATAATTTTAAAGACCTCTATTAGGTCACCCTCAGCCTTCTTTTTTCAAGAGAAAAGAGACCCAGCCTGTTCATCCTTTCCTGATACAGGAAACTCTTTGGTATCCGGCACCGACGGGATCGGCATGGTGCCGGTTGATCGAAAGTTCCGGATAACGGAGAGTTATATCTACCGAGGCTATTTTTAACAAAGAAAAATAAAAAAATCAAGAAATGTGCAGTATACAGTATTTGGGTACTCACCTACAGAATGTTGTGTTAAATGGATGGTGGAAGATGCTTGATTAAGTACAGTACTACCCCCACTGACTAACTCGCGTTCGCGGGCTCGGGCTCGGACTCGGCAACATTGCCGGTTATTTGAGAGGAGTTTTCGGAGCACTCGGCGTTCGCGGGAGACTCTGACTGCGACTCGGCAACATTGCCGGTTATTTGAGAGGAGTTTTCGGAGGATGATTTTTGCCGGTTAAGAGAGAATTCCGGATATTTAGGTGCCGGTTAAACAAGAGTTTCCTGTATGTATACCCTCGCATTTCTGGTATCATCCTTGTAAATCTTCTCTGCACCCTATTCAATGTCTCTATATCCTTTTTATAATATGGTGACCTGAACTGTACACAGTACTCCAAGTGTGGTCTAACCAAGGTTCGATACAGGTTTAGCATAACTTCCCTACTTTTCAATTCTATCCCTCTAGAAATAAACCCTAATGCTTGATTTGCTTTTTTATGGCCTTGCTAACCTGTGTCGCAACTTTTAGTGATTTGTGTATTTATACTCCTAGATCCCTTTGTTCCTCCACCCCACCTAGACTCGCACCTTCCAAGTGATCAGTGACCTCCCTATTCTTCCTACCAAAATGTAATACCTCACATTTATCTGTGTTGAACTTCATTTGCCAATTATTTGCCCATTCTGCAAGTTTATTAATGTCCTCCTGTAATTTGTTGCAGTCCTCCTCAGTATTGACTATCCCGCCCAATTTGGTGTCATCTGCAAATTTAGATATTGTGTTTTTGATTCCAAAGTCTAAATCGTTAATGTAAATTGTGAACAGCAGTGGTCCCAGCACTGATCCTTGTGGAACACCACTACCCACCTTCTGCCACTGTGAAATAGCTACCCTTTACTCCCACTCTCTGCTTTCTGTCCTGAAGCCAGCCAGCAATCATTCTGCTACTTGTCCCCTGACTCCGCATTCTCTGTCCTAGTGGAAAGGGTAAATCGGGAAGTGGCAAAGGCTTTAAACTAGTAAGATGGGGGGAGGGATCTACAAGAAACGTAACCAGCCTAAATATAAACAAAACAGGAAAAGAGAGCACAGGAAAGAATAAAGTAAGGGAAGGCATTAATGGCATGGGAATAAATAGAGTTATATAATACCGATATTTAAGAAGGGAGATAGAACATGTCCAGGGAATTATAGACCAGTCAGCTTAACATCGGTGGTAGGAAAAATAATGGACTCCCCGCTAAAGGAGAAAATAGAAGAACATCGAGAAACTAAAGATATAATAATGAAAAGTCAACATGGATTTCAAAAGGGAAAGTCTTGCTTGACCAACTTTATTGAATTTTTTGAAGAGGTAACAGAGAGAGTAGACAATGGTAATGCAGTAGATGTAATTTATCTGGATTTTCAAAAGGCCTTCGATCAGGTATCCCATAATAGACTGATGAACAAGGTCAGAGAATGCTTTTAGTTTCTTTAAAACTGGTACTTTTGTTTTATATTGAAAAGTCCAAAATCCTTCCGTTCCCACTGGAGACAGTCTGTTTGGAGAAGGTAATGGATTCCCTCCAGGATCGAAGGATTGAGGCCTGTTAAAGGCTTCAAAGGCTTCACCTCGCACTACTGGAGGGGAGACCAGTAGTTTGGAAGCTGCTAATTGTTCAAAACTGATGTCTGTGTGACATTCTCCTATTTTTCAGGCAAAAAAATGGCTTTGCACTGTTTCATTTTCCGATAGAATGATCTACTCGGCCAGTCAAAAACAAGATATTGGGTCAAGTTTCCACTTGTTTCCGTTAGTTAGATCAGCGCAGTCTGGGCAGAATCGGCCGAGCCAGTGCAAATGATCAGGGTATTGTAAACGTAAGTGAATTAAGCTCAGAAGCACTTCAATTTTAATCGAAAGGGGAAGAAAAGAAACAATTATGTTCTATTATGCTGCCTGATAGCGCTGGCTCACAAAAGATTTTATTTTTTGTGATTATGCAGGTGAATTTTAAAAAGACTTGAACTGTAACCTAACCAGTACATTTTGGGTGCAATTTCCCAATTTCGCCCATGCTAGGAGAGATGTCATTCCAACCAGAAAGCAAACGTGCCCTTTCCTGAAACCTGACAGCAGGCTTAATAATGGGGTGAAAGGCACATCTAAAAGGTGCACGGAACATGAACATTCATTCTGTTAGAGTAAGTACATTTTAGTTCTTCAGTTTAAAAACTAGGCTTGCCTGAATTGCTAAACCACAACCCCAAAACACTTAGAAAATGTTGGAGCTTGACTTTCGGTTTATGTGTAGCATGCAGAACTGATTATGTGGGATTATTCTGACAGCGTTACTGGGACCAGTGCTCTGCGAACTTGTTCTATGCAACGCTCTTGTATTTTCAACAGCAAAAAATTCCATTTATATAGCGCCTTTAATGTAGAAAAACATTCCAAGGCGCTTCACAGGAGTGTAATCAGACAATAAATGCCGACGAGCCAAACAAGGAGATATTAGGAGGAGCCACCAAAAGCTTGGTCAAAGAGATGGGCTTTAAGGGGCGTCTTAGAGGAGAGGTAAGAGAGGCAGAGAGATTTAGGCAGGGAATTTCAGATCTTAGGGCCTAGGCAGTGGAAGGCACGGCCGTCAATAGTGGGGCGAAAAGAGGGGGGATACACAAGAGGCCAGACAACCAATGCTTGCAATTTAGATACATGAGGATGAAGATTCTTCTTAAATAATAGTGCAGTACGTTCAATGGACAGAGAGTGGGCAGAATGGGTCCTCAGACACACCAGGAAGACAAACATTTGAGAACAACTCAGAGAAAAGTGCTGCACTGAAGGACTCTGGCCAGTAGGGGGTGCCAAAGTGCTTCAATTTAAATCTGGGCATTTCCGCCTTTCCTGACACACATTACCGAGATCAAGGCAATCATATACGGTTATGAACAAAGATGGCAAGAAAAGAGCAAAGTACCGAGAAAGGGGATACCAGTCCAAGACGATTCATTTCAAAAGAAAGAAAAATTGTGCCTCTTCAAGAAAAAGAAAATAAAGTAGGATTTATTTTTCAAATTGGAGCGAAGAAAATAGGAATGAGTGGAAGAAATTGGAAGGAAAGATTTTAATTGAAATCCAGGGCATTGGGGGGTGATATTTTGCAGTGTTAGTACAGGTCTGATGGGCCTAAAGTCTACAACAGAACACCAATGTTCCCTTTAAGCTGCGCAGCCGTGCAGCGCTCTGGAGCTCCCACGCAGCCTGCTCACCGGCTTTTAAATGGTATTTTGAATGAGCCGCGCAGCTCCTTAAAGGGACCGTGCACCCATAAAAAAATTGAAGGGAACCTTGCAGAACACTGGTGGTGAACTGACACTCTGGCCCCAATATTAATGTAAAGGCGGTTTCTGAGCGGGAACAGGGTGATTGTGTGCGTGAAACCCAGAAGTAAAGTCACTGAGTCGGATTCTCCTATTTCAGCTTGATTGAGGCAATAAATTTTGACTTCTGGGTTTCGCGTCTCTAAGCTGCGCAGCGGGCGCGATGCACACCCGCATGACACGATCTCAGCTCTATTTAAAGGGACAATGTAGAAATGGAAATTGGGGGAGCCAGGAGGTGTTTACAATGGATGTTGCTCATAGAGCAAGGGCAACACCCAGATTCAATGAGGCAGCACTGGAATTACTGCTGGGTGCAGTCAGGAGCAGGAGGGGCATACTTTTCCCCAGCAATAGGAGGAAGAAACCTGCGGCTCCCACCAAGAAGGCATGGTTGGAGTTAGCTGAGGAGGTGAGCAGCAAGAGTGTCGTGCCCCAGTCTTGGATGCAGTCCAGGAAGTGGTTTAATGACCTAACCAGGTCAGGAAAAGTGAGCACATTTGCTGATTCGCCTCCATCCTGTGGTTTAAGGAAACCCCTCTCTGTCTTGCTAAGCGTTCTCCATGACATCACTCCTCACACCCACTCAACTTTCATCAGCACCCAGCCTTCACTTTCTATGCACTTCCTCATTTCTCCATGCATCCATCCACCATTGCCACTCACTCCAATCCTTACGCAATGGGAGGTATCTGTCTCATAGTCATGCTCACCGAATGGACTGCATTCATCGGGTGAATACCTTACCTTCACTCACTCACAGGTCTGTTTTTTCACCTCTTGTAGGAGAAGAGAGCACAAAATGCAAGGGAGAAAGCGACAGGACTGCCACAAATAGTAAAGCTCACTAATGCAGAGGAGGAAGCCCTGGAGATAAGTGACACGTCTGCGTCCCTTTCAGTCGGAGATGGAAAGACAGGGAGCTCGGAGATAGCTGGTGACAGAATTACAAATATCTCTGACACACATATTCTGACTTTACTTTATTAATGACTGAACTAGGCGAAGACTGAGTATGGTGATTGTCAAGATTGTGAGTTTGCCGCGACTAAATCATAACCCTTTCTTTTGTCTTCCAGAGCCTTCAGGCGTACAGCAAGTGTCGCAGGACATGCATGAGGATGATTGCTCAGAGGATCTCATTCCTTCTGAGGGTGCCCTGTCACAGGACCTACAGCCATGCACCAGCGCAAATACTCCCACTTCAGTGGGCCCACTTCAACAGTTAGTTGGGTTTTCACCTGGTGATTCACAACTCATAAGTGAGCACGAGCAGACACTGGTGTCAGGGACAGCTGTGGAGAGTCCACATTGGTGGTGGGGGTGGGGGTGGGGGTGGGGGGGGGGGTGCGCAATCCTCTCCAAGCTCTGCTCAGCTGGACACAGATGCTGAATCCCAGGGGCTATCATTGAGAAGGAGAATGCTAGAGGTGCATCAACAACTTAGTCAGGTACTGACAGATGTGCCACACACATTCTCCACAATAGCGGCGAGGATGGTGGAGTCCAACTCGATGATAGGTGGAGTCCAACTCGATTGCTAGTGGATTGGTGGCACAGGGAATTGCGAGAATGTCTGCCCTAGAGAGACAGGCCATCTTCATGGAGCTTCAAGCACAGCTCTCAAATGAATCCATGCAGGCCATGATCACAGCCGTGCAGTCCTTGGATGCTAACTTGTCTGCCGCCTTAAACAGGATGACAGGAACCTTATCCGTGGCCTTACAACGCGTCACTGATCTTCACCAATCTGGTCTGCAGCAGTGTGGGAGGAGTGATGTGGCGCTGGCCCAGGAGAGGGATGATGGCGAAAGGGAACATGGAAGTGGAAACTCCAGTAAAAGCACATCCACTTCTCACCCGTTGCCCCTCCCCCAGCCAGTACCTGACATGCTGCCTCCTCTCGCAATGGCTGAGTCTGCCCATGCACAGGTGCAGGTGGAGCAGTCTTTAGCGGGGCCCTCAGGGGCTCCAGAACCCAGAGGCCATAGGCCAAAAGCATCTCAGCAGTCAGGGCAGGGATTTGAGCAGCCTGCCTCTACCTCTGCTATAGCCACACAGGATGCACCACGTAGAAGCAGTAGGAAGTGTAAGTTCCAGAAATTGTAATTCACCAAGGGTATGCACATGGGTGTTTGACCAAATGTTATGCTGGTAAGTTTCCTTTTTTTATAACGCCACATAAAATTTATTGATTAGCACCACTTCCACGTCTTGCACATTATTGCTGCCCGAGTGTCAACTCGCCCTTTCACTTGTTTCATGATGAATGCCAATACATGACAGGACCCATTGGGTGGATGTGCAATGGGTGGATGAGTGGTTGCAGGACTGTTTAGTGCAAAGGGAGAGTGGGGGGTGGGGTGGGGGGAGTTGGTGTTGGTGGTGGCTTTCATTTATTATTTGTTCTAATCAGAATAATTGACTGAACCTTCGAGCTATTAGGGCATCCTGGGCAGCAATGTATGCGGCTGGTCTGGCGATGGGTGCTCATCTTCATATACCTCCTCCTCTTCAATGTTCTCCTCATCCGAAGATGAGCGATGAGCCCCTTCGTCCTCCTCTACCTGCAATCCTCTCTGCTGCGCAATGTTGTGCAGGACGCAGCACACCACTATCATTCTGGACACCCTCGCTGGCGAGTACTGAAAGGCGCCTCCAAAGCGCATCTTCAATATTCCAATGGCTTGCTCGATGTCACACTTGGTGGTCATGTGGATCTTGTTGTAGCGCTCCTGCGCCTCATTGGTGGGGTTCCTCACAGGTGTCATGAGCCAAGTTTAAAGTGGGTATCCCTTGTCTCCTCCGAGCCAGCCCTTAAGTCTGTTTCATAGAACTAAAAGGCCTGGAATATTGGACTGCCTCAGTATGAAAGCATCATGACATCCCAGGGAATCTGACGTACACCTGCATGAACCTCTTCCTGTGGGTGCACACCATTGATAGTGTAATATCCCCTATGGTTTATAAAAACTCCTGGTTGCTGTGGTGGTGCTTGGATTGCCACGTGTGTGCAGTCGATGGCACCCTGCACCTGGGGGAATCCAGCCAGAGAGGCAAATCCGAGCGCTCGCTCATTCTGTCATCACAGGGGAAGCTTACATAACTCCCAATGCTGGCAAACAATCCATCCGTCACCTGTCTTATGCATTTATGTGCAGCAGACTGCGAGACCCTCGGGATGTCTCCGGTAGCGCCCTGGAAGGAACCAGAGGCAGAAAAATTGAGGGCGGTGGTGACCTTCACAGCCACCGGTAATGCATAACCACCAGGTCCAGCAGCAGCAGGTCTTCTTCCAGGAGGCTGCAGATGTCTACGGCCATCTGATGTGTCAATCTCACTGCTCTTCCGAGAGGTCTAGGAAGCTGAGCCGCTGTCTGTAGACCCTGTTATGAGGGTAGTGCCTCCTGCAATCTCGGCCCCTCTTCTGTGCACTTCCCTCCCATGCACCCCTCTCCCATGCACCCCTCTCCGTGCAACCCCCTCCTGTGCACCCCCCTCCCGCGCACCCCCTCCTGTGCAACCTGCTCCCGTGCACCCCCTCCCGTGCAACCTGCTCCCGTGCACCCGCGTCCTGTGCAACCTGCTCCCGTGCAACCTGCTCCCGTGCACCCCCCCCCGTGCAACCTGCTCCCGTGCACCCCACTCCCATGCAGCCCCCTCCCGTGCAACCCTCTCCCGGGCAACCCGCTCCCGTGCACCCCCCTCACGTGCACCCCCCTCCCGGGCACCCCCCTCCCGTGCAGCCCCCTCCCGTGCAACCCACTCCCGTGCAGCCCCCTCCCGGGCACCCCCTTCCCGTGCAACCCGCTCCCGTGCACCCCCCTCACGTGCACCCCCCTCCCGGGCACCCCCCTCACGTGCACCCCCCTCCCGGGCACCCCCTTCCCGTGCAACCCGCTCCCGTGCAACCCACTCCCGTGCAGCCCCCTCCCGGGTACCCCCTTCCCGTGCAACCCGCTCCCATGCAACTCGCTCCCGTGCAGCCCCCTCCCGGGCACCCCCTTCCCGTGCAACCCGCTCCCATGCAGCCCCCTCCCGGGCACCCCCTTCCCGTGCAACCCGCTCCCGTGCAACCCGCTCCCGTGTACCCCCCTCCCGTGCAGCCCCCTCCTGTGAACCACATCCAAGGCACCTCCCATCCTGCTGGTGTCTGTTTGAAAGCCTCCAAACTTCTCCAATACCAGTATGGTGCTGACAGGAACTCGTTGCTAAACATTTGCCAGAGGGAACTGACCCAGCAGCTGTAAACACTGAGCATTTATTGATTGCTCAATGCTCTTGCAAACTGAACTTTAATGACCCCCATGAAGTGCACTTTAAACTCGCCTCCTTTTCACTGGCGAGTTTTCTGAGCCTCGGGAAACCCATGCTGGTGGTGTGAAATCTGAAGGAATGTTAAAATGAATTGAAATCCCCCTCATTTCCATGTAATTATCATGTTAAGTGCTGTGCTAATTCCCAACCCGCCTGTCCTAATGATCGCGCGACTCTGGCGAGCACGTTACTTGCACGTAGCCAAACGCGCCTCAGTGAAACCCGGACGTGGGCCCGTTGGAAATGGGTTGCAGTCCCGCTTCAATTTTCTTCGATATTTAGCCGACCCCATCCCACCCATTATTGGGTGTTAAAATTCTCTCAACCCCCCTCACTCTCAGAGGTTACGAGGAAGCTTTTTGGAGGTGAAAATTCACTGTGACGTAGGATCATAGGGAATGCTTTTGTGAGCTGAAAGACGCATGCATTGCTGGCGTGAGTAGAAGGAGCGTAACTCCACATCTGTACACCATGCACCAATCGGCTGGCTGCTCGCACCAGAACGTGTTCTGGTCCCCAGCACCGACCGGGACATAAGTGTGAGGTGGTGCATTTTGTACAACAAAGGTTAACAATGCCATAAAAATTCAAACAAAGCACTGGGGTTCATTTCTAGAGGAATAGAATTCAAAAGCAGAGGAGTTATGTTCATCTTCTATAGAAGCTTGATTAGACCACACTTGGAGTACTGTGCACAGTTCTGGTCTCCATATTACAAAAAGGATATCGAAGCACTGGAGAAAGTCCAAAAAAGATTTACAAGGATGATACCAGAACTGAGAGGGTTCAACTATTAGGAAAGACTGAACAGGTTGGGACTCTTTTTTTCCTAGAAAAGAGAAGACTGACTGACATGAATCTTGTCATTCATGGGAAATGACTTATGACATAATACTGGGCGGCCTGCTGGTGGCGCTGTCCAGGGAGAGTATACATACTCGGGCATAGGCCCAGCTTGCTCAGGACATTCTTTAACAGGAACTAGTGAAGGACAACTAGATCTCCATGTTGTAAAACAGTTGATTAAAGCTTTGTTTAATGCTTAGACCAAGTGCCTAGTAGTTTTCTTACGTCACTAACCTAATAGAACTCTATAAAATTATGAAGCGGTTTGATAGGGTTGACGTTGAGAAGATGGCCCAGAAATTAAACACTGAGTGTTCACGCGGGGGTAAGGCTTCCCCGCGATATCTCACTCCGCACCTACCTTTTTCCTCCGGGCCCACACGAACTTTAGTTTCAAGGCTGCAGCTGTGCAGTGCTTGCGTGACCCAGAGACGCAATTAGTTCGTGCGAGCTCTGGGATCACGTGATTCAGTTAGAGCCAATGGCAGCACACCATCTTTCATTCATAGTTTTGACAGCAAGGGCTGTCAAAGCTATGAATACTATACCCCCCCAAAAGAACAGCTAAACCTCAATTAAATTAAAAAAAGCCATCACATTAATAAAATAAGTATAGTTAAATAAATTAACCACTTTAAACAAAAAATTAAATTTTTGAAAAAATTTAAAATCTTTTTAAAAGTTATAAAAATAAACTTACCTTTCTTTAAAGTCTCTAAAAAAGATAAACCTGTTGAAAAAAATTTAAAATAATACTTAATTAACTACTTACCTTGTTAAAAGAGGGTCTTACGCCTCCTTTCTTTATGTGTAAAATCTTCCATGCTTACCTGCGCGTTCAAAGCACTAAGTGCACTGCATGCACGCAGCCTGTAGCGCGCACGCGGTTCACTTAGGAACCGCCCCCTTTTGAATTCACGAAGTGCCGGTTTGCCGCGCATGCGCAGTGCATGCTGGAAACCGGCAATTGGAGACCTAAAACGCGAGAGTACACAGTGCATACTCTCGCGTATTAGGTCTAATTTTCGGGCCGATGTTTCCATTTGTTGGTGAGTCTAAAACTTGGGGTCATAGATATAAGATAGTCACTAATACATCCAATAAGGAATTCAGGAGATCCCCACCCTGTGAAACATCTTTACTCAGAGAGTGATGAGAATGTGGAACTCGCTACCACAAGGAGTAGTTGAGGCGAATAGCATAGATGCATTTAAGGGGAAGCGAGATAAGTGCATGAGGGAGAAAGGAATAGAAGGGTATGCTGATAGGGAGATATGAAATAAGTGAGAGGAGGCTTGTGTGGAGCATAAACACCGGACAATGGAAAAGGCAGGTCAAAGAGGAGATGTGTGATGTAAGATATGATCTTACAAAAATGACGGACAGGAAAAGACCTACTGGTCCATCCAACCTGTCCCATATGTTCGTGATGTCTTATGCACCATGATATATACACTCCCCACCCACCATGGAATCTCCTGGGAGAGGCAAAAAACAGATAATAAACCCAGGCCAATTAGGGGAAAAAAATGGAAAATTCCTCTCCGACCTCCTTAGGCAATCGAAACTAGTCCAAGTGATCACCTTGGCCCTGATTTACATTACAGGAAACCTACTTGGTGATCTCCGCCCCAGCCAGAAACAGGTCCACCTCGCAATTGAAGGAATTCTGCGAATCAGCGTTCACCGCACGAGCCGACAGCCTGTTCCACAGGTCCATGATTCTCTGGGAAAAGAAAAACTGCCTAAAATCCAATCTAGTTCTGCTCTGACGCAACTTGTAAGCATGGAATAGCGGACCCAGGGTACCAGTGGAGGTACAGGACATTGTAAGTTTTTAAGAGGGTGATGGATATATTTTTGACAGACGGATTGAAGGAAAAAGAGGTCAAGTCGGGGGAAGGAGTCTGTGATCCTCAGGGCTACCAAGTGAATGGACATTTGTGGTCCTGTATGGTCCTGTGTAGGGGAAAGAGATTTGTTTAAGAACATCACCCATCTCCACCCCTGATGCTGAAAGCCTCTTCCATTCTTTTGTTACCTCCAGACTCGACCATTCCAATGCTCTCCTGGCTGGCCTATGTGTACAGTACGCACTGGGTAAAAGAAACAATTCACTCCCGGGTACTGTGCAGCTCGTGTGTGTCTCAGTGTGACCAAGGTGCCAGCCTGACACACGCTAGTCTGGGTGGAGATTGAGGACTGGTGCAATGTGAAGGCAATATGATTATTGCCAGGAAACCAGGCACAGACCTGCATTATTTGCTGCTTGTGGATGAGGCATTAAACCAAGGCTCCGTCTGCCCTCAGTTGGACGTATAAGTCCCACGGCACTATTTCAAAGAAGAGAAGGAGAGTTTTCCTGGCCAATATTTATTCCTCAACCAACATCACTAAAAACAGATTATTTGATCATTATCACATTGCTGCTTGTGGGAGCTTGCTGTCCGCAAATTGGCTGCTGTGTTTTCTACATTACAACAGTGACTACACTTCAAAAAAGTACTGCATTGGCTGTAAAGCGCTTTGGGATATATTTCCAAGTCAGGATGGTGACTTGGAGGGGAACTTGGAGGTGGTGGTGTTCCCATGCGCCTGCGCCAGGAGGAAGGGGTCGCGGGTTTGGGAGGTGCTGCCAAAGAAGCCATGGCGAGTTGCTGCAGTGCATCTTGTAGATGGTACACACTGCAGCCACGGTACGCCGGTGGTGGAGGGAGTGAATGTTTAAGGTGATGGATGGGGTACTTTGTCCTGGATGGTGTCGAGCTTCTTGAGTGTTGTTGGAGCTGCACTCATCCAGGCAAGTGGAGAGTATTCCATCACACTCCTTACTTGTGCCTTGTAGATGGTGGAAAGGCTTTGGGGAGTCAGGAGGTGAGACACTCGCCGCAGAATACCTAGCCTCTGACCTGCTCTTGCAGCCCAGTATTTATGTGGCTGGTCCAGTTAAGTTTCTGGTAAATGGTGACCCCCAGGATGTTGTTGGTGGGGGATTTGGCGATGGTAATGCCGTTGAATGTCAAAGGGGAAGTGGTTAGACTCTCGCTTGTTGTGAATGGCGTCCAAGTCTTGTTGCATGCGGCATGGACTGCTTCATTATCTGAGGAGTTGTGAATGGCGCTGAACACTGTGCAGTCATCAGCGAACATCCCCACTTTTGACCTTATGATGGAGGGAAGGCCATTGATTAAGCAGCTGAAGATGGTTGGGCCTAAGACACTGCCCTGAGGAACTCCTGCAGCGATGTCCTGGGGCTGTGCTGATTGACCTTCAACCACCACAACCATCTTCCTTTGTGCTAGGTATGACTCCAGCCAGTGGAGTGTTTTTCCCCAATTCCCATTGACTTCAGTTTTACTTGGACTCCTTGATGCCACACTTGGTCAAATGCTGCCTTGATGTCAAGGACAGTCACTCTCACCTCACCTCTGGAATTCAGCTCCTTTGTCCATGTTTGGACCAAGGCTGTAATGAGGTCAGGAGCCGAGTGGTCTTGGCGGAACCCAAACTGGGCATCAGTGAGCAGGTTATTGGTGAGTAAGTGCCAGATAATAGCGCTGTCGATGACACCTTCCATTACTTTGCTGATGATTGGAGAGTAGACTGATGGGGCGGTAATTGGTTGGGTTGGATTTGACCTGCTTCTTGTGGACAGGACATACCTGGGCAGTTTTCCACATTGTCAGATAGATGCCAGTGTTGTAGCTGTACTAGAACAGCTTGGCTAGAGGCGCGGCTAGTTCTGGAGCACAAGTCTTCAGCATGATAGCCGGGATGTTGTCGGGGCCCACAGCCTTTGCTGTATCCATTGTGCTCAGCCGTTTCTTGATATCACGTGGAGTGAATCGAAGTGGCTGAAGACTGGCTTCTGTGATGGTGGGGACCTCAGGAATCGGCCGATATGGATCATCCACTCGGCACTTATGGCTGAAGGTGGTTGCAACCGCTTCAGCCTTGTCTTTTGCACTCACGTGCTGGGCTCCGCCATCATTGAGGATAGGGATATTCATAGAGCCTCCTCCTTCCGTTAGTTGTTTAATGGTCCACCACCATTCACGACTGGCAGGACTGCAGAGCATTGATCTGATCCGATGATTGTGGGATTGCTTAGCCCTGTCTATAGCATGCTGCTTCCGCTTTTTAGCATGCATGTAGTCCTGTGTTGCAGCTTCCCCAGGTTGGCACCTCATTTTTATGTATGCCTGGTGCTGCTCCTGGCATGCTCTTCTACATTCCTTATTGAACCAGGGTTGGTCTCCTGGCTTGATGGTAATGGTAGAGTGAGGGATATGCCAGGCCATGAGGTTACAGATTGTGGTGGAATACAATTCTGCTGCTGCTGATGGCCCACAGCGCCTCATGGATGCCCAGTTTTGAGCTGCTAGATCTGTTCTGAATCTATCCCATTTAGCATGGTGGTAGTGCCACACAACACGATGGAGGGTGTCCTCCGTGTGAAGACGGGACTTTGTCTCCACAATGACTGTGCGGTGGTCACTGCTACCAATACCATCATGGACAGATGCATCTGCGACAGGTAGATTGGTGAGGACGAGGATCAAGTAGGTTTTTCCCCTTGTGTTGGTTCTACTCACCACCTGTCGCAGGCCCAGACTGGCAGTTATATCCTTCAGGACTCGTCCAGCTCAGTCAGTAGTGGTGCTACCAAGCCACTCTTGGTGATGGACATTGAAGTCCCCCACCCAGAGTACATTCTGTGCCCTTGCTACTCTCAGTGCCTCTTCCAGGTGGTGTTCAACATGGAGGAGTACTGATTCATCAGCTGAGGGAGGGCGGTAGGTGGTAATCAGCAGGAGGTTTCCTTGCCCATGCTTGACCTGAAGCCATGAGACTTCATGGGGTCCAGAGTCAATGTTGAGGACTCCCAGAACCATTCCTTCCCGACTGTATACCACTGTGCCACCACCCCTGGTGGGTCTGTCCTGCCGGTGGGACAGGACATACCCAGGGATGGTGATGGAGGAGTTTGGGACATTGGCTGAAAGGTATGATTCTGGGAGTATGACTATGTCAGGCTTGACTAGTCTGTGGGACAGCTCTCCCAATTTTGGCACAAGTCCCCAGATGTTGGTGAGGAGGACTTTGCAGGGTCGACTGGGCTGGGTGTGCCATTGCTGTGCCAAGGTCAATGCGGGTGGTCCGTACGGTTTCATTCTTATTACTTTGTTTCGTAGCGGTTAGTTACAACTGAGTGACTTGCTAGGCCATTTCAGAGGGCAGTTAAGAATCAACCACATTGCTGTGGGTCTGGAGTCACATATAGGCCAGACCAGGTAAGGACGGCAGATTTTCTTCCCTAAAGGACATTAGTGAACCAGATGGGTTTTTACGACAATCCGATAGTTTCATGGTCACCATTACTGATTCTAGCTTTTTATTCCAGATTTATTTAATTAACTGAATTTAAATTCCCCAGCTGCCGTGGTGGGATTTGAACTCACGTCTCTGGATCATTAGTCCAGGCCTCTGGATTACTAGCCCAGTGACATTACCACTACGCTACCATTCCCATCGTCTCTATGGACCTCCACTGTTTATCGATTTTCACCATTTAGAAAATACCCTGTTCTATCCTTTTTACGTCCTAAATGGATGACCTCACATTTGCTTACATTGAAATCCATTTACCACAGCTTTGCCCATTCACTTAATCTATCAATATCCCTTTGTAATTCTATGCTTTCATCTACACTGCTGCATATCTTTGTGTCATCGGCAAATTTGGATATATGACTTTCTATGCCATCATCTAAGTCGTTAATAAATACTGTGACTAGTTGAGGCCTCAACACAGATCCCTGCAGGACACCACTAGTCACATCCTGCCAATTTGAGTACGTACCCATTATCCCTACTTTCTGTCTCCTGCCGCTCAGCCAATTTCCGAACCAGGTCAATAATTTGCCCTCAATTCTGTGGGCTTCTACCTTAGTTAACAGCCTCTTATGTGGGACTTTATCAAATGCCTTCTGGAAGTCCATATAAATAACATCCATAGACATTCCCATGTCCACTACTTTAGTCATCTCTTCAAAAAATTCAATCAGGTTTGTCAGGCACGACCTACTTTTCACAAATCCATGCTGGCTCTCTCTGATCAACTGAAAATTTTTGATGTGTTCAGTCATCCTATCCATAATTATTGACTTATGTTCCAGTCCTACTCAGGTCCCCTCCCTCACCTCTTTTTCCGGTACATTGATGACTGTATCGGTGCTGTTTCCTGCTCTCACCCTGAACTAGAAAATTGCATTCACTTTGCTTCCAATTTCTACCCTTCCCTCACCTTCACATGGTCCATCTTCGACTCTTCCCTTCCCTTCCTCGACTTCTCTGTCTCCATCTCTGGGGATAGGCTATTGACAAACATTCACTACAAGCCCACTGACTCCCAAAGCTACCTGAACTACACTTCCTCCCACCCCGCTTCCTGTAAGGACTCTATTCCATTCTCCCAGTTTCTCCGTCTCCACCGCACCTGCTCTGACGATGCCACCTTCCATTCCAGTGCTTCCGACATGTCTTCCTTTTTCCTCAACCGAGGATTCCCCTCTACTGTGGTTGACACGGCCCTTGACCGTGTCCATTCTATTTCCCGCACTTCTGCTCTCACCGCTTCCCCTCCCTCCTGGAACCACAATAGGGTTCCCCTTGTCCTCACCTTTCACCCCACCAGCCTCCACATTCAACGGATCATCCTCCGCCATTTCCTCCACCTCCAGCGTGATCCCACCACCAAACACCCTCACCTCCCCTTTGAGCATTCCGAAGGGACCGCTCCCTCCGCGACACCCTGGTCCACTCTTCTATTACCCTCAACACCCATTCCCCTTCGCCCGACACCTTCACGTGCAAGCGCAGGAGATGCAACACATGCCCTTATACCTCCACCCTTCCCACTGTCCAGGGCCCCAAACACTCCTTCCAGGTGAAACAGCGATTTACTTGTACTTCTTGCAATTTAGTATACTGTATTCGCTGCTCACAATGCGGTCTCCTCTACATTGGGGAGACCAAACGCAGATTGCGTGACCGCTTGGCGGAACACCTCCATTCAGTCCGTAAGGGTGACCCCAAGCTTCCGGTCGCCTGTCACTTTAATTCTCCGCTCCACTCCCACTCAGACCTCACTGTCCTCAGCCTCTTACACTGTTCCAATGAAGCTCAACGTAAGCTGGAGGAACAGCACCTCATCTTTCGATTAGGCACTTTACAGCCTTCTGGACTCAACATAGAGTTCAACAATTTCAGACCATAACCTCTGTCCCTATTCTTTTTTTTCCATTTATTTTATTATTTATTTATTTATTTTTCTCTCCCACATGGCAGCCCTCTTTCATTCTGCCATTTACACTTCATCTATAGCCATCTTTTGTTTCTTAACTTATCCCATTACCATCTCCTTTTGCCTTGCACCATCTCTTAATGTCTCTTAATGTTTCTTAATCTCTCCTGCCTTCCATCTAGAGCCATCTTTTGTTTCTTAATTTGTTCCATTACCATCTCCTTTTGCCTTGCACCATCTCTTATTGTCGCTTAATCTCTCCTGCCTTCCATCCTATCACAGACCTTCCCTTTTGTTCTTTCCTCCCCGCCCCTCTTTCCCTGCCCCACACTTTCTTAAAAACCTATTTGATCTCCAGCTTTTTCCAGTTTTGACGAAGGGTCATCAACCTGAAACGTTAACTCTGTTTCTCTCTCCACAGATGCTGCCTGACCTGCTGAGTATTTCCAGCATTTTTAGTTTTTATTTCAGATTTCCAGCATCCACAGTATTTTGCTTTTGTATTAGTGTTTAATTCACTGCCACTTCTCTTCTAAGAAAGCCCACCTTGAAGAAGTTCTGCTCTTCTCTCCGACGGGATTTCCGTTTGTCTCTTTTACCTTGTTCATCTTCATTGCTTTCTTTCTCCCTTCTCGTGTTTGATCAGGTAGCTACCAAAACTCGCTTTCACAGCCACATATCTTTCCTCAGCAACTGTCTCCGGCTCCGACTTACTCCATGTGGATTCCAACTGAAATTCCACCCCTCGTGTTTTGGATCCACCCAGGACTACAGATATCTCCGAGATATTCAGCGTTCCTCGAACCACTGCTCTCGCCGTATCCTGAGATCCACGCTGAATGCCATGCGCTGCCACATGAACACTCTCGACCTCATCTTCAGCAGCACCGACTCACTCTATCTCAAAGCTGTCCGGGTCCGCAGTTCCATTTCATCCTTCGACTCATTCAGTGCTTTAACAAAAAACTTTTTTTCTTCCTTTCAGGTGTCAAGGATCACAAGCTTCAACAACTCTTGGACACCAACACCCCGCCAGAACCTTCTTCCCCTTCACTTTCCTCTGACCCCATCCCTTCTTCCAATCGCACCCCCTGCCGTGTTTTCACCATCCCCTCTGACCTTCCCCTCTCTGACCCCGAACGATCAGCCCTTAGCAAAGGCTTGAGCTTCATCCCCTTACGCCCCCACCTCAATGAATTTCGAGCTCGGCACGATGCTGAGCTCTTTTTCCGCCGCCTTCATCTCCGTGCTCACTTCTTTGGCCAGGAGTCTTCCCCCCGCACAGCTGACCTTTTCTCCCGTTTTCAGAATTCCTGTTCTACCTGGACCCCTCCCTCTGGCCTCTTACCCTCTCTAGATCTTTTCATTGCAAACTGCTGGCGTGACATCGGCCGTCTCAATTTCTCTGCTCTCCTCACTCACTCCAACCTACCTCCCTCTGAACTTGCAGCACTCCATTCTCTCAGATCCAACCCCAACATTGTCATTAGACCTGCTGACAAGGGTGGTGCTGTTGTTGTTTGGCGAACCGACCTCTACCTAGCGGAGGCTGAACGCCAACTCTCCGACACCTCCTCCTACCTCCGCCTGGACCATGACCCCACTACCGAACATCAAGCCACCGTTTCCAAGACTGTCACTGACATCATCTCCTCTGGTGATCTTCCCTCCAAGGCCAGCAACCTCATAATTCCCCAACCACACACAGCCCACTTCTACCTCCTTCCCAAGATCCACAAACAGGACTGCCACGGTAGACCCATCGTTTCAGCCTGTTCTTGCCCCACGGAACTTATCTCTTCCTATCTCGACTCTTTTTTCTCCCCTTGTCCAGTCTTTTCCCACCTACATCCGCGACTCTTCCGACACCCTCCGTCACTTTAACAGGTTCCAGTTTCCTGGCCCCAACTTTCTCCTTTTCACCATGGACGTCCAATCCCTGTACACCTCCATCCCCCACCAGGATGGCCTGAGGGCGCTCCGCTTCTTCCTTGAACAGAGGCCCAACCAGTCCCCATCCACCACCACCCTCCTCCGCCTGGCTGAACTTGTTCTCACATTGAACAACTTCTCCTTTGACTCCACTCACTTCCTCCAGCTATGCCTGCCTTTTCGTGGGATATGTGGAACATTCTTTGTTCCAGTCCTACTCAGGTACCCTCCCTCACCTCTTTTTCCGGTACATTGATGACTGTATCGGTGCTGTTTCCTGCTCTCACCCTGAACTAGAAAATTTCATTCACTTTGCTTCCAATTTCCACCCTTCCCTCACCTTCACATGGTCCCTCTCCGACTCTTCCCTTCCCTTCCTCGACTTCTCTGTCTCCATCTCTGGGGATAGGCTATTGACAAACATTCACTACAAGCCCACTGACTCCCACAGCTACCTGGACTACACTTCCTCCCACCCCGCTTCCTGTAAGGACTCTATTCCATTCTCCCAGTTTCTCCGTCTCCGCCGCATCTGCTCTGATGATGCCACCTTCCATACCAGTGCTTCCGACATGTCTTCCTTTTTCCTCAACCGAGGATTCCCCTCTACCGTGGTTGACACGGCCCTTGACCGTGTCCGTTCTATTTCCCGCACTTCTGCTCTCACCGCTTCCCCTCCCTCCTGGAACCACGATAGGGTTCCCCTTATCCTCACCTTTCACCCCACCAGCCTCCACATTCAACGGATCATCCTCCGCCATTTCTGCCACCTCCAGCGTGATCCCACCACCAAACACATCTTCCCCTCACCTCCCCTTTGAGCATTCCGAAGGGACCGCTCCCTCCGCGACACCCTGGTCCACTCTTCTATTACCCTCAACACCCATTCCCCTTCACCCGACACCTTCCCGTGCAAGTGCAGGAGACGCAACACATGCCCTTTTACCTCCACCCTTCCCACTGTCCAGGGCCCCAAACACTCCTTCCAGGTGAAACAGCGATTTACTTGTACTTCTTGCAATTTAGTATACTGTATTCGCTGCTCACGATGCGGTCTCCTCTACATTAGGGAGACCAAACGCAGATTGGGTGACCGCTTTGCGGAACACCTCCGTTCAGTCCGTAAGGGTGTCCCGAAGCTTCCGGTCGCCTGTCACTTTAATTCTCCGCTCCACTCCCACTCTGACCTCACCGTCCTCGGCCTCTTACACTGTTCCAATAAATCTTAACGTAAGCTCGAGGAACAGCACCTCATCTTTCGATTAGACACTTTACAGCCTTCTGGACTCAACATAGAGTTCAACAATTTCAGACCATAACATCTGCCCCTATTCTTTTTTTCCCCATTTATTTAATTAATGAATGAATTAATTTTTTTTCTCTCTCTCCCACATGGCAGGTGTCTTTCATTCTGCCATTTACACTTCATCTATAGCCATCTTTTGTTTCTTAACTTGTCCCATTACCATCTCCTTTTGCCTCGCACCATCTCTTAATGTCTCTTAATGTTTCTTAATCTCTCCTGCCTTCCATCTAGAGCCATCTTTTGTTTCTTAACTTGTACCATTACCATCTCCTTTTGCCTTGCACCATTTCTTAATGTCTCTTAATCTCTCCTGCCTTCCATCCTATCACAGACCTTCCCTTTTGTTGTTTCCTCCCCTCCCCCCTTTCCCTGCCCCTGCACTTGCTTAAAAACCTGTTACATCTCCAGCTTTTTCCAGTTCTGACGAAGGGTCATCGACCTGAAACGGTAACTCTGATTCTCTCTCCACAGATGCTGCCTGACCTGCTGAGTATTTCCAGCATTTTCTGTTTTTATTTCAGATTTCCAGCATCCGCAGTATTTTGCTTTTGTATTAGGCTAACTCTCTCCTGGTTTAATCACTTTACATCTTTTAGTTTTCCCTTTATCTGTACTGCCTAAAGTACAATTTCTGACTGTTAATCTACTCTCTTCCCTTTCATTTGTTTTTGAACGACTATTTGTACTACAATTTCCAACTGAGCCCACCCCCCCCCCCCCACCATTTACTAGTTTAAAGTCCTTGTGACCACCCTATTTATCCTTTCCGCTGGTCCCAGACCTGTCCCAATGTTACAGTTCCTTCCTGTCCTAATACTGGTACCAGTGCCCCATGAAATGGACCCCCTCTTTCCCACACCACTCCTTTAGCCACGTGTTCACCTCCCTGATCAGCTTATCCCTACACCAATTAGCACGTGGCTCAGGTAATAATCCAGAGATTGTAACCCTTGAGGTCCTGTTCTTCAATTTAGCTCCTAGTTCCTGGTACTCCCCAAACAGGACCTCTTGCCTACTCTTCCCTATGTTGTTAAAGAAATTTTTGTGCAGATCACCTCACTCAATGGGCAAATATGTTGCCTATGTGTCTTATGGCAATCAGATCAACCCCACATGCCACCACAGGTATCTCATTGTACTAGGCAATGATGGGAAGACTGATGCGCACGCCAGGACACTTGTTGGTAACCACAGCAACTCCTTTGTTGTTCAGGGCAGTAGGAATTAAATGGTTAAATCAAATGGCAGTGTATGTAAATGAGACCAATCAATTTGTGGCAAAAAACATTGGAAAATCTAAACAGCCGACTAAGCAATATTTTCACAAAAAAGTCAAGCCATTGAAATATGAGGCTGGTGACGTAGTGATGGTACTAAATTACAGTAAGAAAGAACACCTATTTGAACCAAAATGGAAAGGACCTTTTACTTTTGTGGACAAAGCCAGTCCAGTCATTTACCCAATCCGGTGTATAGGTAAAGGTGACAAACATAGAAACATAGAAGATAAGAGCAGGAGTAGGCCATTCGGCCCCTCGAGCCTGCTCCGCCATTCGATGAGATCATGGCTGATCATCTAAACTCAGTACCCTGTCCCTGCCTTCTCCCCATATCCCTTGATACCTTTAGCTTTAAGAAATATATCTAACTCATCCTTGAATATATTTAATGACTTCGCCTCAACTACCTGCTGTGGTAGAGAATTCCACAGGTTCACCACTCTCTGGGTGAAGAAATTCTTCCTCATTTCTCTCCTAAATGGTTTACCCGTTATCCTTAGATTATGACCCCTGGTTCTGGACTCTCCGACCATCGGGAACATTCTTCCTGCATCTAGTTTGTCCAGACCTGTCAGAATTTTATATGTTTCGATGAGATCCCCTCTCATTCTTCTATACTCCAGTGAGTATAAGCCCAATCGACCCAATCTCTCCTCATATGTCATTCCTGCCATCCCAGGTATCAGCCTTGTGAATCTTCGCTGAACTCCTTCCATGGCAAGAACATCCTTCCTCAGATAAGGCGACCAAAACTGCACACAGTACTCAAGGTGTGGTCTCACCAAGGCCCTGTACAACTGCAGCAGGACATCCCTGTTCCTATACTCAAACCCTTTCGCTATGAAGGCCAACATACCATTTGCCTTCTTCACCGCCTGCTGCACCTGCATGCTTACTTTCAGCGACTGGTGCACAAGGACACCCAGGTCTCGTTGCACTTCCCCTTCTCCCAATCTATTGCCATTCAGATAATAGTCTGCCTTTCTGTTTTTGACACCAAAGTGGATAACCTCGCACTTATCCACGTTATATTGCATCTGCCACGCTTCTGCCCACTCACCCAACCTGTCCAGATCATCCTGGAGTTTCTCGCTATCCTCCTCACTGCACACACTCCCACCCAGCTTTGTGTCATCTGCAAACTTGGAGATATTACATTTAATTCACTTATCTAGATCATTAATGTATATTGTGAATAGCTGGGGCCCAAGGACCGATCCCTGCGGTACCCCACTAGTCACTGCTTGCCACTCGGAAAAAGACCCATTAATTCCTACTCTCTGCTTTCTGTCCGCCAACCAGTTCTCTATCCAAGTCAATAACTTGCCCCCAATCCCATGTGCCTTAACTTTACCCGCTAATCTCTTATGCGGGACCTTATCGAAAGCCTTTTGAAAGTCCAAATACACCACATCTACTGGTTCTCCCTTATCTATTTTCCCAGTTACATCCTCAAAAAATTCCAGTAGATTAGTCAAGCACGATTTACCTTTTGTAAAACCATGTTGACTTTGTCCGATCCTGTCACTGTTTTTCAAATGCTCAGCTATTACATCCTTTATAATGGACTCTAGCATTTCCCCCACTACCGATGTCAGGCTTACCGGTCTGTAATTCCCCGCTTTCTCTCTACCACCCTTTTTGAATAGTGGGGTAACATTAGCTACCCTCCAATCCATGGGTACAGTTCCAGATTCCATCGAATGTTGGAAGATGATCAGCAATGCATCTACTATTTCTCGGGCCACTTCCTTAAGTACCCTATGATGTAGATTATCAGGCCCTGGGGATTTATCGGCCTTCAATACCGTCAATTTCCCTAACACCATTTCCCTGCAAATACTGATTTCTTTCAGTTCCTCCCTTTCATCAGACCGTATGTTCTCCAACATCTCTGGGAGGTTATTTGTGTCCTCCTTTGTGAAGACAGAACCAAAATATGCATTTAATTGGTCAGCCATTTCTTTGTTCCCCATTATAACTTCCCCCGCTTCTGACTGCAAGGGACCTACACTTGATTTCACTAATCTTTTTCTCTTCACATATCTATAAAAGCTCTTACAGTCAGTTTTTATGTTCCCAGCAAGCTTACTTTCATATTCTATTTTCCCCTTCTTAATTAATCCCTTTGTCCTCCTTTGTTGAATCCTAAACTGCTCCCAATCCTCAGGGCTACCGCTTTTTCTGGCCAATTTATATGCCCTCTCCTTGGATCTTATGCTATCCCTAATTTCCCTTGTTAGCCACGGTTGAGTCACCCTTTTTGTTTTATTCTTATGCCACACTGGGATGTACAAATTCTGTAGTTCATCCATGCAGTCTTTGAATGTTTGCCATTGCCTATCCACCGTCAACCCCTTGAGTGACATTCCTCAATCAATCCTACCCAATTCGCGCCTCATACCATCATAGTTTCCTTTATTTAAATTCAGGACCCTAGTCTCTGATTCAACTACTTCACTCTCCATCCTAATGAAGAATTCTATCATATTATGATCACTCTGACCCAAGGGGCCTCGTACAACAAGATTGCTAATTAATCCTTTCTTGTTGCATAATACCCAGTCTAAGATGGCCTGATCTCTGGTTGGTTCCTCGACATATTGTTCCAGAAAACCATCTCGTAAACATTCTAGGAATTCCTCCTCCACAGTATTTTTACTAATTTGGTTAGCCCAATCTATATGTAAATTAAAGTCACCCATGATATGATGACGGCTGTGCCCTTACTGCATGCTTCTCTAATTTCCCTTTTAATGCCATCCCCAACCTCCGTATTACTGTTTGGAGGTCTATATACCACTCCCACTAACGTTTTCTGCCCCTTGTTATTTCTCAGTTCTACCCATACAGATTCCGCATCATCAGAGCTAATATCCTTCCTTTCAATTGTGTTAATCCCCTCTTTAACCAGCAATGCTACACCACCTCCCTTTCTTTTTTGCCTATCTTTCCTAAATATTGAATAACCCTGGATGTTGAGTTCCCAGCCTTGGCCACCCTGGAGTCATGTTTCTGTAATCCCAATCAAATCGTATTCATTTACCTCTATTTGCGCAGCTAATTCATCCACCTTGTTCCGAATGCTCCTTGCATTAAGACACAAAGCCTTCAGGCTTGTTTTTTTAACGCTCTCAGACCTATATGAATTATTATTTACTGTGACCATGTTTGATTTAAACCGTTGAGTTCTTTGCCTTCTACTTTTGTTTTTCTCCTTCCTGTCTTTAGCTTTTATCCTTATTTCCCTTTCCTCTGTCTCCCTGCTCAGGTTCCCAACCCCCTGCCACTTTAGTTTAAACCCTCCCCAACAGCACTAGCAAACACTCCCCCTAGGACATCGGTCCCGGCCCTGCCCAGGTGCAGACCGTCCCGTTTGTACTGGTCCCACCTCCCCCAGAACCGGTTCCAATGTCCAAGGAATTTGAATCCCTCCCCCTTGCACCATTCTTCTAGCCACGTATTCATTTGAAATATCCTCCTATTTCTACTCTGACTAGCACGTGGCACTGGTAGCAATCCTGAGATTACTACCTTTGAGGTCCTCTTTTTTAATTTACCTCCTAACTCCCTATATTCTGCTTTTATCCGACCTGATATCCGACCTGGGGTCGGGTCCTAGCCAGCGACTCAAGCATGCAACATCATGGTCGATGGAGATGGAGTTCAGAGAGGAACCAACACACAGCTGGACCAGTCACTACTGGGACTATGTATACTGGGGACAGGAAGCTTATGAACTGTGGGCTGAATGAAACCATAGTGCATAAGAACATAAGAAATAGGAGCAGGAGTAGGCCAATTGGCCCCTTGAGCCTGCTCCGCCATTCAATAAGATCATGGCTGATCTGATCCTAACCGCCAATCTACTATCACAGAAACGACTTACCAGATCCCTGAAGGGCCGGGACTTTGTATTCAATGTTCAGAATTGCATCACATGTCTCGGTGGTGTTGCAAGTGGCTGTTGTTATATTTATATTAAGATGTACTGTTTAAAGCGCATGCTTAGAAGGCTTAATCGACGCACTAATAATCTGGAGCTAGCTGCCCTTGCACAGGAGGAAGATGATGACTGGTGGTCCTGTTGAGGGAAGTGCTGAAAAGGAAGCCAGCAAGTGGTTGGTGGAACAATTAAACAGCTGAAAGAAGTCCTGATGCCTATAACTCATCTGGTACACAAATAACATTACGAAGTCCACCTTTTGCTTCACCCCGGCAGAACAAACTCAAATTGGACACATTATGCTGCAACCGCTACCCCAACATAATGAGGTTAGTCGGGAGATAATAATTATGAGAGATTGGCACTGACAGTGACACACTCTCAAGGTGGGGACTATATGAATTTTGGGCATAGAAGCAAAATAAACATCTTTTGCTTGGCAATATTCTTCTTCCTGCATTGCAAATCACCTGAAGTGATATTGTTTAAAACCACAGACTGCTGATGCAGGTCAGAAACTGATCAGATCAAGGGGTCAATGCCCCAATTAGGATATGCTAATATTGGAGATTGGTCGGAACAATCGAGGAAGTAGGAACAAGCAGATGAGCCGGCAACATCCCAGATTGTGTGGAAGGCATCCCAGGTGAGATGTTAATATCAGATGGGCCAGAACAATGGAGACACCGAAGCTAATACATAGACTAGCTGCAAAATCACATTAATCATCTGGGATGGTTTCAATGTGATTTCATGTTCCTTTGAAGTGCCAGATACAAAATTACAGTTTAAGTTGAGCAATAGTCAAACAAAAAGGATGGCCATTATCTGTTAGACAGAGATGTTAACTACAGTTGAGATGGATCAGGAAATGGGATCGAGGTATTGATAAATGCAATTGACTTTCCAGCGGACGAGAATGCAGTCTGCAGCGTTCTTGTTCCCTATGTTTTAAAAGCAGAAGCCAGTCTGCAGTTCAAGTTGTAGTGCCAAAACTAGGAGTCACGCCAAAGGAGTGTGGAGTCAAGGCAACAGAGGAAGGCACAGCTTGACGGGTGACTGACGAAGGGACGTTGGGCCCTACCCAGGATAGGAGTGGGGAATATTATTCTTGCACTATTCTGTTAACTACCGCTTAAACATTTGCATAGAATCATAGAAATTTTCGGCACAGAAGGAGGCCATTTGACCCATTGTGTCTGTGCAGGGTGAAAAAGAGCTATCCAGCCTAATCCCACTTGCCAGCTCTTGGTCTGTAGCCTTGTAGGTG
Source organism: Squalus acanthias (assembly GCA_030390025.1). Lineage (NCBI taxonomy): Eukaryota > Metazoa > Chordata > Chondrichthyes > Squaliformes > Squalidae > Squalus > Squalus acanthias. The sequence goes on along the minus strand of CM059437.1, from coordinate 51,241,001 downwards.
ATGACACTTCAAGTACATATCAAAGCACTTTTTAAATGTGATGAGTGTTTCTGCCTCTACCACCCTTTCAGGCAGTGAGTTCCAGACCCACACCACCCTCTGGGTGAAAAATGTTCTCCTCAACTCCCTCTAATCCTTCTACCAATTACTTTAAATCCCTGGTTATTGAACTCTCTGCTAGGGGAAATAGGTCCTTCCTATCCTTTCTATCTATGGCCCTCATCATTTTATACACCTCAATCAAGTCTCCCCTCAGCCTCCTGTGTTCCAAAGGAAACAACCCCAGCCTATCTAATCTTTCCTCATAGCTAAAATTCTCCTTGTAAATCTCCTCTGTACCCTCTCTAGTGCAATCACATCTTTCCTGTAATGTGGTGACCAGAACTGTACGCAGTATTCTAACTGTGTTTTAACTAGTGTTTTATACAGTTCAAGCATAACCTCCCTGCTCTTATATTCTATGCCTCGGCTAATAAAGGCAAGTATTCCGTATGCCTTCTTAACCACCTTATCTACCTGTCCTACCTTCAGGGATCTGTGGATATGCACTCCAAGGTCCTTCTGTTCCTGTACACTTCTCAGTATCCTATTATTTATTGTGTATTCCCTTGTCTTATTAGCCCTCCCCAAATGCATTACCTCACATTTCTCTGCATTGAATTCCATTTGCCACTTTTCTGCCCACCTGACCAGTCCATTGATATCTTCCTGCAGTCTACAGCTTTGTTCCTCACTATCAACCACACAGCCAATTTTTGTATCATCTGCAAACTTCTTAATAATGCTCTCTACATTGAAGTCTAAATCATTGATGTATACCAGTAAAAGCAAGGGACCCACTGGAAACTGCTTTCCAGTCACAAAAACACCCGTTGACCATTACCCTTTGCTTTCTGCCACTGAGCCAATTTTGGATCCAACTTGCTACTTTCCCTTGAATCCCATGGGCTTTTACTTTTCTGACCCATCTGAAATGCGGGACCTTGTCAAAAGCCTTGCTAAAATCCGTGCCGATTACATCAAACGCACTACCCTCATCAAACCTTCGTGCTACCTCCTCAAAAAATTCAATCAACAAAAATTAGTCAGACACAACCTTCCCTTAACAAATCCATGTTGACTGTCCTTGATTAATCCGTGTCTTTCTAAATGATGATTAATACTGTCCCTCAGAATTTTTCCACAATTTGCCCACCACCGAGGTTAGGCTGACTGGCCTGCAATTACTCTGTTTATCCCTTTCTCCCTTTTTAAACAATGGTACAACGTTAGCAGTTCTCCAATCCTCTGGCACCACACCTGTAGCCAGAGAGGATTGAAAAATGATGGTCAGAGCCTCCGCTATTTCCTCCTTTGCTTCTCTTAACAGCCTGGGATACATTTCATCCAGGCCTGATGATTTATCTACTTTCAAAGATGCCAAACCCCTTAATACTTCCTCTCTCACTATGTTTATCTCATCTAATATTTCACACTCCTCCTCCTTAACTACAATGTCTGCATTGCCCCTCTCTTTTGTGAAGACAGTTGCAAAGATGGGCCTCCAACAACCACAGCCATCTTCCTTTGTGCTAGGTATGACTCCAGCCAGTGGACAGTTTTCCCCCTGATTCCCAATGACTTCAATTTTACTAGGGCTTCTTCATCCCACACTCAGTCAAATGCTGCCTTGATGTCAAGGGCAGGCACTCTCACCTCACCTCTGGAATTCAGCTCTTTTGTCCATGTTTGGACCAAGGTTGCAATGCAGTCTGCAGCTTTCTTGTTCCCTAGGTTTTATTCATCGCTCAACTGGCATGTCCATCGCTCGCCATCAATTGTTTTCAGAGTTTCGGACAAAAGCAGGATCAGTTTCTCCTCCCATTCTTGCTGGGGCAAGGTTTTCTCTGAACTCTCCACCAAATCATTAACTAGCAATGAAATCTCCTTCTCCCACATCTTCACTATTGCTGCATGAATATTCAGGCCTGTAGTAGCCTCAGTGCAGCAGCAGCACAGCCTTCTCCCTAATAGGGACATTGATCTATAATCAGAAGCCGTGCCAGCAGTGCCTGAGGTTTAGGGAGATTTGCATTTTCTTTATAAATGAGGAAATAATTCTCATCTCCAGCTTGCAGCTTCTTCTTTGCAAGTCGCGTTAAACACTGAGAGAGCATTGTTAACCCTTTGGTGTATTGAGTCAAGGTCATGAAGTGTAGTAGGAATGGCCAGAGTACATCCTCCATACTCTCCAGAGCTGTCAGAGTAAACATCATGACTTCAGATATTGGACTCAAGTCTTTATGGGTAACCTGATCTACATCATTATCCAATGGGATTGGGTTCCCTGAGTCTGTGGATAGAACATACTGTACCATGATAAACTTCACCATTATTCTTCCTCCTTCTAGATCTAGGTATCTTTCATGGGCCATGGCAACTATTGGCCAGAATTTTCTGGGGTGGTAGCAGGCGCGATCGATGGCAGGTCAGGTGGGAAAGTTGTTATTTTTGACAGCAAGTCGGGAACCCACTGTCATCCTGCCCCCACATGCCTTTCCCCTCGACGCGTCTGTCATCGCGGAGCTGACCCGACTGGCAGCGGCGGGCGACCCAATTGAAATAATTATCAGGTAGTTTACAGGCACTTAAGAGCCTTTTTTCACTTACTTTTTAAACTTCCCTGCATGGCCACGGGATTCACATAGCTCGGGAACCACGTCTGTCAACCTGAGAAGGGATTTCCGTGGCCATTGCTCCAGCTGATTACTTGACAGCATCAAATGTACTGTAAAAGCTGCCACCTGACAGATGATCACTTTCCTCAGGCCGAAGCTGTTGCTCAGTCCATTTCCAGCACGGATTCTGCAGGCTGCAAGTGTTTCCAGCAAAGTCTCCGTCCAGTCTCACCTCACTGGAAGAACTTTCTCACCATTGACAGAATGCTTCTGCCATCTGTACTTCACCTGCCATCCATTTCAGCAACATGGGTGCTGTTTATACTGTCTCACCATGGTCATCAGAATCAGACCACTGTGAACCCCAACACCAGCAGCACCAACAACAGCACCAACCTTCTCCGCAATCACCTGATGCTGCTCAGGACAAAGGGCATCAGCACCTGACCGCATTGCTGTCCAGGAGGCCAGGGATGGCCTCATTAAGGCTAGAATTAGTTAACTTTACGCTGTACACCCATATGGCTGCCACAAGATGCGCTAGGTTGGCACCACCCCACACTAACACCATAAAGCATCTCTACAATGCCCAAGCCATTCCTTTCACACTCATCACGATTGCGGGAGGTACCGTTATGTCTCACCATTCACTGCAACTCACTAAACCACTTCCAAAGGTGCACACAAATCTGTCCGAAACCCGGAAAGTGTTGAAAATAAAGATTTTTCTGTTTGACACCACATTAACAGAAACTTTACATAAACATTGGATAAAACACCCAAGTGGCTAGAGGAGAAGGAATTCCATGAGTGAGTCGGCATGGTCTTGGGCCATAACGGTGAAGCAGCCAAGGATCTGATTCTCTGCAGCAAGCCGGTTATCACAATCCACAGGATTAAAAAACTGTTCATGCAAGTTACCAAGTAGACCCTCCATCTGTGTTCCCAGACTTTGACTTCCCATATTGACGGCAGTAGCTACAATATAACACAGACTATGGGTGATAGCAAGGTGTTCGGATTGAACTATGTACAGAGCCAGGATTCTAGGAATTAATCTTGGCAGTTCTACCTCTAGGCTGTCTTTGGGCATCAAGGCGGTGGAGTAGCCTAGAGCTTCCACTACTGTGATATTTAATGGAGACTCTTCCTTCTCAAGCCACTATTGAAGAGCAAATCATAGGCAATGTTCATCTCACTGGCGAAGGATTCTTTTGTCACTGATGGCACTTCTCTACATTATCCATGTAGAGTAGGATGTTCTTGCTAAAAGCACCCAGTGCTGCGGCAAACACTGATTTATGGTAGTCTAGTGTTACTTCCATCAGTACAGGAATCATAATCCCTAGGATGGGCTTTATTAAAGGTACCATCCCATGGACGTGGGCTGATGACAGCCTTATCAATGTTTTTACCATATAAACATGGGATGGATACCCTTTCTCCATATCTTCCAATCCAACTGCCAGCAGACCTTGTAAAAACCCTAAGCCAATGGCAACCGGGAGGTTACATGCAGCTTCCTGACTTTGCTTATGTACCTCGATCAATGTGGTCACTCTGAGGGAAGCCATAATGATGAGAGACTCAGCCACGTGCTGTCTAATGAGGCTGAGATTTTCTTTGACCATCATCTCCATGCTGTTCAGAATGACAGCGCTCTGTTCATCCAGCAGCCAGACACATTGCCAGAGGTAGTAACAGCAAGTGAAGACATATTCTGGCCACTGATGGCCCAGTCTATATATAGTCTGGGATATTTCTCATCGAGTGCTGTCATCATCGTGGACCAGTCTCTTTAACAGAGCCATCAAGAAAGCCTCAATTCTTCTACTTGGTTCCTGCAACATTTTTGTGATCTCGGTGGATTTGTCTGCAATTTGTAATATCACTATAGCAGGGCTAGAAGGACAGAAGAAAAGACCATTTAACCCATTGACTTCAGCTCTAGAGAACCAGCTCCCCAAGGTTAGCAACCAACTGTATGGTGAACTCCTCCAATATCTTGAATTCATCCCCTTACCTGGTGGATCATTCCACATATTGATCACCCTTTGAGTTAGAAATGCACTTTTCATTCAATTAAATGACATCTCTTTTTCTTCACTTGGCATGACAATGTTTTCCATCAATTACAGAGTATGGAGTCTGATGTGTGACGGATGTGTGCTAGACCCAAGGTTTCTTTCTGTGTAGTGGTGGACCTCTCACTGAAGGGATAATTACAAGTCTTAGCCCTTCTCGGGCTACCCTAGACCAGGCGTATTCCCCAGATGTTCACCTTCAACTAAAGTTAGAGATAGCCGAATCCTAGAGACGCTTAATTGGGTCTAAAGGTTCAGACTATCTCTCCCTAAAGGAATGGCCTGAAGATGTTACCATCCTCCGGATAGCACTTTTAACAAGTTTAACTAGACTGTAACCTTCCGGACATTATGAGGGTCCAGAAAACCCCCCAGAATTCCGCAACTCCTCACTGAAGAGTGTACAGAAATTGAGTTCGCGAGATTGATACAGAAATACTCTGTGAGACAATTTTAAAAATATATAGTGTGGTAACACAATACAGCTTCCTGTGACTCGAACTTTATTACATCACTTCCTGTGATTAGTCCAGGATAAATAATGGGCTAATCAGTTGGATCCTGGAGAGGCATAGAGTAAGACCTCTTTTGTATGTAGCACCTTTTTAGTTGATTAAAGCTTACTTTAAGTTCACCACGCGTAAGGCTCATTCTTATGACAATTTAATCAACTTTGAAAAACTTCGCACTCAAACTTTTTGGACGAACTCGGAACTAAGGATCCAGGGAATCACCCATCATGGAAAACATCCTTAAACCATCACGTCTTGACTTGGACCCAAACACCCCAGCAGCCGGTAAGGTGTGGAAACACTGGTATCGCATGTTTGACAATTTTCTCGAATATTGCAAGGCTGATGATGACTCAAAATTGCGGATACTCATCAACTGTGTCACCCCGAATGTATTTCAGTATGTCGAGGAATGGGGCAGTTCGGATGCTTAAAAGACTATATACTAAGACACCGAATGAGGTCTATGCCAGACATCTACTAGCTACAGCCCAACAAGGGCCGGAGGAATCCATTGATAAATTCCTCCAAGAGCTTCGCAGACTTAGTATGGACTGTAACTTTCAGGCGGCCTCAGCTGAGCTGTACCGTGAAGAAATGATCCGTGATGCTTTCATCTGCGGGCTTGCCTCCCCATTTATACGCCAGCGTCTACTGGAAAGTAAGACACTTGAGCTTCAGAGAGCTTATGACATGGCTTGCTCTCTAGATCTGGCAAAAAGAAATGCAGACCTTTATACAGTGCCCAGACCTCGGGCTGCTGCCTTAACTACAGTCAGGCAATTTAAGAGGCCACAGGTGAACTCTATTAGGGAGGACTTTATCCCTGACGATCAATCTGATGACTTCACTGATGAAGAGGATGATGACCCCACTGTGGCAGCCTCTTGGCAATCTAAGAAATGCTTCTTTTGCGGTGATGAGTTTCACCCTCGGAAATTCTGCCCTGCTCGCAATGCGTTTTGCAGTCATTGCAACAAAAAGGGTCATTTTGCAAAGGTTTGCCTATCAAGAGCCTCTACGAGGGCTTATCAAGCTAAGTCCTACCGAACTGCCCCGGTAAGGGCCTATCAAGATGTTCCGGCTAAAATCTATCGTGCTTCCTCTCGGGTTTTCTCTCGAAGAAACACACCTAGAGTTTCAGCCACTCTTTGTGCAACGACACCAATTACAGCTGCTTGTCCTCAGAACCTATTCCATGCAGCTACAAAAGCATCAATTAATGGACATACTTTAGATGCCTTAATTGACTCAGGTAGCACTGATAGTTTCATTAGGGAACAGATTGTTGCAGAGTTAAAGCTACATGTTTTCCCATCGGACCAGGCAATTGCGATGGCTCAGTCATCACTTAATACCAGAATTTCTGGCTTTTGTATGGTTGAAATAACACTTAATGGTCACAGGTATCCCTCCACCCGGCTTTCGGTGCTCAAGGACTTATGTAGTGATCTTATCTTACGGCTAGATTTTCAAAAGCAGCATAAGAAGCTCACCATTGAGTTCGGCGGATCCAAACCTGAACTCACTATTTCTAATATACGACCTCGATTACCGTTCTGTGCATTGTCAGCAGCTTCACTGGATGAACCCTCACTGTTTACCAGTATCCCTCCTCGATGCAAACCGATTATAACAAAGTCACGACGTTTCAGTCAGGAAGACCAGTCTTTTATTGCGGCTGAGATTTCTCGGCTTTTAGCAGAGGATATCATCGAGCCTTGTTCGTCGCCATGGCGCGCCCAGGTCGTTATTGTTAAGAACCCTCTACAACCTCACAAGAAACGGCTGTGCATTGACTATTCACAGACCATCAATCAATATACGGACTTGGACGCATACCCATTGCCGCGCATCGATGATATGGTTAATAAACTGGCTGAGTACACGGTGTTCTCAACATATGATCTGAAAAGTGCCTATCATCAGGTACCCTTGAAGGTCTCAGACAAGCAGTATACGGCCTTTGAAGCCAATGGACGGCTGTATCAATTTCGTCGCCTCCCCTTTGGGGTCACTAATGGAGTGGCTGTCTTCCAGCGAGCAATGGATGACCTGGTCAAACAGGAAGACTTAAAGGATACGTTTCCTTATCTGGACAATATTACTGTCGCAGGTCGCAATCAGCGGGAACATGACGCCAATCTCCAACGATTTTGGGATGCACTCCAGCACCGTAATTTGACATTAAATGCGGCTAAATCCATTGAGTCACAACCAACCATCAACATCCTTGGCTATTGTGTGGGCAATGGCATCATTAAACCTGACCCTGAAAGGCTTCGCCCACTCCAAGAACTCCCGCCACCTAAGAATCCGGCCTCCTTGCGCCGGGCCCTCGGCCTGTTTGCATACTATGCTAAATGGATTCCTAACTTCTCGGACCGAATCCAACCTCTACTGAAGGCCAGCACATTCCCACTAGACACAGCGGCTGTTGCAGCCTTTAACCTCCTGAAAAAACAGTTGGAGAAAGCGGCTCTTCACTCCATCGATGAGAGTCTTCCTTTTGTTGTTGAGTGTGATGCCTCGGCCACTCTGAATCAGGAAGGTCGTCCGGTGGCATTTTTGTCCAGGATTTTTCAAGGGGCTGAGCTACATTATCCTCCAGTCGAGAAAGAAGCTACAGCCATCATAGAGGCAGTACGGAAGTGGACTCATCTCCTAGCTCGCCAGCACTTTACCTTAATCACAGACCAGCGATCGGTCGCCTTCATGCTCGATAATTGAAAACGGACCAAAATTAAAAATAATAAAATCCAGCTTTGGCGGCTGGAATTGGCCTCTTTTGGTTACACCATCCACTATCGACCTGGCAAGGAGAATGTGGCTCCGGATACCCTCACACGAGCATTCTGCTCCGCCATGGCACCCTCTACGCTCGTAGACATCCATGATGGGTTGTGTCATCCGGGCGTTACTCGCATGCTACACTTCGTGCGGTCCCGAAATCTCCCATTCTCTACCGGGGATGTAAAGAAGATGTGCTCGGACTGCAGAGTCTGTACGGAATTGAAACCTCAGTTTTTCCGCCCCTCGGGTGGTATACTCATACATGCGACCCAGCCAATGCAACGGCTTAGCATCGATTTTAAGGGGCCGTTGCCCTCTTCAACTCGCAACACTTATCTATTGACCATGGTCGATGAGTATTCCCGTTTTCCATTTGCCTTTCCCTGCCCCAATATGCTGACGACCACGGTTATCAGCTGCCTTGAGCAGGTATTTGCTTTCTGTGGCATGGCATCCTATGTTCATTCGGATCGGGGCCCTTCTTTTATGTCAGGAGAACTCAAGGCCTATCTCTCGGAACGGGGTATTGCTGCCAGCAGAACGACGCCTTATCATCCGGTCGGGAATGGGCAAGTCGAGCGTTTTAACGCTATCATCTGGAATGCGGTACGTCTGGCTTTGAGATCTCGGGGCCTACCCAACCAGCAATGGGAAGCAGTACTTCCAGACGCATTACACTCCACACGGTCCCTCCTTTCGACCGCCACAAATACGACGCCTCATGAACGGTTCTTCCGATTTCAGCGTCGCTCATCCTATGGGATATCTCTCCCGTCGTGGCTGACTGCACCGGGACCAGTGCTACTCCGAAGATATGTTCGGGCGTCTAAGAATGACCCCCTGGTAGATGAGGTTGAGCTCACTGACGTCAACCCTACCTACGCCTATATTCGGTATCCTGACGGTCGGGAATCTACCGTGTCATTGCGGGATCTGGCTCCCTGCCCGCCGAAACATAGAGGGACACCAGGGGATGATATTGTACCAGGCACATCTCTGGGCTCGCCAGGTGCCTCTCATCACGATCTGGATCTGACGCCGGCTGGTACCTCACTCCAGCGTGCCGACCTGGGGCAGACTGACTATGAGCCCATCGGGGCTCGCACGCGCAGCCACGATCCACCCTGTACCATACGCTCGGAAACGGATCTGCCACAGCCCTGCCCGACACCCGTTCGGGCACCAGTACACAGTCAGGATCGTCCTGACCCCTCACAGAGCGGGCTGGATCACTCGGACTCTGGTCCACGGCCCGCGGCGGGTAAACGGGCTAGGGGCCCTCTACCGCTACGAGAACCCAAACGGGTGCGGCTCTCCCTCGTCCAGCGGCTACGAAATGGAGGGAGAATGTGGTAACACAATACAGCTTCCTGTAACTCGAACTTCATCCCGGCCTCCTAATCTTTTGGGGGGGGGGAGAATGTGGTAACACAATACAGCTTCCTGTGACTCGAACTTTATTACATCACTTCCTGTGATTAGTCCAGGATAAATACTGGGCTAATCAGTTGGATCCTGGAGAGGCATAGAGTAAGACCTCTTTTGTATGTAGCACCTTTTTAGTTGATTAAAGCTTACTTTAAGTTCACCACGCGTAAGGCTCATTCTTACGACAAATAGATTTATTAAAGAACCGACATGTAGTTAACAGTTGTTGATTTCATCGCAACTTTAATAGTCCAAAATACAAATAGCTTACATTTATTATCAGAGATTCTTATTCTCAAATCTTAACTTCTACTTATTTCTTAATCCAGAATATCCACCAAAATCAAATACCTTGATTACCCGAGACTCAAAGAGTTGTAAGCATGCAGAGTGGTTCTGAAGGTGAGAATCACTTGCCTTTCCTGCGACTTCTGTTTTCCCATTTGAAAATCCCATATCTTATACTCTTTTTGCAGTGGTATCTCCTTTGAAGTTTTCTGCTGATGTAAGCTAATTATCTCTAGTCATACCTCTGTTGACTTCTTTCTATTCTTACTGTCATTTCAGCTGCCAACTTTTAGAATCCTGTCTGCTGTATAGGTGTTTCAAAAACTTATCATAAAATATGGTATAACAGATTTATCTATTTGATGCCATTCTTAGGAAGGTTTTCCATTGAATTGTTAAATCACTTTAGCTGCTTGTATTACAGACATCATGTCTCCGTGTGTTCCAAGTTCAACACATAAACAATGTGATTGCTTGGTACATCTATTGATGTAATATTTTCAAAGTCTTCTGGAGGTATCTTTTACAACATGTAAATTAAAAACACTTCATCTCGGGTGTTCTTTGCATTTCTTAGCTACTTCAATTGGTTGTATATATAATCATGTTTCCTGTTTCATTTGATGTTACTTTTACAAAGGCACATGGTTTTTTAATGTTCTGTGTTTCTTGTTCGAAGTATTATTTTTTAACACTTTACTTGGGCATTGCTATTGTGTTGGTTCCAAACTACAGACTCCTTGGAATCAACTCTTTGTTTCTTCAATGAGGCCATTGTGTTAGTGTCAATAACCAATCTTTATCTCAAAAGCCTGTATGGTATTTACAGCTTTGTGACTCATCTTATCTCAAAAGCCTGTGTTCTGTTTGCAGCCTGTGTCATTGAGGCTTTGAGATTTTTAAACCCAGTTTGTCATGTTTTAATAAAATCAGAATTCTGTTCATAGGATGGTGTATTTTTCTGAATAGGTTTGGCTCATTCCTTTACCTCATGAGACGACATGTTGGGTGAGGTGGGGTAATGGTGGAGGTGGGGTGCTGTGACTGAAGGTGTTGATGTAGCACAGCAAGTAGTTTTTGAAGTAAGTGAGAGATCGAATTTGTGTGGGTGTGAGATTGCAGATAGGTGGTTTGTCTGAGAGTACAGGCGTGGTGTGTGAGATCAAGATAGTGAATGATGGGGAATGCAGTGTGTCTGAGAGTATGGATTTGTTAAGGGAAGGTCGTGTCTGACTAACTTGATTGAATTTTTTGAGGATGTAAGGAGGAGAGTCGATGAGGGTAGCGTGTTTGAAGTACTCTACACAACAACGCAAAATCATCGAGCAGAAACTGATAGCCAAGTTCCGCACCCATGAGGACGGCCTCAACCGGGATCTCGGTTTCATGTCACGCTACAGAACGTGACTCGACATCGTTGTCTGGTTTTCCAGTTTTTAAAAAAAGTTAAAAGCTTAACTGCTGACTGCAGCATTTGACACGTTGGACCCCCTGTGACCCATCTCATTGTCTTAGCTGTACTCTGATGTGTCTTTGATGTAATGCCTCCCTGACGGATTGTATCTCTGCAGACACATTGTTCTCTGTCTATATATACTGTGTAATCGATTTGTATTCCCTCACTGTACCTGAAGAAGGAGCAGAGCTCCGAAAGCTCGTAATTTCAAATATAACTGTTGGACTATAACCTGGTGTTGTGCGACTTCTCATTTTTGTCCACCCCAGTCCAACACCGGCATCTCCGCATCATAGAATATAAGAGCAGGGAGGTTATGCTAGAACTGTATAAAACATTAGTTAGGCCACAGCTAGAGTACTGCGTGCAGTTCTGATCACCACATTACAGGAAGGATGTGATTGCAGTAGAGAGGGTGCAGAGGAGATTTATGAGGATGTTGCCTGAGCTGGGAAATTTTAGCTATGAGGAAAGATTGGATAGGCTGGGGTTGTTTTCTTTGGAACAGAGGAGGCTGAGGGGAGACCTAATTGAAGTGTATAAAATTATGTGGGCCCTAGATAGAGTGGATAGGAAGCACCTATTTCCCTTAGCAGGGAGGTCAATAACCAGGGGACACAGAATTAAAGTAATGGGTAGAAGGATTAGAGGGAGTTAATGAGAAATGTTTTCACCCAGTGGGTGGTGGGGGTCTGGAACTCACTGCCCGAAAGGGTGGTAGAGGCAGAAATGCTCATCACAATTAAAAAGTACTTGGATATGCACTTGAAGTGCCGTAACCTACAAGGCAACGGACCAAGAGCTGGCAAGTGGGATTAGGCTGGATAGCTCTTTCGGCTGGCATTGACACGATGGGCTGAATGGCCTCCTTCTATGATTCTATGGGACTGGTGTGTGAGATCAGAGGTAGCGAGTGAAAGGGTGTGTGGTGTGTCTGAGAGTATGGGAGTGGTGTATGAGATCAGAGGCAGCGAGGAATGGGGAATGTGGCGTATCTGAGAGCAGGGGTGTGGTGTGTGAGATTGGAGATGGTAAGTGATCGAATCATAGAATCATAGAATGATACAGCACAGAAGGAGGCCATTCGGCCCATTGTGCCTGTGCCTCTTTGGTAGAGCTATCCCATTAATCCTACTCCCCTGCTCTTTCCCTATAGGTCTGTAAATTTTTCCCTTCAAGTATTTATCCAATTCCCTTTTGAAAGTTACTATTGAATCTGCTTCCACCGCCCTTTCAGGCAGTGCATTCCAGATCACAACAACTTGCTGCGTAAAAATGTTTCCTCATGTCGCCTCTGGTTCTTTTGCTAATCACCTTAAATCTGTGTCCTCTGGTTACTGACCTTTCTGCCACTGGAAAAAGTTTCTCGTTATTTACTCTATCAACATCATTCAGAACACCTCTATCAAATCTGCTCTTTACCTTCTCTGCTCTAAGGGGAACAATTCCAGCTTCTCCAGTATCTCCACATAACTGAAGTCCCTCATCCCTTATTGAACCGCTGCAGTCCGTGTGCTGAAGGTACTCTCATAGATCGGTTAGGGAGGGAGTTCCAGGATTTTGACCCAGCGACGATGAAGGAACAGTGATATATTTCCAAGTCAGGATGGTGTGTAACTTGGAGGGGAAATTGGAGGTGATGGTGTTCCCATGCGCCTGCTGCCCTCGTCCTTCTAGGTGGTAGAGTTTGCGGGTTTGGGAGGTGCTGCCGAAGAAGCCTTGGCGAATTGCTGCAGTGCATCTTGTAGATGGTACACACTGCAGCCACAGTGCGCCAATGGTGGAGGGAGTGAATGTTTAAGGTGGTGGATGGGGTGCCAATCAAGTGGGCTGCTTTGTCCTGGATGGTGTCGAGCTTCTTGAGTGTTGTTGGAGTTGCACTCATCCAGACAAGTGGGGAGTATTCCATCACACTTTTGACTTGTGCCTTGTAGATGGTGGAAAGGCTTTGGGAAGTAAGGAGGTGAGACACTCGCCACAGAATACTCAGTCTCTGACCTGCTCCTGTAGCCACAATATTTATGTGGCTGGTCCAGTTAAGGTTCCGGTCAATGGTGACCCCCCCAGGATGTTGATGGTGGGGGATTCAGCGATGGTAATGCCGTTGAATGGAGGTGGTTAGATTCTTGCTTGTTGGAGATAGTCATTGCCTGGCACTTGTGTGGTGCGAATGTTACTTGCCACTTATCATCCCAAGCCTGAATGCTGTCCAGGTCTTGCTGCATGCGGGCAAGGACTCATTCTTTATCTGAGGAGTTGTGAAAGGAACTGAACACTGTGCAATCATCAGTGAGCATCCACACTTCTGACCTTATGATGGAGGGAAGGTCATTGATGAAGCAGCTGAAGATGTTTGGGCCGAGGACACTGCCCTGAGGAACTCCTGCAGCGATGTCCTGGGGTTGAGATGATTGACCTCCAACAACCACAACCATCTTCCTTTGTGCTAGGTATGACTCCAGCAAGTGGAGAGTTTTACCCCTGATTTCCATTGACTTCAATTTTACTAGGGCTGCTTGATGCCACACTCGGTCAAATGGTGCCTTGATGTCAAGGGCAGTCACTCTTACCTCAATTTAGTTCATATTGCCTCTCCTCATTCTTCCTACCAAAATATATCACTTCATACTTCTCTGTGTTAAATTTCATCTACCATGTGTCTGCCTAATTTACCACTCTATGTCCTCCTGAAGTCTGTTACTAACCTCCTCATTGTATACTACATTTCTGAGTTTTGTGTCATCTGCAGACTTTGAAATTATGCTCTGTATACCCAAATGCAGGTCATTAATATATATCAAAAAGAACAATGGTCCTAATACTGACCCCTGGGAAACACCATTGTATACTTCCCTCCAGTCTGAAAAAGAAACGTTCACCTTACTCTCTGCTTTCTGTCCCTTAGCCAATTTTGTATCCACGCTGCCACTGTCCCTTTAATCCCATGGGATTTAATTTTGCTAACAAATCTATGATGTGGTACTTGTCCAACGCCTTTTGAAAATCCATATACACAACATCAACCACACTACCCTCATCAACCCTCTCCATCACTTCGTCAAAGAACTTGATCAAGTTAGCCAAACACAATTTGCCTTCAACAAATGAGTGCTGAATTTCATTTATGTGTTCAGGAGAATTTCCTTGACCAATATGTTCTTGGCCCAACTAGGGAGGAAGCATTGCTGGATCTGGTGCTGGGGAATGAGGTGGACCAGGTTGACCAAGTGTCTGTGGGAGAACACTTGGGTACGAGTGATCATCGGATCATAAGATTTAGATTAGCAATGAAGAGGAGCAAGGAACAATCTAGAGTGGAACTTCTAAACTGGAATAGGGCTAACTTCAATGGGATGCAAAGGATCTAGCCAGGGTAAAATGGAACCAAAGACTGACAGGAAAAACTGTAACGGAACAATGGGTGATCTTTGAGGAGGAGATGTTCCAAGGCTAGGTACATTCCAACAAGAGGGAAGGGTAAGGGCTCCTTGGATGACAAGGGAGATAGAGAAGATGATGAAACAAAAAAAGAGGGTGTATGATGCATGTCAGGTGAATTCTTCAAGGGAAAACCAGACCAAATACAATAAGTTGAGAGGGGAAGTGAAGATGAAAATAAGATTGGCAAAGAGAGAATATGAGAGTAGAATGGCAGTTAACATAAAAGGGAACCCAGTAAGCGGGTAGTAAGAGGCGGGGTGGGGCCTATTAGAGACAAAGGTGGTGTTATATGCTTAGAGGCACAGGGCAAGGCTAGAATACTCAATGAGTACTTTGTATCGGTGTTTACTAAGGAGGTGGATGCTGACAAAATATCGGTCGATGTGGAAAAGGTAGAAGCAATGGAAGGGGTGAAAATTTATCGACAGGATGTACTAGAAAGGCTGGGTATGCTTAGAGTGGATAAGAGTCGCCTGGTCCAGATGGCTTGCATCCCAGGTTGCTAAGGGAATTGGGGGAGGAGATAGCGGAAGGGCTTGCCATAATTTTCCAATCTTCCCTAGATGTGGGGAGGTGCCTGAGGATTGGAAAGTGGCAAATGTGACACCATTGTTCAAGAAAGGGTGTAAGGACAATCCTAGTAAGTACAGGCCGGTCAGTTTAACATCAGTGGTGGGTAAAGTTTTAGAAACAGTAATCAAGGAAAAAATTAACGGGCACTTGGAGAGGTTTAAGCTAATTAAGGAGAGCCAACACGGATTTGTAAAAGGCACATCATGTTTGACTAATCTAATTGAATTTTTTGATGAAGTAACAGAGAGGATTGGTGAAGGGAATGGAATGGATGTTGTCTACATGGATTTTCGGGAGGCGTTTGATGAAGTACCACATAGAATTTCTGGCTGGTTAACAAAATTGAGGCTCATGGAATAGGTGGGTCGGTGGCAGCTTGGATAAGGAATTGGTTTAAGGACAGAAAACAGCGAGTTGTGGTAAATGGCTGTTTTTCAGACTGGAGGATGGTAGATAGTGGTGTTCCCCAAGGATCAGTGCTGGGGCCACTGCTTTTTTTGATATATATAAATGACCTGGATATTGGAATACAAAGTAGAATTTCTAAATTTGCCAATGGCACCAAACTTGGGGGTGTGGCAAATAGTGAGGATGATACCAATCGACTGCAACAGGACATAGAAAGGCTAGCAGAATGGGCAGACAAGTGGCAGATGGAATTTAATACAGAGAAGTGTGAGGTGATGCATTTTGGCAGAAGGAACAGGGAGAGGCAATATACACTTAATGGCAGAGTTTTAAAGAGTGTGCAGGGACAGAGGGACCTGGGAGTTAATGTGCATAGGTCCCTAAAGGTGGCAGGACATATTGAGAGAGTGGTTAGCAAAGCATATGGGATCTTGGGCTTCATAAATAGAGGTATTGAGTACAAAAGTAGAGAAGTTATGCTGAAACTTTATAAAGCGCTGGTTAGGCCACAACTGGAGTATTGCGTCCAGTTCTGGTCACCACACTTTAGGAAGGATGTGAAGGCCCTTGAGAGGTTTCAGAGGAGATTTACCAGAATGGTTCCGGGGATGGGGGATCTTAGCTACAAGGACAGGTTGGAGAAGCTGGATTTGTTTTCATTAGAGCAAAGGAGGTTGAGGGGTGATTTGATAGAGGTGTACAAGATTATGACGGGTTTGGATAGGCTAGATGGGGAAAGGCTGTTCCCACTAGTTGATGATACAAGGACTAGGGGACACAGATTTAAGGTTTTGAGCAAGAGATACAGGGGGGATGTGAGGAAAAACTTTTTTACGCAGCGAGTGGTGAAGACCTGGAATTCGCTGCCGACGGAAGTGGTGGAAGCGGAGACACTCAATGTTTTCAAGGGGAGACTGGATAGGCACTTGAGGGAAATAAACTTGCAGGGCTACGGGGATAGAGCGGGGGAATGGGACTGACTGGATCGCTCTACAGAGAGCCGGCATGGACTCGATTGTGCCGTATGCCTCTATGACTCTGACTCTATTAGGCCATACTTTTTCAAATGCCGATTAATTTTGGCCAGATTATTGTCTTTAAAAGTTTCCCACCATCGACATTAGGCTGACTGGCCTGTAATTGCCGGGTTTATCTCTCTCCCCCTTTTTAGTGTAACATTTGCAATCCTCCAGTCCTCTGGCACCACCCCTATATCCATGGAGGATTGGAAGATTGTGGCCAGAGCCTCCGCAATTTCCACCCTTTCTTCCCTCAGTAACCTAGGATGCATCACATCTGGACTGGGTGCCTTTTCTACTTTGAGACTGCCAACCTTTTAAGTACCTCCTCTTTATCTATTTTTATCCTATCCAATATCACTATGCCTCCTCCTTTACTGCTACATTGGCAGCATCCTCTTCTCCATTGAAAACAGAGGCAAAGTTCTCATTTAGTACCTCAGCCATGCCCTCTGCCTCCACAAGAATATTTCCTTTTTGGTCCCTAATCGGCCCCACCCTGCCTTTGACTACCCTCTTACTATTTATATATTTATAAAAAACTTTTGGGTTCCCTTTTATGTTAGCCGCTAATCTATTCTCATACTCTCTCTTTGTCCCTCTTATTCCCTTTTTTAGATCTCCTCTGTACTTTCTATATTCAGCTTTGTTCTTTACTGTATTATCAACCTTACAATTGTCATAAGCCTCCTTTATCGGTCTCATTTTAACCTCTATAACTTTAGTCAGGGAGCTCTAGCTTTGGATGCCCTTCCTTTCCCCCTCACGGGAATGTGTCTATTCTGTACCCGGACCATCTCCTCTTTGAAGGTCTCCCATTGTTCAATTACTGTTTTGCCTACCAATTTTTGATTCCAATCCAACTGGGCCAGATCCCTTTTCAACTCACTGAAGTTAGCCCTCCTCCAGTTAAGTATTTTTATGCTTGATTGTACCTTGTCCATTTCCATAACTATTCTAAAGCTGATGATATTATGATCACTGTTCCCCAAATGCTCCCCCACTGAAACATGCTCCACTTCATTCCCCAGAACTAGATCCAGCACTGCTTCCTTCCTCATTGGGCTGGAAACACTGATCAAGAAAGTTCTCTTGTACACATTTCAGGAATTCCTCCCCCTCTTTTCCCTTTACACTGTTACTATCCCAGTCTATATTAGGATAATTGAAGTCCCCTGTTATCACTACTCCGTAGTTTTTGCATCTTTCTGCAATTTGCCTGCAAATTTGCTCCTCTATCTTCTTCCCACTATTTAGTATACACCCAACAGTGCAATAACTCCTCTATTTTTCCAAATAGATTCTGGGGGAAAAATTTGTGCATGCCAACAGAATTGCTGGTGTCACTGGCAACTCAGGTTAACGGCCACCGAAAATGGCCACAGCGCTACCATTGAAAAATTGGCTCTGGAGATTGGCGATGTGGAGCGCAGCGCTAACTTACCTTGCAATGCCCCCTGGTGGCATTAATGGAGGCCTCCGAACCGAAGTTCCCATTCACAGTCGGCGTTGCTGCTTCTTACAGCCTATGGGAGCGAGACTGTGGAGTCCGCAAATCATTGTGAGCAATTAAAGGGGCTATGCATTCAAAACTAATAAAAATTGAAATCAGGTGAAAATAATGCATTTTTCAGCCCTTACTGCCTTTCAAATAAAATATAAACATTAAAAAGAAGTCCCAAGTGGCAGTCTTCAGCTCTTAAAGCTGAATTGTCTTCCACACCTAAAAAAAATGGTACAAGTGCCTCAGCACTAACACATATGGCTCAGCAAGCCAGGGAAGGGGCACCCAGGGTCTCGCACACAGCACTCCAGCTTTGTGCAGGGGCTCAACACTGCAAGAGAGGTCCTCTACCCACAGGGGCCAGGAGGCCCTCCAGAAAGAACGATGTGGGACCAGATCACCGAGGCCGTCACTGCCAGCAGTGTTGCCCCCCACCACCTGGCTCCAGTGCCCAAAGAAGCTTCATGACCTCAGACCACTGGTCAAGGTCAGTGAATGCATCTTCAAAAGCCGTCTCCTACCAAATGCACCACCAGCCTCACACACTGCTCAATGCACGACTCCCCCCCCATCACGCACCTACCAACAATCTGTATCAATCATGAGGCACATCTCCCATTCCTAGCCGTACCTCACCGCATTGGAGGAGACGATGCAGGCCATTCTTGGCAGGGGCATGGCTGAGCCCTTGGCCAGTGGCGGGGCTGAAAGGATACAAGATGCTGGTATCCTCATACGTTATCCACCTTCTGGCATGCACCGCTTGGTTTCATGGCCTCCCCTCACCACAACTCCACCCTTATGCCTTCCTCATTTCACCACCCAAGAAATGCAGTGACCAAGAAGAGGGAGAGGAGAATGAAGAAGAACAAAAAGAAGTTAATGGATTTGACACTTGCAGTCACCAGCTCCTCAAGGTCGACCAGCAAGGCCATTTGCAGTATCCCCCACTGAAATTCAACAGCCTTCCACCAGTTATGCTGCAGTCACTGGGGTAGCACTGCGTGACATCAGTAGGATAGGCAAAGGCACACACAAGGCAGTCACTAAGAGAATGCATAAGGGTGATGAGTTGATTTCTTGCTGTCACATTGGATGGATAGATGTATAAAGTTGGATTGGAAAATTTGCTTTGTGGTGGCTTTTATCTCAGCATCGTAGCCAAGAGGACATTGTGATGGTCAGTAACAGAGGGAAGGTAAGGTGTGGGACTAATGTTGAAAGGGGAATTGGGGTTGTGGTCACTGGGACCGCAGGCGGATGATTCCATCCCTGATATCCCGGCCACGAAGGGGTTGTCTGGGATGCATCCTTCCATCTGCTTCATCC
Organism: Squalus acanthias; assembly: GCA_030390025.1. Taxonomy (NCBI): domain Eukaryota; kingdom Metazoa; phylum Chordata; class Chondrichthyes; order Squaliformes; family Squalidae; genus Squalus; species Squalus acanthias. The sequence goes on along the minus strand of CM059437.1, from coordinate 51,221,509 downwards.
TCTTCCGTAACCTCCTCTTCTGTGTCTTCCTCTTCCCTCTTTGAGCGGATGCTGTAAACCTGAAATGACAGCATAAAATGCTGGAAATACTCAGCAGCTCAGGCAGCATCTCGACCTGAGACATGAACTCTGTTTCTCTCTCCTGACCTGTTGAGTATTTGCAGCATTTTCTGTCTTCTCAGAGGCCTTCCTTTACCATCCGAGGCCTTCCAAGCATCCAGCAGCACTCCCTACACATCTATTGCACCAAGCCACTACCTCAATAAAATCAAAAAAATCCAGTCCAAAAGCTTAAATGCAAACTTACCTGAAAGATGTGTGTGTCCCTTTAAGAGGTGCTGACATCGCCAGTGTTAGCCTGCTTGCTTGAATTCAGCCCTGGGGTCGAAGTTCGAAATGGTGACGTTAAGTCGGCGTTGCACACCGATTGACGTCACCAGGCCGCCATTTATTTCTCCAGGGCGCTGCCAGTTACCGGCAGCGGAAAGGAAGGGAGGAAAATGGCGGCCGCTGCTGGACCCACCATCAGCTGGCAAAAGAGCAGCGGCTGGCATTTTAGCACCATCATGGCGCTAACATGTGGCGCTGAGGAGACGAATTTCTAGCCCTCTGTCTTTGGCCCCTCAACTACATCATCTCTCTCCAGTGCTATATTAGTCACTTTGATCAATACAGCCAACCCATCACCCACCCCCCTCCTTTTTTTCCTCCCCTATCTCGCCTGAATACCTTGTAGCCAGGAATATTAAGTTCCCAATCCTCCCCTTCTTTGAGCCAGATCTCTGTTATTGCTGCCATCGTGGCTGGGTTTATCACTGTCGACCGGGGCTTTCACGGTGTGACAGCAGGCCAGCAATCTGTGCTCCAACAGATTGCTAGGAATGCTGAGGCGCAGCCCCGGGGGAGTGGCAGTGAGTCAGTGGAGCAGGACCCTGCTGTCCTCTCTCCGCATCATGACCTCTTTCAAGATGACAGTATTCCTGTTCCCACCACTGCCACTCCGCCATTGTCCTTGCCGCTGTCTGTCAACCAGCCAGCCCAGACTGCTGCCGCCCATGCCAAGGTGGTGCGGTCTACAGCCGGGCCTTCTAGGTCCAGAGCTGCTCAAGGTCGTCCTGTAAGGCCATCTGAAGTCTCCAGCATGGAGAGTCAGCAGCCTTCCACCAGCCATGCTGCAGCCACTGGGGGAGCACTTCATAGCAGCACTAGATTTGGAAAAGCCACACGAAAGACAGGCACCAAGGGATTGCACAAGGGTGATTACTTAATATTTTTCATGTAAACATGTGTGAATTGATTTGTGATAAATGTATTAATTTTGTTTGGAATCTTTTGTGGTGTCTCTCATTTCAGCCTTGTGCCCAGGAGGATGCTGAGACAGGGATGGTATGATGGGGATGTGGCGAGCAACGGGGATCTGGGGTTAGACTCATTGGAATTGAACTCTGATGAGCCGTTCACGGAGACCCCGTCCGGAAGGACGATTGGCTGCCTGCCACCTCCCTCCCTCCTCTTGCTCCTCATCGTCCTCCTCGTACTCTTCCTCCTTGTCCTCCTCTCCCTCGTCCTCCTCCTGATGTGGTGCCACAATCCCTGGTGGTAAGAGCTGCACCCTCATGATGGCCAAGTTGTGAAGCATGCAGCAGACCACCACAAAATGGGACACCTGCTCTGCCGAGTACTGGGGGGCTCATCACGAGCGGTCAAGGCAGCGGAACTGTTGCTTCAGTAGCCCGATGGTCTGCTCGATGATGTTCCTGGTGGAAGCATGGCTCTCATTATATGAGTGCTGAGCACGAGTGTTGGGGTTGCGGAGGGGAGTCATGAGCCAGGTGGACAGCGGATAGCCTTTGTCTCCGAGCAACCACCCTCGGGTTTGCTGTGGTGGCTGGAAGATTGCTGGCACACTCCACGGACTGATGCAGGATGAAGGCATCATGGCTGCTGCCAGGATAGCAGGCATTGACATTGCGGAATCACTGTGTGTGGTCGCACACCACCTGCACATTAAGTGAGTGGTAGCCTTTGCGGTTACGGAAAATCTCAGGATTATTATGCGGCGCCCGCAAAGCCACGTGGGTGCAGTCGATGGCGCCCTGCATCATGGGGAAGCCCACTATCCTGGCAAAGCCACATGCGCACTTGTCCTGCTTCTCTCTGCTCAGAGAGAAGACAACATAGTTCCTTCTCCTGGTGTAGAGAGCCTCAGTGACCTCCCGGATGCAGCAATGGACGGCGAACTGAGATGTTAGCTATGTCTCCTGATGTAGACTGGAAGGATCTGCTGGCGACGAAATTGAGGGCCACAGTGACCTTGACTGCCACTGGGAGAGCCATGGTCACCCTGCTCTCAGGCTGCAGGTGTGGTTGCAGGAGGTGGCAGAGTTCTGTGAGCACCTCCTTGCTGAAACGGAGCCTGCTAACACACTGCTCCTCGCTTAAGTGGCGGTAGGAGAAGTGCATTCGGAGGACCCTAGGTGGGTAAGGCCTCTTGTTGAGAGCCCTCCTGGTCCACCTCCTCACTCTGTGCACATGTTCCCGTCTTCCTCGCAGCCTCCACTCCCTCTGCCGCAGATCCTGGAGCATGAGGTCGAGTGCCAGTACAGCCCTCATGACTGTGAGCAAGTGTTGCGAGCAGAAGCCTTTAAAAAATAATGAAGGTGTTCTGCACTTGCAATACACTCCCTGTTAGCAAAGAACCTTGAAAGAAGTTAATAAAGCCGGTGGAGTTGCAGAAAGTAGCACAGAGCAAGTGAAACTGCATAACCATGTCAGATGCAACTGATTGTTGATGATCCCTTTAAATATCGTTGCTGGAGCCTCCTTCCTGCAGTTGAACTCTTGCTCTCCCTGTTGTTGTTTAGGCATGCCGGTAAGTTGAACGGTGAAATCCAATGCTGCAGATCAGGTGTCAAGTGAGCGTTGCACACTCACTGACGTCAAAAGCTGGTTCTTTTCAATTCCTCCAGTGATCGTGTTTATCGGCAGCGCTACCGGCTCTCATAAAATTGCGGCTACCATGGGACCCGCCACCAGCTGGCGGAAGAGTGCCAGCCGCCGTTTTTTCGTCATATCATGGCGGTAACGGGTGGTGTTAAACACCCAAATTGTTAGCCGTATATCTTTAGTCATCCAGGGAGCTCTAGCTTTCTCTCTCATACCAATATGTCTATTCTGTACCCGAACCATCTACAGGAAGCCAGGACCTTCTCCAATGCTCCCAACCCTGGGAGTCTCCAGTGCCTTCAGACCCTCCTCAGTGCCTCCAGTGTCATGCGTCAGAAATCACACTTCAGAAAATTTAAACAAATCACAATTCAAGTGCTTCATAGCTTACCAATCAGAATAACAATAATCAACTCTACAGAAACAAATGAGCTACTCCCAGGTAAACAACACAATTTATAACATAACAAACATGCAAAAACATTCAAAACAGAAGTCGATAGATTTCTGACTAGTAAGGGCATCAAGAGATATGGTGATAGGGCCGGTGAATGGAGTTGAGGCAGAAGATCAGCCATGATCTCATTGAATGGCGGAGCAGGCTCGAAGGGCCAAATGGTCTACTCCTGCTCCTATTTCTTATGTTCTTATATTCTTACGTTCTTATTAGAAATTTGCTAAATCTCTTCCAATTTTCCCATAAATGTTCTGCCATGAGGCCTAAGTTTTGCCATGAGCCTGGGGCTTGAGTTTTGCTCTGAGGCCACTATCAGCACTCCTGTGTGACAGGTTTTTGGCCGTCTGGTTCAATGCCACAGATACGCTGCCGAATCCTGCAGAGGAGTTTACCAGAATGGTACCAGGGATGAAAGACTTCAGTTACGTGGAGAGACTGGAGAAACTGGGGTTGTTCTCCTTGCAGCAGAGAAGGTTAAGGGGAGATCTGATAGAGGTGTTCAAAATCTTGATGGGTTTTGATAGAGTAAATAAGGAGAAACTCTTTCCAGTGGCAGAAGGGTCAGTAACCAGAGGACACAGATTTAAGGTGATTGGCAAAAGAACCAGCGGCGACATGCAGGAAAATTTTTTAAGCAGCGAGTTGTTGTGATCTGGAATGCACTGCCTGAACAGATGGTGGAAGCAACTTCAATAATAAATTTCAAAAGGAAATTGGATAAAAACTTGAAGGGAAAAATTTGCAGGTCTCAATTATTTAAATGGCAATAAATTGGGAGAGGGGGAAGTACAGAGAGACCTGGGTGTTCTTGTACACCAGTCACTGAAGGCGAGCATGCAGGTGCAACAGGCGATCAAGAAGGCAAACGGTATGCTGGCCTTCATAGCAAAAGGGTTGGAATACAGGAACAGGGATACCTTGCTGCAGCTGTACAGGGCACTGGTGAGACCACACCTCGAGTACTGTGTACAGTTTTGGTCGCCTCATCTGAGGAAAGATGTTCTTGCCATGGAGGGGGTGCAGCGGCGATTCACCAGGCTGATACCAGGAATGGCGGGATTGACCTATGAGGAGAGACTATGTAGTTTAGGGATGTACACACTGGAGTTTAGAAGATTGAGAGGGGACCTCATAGAAGTGTATAAAATTCTGACAGGTCTAGACAGACTAGATGCAGAAGGAATGTTTCCCTTGGCGGGTGAGAACAGAACTAGAGGACATAATTTAAGGATAAGGGCTAAACCATTTAGGACAGAAATGAGGGGGAATTTCTTCACTCAGAGGGTGGTGAACCTGTGGAACTCATTGCCACAGAGGGCAGTGTACGCCAGCTCATTAAATATATTTAAGAGGGAATTAGATGTATTTCTACAGGCAAAAGGGGTTAAGGGTTACGGAGAGAAGGCGGGGACGGGATACTGAATTGGAGGATCAGCCATGATCTCCTTAAATGGCGGAGCAGGCTCGAAGGGCCGGATGGCCTACTCCTGCTCCTATCTTCTATGTATCTATGTATCTATGTCTCTGGGGAAAGAGCAGGGGAGCGGGACTAATTGGATAGCTCTTTCGAAAAACCGGCACAGGCATGATGGGCCGAATGCCCTCCTTCTGTGTTGTATGATTCTATCATTCTGATTTGCCCAACCAACCCAGCCATCTTGAGGGCTTCTACATCCATCACTTATTTCAAGTGCTTACTGGCCTCCCCACCTGTGTTAGTGCTTCCTGTCCCCTTGCTCACCCACCCCAAGTGCTTGCCCGCCTGCCTGTGCAGAGTTTCTGCCCGACCTCTTACCCACCCATCGACCCGCACACCCGCGCACTTACCAACCCCACTTGTCTCTCCACCCACATTGCCTTCCCACCTCCCTGCATGCCCGACCCCAGAGCTTTGTTCTACTGATATATGTGAGGCCTCACCAGGGCCTGGTGTCTCCCAAAACCGATTTCACCCCCCCCCTGCCCACACCAAAACTCTCATAAATGTTCTTTGTTTCCTGGATTTTAATCCAATAACTTGTTTCATTCGGCCTTTTACCCTGAATTCCAATTGATATTCCTTTAATTACGGCTCATTTTATATGAACCTTCCATTACTGTACCCGCTGACCTGTACACCTCCTCTCTGGTATCTGTCAACAATGCCTTTTGACGTATGGAGATTGAGGAGCTGATCCTCCCCGGCTGCTAATGATAGGAAGTAAGAGGGGAGACCATTAACACTGGGCCAATGGACCCATTACTTCACTCTAGGATTACCTGGGCCTTCCCCAAACTGGCTGACCTGGGCCTAGGGCTGGGTCTGCTAGCATTCCTATGGAAACGAGGCAGCAAGGATACATTCCTGGCTCTTCAGTCCCATTTCCCTGTCCTAGTTTTATTTGCTATGACTATTCGTGTTCAATCTGAAGGGAAATCTCACTGTTAAACCATTTTAATTCTTGGGGTAATTCTCAACTAAGGATTCATTCCTTCGTTTACTCACAGCCTGAAGTCACTCTTTGTCTCCTCGATGACTTTTCCCTGATATTGTGAAGAAGAATTATCTCTTCGTTTATAATTTGATGAATTTAAGGCCTGAATTCTGTAAACAAACAGTTTTTGATTGCCACAGATTCGGATCAATTTACAAACTGAATGCTGGAAAGAAATGGTTTTGGGCACCATAGATCCTGATGAGTTTAAAAATGGAGTTGTGTTAACAAACAATTTTGATCTCCAGAGATTCTGAAGACTTTGGTAAGCTTTAAACAAACTTGTCCCTTACTTGTCGAGAGCTTTTCAGCATCTGCATCTCAGCTACTGGTGAAACCCACTTCCCTCTGGGTTGCCATGGTTTTCACTGTGATGTCATGTGACATAACCTCTTCAGTTATAATGTGGAGGATGATGCAGGCCCGAGGTTGAGAACCTATATAAGGACTGCAAGCTGTTTGAGTCTGGCTTGGGGTTAAGCACAGACCTGAGATACATTGGAAGCAATCTTAATCTAAGCCGCCCGTCGGGAAACTGACGGGAGCTAGTTGAACGTTAGTTTCTCACCCCGCCTGATCTCACTCTCCATTGAAGTCATCATGTTGGGCATAAACACCAGCATAGACCTGATGGGCTGAATGGCCTGTTTCTGTGCTGTAAATTCTATGGGGGAGAAATTCGGTGGGTTAGCACCTCCCGTTAGCGCCCCTGGGGGGGTCGATAACGGGACACTAATGACTTAACGCCCGGGCGCGGCGAGATGAACAACTTCCGCTAACTTGACCGGGAGGTTTGCGGCAGCGGTAACGCTTTGCACCATGATCTCCTGCGCCCGGAGATCGTGACGTCATTGCCGTGTGCATCGCCCCGGTAGTGCCCCGGACCTGAACTTCGGTTCCGCCCCCTACAGCGTTGCCGGGCGAAAACACCAGCAGCTGCAGGAGGCGTTGTTTGGGAGGCCAAGAGCTTTGGGGGCGGAAGTTAAAAGGGAGGTTGCTGAGGTAAGTAGCAAAATGTATGAAATTTTTTTTGGAATTTTGTTTGGATTTTTTTTCAATTCTCCTGGGCCGCGATCGATTAGCCCGGCACTCTACTGGAGGGCATGGGGCTGATCGGGCCGGATCGCGGCCGCCATCGGGGACCAGCTAACTGGTCCCAATGCAGAGCCTGCAGCGATGGCCCTTCCCTATAACGGAGGGAAGGAGCACGGATCGTGGCAGAATTTTTGACAGAAGTCAAAATGGGTAGATACATGACAGATCTCGGCCCCGAACGGGTGTAGTCTAATGACCAATAGGTTTTGGCCTAGGCTCACTCCACCACTTAAAGGGGAGGTGCTTTGTTGTAGAAGCACCTCATCCTCCCTCTGGAGCAAGCCATGGCACAACAACCTAGAGAACGAGCTAGAAGATTTTCAGATGCTGCACTGGAGGCCTTGGTCCTGGCGGTGCAACGAAGGCAGGCTGTCCTTCACCCACAGGGAGGCAAGAGGCCATCCAAAGTTATGTGCAGAAGGTTGCGGGGACATAAGAAATAGGAGCAGGAGTAGGCCATTCGGCCCTTCGAGCCTGCTCCGCCATTCAATAAGATCATGGCTGATCTTCTGCCTCAATTCCATTCACCGGCCCTATCGCCATATCCCTTGATGCCTTTACTAGTCAGAAATCTATCAACTTCTGTTATGAATATACCCAATGACTGAGCCTCCACAGCCCTCTGGGGTAGAGAATTCCAAAGATTCACCACCCTCTGTGTGAAGAAATTTCTTCTCATCTCAGTCCTGAATGGCCTACCCTTTATCTTGAGGCTGCGGCCCCCGGTTCTAGACTCCCCAGCCAAGGGAAACATTCTCCCAGAATCCACTCAATCAAGCCCTGTAATAATTTTGTATGCTTCAATGAAATCTCCTCTCATTCTTCTGAATTCAAGAGAATACAGGCCTAGTTTACTCAATCTCTTCTCATACGACAGTCCCGCCATCCCAGGAATCAATTTCGTGAACCTTCGTTGCACTCCCTCTATGGCAAGTATATCCTTCCTTAGGTAAGGAGACCAAAATTGAACCCAGTACTCCAGGTGTGGTCTCACCAAGGCCCTATATAATTGGAGTAAGACTTCTTTACTCCTGTACTCAAATCCTCTTGTAATGAAGGCCAGCATACCATTTGCCTTCCTAATGGCTTGCTGCACCTGCACATTCACTTTCAGTGACTCATGTACAAGGACACCCAGGTCCCTTTGAGCATCTGCATTCCCCAATCTTTCACCATTTAGGAAATACTCTGCCTTTCTGTTTTTTCTACTAAAGTGGATAACTTCACATTTATCCACATTATATTCCATCTGCCATGTTCTCGCCCACTCACTGAGCCTGTCGAGATCCCCTTGAAGCCTCTTCACATCCTCTTCACAACTGACACTGCCACCTAGCTTTGTATCATCAGCAAATTTGGATATATTACATTTAGTCCCCTCATCTAAATCATTGATATAGATTGTGAAGAGCTGGGGCCCAAGCACCGATCCTTGCGGTACCCCACCAGTCACATCCTGCCATCCTGAAAAAGACCCGTTTATCCCTACTCTTTGTTTTCTGTCTGCTAACCAATTCTCAATCCATGCTAGTATATTACCCGCAATTCCATGTGCCCTAATTTTGTTCACCAACCTCTTGTGTGGGACCTTATCGAAGGCCTTCTGAAAATCCAGATACACCACATCTACCAGTTCCCCTTTGTCTACTCCACTAGTTACATCCTCAAAGAACTCCAATAGGTTTGTCAAACAGGATTTCCCTTTCATAAATCCATGTTGACTCTGCCCAATCTTACTATTAGTTTCTAAGTGCCCAGTTATTGCATCCTTTATAATAGATGACAGCATTTTCCCAACTACTGATGTAAGGCTAACAGGTCTGTAGTTCCCCGTTTTCTCTCTCCCTCCTTTCTTAAATAGCGGGGTTACATTTGCTATCCTCCAATCTGCAGGAACCGTTCCAGAATCTATAGAATTTGGAAGATGACAACCAATGCATCCACTATCCCAATGGTGTCCTCTTTCAAAACCCTAGGATGTTGGTCATCTGGTCCTTGGGATTTATCGACTTTTAGTCCCATTAATTTTGCTAGTACTGTTTTTTTACTAATAATAATTTCTTTATGTTCCTCATTCTCGCCACACCCTTGGTTTTCTCGTATTTCTGGGAGGTGTTTTGTGTCTTCCTCTGTGAAGACAGAAGCAAAGTATTTATTTAATTTCTCTGCCATTTCCTCATTCCCCATTATAAATTCTCCTGTCTCTGACTGTGAAGGACCTACATTTACCTTCACCAGTCTTTTCCTTTTCACATACCTATAGAAGCTTTTACAATCTGTTTTTATATTTTTCGCTAGTTTGTGCTCGTATTCCATTTTCCCTTTCTTTATCAATTTCTTGGTCCCCCTTTGCTGATTTCTTAAAAGATCCCAATCCTCAGGCTGACTGCTTTTTCTGGCAACTTTATAAGCTTCCTCCTTTGATTTAATACTAGCTTTAATTTCTTTTGTTAGCCATGGTTGGATCACTTTTCCTTTAGGGTTTTTATGCCCTAGAGGAATATATGTTTGTTGCAAATTATGCATTATTTCCTTGAATGTTAGCCATTGTATGTCCACCTTCATACCTTTTAGTGTAGTCTCTCAATCTACCATGGCCAACTTGTCCCTCATACCCTTGTAGTTTCCTCTGTTTAGATTGAAGACCTTAGTTTCAGATTGGACTACATCACTCTCAAACTTAATGTAAAATTCAATCATATTATGGTCACTTGTCCCTAAAAGCCCCTTTACCACAAGATTATTGATTAGCCCTTTCTCATTACACAGTACCAGATCCAGAATGGCCTGTTCCCTGGTTGGTCCCTCCACATACTGATCCAGGAAACCATCTCGCATGCATTCCAAGAATTCGTCCTCCACACCATTAGTGATAATTTGATTTGCCCAGTCAATATGTAGATTAAAGTCCCCCATGATTACCGTATTGGAAGAGATTACTGAATCTGTCACCCCTACCAGAGTGGTCCCAAGGACCTGGATCCAGTGCCGAAAAAAGTTTAATGATCTCACATGGCTGGTCAAGGTGAGTGAAGGCTTCAGCAAATGCCATATCCCAACATCTGCACCACAATCCTCACACACTGCTCAATGCACCACACACCCTGCACTCACCTACTAACAATCTCCAGCAATCACCACTCATACCTCACAATCATAGCTTCACTTCACCCTCACACACTTACCACTGCTGCAACACTCACACCCACATCTCACACAGTGCACACACTGACAGCTATTCAACTATGGCAGGCACATCATCCAAACACATTGCACTACACTCACTGACACACTTCCCTTTCTCTTGCAGGCCAAGATGGCACATAACAGGAGGGAGCAGCAACAGACTGGCAGCAGCCAAGCCACAATAGAGAACCTAACGGGCCTGGAGTAATCCGTGCTTGAAATCATTGGAGGGGCAGAGACGGAGACCGTGGACAGCGGAGAAGTTGAAACCGTCGCTGATGATGACGGTATTTTAAAAATTCGTTCATGGGATGTGGGCAACGCTGGAAAGGCCAGCATTTATTGCCCATCCCTAATTGCCCTTGAGAAGGTGGTGGTGAGCCGCCTTCTTGAACCGCTGCAGTCCATGCGGTGAAGGTACTCCCACAGTGTTGTTAGGGAGGGAGTTCCAGGATTTGACCCAGCAACTATGAAGGAACGGCGATATACTTCCAAGTCAGGATGGTGTGCGACTTGGAGGGGACCTTGGAGGTGATGGTGTTCCCATGCGCTTACTGCCCTTGTCCTTCTAGGTAGTTGAGGTCGTGGGTTTGGGAAGTGCTGTCGGAGAAGCCTTGGCGAGTTGCTGCAGTGCATCTTGTAGATGGTACACACTGCAGCCACGGTAAGCTGGTGGTGGAGGGAGTGAATGTTTAAGGTGGTGGATGGGGTGCCGATCAAGTGGACTGCTTTGTCCTGGATGATGTCGAACCTCTTGAGTGTTGCTGGATCTGCACTCATCCAGGCAAGTGGAGAGTATTCCATCACACTCCTGCCTTGTACCTTGTAGATGGTGGAAAGGCTTTGGGGAGTCAGGAGGTGAGACACTCGCCACAGAATACCTAGCCTCTAACCTGCTCTTGCAGCCACAGTATTTATGTGGCTGGTCCAGTTAAGTTTCTGGTCAATGGTGACCCCCAGGATGTTGATGGTGGAGAATTCAGCGATGGTAATGCCATTGAATGTCAAGGAGCAGTAGTTAGACTCTCACTTTTTGGAGATGGTCATTGCCTGGCACTTATGTTACTTGCCACTTATCAGCCCAAGCCTGAATGTTGTCCAGGTCTTGCTGCATGTGGGCACGGACTGCTTCATTATCTGAGGAGTTGTGAATGGAACTGAACACTGTGCAATCATCAGCGAACAGCCCCACTTCTCACCCTATGATGGCGAGAAGGTAATTGATGAAGCAGCTGAAGATGGTTGGGTCTAGGACATTGCCCTGAGGAACTCCTGCAGCGATGTCCTGGGGCTATGATGATTGGCCTCCAACAACCACAACAATCTTCCTTTGTGCTCTAAACCTCTCCGCCTCTCTACCTCTCTCTCCTCCTTTAAGATGCTCCTTAAAACCTATCTCTTTGACCAAGCTTTTGATCACCTGTCCAAATATCTTCTTATGTGGCTCAGTGTCAAATTTTGTTTGATAACGCACCTGTGATGTGTCTTGGAACGTTTTAGTACGTTAAAGGCTCTATATAAATCCAAGTTGTTGTTGTTGTAAGAAATAGTGAGCGATACACCTGTTATGTTCACAGCTGCTTCTGCGTCGGGGACCAGACAATGAATGGAAGTTGGCCGATGGAGTGATCGTAGTGGGACCAATGGAAGAAAAGACCCATAAAGAGATGGAGCCTCAGATAGCTCAAAGCAGGCACACATAAAATGGAAATTACAGGCAAGTACAGCTACTGCACTGATCTTAACGTTCCACCTAATTAAGTTATTTATAGGCTTTCTTGTGCCGCATACATGACATATGAGATAAGGTCATGATAATGACAATTCTATCATTTACAACTCCTTCTTTCTAATTTTGACAGAGGCCAAGGTTAGAATGCTGATATGAAAGATTTAGTGGCCCACCCCTCCTTGAAGTGTCGCAACATCAATAATCAATATTCTCCAGTCAGCCAAGTATCATTACTGAGTGCACATATATTAGCACAACAAAGAGTTGAGCTTTTGTGAGAAAGCATGCATTAAAAGTGTTTGTTCAACAGACTTGTGCAACTCTATCATTATCCTTTATTTTTCCTTTCCCCGTTTCCCAAAGGAACTGTTCATTCCCAGACAAGTACCCTCCCGCCATGATGCTTGTCTTCTGATAATCAAGCCCTCTTTCACCTCTCTCCTCTCACTGTCACAAACTTGCTTGTCGATTCATTCCTCTCGACTCACATAACCTCAACCAATATAAGTTTGACCAGTATTGCCTCAACCAGTATAACCTTAATCCCCATAACTTCAACCAGTATAACTTCAACCAGTCTAACCCTTAACCAGCATAACTGCAATCAGTAAAATCATAGAATCTGTAAGCTGTTTGGTTTCCTCGTCCTTACATGGGTTCTTTGACCCTGGGTTTTACAGGAAAAAAATGGTAGATGACACAAAGGTTTAGGTTCAACCCAAAACTGTTAGTTTATTAAAACCAACAAAATACAAGACAAAAACCTGTTGAGATTTGGCTGAAACTTGGATGGATGCATATTGGAGCATTCGCGACGCTGAGAACGTCGTGAATAACACGTTTAGCGAGTTGGTCACACCGCAGGTAAAGGGTGTACAGGCAGGAAGTGAATGGGTGACCACCAGGCAGAGTAAGAGGTGCAGGCAGGTAGTGCAGGGGTCCCCTGTGGCCATCCCCCTCTCAAACAGATATACCACTTTGGATGCTGTTGGGGGGGAAGACTTATCAGGGGAAGGCGGCAGCAGCCAACTTCCTGGCACCATGGGTGGCTCTGCTGCACAGGCTGGGAGGAAAAAGTGTGGAAGAGCTATAGTGATAGGGGATTCAATTGTAAGGGGAATAGATAGGCGTTTCTGCGGCCGCAAACGAGACTCCAGGATGGTGTGTTGCCTCCCTGGTGCAAGGGTCAAGGACGTCTCGGAGTGGCTACAGAACACTTTGGAGGGGGAGGGCGAACAGCCAGTTGTCGTGGTGCACATAGGCATCAACGATATAGGTAAAAAACGGGATGAGGTCCTAAAAGCAGAATATAGGGAGTTAGGAGGTAAATTAAAAAAGAGGACCTCAAAGGTAGTAATCTCAGGATTGCTACCAGTGCCACGTGCTAGTCAGAGTAGAAATAGGAGGATATTTCAAATGAATACGTGGCTAGAAGAATGGTGCAAGGGGGAGGGATTCAAATTCCTTGGACATTGGAACCGGTTCTGGGGGAGGTGGGACCAGTACAAACGGGACGGTCTGCACCTGGGCAGGGCCGGGACCGATGTCCTAGGGGGAGTGTTTGCTAGTGCTGTTGGGGAGGGTTTAAACTAAAGTGGCAGGGGGTTGGGAACCTGAGCAGGGAGACAGAGGAAAGGGAAATAAGGATAAAAGCTAAAGACAGGAAGGAGAAAAACAAAAGTAGAAGGCAAAGAACTCAACGGTTTAAATCAAACATGGTCACAGTAAATAATAATTCATATAGGTCTGAGAGCGTTAAAAAAACAAGCCTGAAGGCTTTGTGTCTTAATGCAAGGAGCATTCGGAACAAGGTGGATGAATTAGCTGCGCAAATAGAGGTAAATGAGTACGATTTGATTGGGATTACAGAAACATGGCTCCAGGGTGGCCAAGGCTGGGAACTCAACATCCAGGGTTATTCAATATTTAGGAAAGTTAGGCAAAAAAGAAAGGGAGGTGGGGTAGCATTGCTGGTTAAAGAGGGGATTAACACAATTGAAAGGAAGGATATTAGCTCTGATGATGCGGAATCTGTATGGGTAGAACTGAGAAATAACAAGGGGCAGAAAACGTTAGTGAGAGTGGTATATAGACCTCCAAACAGTAATACGGAGGTTGGGGACGGCATTAAAAGGGAAATTAGAGAAGCATGCAGTAAGGGCACAGCAGTCATCATGGGTGACTTTAATTTACATATAGATTGGGCTAACCAAATTAGTAAAAATACTGTGGAGGAGGAATTCCTAGAATGTTTACGAGATGGTTTTCTGGAACAATATGTCGAGGAACCAACCAGAGATCAGGCCATCTTAGACTGGGTATTATGCAACGAGAAAGGATTAATTAGCAATCTTGTTGTACGAGGCCCCTTGGGTCAGAGTGATCATAATATGATAGAATTCTTCATTAGGATGGAGAGTGAAGTAGTTGAATCAGAGACTAGGGTCCTGAATTTAAATAAAGGAAACTACGATGGTATGAGGCGCGAATTGGGTAGGATTGATTGGGGAATGTCACTCAAGGGGTTGACGGTGGATAGGCAATGGCAAACATTCAAAGACTGCATGGATGAACTACAGAATTTGTACATCCCAGTGTGGCATAAGAATAAAACAAAAAGGGTGACTCAACCGTGGCTAACAAGGGAAATTAGGGATAGCATAAGATCCAAGGAGAGGGCATATAAATTGGCCAGAAAAAGCGGTAGCCCTGAGGATTGGGAGCAGTTTAGGATTCAACAAAGGAGGACAAAGGGATTAATTAAGAAGGGGAAAATAGAATATGAAAGTAAGCTTGCTGGGAACATAAAAACTGACTGTAAGAGCTTTTATAGATATGTGAAGAGAAAAAGATTAGTGAAATCAAGTGTAGGTCCCTTGCAGTCAGAAGCGGGGGAAGTTATAATGGGGAACAAAGAAATGGCAGCCCAATTAAATGCATATTTTGGTTCTGTCTTCACAAAGGAGGACACAAATAACCTCCCAGAGATGTTGGAGAACATACGGTCTGATGAAAGGGAGGAACTGAAAGAAATCAGTATTTGCAGGGAAATGGTGTTAGGGAAATTGACGGTATTGAAGGCCGATAAATCCCCAGGGCCTGATAATCTACATCCTAGGGTACTTAAGGAAGTGGCCCTAGAAATAGTAGATGCATTGCTGATCATCTTCCAACATTCGATGGAATCTGGAACTGTACCCATGGATTGGAGGGTGGCTAATGTTACCCCACTATTCAAAAAGGGTGGTAGAGAGAAAGCGGGGAATTACAGACCGGTAAGCCTGACATCGGTAGTGGGGAAAATGCTAGAGTCCATTATAAAGGATGTAATAGCTGAGCATTTGAAAAACAGTGACAGGATCGGACAAAGTCAACATGGTTTTACAAAAGGTAAATCGTGCTTGACTAATCTACTGGAATTTTTTGAGGATGTAACTGGGAAAATAGATAAGGGAGAACCAGTAGATGTGGTGTATTTGGACTTTCAAAAGGCTTTCGATAAGGTCCCGCATAAGAGATTAGCGGGTAAAGTTAAGGCACATGGGATTGGGGGCAAGGTATTGACTTGGATAGAGAACTGGTTGGCGGACAGAAAGCAGAGAGTAGGAATTAATGGGTCTTTTTCCGAGTGGCAAGCAGTGACTAGTGGGGTACCGCAGGGATCGGTCCTTGGACCCCAGCTATTCACAATATACATTAATGATCTAGATAAGGGAATTAAATGTAATATCTCCAAGTTTGCAGATGACACAAAGCTGGGTGGGAGTGTGTGCAGCGAGGAGGATAGCGAGAAACTCCAGGATGATCTGGACAGGTTGGGTGAGTGGGCAGAAGCGTGGCAGATGCAATATAACGTGGATAAGTGCGAGGTTATCCACTTTGGTGTCAAAAACAGAAAGGCAGACTATTATCTGAATGGCAATAGATTGGGAGAAGGGGAAGTGCAACGAGACCTGGGTGTCCTTGTGCACCAGTCGCTGAAAGTAAGCATGCAGGTGCAGCAGGCGGTGAAGAAGGCAAATGGTATGTTGGCCTTCATAGCGAAAGGGTTTGAGTATAGGAACAGCGATGTCCTGCTGCAGTTGTACAGGGCCTTGGTGAGACCACACCTTGAGTACTGTGTGCAGTTTTGGTCGCCTTATCTGAGGAAGGATGTTCTTGCCATGGAAGGAGTTCAGCGAAGATTCACAAGGCTGATACCTGGGATGGCAGGAATGACATACGAGGAGAGATTGGGTCGATTGGGCTTATACTCACTGGAGTATAGAAGAATGAGAGGGGATCTCATCGAAACATATAAAATTCTGACAGGTTTGGACAAACTAGATGCAGGAAGAATGTTCCCGATGGTCGGAGAGTCCAGAACCAGGGGTCATAATCTACGGATAACGGGTAAACCATTTCGGACAGAAATGAGGAAGAATTTCTTCACCCAGAGAGTGGTGAACCTGTGGAATTCTCTACCACAGAAGGTAGTTGAGGCGAAGTCATTAAATATATTCAAGGATGAGTTAGATATATTTCTTAAAGCTAAAGGTATCAAGGGATATGGGGAGAAGGCAGGTACAGGGTACTGAGTTTAGATGATCAGCCATGATCTCATCGAATGGCGGAGCAGGCTCGAGGGGCCAAATGGCCTACTCCTGCTCCTATCTTCTATGTATCTATGTAACTTATAATCACCCATACGGCCGGTCGTTACCGCTGTGGATTGTAGGCCTGGATCGGAGATGACCTGTCCCCATCCTTCTTTATCTGACTGCAGCTGCCTACACAGCACAAACCCCTTGTAGAGTCAACTGATACTTACAATCACCCGTCCGGCTGGTCGTGGCCGACGTCGATTGCAGGCTGGGAGCTGGAGATGACCGTCTTCCCTTCCTTCTTACACCTGGCAGTTGCTGTAGTCAGAGCTAGCTTCCGAGAGAGAGCGAGAGAGAGCGAGAGAGCTCTTCCATCTCACCTTTTTGAGTCTGGCTTTTCCAATATACACCTAGTAATCCAAACCACAGGATATGTACAGGGCTGAGGGATGGAAGACAATTCCTTATCTTGTCTCCCCCCCACTGTGGTACATATTTAATGTGATTTAGTCTTACTGCTGATGTGTTTTGCCCAAGATTAAAGTGTTTTCCATTGAGGCCAGGGAGTCCATTGTTCCAGCGAAACTGGTATCGTTGTCTTATCCATTGATGATCCATTGAAACCCATTAAAACATGAAGTCTCATTGTCAAAAGTTAAATCACCTATTCACCGTTAAATCACCTATCGAGACACTCATTGTCCAAAGTAAATGTATTTTCCAAAGTTAAATTAAAACTCTGTGCTTCTAGAGTTAACTGTATTATGCCCTTACCACTAGGCCAAACAGGCTTCCAGCATTTTGCTGTTGTACAGGGTTTTTTTGAAATCTACATTCCCCCCTTTAATGTCTCTTTATAAACTAGAGACATTACTCTTGACGAATTCTACTTCTTCTTTGCCTTTGGGTGCATTGCCGGTCTCAACCAAATCTTTCCATTTCACTTTTATTACATACATACATACATTTGGTTCAAACACTCTGAACCTCCCGTTTCAATCTTTTAAGTTTCCCCCTTCTTGTCTTCCTTTTTAATTTACATGACAAGATGAATAGATACAACATAATACATGATTGTACAATTACCAACACATGCGACGCGATTCGAATCCAAGGAGGGATCTCAATGTTGAGTCCCACATCCCACCACGGAGGGGGAATCATCTCTTCGATTTCCTCCCTTTCTTTCTCATTCTTTTGCTGTAACGCGTAATAATGTTTTTGGGACAATGCTGGGTTCTTTAATAGCTTAACCAAATGTTCGGGTAACGGCGGGATATCGTATCCAAAACGCGATATGTATTCTTGGAGGTTCGGTAAAGTACCGTTAACTGTGATACCGATGTGTTTGTGGTCTGAGATGGGGATTATCCTTTCTTGTGCTACTTGTGTCTCTACCTGGGGCTTGAAGCAAAAGTTGGAATCTTGAACTGGAGACCAGCTGTCCCTGTGTATTCTGTACCGACTTTCGAATTACACCAATGTTTTCGACCCGGTATACCGGTGTTTATTCTGACCACAGTTGACAGGGACTGGGTACGCTTCGGAGGCCGACCGTAGCTGACATGGATTCATGAGGTTGTTATAAGCACTTAAAGCCTTTCGGTGCCTGTTACTGATCCACGACGGTACGTGGCCTTGTTTTAAATCCTCGAAATTACTGCGCCCCTCGTTTAACAACCAGGCCCCGTACATGACACACACATCATTTTGGGCAGCCCGATCCGACGCATTTCGGCCCTCCTTTATTAATACATTGATGGTCTGAGCGGGAGTCTCCAGCTCAGCTACCATCTCCTTTAGATGAATCGTCATCACCTGGTTTTCCTGCAATTTGTGACCCTCAATGTCATTACCCTCCCCCAGTATTTTCCTTGGCTGGTCCCTGAGGGTATTTACTTGTAATTGCAACTGCGCGTTGTCCATACTGTTGACCAGTGACGTCCCTGTATTAAACACCGTGGCCGCATCATTAATCGGTCCCCTTTTTCGTCTCCCCCAGCCCGTGTGGCTGTTATTTACCGGTTTGTACACTCCCCCCCGACTTTCGTCCCCATAATTCCTCTCATAGAATTGTCTGAACATTTCTTTTAACAACTTTTCATACAACTTTTCCGTCTCTGGCAGGCACCACCGGGGCAACTGTAACTCTGTTAAATTAAGAATGACCGACGCTACTTCGTAATATACGGTATGATACATAATTTTTCCTGTTGGGATCAACACCAGCCCATTTTTAGGCCCAGGTGCCATTACGGGACATTTGACCTCTGCACCCTGAGTCTCTGGGGCTTTCGGTAGAGGCGTCCACCTCATCTCGCGTCCTTGATTCGATTCGCTTCTGTAAAAACAAAAAAGAATAATACTGCTCTGTGAGGGGTCTCCCCTTCACAGGTCACACTTAAATGATACACATATTTACACTTTGGTTCAATCACTGCTTTCGTTTTTCTTGTCCAGATGTTTGGGCTTCTTGAGGCCCGGGGGTGGAGTAGGAGGAGGTGTCCAGAGCACCCTGGGTCTCCGCACCCGACTACTTCATCTCACCGCTCCGCCCTCTGAGTCATCCTCATCATCCCACAGCATGGGAGAAAGGCTCACATTGAGCAAACTCATTACGGTTCCTTGGGCCTTGGCCCGTTTTGTGCTTCTCTCTCCGGAGTCGTACAGCTTGCACTGGTTGATGTGAAACCATTTTACTTGCCTCTGCAGCTGGATTGCATAGACCATAGGACTTGCCTTATCCACGATATTATAGGGTCCTTTAAATAATGGCTCGAATGCCCCTACTCTGGCATAATTCCTGACCATCACCTGGTCCCCTACCTTCCACTCCTGTGTTACCCGTGGTTCCAACAGCATTTTATTCTGTTGGTTCTGCCTTCCCATATTGTTAGCTGCCTCCCAATGCAGCCCCCTTAGAGTATCGTACAGGTCTCTAACAAACCTGTCCCGTGTGACCTCCTTAACCTGTGCTTCGGTCAGGACCGGTCCCAACACATGAGTCGGGGTCCTCATCGACCTCCCTGTCATTAACTCATGTGGGGAGTGTCCTGTACTTTTAGAGAGACTGGCTCTGATGCTCATTAGGACCAGGGGTAGGACCTCATCCCATCTCTTCGGGAAATCTCCTATCTCTTTCCTAAGCCTCTCTTTTAAGGTCCGGTTCATCCTCTCTACTATACCCGATGATTGGGGGTTATGAGCCACATGCCACTTTCCCTGTATTCCTCGCAGCTTCAGGGTGGTCTGCATTACTAGTCCGGTGAAATGACTTCCCTGATCTGACTTTACTATCAGGGGCAGTCCCCACCGGGAAAACACTTCCTTCACTAGAATCTTAGCCGTGTTTAATGCTGTCGCTGCCCTATAAGGAAAAGCTTCCACCCATTTTGAGAAAGTATCCACTAATACCAGACAATATTTATTGCCCCTACTTGTGGTGGGCAGTGGCCCAATGAAATCTACCTTTATACTGATCCTCCCGCCTCATGGGAATGGACCAGAACCCGTTTGAAATATCCAATACTGTAAAAGTTGTTGCTGCCGCGGGGATACTCCCTATTAAGTCTGCTACTGCCACTACCGTGGGCGCACAGGCTGGAATATTCTTATTCAGGACCCAATAATCTACCGTGGCCCTCCATGATTTATTGGACTTCTTTACCGGCCAAAGGGGTGAATTTACATGGGTGGCTATCGTTCTTAATACACCTTGTTCCACCAGGGAATTTATAACAGTTTCCAAGTCCTTTTCTGCTTCCCGGGGAAAGTTATACTGTTTCTGGGGCCGCGACATTGGGTCTCCATCTACCTTCACCTCTACCCCCGTCACTCTCCCGCAATCACTGCCTGAAAGGGTGGCAGAGGCAGGAACCCTCACAACATTCAAGAAGCATTTAGATGAGCACTTGAAACGCCATAGCATACAAGGCTACGGACCAAGTGCTGGAAAATGGGATTAGAATAGACATGGCTTGATGGCCGGCGCGGACACGATGGGCCGAAGGGCCTCTTTCTGTGCTGTCTAACTCTATGGGCTGGATTTTGAATCTGGGGTCGGGTTGGGGTCGGGAATCACACATTCTGGCTTGTGAACCCACCTCCATCGAGATGTGGCCAACCCACTGTATTTTCCCTTGATTGACCTTGGGCTCAGCAGGCCAATTAAGGGCCACCCGGCAACAGGTGACGTCACAGACTGACATTTCATCTGTCAAGAGCTTTTGACAGATGAAATATCAGCGTTTGACAGCTCTGTGAAGCTGTCAAAAACTCACAATATGATTTCTAACTTCAGTCCTTCCTCTCAGGCTGAGTTAGAAATCATTCCAGCACAGAAAATAGAAGGCTGCAGTTGTTGACAGAACCACGGCTTTCCTGCTTTCTGTGCCGGTGAGATTTCTAACTCCCGAGAACTGAAGGGCTGACACCTGCAGGAGGAAGTTAAGGTAAGTAAAACTTTTTCCAACACTTAGCACTTACCTTACACACTTACCTCTGCACACATGCACCCATCACTCACCTGCCCACCGGACATATCGACCCCTCCAACCCCTGCAGACCCACGGCCCGCCCCGATAACTTGGCGTGGTTGCCACCTGTCGGGAAGCCCACACTTTTCTTTTTAAAATAGGGATTATGCAGGCAGTTAATTGTCACTAATCCCTTCCCGCCTCGGGGAGTCGGGTCTCAGAACAGGTCGGGTACCCGCCGCCAGAGAAACTGGCATGGAGGCGAGTTGGAGGCGGGATGGGGTCGGGACCCCCGAATCTGCAACTTTAACCCCCCCCCCCCCGCCTCCAAACCCGACTCCACGGGTCATTGAAAATCCAGCCCTATGACTCTATGTCTGTGCGTAGCAAACACGTCTACATTCTCCCGTACATGCCTTTGATATCTGGCCGGGATGCTATCGACCAATTGTTCCAGGTCATAGCTCCCTTTCGGCTTCACCATACAGGTGCTGCCTTTATCCTTACTA
Organism: Squalus acanthias; assembly: GCA_030390025.1. Taxonomy (NCBI): domain Eukaryota; kingdom Metazoa; phylum Chordata; class Chondrichthyes; order Squaliformes; family Squalidae; genus Squalus; species Squalus acanthias. Next base: position 51,200,052 of record CM059437.1, on the reverse strand, counting down.
TCCCTGGGAATCACTACAACCTCGCCTATCCTATCTGCATCGACTGCCCGCCATAGACAGTTGTTTTTCATGTCTACTATGGCGTGGTGTGCCAACATGCAGTCGGCCCCGAGAACTCCCGAACTGGGCTGTTCAGTCTTCATCAAAATGCATTCCCATTTCATTACGTTGGGTCCTAATTCTATCGTTAAGGGTTTCGATACCGCCCCAGCCTGTTCATTACCCGTGAAACCTGCTAGTGTAAATGGGACCCCGCCCGACCATGGGGAAGTGGTCGGATTCGGTGAGTGGACCACCATGCTAGAGGCTCCTGTATCTACCAAATACCTTCCCCTAACGGTCTCCACTTTCACATCTACACATGGTCTGCCCCACTCATCATAGATGAGCGGACACAGCTACTTGGGCTGGGCGCGGCCCCGTCACAGTGAGGGTGCAGATGCGCTGGGTCCTCTGTCACCCACAGCAGCATCCAGTTTCCCTTTATCCTTGCCCATAACCTGCTGTAATGCGGCCACTAGGATTTTTACTGGGTCGTCTTCTATCTTCCCTTGGTTCGTCTCTACCTCGGGACCCTCGTGCCCTGGTTTCCCCCCTTTCGGGAGCTTACACTCCTTACTCCAGTGTCCCAACTTCCCACAGTTAAAACACGCCTGGGATCTACCCGCATTACTTCCCTCTTGTCTCCATTCCCTATTACTCCTCACATTCCCTTTCACTTTGTGCACCTTCCCCCTGTGTTTCTCCTCTTCCCCTTGTCCTGAATTGAAAGCTAGAGTCAGCTTCCTCAGCACCCCCACCTCCGTATTGTGGAGGTCCTCTGGGTTAAACCATGACTCGGCCTTTGCCCTGATTCGTGGCAAACTGTTGGACACTACGGTCCTCAGCCAATGATTCCTGGGAGCCCCTCTTAAGTCTGCGCGTACTAGATCTCCTCCAGCGGCCCTCACGTAAGTCGGCCACAATCTATCTACAATCGTATCTGGCGACTCGCCTGCCTGCTGCCTAGTCTGCTCCACCTGCAAGAACGGGCTACCTGGGCTGTGCCCTCGTGCTACCGAGATCTCATCTTTTAAGCCGTGCATGGTTCCTCCCCCTAACTTGGTGGCTGCCGACAAACTCTGATATAGTTTCCCATCTAGGGAGAACAGTATCAACTTCCTCATCTCCTCCTTGTTGCAGTTATTAATGCCCCCTACCTGCTCTACATTGGCGAAATGAACGGAGGCGTCCCCTTCCTGCTTTAATTTAGCCACACTCGTCAGCATTTCCTGTAGCTGAAGCGGGGTAAATGGGAGCACATAATCGCTCGGCAACAGCTCCCGGCCACCACCCACTGCTGGTGGACCCAACTTCTGCTGTCATAGGGGACACATCGGTCTCGGTGGTCCTGGTGCTTCGGGAGCCGGCCGATGCTCGCTATACGGGGGCCCATCATCTGATTCTTTACCCTCCATATCCCAGTCTTCCCCAACTTCTCCAGGCGCCAGGAGACAAACCATCCCTCTGGCCCCGGATAGTTTGAAGGTCAACTTACGGATCTTTTCATTACAAGGCCCGTGATCTTCCCCCTCATAACCCTGAGTTCGGGCTACTCTATACGCTACCTTGATATCTTTCAATCGTTCCTGCACCTCTTTGGCTCTTTCTAGATTCCTTTCACTTTGTTCGCAGTGAGTCTGACACTGCCTCTTACCCTCTGTCACCTGACACTAAGTATTCTAGATGGTTCTGCGCCCTTTCCTCCTTAATCTTTCTCTCCTGCCTTTCCTCACTTAAATCTTTCGTCAGTCACTCTATGACGGCATCCTTATCGCTTGCCTTGGTTTCTAGTTCCCTTTTCTCATCTTCCAGCTGTTTCACCTTTTTCCTGAGAATCGAGGTTTGCTTCTGTAGACACAGTAGCCAAATCGCCTTCTCTCTCGTTCTTTTATGGTTAACACTAACCGTCCAATCTGCCGCTTTTTCCTGTGGATCCTCAGAGTGTAACATTTCTCATGCCCATGGCTCAGAAATGTCTAACTTGCTACATATATACGAGGCTACCTCAGCCTCCATAGACTTCCTACAGCTACTACTAACCGCCAGCTCTGCCGCTTTCTCCTGTGGAGAGTACATCATTTCTTTTGCCCCTGGCTTAGAAATGTTTACTTTGGCTACCTTAGCCAACCTGAGACTACCTTACAATAGCAAAATACTGCGGATGCTGGAAATCCGAAATAACAACAGAAAACACTGGAAAAACTCAGCAGGCCAGGCAGCATCTGTGGAGTGAGAAACAGAGTTAACGTTTCAGGTCGAAGACGTTTCATCAGAAAGGTCTTCGACCTGAAACGTTAACTCTGTTTCTCTCTCCACGGATGCTGCCTGGCCTGCTGAGTTTTTCCAGCGTTTTCTGTTGTTATTTCTGAGACTACCTTAGCCTCACTGAGACTACCTTAGCCTCCCTAGGGTTTGTTGCCCTTACTTTGTGCCTTATTTTGTTCCACACCTCAAGAGTCCTGCTGACGGTCGCCAAGATATGTAAGGTGTTTGGTTTCCTCGTCCTTACAGGGTTCTTTGACTCTGGGTTTTACAGGAACAAAATGGTAGACGACACAAAGGTTTAGGTTCAACCCAAAACTGTTAGTTTATTAAAACCAACAAAACACAGACAAAACCCTGTTGAGATTTGGCTGAAACTTACAATCACCCATACGGCCGGTCGTTACCGTTGTGGATTGTAGGCCTGGATCGGAGATGACCTGTCCCCATCCTCCTTTATCTGACTGCAGCTGCCTACACAGCGCAAACCCCTTGTAGAGTCAACTGATACTTACAATCACCCGTCCGGCTGGTCGTGGCTGATGTCGATTGCAGGCTGGGAGCTGGAGATGACCGTCTTCCCTTCCTTCTTACACCTGGCAGTTGCTGTAGTCAGAGCTAGCTTCCGAGAGAGAGAGAGAGAGAGCTGTGGTGTGGTTCCTTTTTACAGCTCTTCTGTCATGCCTTTGAGAGTCTGGGCCTTCTCCCAACTCTTGTTTTCCAATACATACCTAGTAAACCAAACCACAGGATATGTACAGGGCTGAGGGATGGAAGATAATTCCTTATCTTGTCTCCCCCCCACCCCACCCTGTGCTACATATTTAATGTGATTTCGTCTTACTGCTGATGTGTTTTGCCCAAGGTTAAAGTGTTTTTCATTGAGGCCAGGAAGTCCATTGTTCCAGCGAAACTGGTATCGTTGTCTTATCCATTGAAGATCCATCGAAACCCATTAAAACACGAAGTCTCATTGTCCAAAGTTAAATCACCTATTCTCCATTAAATCACCTATCGAGACGCTCATTGTCCAAAGTAAATGTCATTTCCAAAGTTAAATTAAAACTCACAGGTGTGTCTGTGCTTCTAGGTTTAACTGTATCATGCCCTTACCACTGGGCCAAACAGGCTTCCAGCATTTTGCTGTTGTACAGGGTTTTTTTGCAATCTACAAATCATAGAATCATAGAAAGTTACAGCACGGAAGGAGGCCATTTCAACCCATCGTGTCCGCGCCGGCCAACGAAGAGCCATCCAGCCTAATCCCACTTCCCAGCTCTTGGTCCCTAGCCCTGCAGGTTAGAGCATCCCAAGTGCACATCCAAGTACTTTTTAAATGTGGTTAGGGTTCCTGCCTCTACCACCCTTTCAGGCAGTGAGTTCCAGACCCCCACCACCACGTGGGGCTTTGCGATCAGGAAGGGTGGGGAGCAATGTTCCCTCGATAATTTTTTTCTGGTGTGCGGTTCCTTTAAATTTGTAGCGTGCGCGGTATCTTTTCCAGCGGCAGCGGCTGGTGAGCAGTCTGCGCTGCCGTGCACCTTAGGGGGAACGTTGGTGGGGAGCCCAGGGCAGGGGAGGCCTGAACTTTCCGTGTGGGGCCCAGAGCAGCACGCCTGCTTCTCCTGGCTCCACAGGAAACTAAAAGCAGTTAACAAAACAATAACCTCACCTCTTCTGGCTCTAGTTTTACCTGGCGGGAACGGCACGCCAGCTTCCCTGTTCAGGCCGCCGGTTAAAATAGTCGTCAGGTCCCCATGATGTCACAGGACCCCGATCTGCATATTTAAAGAGGACCCCGCTGGTGTCCTTGCTGCCTGCTCAGAAGAGCAGGTTAACATTGAAGACTGCAGAAAGGGAGCGGGATTCTGCTGGGTAATTCTCCCAGGTGATTTTAACTGCCGCCTGCCCGGCTTCCACTGGGTGGCCAGGATTATAATCGCCCTTAAATAAAAACAGAAAATGCTGGAGATACTCAGCAGGTCAGGCAGCATCTGTGAAGAGAGAAACAGAGTTAACGTTTCAGACAGCGGCTAACAGTCCCTCTGAAGCCTATATCTGTGAATGTGATCGGCAAGCAGCCGTGTGCTTTGCTGAAGCTCCATACAATGAAGAATATAAACACCTGGACACAGAGAAGCACTGCGTTTAAAAACACTACACCATCACAGGGAGGGGGGGAAATAAAGCTCGATCACATTTAACCTTTCTATTCCACTTCTTTTAATACAGTAAACCCCTCCTCACACATGCCAACCTGCAAAACTCAGAAAAGTTAATTAAACAGTTTCAAACAAGACAAAAAACTCGAAACAACTAATAAACAGTCCTGAATAAACCCAAGGCCGCTGCTTCATGGCGAAAGAATACGTTAAAATCCTTTCTATTACATTGAATTTCAGGATCTTTATTATTGTTTTGAGACGGCATTCCACAATTCTGTTTGATTTTATGCAAAAACTGAAATCCATTAGACGCGCAGATAATATGTGAAAAGAAATAGTCCCAGTGGGATGCAGTAGGACATGAACTGGGACTTAAGCTGCAGCTATACTCAATGTTCCATCAGTTGTAATACAGGGGAAAAAACAGAAGTACACAAAATTGCAATTTTTGCAGTGGTGGATTTAGACATTTTTAAAGGGAAAGTGTGCTCTGATGATGCAAAATATATATTGGGGTAGGGGGATGTGTGCATGTCCCTCCACCCACCCCCCCCAGAAATTTGCAAGCCCTCTGATCACCCTTTTAACCTGTTTCTGGGTGTTCTATTTTCACCCAGGAAACCCCTCACTCTGCAGGGTATATTTTTGGCCACCTAAAGCCAATCACACAGCAGGATCCCACAAATGACAAATAAGATCAATGACTAGTTAATCTGTTTTTGGTGGTGATGGTTTGAGGGAATAATGTTGGCCAGGATACCAGGAGAACTCGCGGCTCCTCTTCGAATAGTGTCATGGACGACGTTCAGGCTTTTGCTGATAAGTGGCAGGTAACATTCGTGCCACAGAAGTGCCAGGCAATGACTATCTCCAACAAGCGAGAGTCTAACCACTACCCCTTAACATTCAATGGCATTACCATCGCCGAATCCCCCACCATCAACATCCTGGGGGTCACCATTGACCAGAAACTTAACTGGACCAGCCACATAAATACTGTGGCAACAAGAGCAGGTCAGAGGCTAGGTATTCTGCAGCGAGTGTCTCACCTCCTGACTCCCCAAAGCCTTTCCACCATCTACAAGACACAAGTAAGGAGCGTGATGGAATACTCTCCACTTGCCTGGATGAGTGCAGCTCCAACAACACTCAAGAAGCTCGACACCATCCAAGACAAAGCAGGCCGCTTGATTGGCTCCCACAAACAGCAATTAAATAAACAACCAGATAATGGGGCGATTTTCCTAGGCTACTTTGGGTGCTAATGAGCCTCCGAGGTGGCCAAGACGGGGTCTTGAGCTGCACCGCCGGTTGAGCCCACGTTAAGTGCAAGACGCCATCTTGGTAAAGGAGTTGAAGCGCGCGCGCTAGGAACGACCACCCCGAGGATCGTTGTGGGGCTGATTGGCGCGCATTAAAGAGGCTGCACGTCACTTTGGTGGCTAGCACTTGAACTAACGCCCCCTCCTAACAGTGACCAGCTGAACAGGGGTAAACAAGTTGTTGCTGAAGATTTTGAGCGCTACTTAAAGCCATGCTCAGCTTTCACTGTTCACTTGCTGCTGGAGGTTAGAAGACTTTTGAAAGACATCAGGTGACTTTCTGGGACACTTTGTCAAGACTTCACCAACACTCTAGCAACATTTATTCTGGAAATTCTCTGAGGACTTCACCTAAAAAGAATAAGTGCTGCACTACCTTATTGGACACTTAAGTCACCAGGAGAAAGGGAATGCTTGGTCATCGGCATCTTGCGAGGGTTCCCCCTTGGTCTGCAGGAGGAATGGGAGGAAGACATAAGGCCAGGCAGAGCAGCACCAGCTGCTGCAGGAGAGAGGGCCAGGAGGACAAGGTGGCCTCCTTCCCCCCTGCGGGTACAGGACATCCCTCCTCCTCTGGACCTCCTCCACCAGGATCGCCAATGCAGTGTCTGAGAACCTGTGCGCCCTCGCCCTTGGTCCCTGAGCCATCCTGCAACGTGCCATTGCGTGTCAGCCAGCCCACTCCACACCTTCAGTGGAAGTTGGTGCCCACATATACCGCTCCACTAAAACTGCTCGTAATCAGCGTCTGAGTGCTAAACCGGCAGGTGTCTGTTTTAGCGCCTCCAGGCAAATTCAAATTATGGTAATCAGCAATTAGACCCAAAATTGCATGCTGAAACCAGGGGCTGGATTTTGTCAATGGGGGCGCGTTGGGGGCGGGACTGCTGGTTGTCGGGTTTCAGTCCCGCCCCCAGCGACGTCTGGCAAACCCACGCTATATTCCCTTGATTGACCTTGTTAAGCCTGCCCTGCGGGCTTACTGGCCAATTAAGGGAAAGCCAGTGACAGAGGACGTCAGCGTATGACGATTCATCTGTCAAAAACTTTTTGACAGATGAATTGTCAGCGTTTGACAGCTTTGAGAAGCTGTCAAACACTGACAATCTCTGTTCTAAGGTGAGCCCTTGCACTGAAGGCTCACCAAAACCTCTCTCCTCAGCAGAAATCAGATGGCTGCAGCATCTGAGAATGCAGTAGTCATTCTGTCACCTCTGCCGTTGAGATGAGGCACCTCCGGATCCCCAAGGGTTGAAGCCTGCAGGAAGAAGCAAAGGTAAGGAAACTTTTTCCAACACTTTACACTCACCTCTCATACTTACCTCTCCACACTTGCACCCATCACTCACCCCCACAGCGCACTTTTCGATTCCTCTCACCCCCGCAGACCCACTGCTCTCCTCGCTGACCCTGGCAAGGTTCGCAGCCGTCGGGAAGCCCGCACTTGCAGGGATAAAATGGGGAAAAGCCTCAAAACTGCCTGTTAAATACCTGTTACCAGGCAGTTAATTGACTCTAATCCCCTTCCCGCCTCGAGGAGACGGGTCCCTGCACGAGTCTTATTAGCACAGCACCCACTTAGTGCCTGTTTTCACCCTTTCATCAAAACAACCCCCAATCTGTTTTAAGTGTCGGTTAAGGGATAAATATTAGTCAGGACACTGGGAGAACTCCCCTACTGTTCTTTGAATATTGCCATGGGATCTTTTACATCCATCCAAGAGGGCAGACTGGCCCTTGATTTAACATTGCATCCGAAAGACAGCACCTCTGACAGTGCAACACCTCCTCAGTACTGCACTAGATTTTGTGCTCAAGTTTCTGGGCGTGGGGTGTGAACCCTTGCCCTTCTAACTCAGAGGCAAGAGTGCTGCCACTAAGCCACAGCTGACACAAGAGACTTGGACACCATAGCAATATAGGTTGGGCCAGAAATTCGGCTCCCTGGCTTCCCGCGGGTGCAAGGATCGCGCGCGCACCTACCTACCGCGCCTGCCGTTGACCTCTGGGCCCGCGGGGAATTCGGGTCCTGGGCCTCCTCCAAGTGCCGGCGCGCAGTGCTTGTGTATCCCAGGGGCGTAGTTAGTGCGATGCATCCCCTGGGATCACGTGGGCCATGGAGAGCCAATGGCAGCAGACCATCTTTCATTCATAGATTTGACAGGAAGACCTGTCAAATCTGTGACTACAGATCGGCCCCAAAACATCCCTAAAACTACAAATAAATTTTAAAAAACCCATCACATTTTTAAAATAACTATAAATTACATTAATTAACTATTTTAAACAAAAATTTAAATTTTTGAAAAAATTAATTACACTTTTTAACGGGGCTAAAACTAAACTTATCTTTCTTTAAAGTAATTAAAAAAGATAAATCTGTGAAAAAAATGTTTAAATTTTAATAAAATCAACACTTACCTTGTTAAAAGAAGGCCTTGCGCCTCCTTTTTCAATGTGCATCTTCTCCGTGCTTACCCTCACGGAGGAACCCGAAGTGCGAGGTGAACGCGCTGGCTCTCCGGCGTGCGCGTTCGACCTCTGAACCCCTTCCTTCAGGGGAACGGAAGTGCCGGTTTCCCGCGCATGCGCAGTGCATGCAAGAAACCGGCACTTTTGTTCCGTCCACGGGTGAGTACATAGTGCGTACTCACCCGTGGCGAGCCTAATTTCTGCCCCGTTATCTGAAATCAGTTCTCCTAAAGTATATGCGGTAAGCAGTTTACTTGAAGCTTAATTGGATTTCTGATAAGGACTGTGGGAATTTGCACATGGTGATGTATTGGTGGTTATGTAGGAATTTACTTTGAGGTTATTGTTTAGTGTTAGTGAGGCTGAAAAGATAAACTATATGCGATGGAAGTCTGTGTACCATCAACCGAGCATATAAGATTGATCATAAAATAAGATTGCTTTTAGGGGTCATTTTGAAAAAAAAATGCCTAAAGTCAACCTGTTAGGACTTAACAACACATTTCCCATTTCAATTCACATGTACACAGCATATTTGTAAAAAAAGAAATGAAATTTTCTTACGTTTAGCACACAGCATTCATATCTAGATTCTGCAGTTATCATTTCTAAAACATTGGCGGAAGCAAATCAAATATCTTACTCAAGCCATGTTTGCTAATCGATACAGCAACCAGTACTAGGAAAAGCTATTTGACTACATTAACTTTGGAAGTATTTATAGTGCACGACAGAAGCCAAAGAAGCGCTCCAGGCCAGGCTGCTCCAAGCCGCCACCCACTGCCGTTCCCTTACTCTGTTGCTGCTCGGGGGCATTCCGAGCACTTGGAACTCCAGGCAGGCGTGGAACTCTGCACATGCTCAGAAAACACGTCCAGGAAATGCTTGGGGAAATTAGCCTAGAGTGCTGCTGCAGGCGCCTCGGAAACCCTGACCAGCTGTGGTTTGTACAGGTGGTTTGCATCTACGCCTGTTATGAGATCAGTCAGTTTTTCCCTGAAGGCCTGGTCTGTGTGCATTGGCAGCTCCTCACCCAAGTGAGCACAAAGCTGGATGTTAGTGGGAAATTACTGTCAGGAAAAACGGAACAGGTTGGGGCTGTTTTCTCTGGAAAAGAAAAGGCTGAAGGGGTGACCTAATAGAGGTCTTTAAGATTATGAAAGAATTTCATAGGGCAGAAGTAAAGAAGTTCCACTTGTGGGGGACTCTAAAACTAGGGGCCATAAATATAAGATAGTCATGAATAAATCCAATTGGGAATTCAGGAGAAACTTCTTTACTCAGAGAGTAAGAATATGGAACTTGCTACCACAGGGAGTAGTTGAGGCGAATAGCACTGATGCATTTAAGGGGAAGCTAGGTAAGTACATGAGGGAGAAAGGAATAGAAGGATATGCTGATAGGGTGAGAGGAAGTAGAGTGGGAGGAGGCTAATGGGGAGCATAAATATCAGCACAGACCAGTTGGGCTGAATGGCCTGTTTCTGTGCTGTAAATTCTATGTAAATCTATTTCATTTCCAGCAGGACAGAGGGACCGAAATTCCACTCTCGCCCTCCCCCTTCTCCCATCACCAGTGAAAACAGACACAAGCCACTAAAACAACCAGAAAAGGACATAGAAACATAGGAATTGCTAGACGGAAAAAGGTCCACCTAGTTCGCCTGGCAGTCGCATGATACAGCATTATGACATTAAGTCCAACTTTTCTTGCCCCACGGAACTTATCTCTTCCTATCTCGATGCTATTTTTTCTCCCCTTGTCCAGTCTCTTCCCACCTACATCCGCGATTCCTCTGACGCCCTCCGCCACTTTAACAATTTCCAGTTTCCTGGCCCCAACCGCCTCCTTTTCACTATGGACGTACAATCCCTCTACACCTCCATCCCCCACCAGGATGGCCTGAGGGCGCTCCGCTTCTTCCTTGAACAGAGGCCCAACCAGTCCCCATCCACCGCCACCCTCCTCCGCCTGGCTGAACTTGTTCTCACATTGAACAACTTCTCCTTTGACTCCACTCATTTCCTCCAAATCAAAGGTGTTGCTATGGGTACCCGCATGGGTCCCAGCTATGCCTGCCTTTTCGTGGGATATGTGGAACACTCTTTGTTCCAGTCCTACTCGGGTCCCCTCCCTCACCTCTTTTTCCGGTACATTGACGACTGTATTGGTGCCGTTTCCTGCTCTCGCCCTGAACTAGACAATTTCATTCACTTTGCCTACAATTTCCACCCTTCCCTCACCTTCACATGGTCCATCTCCGACTCTTCCCTTCCCTTCCTCGACTTCTCCGTCTCCATCTCTGGGGATAGGTTATTGACCAACATTCACTACAAGCCCACTGACTCCCACAGCTACCTGGACTACACTTCCTCCCACCCCGCCTCCTGTAAGGACTCTATTCCCTTCTCCCAGTTTCTCCGTCTCCGCCGCATCTGCTCCGACGATGCCACCTTCCATACCAGTGCTTCCGACATGTCTTCCTTTTTCCTCAACCGAGGATTCCCCTCTACCGTGGTCGACACGGCCCTCGACCGTGTCCGTTCTATCTCCCGCACTTCTGCCCTCACCCCGGCCCCTCCCTCCCGGAACCACGATAGAGTTCCCCTTGTCATCACCTTTCACCTCACCAGCCTCGACATTCAACGGATCATCCTCCGCCATTTCCGCCACCTCCAACGTGATCCCACCACCAAACGTATCTTCCCCTCGCCTCCCCTTTCAGCATTCCGTAGGGACTGCTCCCTCCGAGACACCCTAGTCCACTCCTCTATCACCCCCAGCACCCCTTCCCCCTCGCCCGGCACCTTCCCGTGCAAGCGCAGGAGATGCAACACCTGCCCTTATACATCCCCCCTTCCCACTCTCCAGGGCCCCAAACACCCCTTCCAGGTGAAACAGCGATTTACTTGTACTTCTTGCAATCTAGTATACTGTATTCGCTGCTCACGATGTGGTCTCCTCTACATTGGGGAGACCAAACGCAGGTTGGGTGACCGCTTTGCGGAACACCTCCGTTCAGTCCGTAAGGGTGACCCCGAGCTTCCGGTCGCTTGTCATTTTAATTCACCTCTCCACGCCCACTCAGACCTCACCGTCCTCGGCCTCGTGCATTGTTCCACGGAAGCTCAGCGTAAGCTCGAGGAACAGCATCTCATCTTTCATCTTTCGTTTAGGCACTTTACAGCCTTCCGGACTCAATATTGAGTTCAACAATTTCAGATCATAACCTCGGCCCCTACCATATATATATACATTTTATCCAACCTTTTGGTTCGTGCCTTTTTCCTTTTTTTTCTCTCTCTCCCCCTACGGCAGCTGTCTCTCATTCTGCCAGCATTTCACACTTACCTTTTGTTTCTTAACCTGTCCCATTACCATCTCGTCTTGCCTTGAGCATCTCTTAATGTCTCTACTTACCATAGTTATTCCTTCCCTCAGCCTCCCCCTTGCTTTTTTATCTGTTTCATTTCCTGCTTTTTTCTCAGTTCTGACGAAGGGTTTTGACCTGAAACGTTAACTCTGTTTCTCTCTCCACGGATGTTGCCTGGCCTGCTGAGTTTTTCCAGCGTTTTCTGTTGTTGTAGGCATTTTCATTTCTCATTGATCAATCACCACCCACCTTCATATCCCTCAATTCCTTTTTCTGGACATGCATCTGATTGTCCCCTGAACCCATTTATACCGTGCCCTTCTCACTGGTAACTTATTCCACAGCTCTATTACCTTTTGGGTGAAAGATAAACACAACCACTGAGCAGATACAGTTTAAGTTCTCCCCACTTTTCACTGTCACTTCAAATGAGTAAAGGGCATATTGTCTTTTTTATAAAGGAACATGCGTTACAAATTAAAATCAAAACTGGTTCAAATTGAACTAACTTGGAGTCCTCAAATCCAATCAGCCCAACTTAGAGTACTTTCAAGCTGGTCCCTCCCGCAAACACAACTGGTGTTCAACTTTTGCTCGCTCTCTCTCTCTCTCTCTCTCTCTCTCGATTAATGGTGGAAAATCAATGGAAGTCCCTGAAAGTTAACAGATGTTAACCTGTATGTGTAAACATTTTTAAACCCCTAAACTTTGATAAGATTCGTACTCACTCCCACAGCTGATTCAGTTCCCAGAAGAAAAAGTATTAATAGAATTCAGCAAATAGCTTTCCTCGCTACCCAGATTAGCTGGTTAAGGCATGGGGGAGCTGACCCATACAGATCAGCAAGGTCCCAGGTTCCATCCATGGCTAATACTGTGTTAGCTAATCTCAGCTGGGACAATGTTTGGGTCATAAGAACATAAGAATTAGGAGCAGGAGTAGGCCATACGGCCTTTCGAGCCTGCTCCGCCATTCAATAAGATCATGGCTGATCTTCGACCTCAACTCCACTTTCCTGCACTATCCCCATATCCCTTGATTCCCCTAGAGTCCAAAAATCTATCTATCTCAGCCTTGAATATACTCAAGGGCTCAGCATTCACAGCCCTTTGGGGTAGAGAATTCCAAAGATTCACAACCCCCTGAGTGAAGAAATTCCTCCTCATCTCAGTCTTAAATGGCTGACCCTTTATCCTGATACTATGCCCCCTAGTTCTAGACTCTCCAGCCAGGTGAAACAACCTCTCAGCATCTACCCTGTCAATCCCCCTCAGAATCTTATAAGTTTCAATGAGATCACCTCTCATTCTTCTAAACTCCAGAGAGTATAGGCCCAATCTACTCAATCTCTCCTCATAGGACAAGCCTCTCATCCCAAGAATCAATCTAGTGAACCTTCGTTGCACCACCTCTAAGGCATATATGTCCTTTCTCAAATAAGGAGACCAAAATTATGCACAGTACTCCAGGTGTGGTCTCACCAAAGCCATGTACAATTGTAGGAAGACTTCCTTACTCTTGTACTCCAACCCCCTTGTAATAAAGGCCAACATACCATTTGCCTTCCTAATTGCTTGCTGTACCTGCATGCTAACCTTCCGTGTTTCCTGTATGATGACACCTAAATCTCTCTGAACACCAACATTTAATAGTTTCTCATCATTTACAAAATATTCTGTTTTTCTATTCTTCCTACCAAAGTGAATAAGCTCACATTTCCTCACATTATACTCCATCTGCCACCTTATTGCTCACTCACATAACCTGTCTATATCCCTTTGCAGACTCTTTGCGTCCTCCTCACAGCTTACTGTCCCACCTAGCTTTGTATCGTCAGCAAACTTGGATGCATTACACTCGGTCCCTTCATCTAAGTCATTGATATAGATTGTAAATAGGTGAGGCCCAAGCACTGATCCTTGCGGTACCCCACTAGTTACAGCCTGCCAACCAGAAAATGAGCAGTTTATCCCTACTCTCTGTTTTCTATCCATTAACCAATCCTCTATCCATGCTAATATATTACCCCCCACCCCAGGAGCCCTTATCTTGTGTAGCAACCTTTTATTTGTCAACTTATCGAATGCCTTTTGGAAATCCAAATATACTACATCCACTGGTTCCCCTTTATCTACCCTGCTAGTTACATCCTCAAAAAACTCGAATAAATTTGTTGGAGCGGCAGAGGCCTGAGGTGAGTCAATAAAGGGAGGCCCGAGGCTCAGGTAGGCCTCAGACTAGCGTCGACAGCGGGGGAGGAAGAGCCTTTCTTTCTTTCTCTCTCCCACAGAGCGGTCGGCAGCGGGGAAGGAGGAGCGGACCTGGTTGGAGCGGCAGAGGCCTGAGGTGAGTCAATAAAGGGAGGCCCGAGGCTCAGGTAGGCCTCAGACCAGCGTCGACAGCGGGGGAGGAGGAGCCTTTCTTTCTTTCTCTCTCCCACAGAGCGGTCGGCAGCGGGGAAGGAGGAGCGGACCTGGTTGGAACGGCAGAGGCCTGAGGTGAGTCATTAAACTCACCTACGTGGCCTTTTTCCCCAGCGGGGTAAGAGCTTCGCGGGCTTTTTCAAAGGCAGGGGGAGGGGCCAATTCATTGGTACCCGTATATAGGTGGAGCGGTTGCTAAACCCGAGACACTACACTAGTAGTGAGTCCCACCCTCCCACCTCCTCTAACCTTTAGGGGTTGAGGGAATTTAAAAGGTAGGTTCGATTTTATATTTTGTTTTCAGGGACTTAACTCCTGGACCTAAGATAAATAAGTTTAAATTTTAGTAATAAAGTAACATAAGGGTTAAGTCATGACAGGAAGTCTCGGACCCGTTTCATGCTCCTCCTGTGCCATGTGGGAAACCAGGGACACTTCCAGTGTCCCTGACAACTACGTGTGCAGGAAGTGTGTCCAGCTGCAGCTCCTGACAGCCCGCATGGCGGTGCTGGAGCTGCGGGTGGACTCACTCTGGAGCATGCACAATGCCGAGAACTCGGTGAATCGCTCATTTAGTGAGTTGTCCACACCGCAGGTAAAGGCTAGGACAGACAGTGTATGGGTGACCAAGAAGCAGGGCAATATCAGGAAGGTAGTGCAGGAGTCTCCTGTGGTCATCTCCCTCCAAAACAGGTATGCCGCTTTGGATACTGTTGGGGGAGATGGCCTACCAGGGGAAGGCACCAGCAGCCAGGTTCATGGCACCATGGCTGGCTCTGCTGCACAGCAGGGCGGGAAAAAGAGTGGTAGGGCTATAGTGATAGAGGACTCAATTGTAAGGGGAATAGACAGGAGTTTCTGTGGCCGCAACCGAGATTCCAGGATGGTATGTTGCCTCCCTGGTGCAAGGGTCAAGGATGTCTCGGAGCGGCTGCAGAACATTCTGAAGAGGGAGGGTGAACAGCCAGCTGTCGTGGTGCATGTAGGTACCAACGATATAGGTAAAAAGCGGGAAGAGGTCCTACAAGCAGAATTTAGGGAGCTAGGAGCTAAATTAAAAAGTAGGACCTCTAAGGTAGTAATCTCTGGATTGCTACCAGGGCCACGTGCTAATCAGAATAGAGAGAACAGGATAGTGAGATTGAATACGTGGCTTGAGCAGTGGTGCAGGAGGGAGGGATTCAAATTCCTGAGGCATTGGAACCAGTTCTGGGGGAAGTGGGACCTGTACAAAAGGGACGGTCTGCACTTGGGCAGGACTGGAACCGATGTCCTCGGGGTAATATTTGCTAAAGCAGTTCGGGAGGATTTAAACTAATATGGCAGGGGAAGGGGAACCTATGTAGCGAAACAGGGGGAAGTAATATGCAGTCAGAAACAAATGTTAGAAGGGTGAGAAACAACAGGGGAAGGCCGAGTAAACAAAGGCAAGAAACACAAAGGGCCATACTAAATCATAAGTCTAAAAGGACAAAGGATGTTAATAAAATAAGCCTAAAGGCTCTGTGTCTTAATGTAAGGAGTATCCATAATAAGGTGGATGAATTGACTGTGCAAATAGATGTTAACAGATACGATGTGATTGGGATTACAGAGACGTGGCTCCAGAACAATCAAGGCTGGGAACTGAACATCCAGGGGTATTCAACATTCAGAAAGGATAGAATAAAAGGAAAAGGGGGTGGGGTAGCATTGCTGGTTAAAGAGGAGATTAATGCAATAGCTAGGAAGGACATCAGCTTGGAGGATGTGGAATCAATATGGGTTGAGCTGCAGAACACCAAAGGGCAGAAAACGTTAGTGGGAGTTGTGTACAGACCTCCAAACAGCAGTAGTGAGGTGGGGGAGGGTATGAAACAGGAAATCAGAGGTGCGTGCAAAAAAGGCACGGCAGTTATCATGGGTGACTTTAATATGCATATAGATTGGGCTACTCAAACTGGAAGCAATACGGTGGAGGAGGATTTCCTGGAGTGTTTAAGGGATGGTTTCCTAAACCAATATGTTGAGGAACCAACTCGAGGGGAGGCCATCCTGGACTGGGTGTTGTGTAATGAGGAAGGACTAATCAGCAATCTTGTGGTACGAGGCCCCCTGGGGAAGAGTGACCATAGTATGGTGAAGTTCTACATTAGGATGGAGAAGAAAACAGTTAAGTCAGAGACCATGGTCCAGAACTTAAATAAGGGCAACTTTGAGGGTATGAGGCGTGAATTGGCGAGGTTAAATTGGCAAGCGATATTTAAGGGGCTATCAGTGGAAGGGCAATGGCAGACATTTAGAGATCGCATGGATGAACTACAACAATTGTACATCCCGGTCTGGCGTAAAAATAAAAAAGGGAAGGTGGCTCAACCATAGCTAACAAGGGAAATCAGGGATAGTATTAAAACCAAGGAAGTTGCATACAAATTGGCCAGAAGTAGCAGCAAACCCGGGGACTGGGAGAACTTCAAAACTCAGCAGAGGAGGACGAAGGGTTTGATTAGGGCAGGGAAAATAAAATATGAAAGGAAGCTTGCAGAGAACATTAAAATGGACTGCAAAAGCTTCTATAAATATGTAAAAAGAAAGAGGTTAGTAAAAACAAACGTAGGTCCCCTGCAGTCGGAAACAGGGGAAGTCGTAATGGGGAACAAGGAAATGGCAGATCAATTGAACAAGTACTTTGGTTCGGTGTTTACTGTGGAGGACACACACAACCTGCCGGAAATAAAAGGGGTCAGAGGATCTGGTAAGAGGGAGGAGCTGAGGGAAATCCTTATTAGTCGGGAAAAGGTATTGGGGAAATTGATGGGACTGAAGGCTGAAAAATCCCCGGGGCCTGATGGTCTGCATCCCAGAGTACTTAAGGAGGTGGCCTTGGAAATAGTGGATGCATTGACGATCATTTTCCAACATTCCTTAGATTCTGGATCAGTTCGGATGGAGTGGAGGGTGGCCAATGTAACCCCTCTTTTTAAAAAAGGAGGGAGGGAGAAAGCAGGGAATTATAGACCGGTCAGCCTGACATCGGTCGTGGGTAAAATGATGGAAGCAATTATTAAAGATGTCATAACAGACCATTTGGAAAGTGGCGACATGATAGGTCCAAGTCAGCATGGATTTGTGAAAGGGAAATCATGCTTGACAAATCTTCTGGAATTTTTTGAGGATGTTTCCAATAGGGTGGACAGGGGGGAACCAGTAGATGTGGTGTATTTGGACTTTCAGAAGGCCTTCGACAAGGTCCCACACAAGAGATTGGTGAGCAAAGTTAAAGCACATGGGATTGGGGGTAATGTGTTGACGTGGATTGAGAACTGGTTGGCACACAGGAAACAAAGAGTAGGAGTAAATGGGTACTTTTCAGAATGGCAGGCAATGACCAGCGGGGTACCGCAGGGTTCGGTGCTGGGACCCCAGCTGTTTACATTATATATTAATGATTTGGACGAAGGGATTAAATGTAATATCTCCAAATTTGCAGATGACACTAAATTGGGAGGCAGTGTGAACAATGAGGAGGATGCTAGGAGGCTACAGAGTGACTTGGACAGGTTGGGTGAATGGGCAAATGTATGGCAGATGAAGTACAATGTGGATAAATGTGAGGTTATCCACTTTGGTGGTAAAAATAGAGAGGCGGACTATTACCTGAATGGTGGCAGATTAGGGAAAGGGGAGGTGCAACGAGACCTGGGCGTCATGGTACATCAGTCACTGAAGGTGGGAATGCAAGTGCAGCAGGCAGTCAAGAAAGCAAACGGAATGATGGCCTTCATAGTAAGGGGATTTGAGTACAGGAGTAGGGAGGTGATGCTGCAGTTGTACAGGGCCTTGGTGAGGCCACACCTGGAGTATTGTGCGCAGTTTTGGTCTCCTAACTTAAGGAAGGACATTCTTGCTATTGAGGCAGCGAAGGTTCACTAGATTGATTCCTGGGATGGCCGGACTGACATATCAAGAAAGATTGGGTCAACTGAACTTGTATCCTCTGGAGTTCAGAAGAATGAGGGGGGATCTTATAGAGACATTTAAAATCCTGACTGGTTTAGACAAATTAGATGCGGGCAGATGTTCCCAATGTTAGGGAAAACTAGAACCAGGGGTCACAGTCTAAGGATTAAGCGGAAGCCATTTAAGACTGAGCTGAGGAGGAACTTCTTCACCCAGAGAGTGGTGAATCTATGGAATTCTCTTCCACAGAAGGTTGTTGAGGCCAGTTCGCTAAATATATTCAAAAGGGAGTTAGATATAACACTCACAACTAGGGGGATCAAGGGGTATGGCGAGAAAGCAGGAATGGGGTACTGAGGTAGCATGTTCAGCCATGAACGCATTGAATGGCGGTGCAGGCTCGAAGGACCGAATGGTCTACTCCTGTACCTATTTTCTATGTTTCTATGTTTCTAAACTCGATTTCCCTTTCATAAAACCATGTTGACTCTGCCTAATCATATTGTGATTTTTTAAGTGTCCTGTTACCACTTCCTTAATGGATTTCAGCATTTTCCCAACGACTGATGTCACGTTAACTGGCCTGTAGTTCCCTATTTTCTCTCTCCCTCCTTTCTTGAATAGCGGGGTTACATTTGCTACCTTCCAATCCGCTGGGACTGTTCTAGAATCTAGGGAATTCTGGAAGATCACAACCAATGCATCCACTATCTCTGCAGCCACCTCTTTTAGAACCCTAGGATGTAAGCCATCAGGTCCAGGGGATTTGTTGGCTTTTAGGCCATTAGTTTCTCAAGTACTTTTTCTCTACTGATATTAATTACTTTATGTTCCTCAATCTTATTAGCCCCTTGGTTCTCCAGTATTTTTGGTATGCTTTTTTTGTCTTCTACTGTGAAGACAAATACAAAATATTTGTTTAAAGTCTCTGCCATTTCCTTATTCCCCATTATAATTTTACGTGTCTCAGCCTCTAAGGGACCAATGCTTACTTTTGCTACTCTCTTCCTTTTTACATACTTGTAGAAGCTCTTACAATCTATTTTTATATTTCTTGCTAGTTTACTCTCATTCTATTTTCTCCCTTTTAATCAATTTTTTGGTCATCCTTTGCCAGTTTCCAAGGCTCTCCCAATCCTTAGGCTTACTACTATTCTTCATAACATTATAAGCCTCTTCTTTTAATCTGATACTATCCTTAACTTCTTTAGTTAGCCACGAATGGATCACTTCCCGTGGAGTTTTTATTTCTCAATGGAATGTATATTCGTTGAGAATTTTGAAATATTTCTTTAAATGTTCACCATTGCTTATGTACGGTCATACCTTTTAATCTAATTTCCCAATCTACCTTAGCTAACTCGCCCCTCATACCTACATAATTGGCTTTATTTAAGTTTAAGACTCTCGTTTCCGACTGAAGTATTTCATGGAATACATCATGGAACCAACCAGGGAAGAGGTTATTTTAGATTTTGTCTTGTGTAATGAGACAGGGTTCACCAGTAATCTCATAGTAAGGGATCCTCTGGGGACAAGTGATCATAATAGGATAACATTTCACATTGAGTTTGAGAGTGACCTATTTAAGTACAAAATTAGAGTATTTAATGAACATTTAAATTGAGAAAATGAGAAATAAAAACTCCACAGGAAAAGTGATCCATCCATGGCTAACTAAAGAGGTTAAGGATAGTATTAGATTAAAAGAAGAGGCTTATAATGTGCCAAAAAGAGTAGTAAGCCTAAGGATTGGGAGAGTTTTAGAAACCAAGAAAAAATGACCAAAAAATTGATAGAGGGAAAAAATAGAATGAGGGTAAACTAGCAAGAAATATAAAAACAGATTGTAAGAGCTTCTACAAGTTTGTAAAAAGGAAGAGAATAGCAAAAGTAAACGTGGGTCCCTTTGAGGCTGAGACAGGAGAAATTATAATGGGGAATAAGAAAATGGCAAAGATGCGAAACAAATATTTTGTATCCATCTTCACAGTAGAAGACACAAAAAGCATACCAAAAATAGTGGGGAACCAAGGAATTAATGAGAGCAAGGACCTTAAAGTAATTAATATTAGAAAAGAAAAGGAACTGGGGAAATTAATGGAACTAAAAGCTAACAAATCCCCTGTACCTGATGGCCTACATCCTGGGGTTTTAAAAGAGGTGGCTGCGGAGATAGTGGATACATTGGCTGTGATCGTCCAAAATTCCCTAGAATCTGGAATGACCCAGTGGATTGGAAGGTAACAAATGTAACACCGCTATTCAAGAAAGGTGGGAGAGAGAAAACAGGGAACTGCAGGCCAATTAGCCTGACATCAGTCGTCGGGAAAATTTTGGAATCCATTATTAAGGAAGTGGTAACAGGGCACTTAGAAAATCATAATATGATTAGGCAGAGTCAACATGGTTTTATGAAAGGGAAATCGTGTTTGACAAATGTATTAGATTTTTTTGAAGCTGTATCTAGCAGGGTAAATAAAGGGGGACCAGTGGATGTAGTATATTTTGATTTTCAAAAGGCATTCGATAAGGTGCCACACGAAAGATTGTTACACAAGATAAGGGCTCCTGGGATTAGCATGGATAGAGGATTGGTTAAAGGACAAAAAATAGAGAGTAGGGTAGATACTGTTTCTTGAATCAACAATCACCAGAATGATACCAGACCTAAAAGGGTTAACTTATGAACATAAGAACATAAGAATTAGGAGCAGGAGTAGGCCATACAGCCCTTTGCGCCTGCTCTGCCATTTACTAAAATCATGACTGATCTTCGAATCTCAACTCCACATTCCCACCCGGTCCCCATATCCCTTGATTCCCCATGAGTCCAAAAATCTATTTATCTCAGCTCAATCAATGATTCAGCATCCATAGCACTCTGGGAAAGAGAATTCCAAAGATTCACAACCCTCTGAGTGAAGAAATTCCTCCTGAAATGGCTGACCCCTTATCCTGAGACTATGCCCCCTAGTTCTAGACACTCCAGCAAGGGAAAACAACTTCTCAACATCTACCCTGTCAATCCCCCTCAGAATCTTGTATGTTTCAATGAGATCATCTCTCATTCTTCTAAACGCCAGAGAGTATAGGTCCAATCTATTCAATCGCTTCTCATAGGACAACCCTCTCATCCCAGGAATCAATCTAGTGAACCTTCGTTGCACTGCCTCTAAGACAAGTATATCCTTCCTCAGATAAGGAGACCAAATCTATGCACAGTACTCCAGGTGTGGTCTCACCAAAGCCCTGTACAATTGTAGTAAGACTTCTTTACTCTTGTACTTCAACCCCCTTGCAATAAAGGCCAACATGCCATTTGCCTTCCTAATTGCTTGCTGTACCTGTATGCTAGCTTTCTGTGTTTCCTGTACAGGTACACCTAAAACTCTCTGAACCCCAACATTTAATAGTTTATCACCATTTAAAAAATATTCTGATTTTCTATTCTTCCTACCAAAGTGAATAATCTCACATTTCCTCACATTATACTCCATCTGTCACCTTCTTGCCCACTCACTTACCTGTCTATATCCCTTTGTAGACTCTTTGCATCCTCCTCATAGCTTACTTTCCCACCTAACTTTGTATCGTCAGCAAACTTGGATACATTACACTTGGTCCCTTCATCTAAGTCATTAATAAAGATTGTAAATAGCTGAGGCTCCAACACTGATCCTTGCGGTACCCCACAGAACCTGAGTGGTGGCAGCAACGGAGGAGGCAGTGCAAATCCGGCGAATTCAAAAACAACAAAAAAACAAGAAATGACATCACAGGACAGCAGGTAGGTGATTGGTGGGTGAGTATTAGCGTTTTGTTTCTCTAAGCTAGGACAGTGGTTTAAACTAAGAGCTGGGAAACTGTAACGCACTTTATTAAATTGATAACTTAACTTGTTAAACTTATTAATATAACTATAAATAATCATTGAATAAAGATTTTAACTAATTATATAAATAAAACAAGGTTAGACTAAGACATGGCAGGGCAGGTTGTGTGTCTGGACTGCAGTATGTGGGAGTTTGTGGACAGCGAGACTGTCCCGAGCGAACACGTCTGCAGGAGATGTCTCCGTCTCGAATCTCTCTGGCTCAGAGTCATTGAGCTTGAGTGCGAGTTGGAGAGACTCCAACACATAAGGGAGGGGGAAGAGTATCTGGCCAGTTTGCTCCAGACTTCGGTCACACCTAGTAGAGAGGTGTAGGATCAGAATGGGTTTGGTGTGACCGATAGTGTGCAGAGTAAGGGGAACCCAGGTAAGAAAGGGAACGAGGATCCACAGAAACTGATCCTATCCAACAGGCACAATGTACTTGCTACCTGTGAGGATAAGGACTGTCGGAAGGACAGCCAGAATGGCACTTGGGAGCAGGAGGCTGTCCTAAAGGGGGAAGAGGAGGAGGAGGAGGAGGAGAGGAAGCGTAATGTGGTAGTTGTGGAAGATTCTATAATTAAGGGGACTGATAGCATCCTTTGTAAGCAAGATCGAGAGTCCCACATTTTATGTTGCCTACCTGGTGCCAGGGTGAGGGACATCTCGAACTGGCTTGAAAGAATATTGGAGAGGGAGGGGGAGGATCCAGTCGTTGTGGTCCATGTTGGGATCAAAAACATAGGGAAGAGTAGGCAAGAGGTCTTGTTTGTGGAGTACCAGGAACTAGGAACTAAATTAAAGAACAGGACCTTAAGGGTTATAATCTCTGGATTATTAACTGAGCCATGTGCAAATTGGAGTAGGGATAGCTGATTAGGGAAATTAACACGTGGCTAAAGCAGTGCTGTGGGAAAGAGGGGTTCCATTTCATGGGGTACTGGCACCAGTATTGGGACAGGAAGGAACTGTACCATTGGGATGGGCTCCACCTGAACCAGTCTGGGACCAGGGTCCTAGCAGAAAGGATAAATAGGGCGGCCACAAGGACTTTAAACTAGTAAATGGGGGGGGGGGCTCAGGTGGAAATTGTAGTACAACTAGTCGTTCAAAAACAAACGAAATGGAAGAGAGTAGAGTAACAGTAGGAAATTGTGCTTTAGGCACTACAGGTAAAGGGAAAACTAAAAAATGTAAAGTGATTAAACCAGGAGAGAGAAATAAGAAACAAGTGAGTAAAACATTAGAGCTGAAGGACAAGGGTGTGTGGCAAAAATAAGCGTTCTTTATACAAACACACGGTGTATAAGGAATAAATTGAACAAACTGCAGGCGGAAATTCAAATTCGAGGGTATGACATGGTAGCCATTACTGAGACATGGCTGCAAGACGGTCAAGACTAGGAACTAAATATACCAGGTTAGAAGGTCTACAGGAAAGATAGGGAAAATGGCAGAGGGGGAGGAGTAGCCTTAGTGATTAAGGATGAAATCACTTCAATGATAAGAGAGGATGTAATGAGAGGTAAGCAGGCAGTGGAGACTTTATGGGTAGAATTAAGAAATAGGAAAGGGTTTAAGATTGTAGTGGGAGTTGTGTATAGGCCCCCTGGTAGCAGCTCTGAAGTGCTAGATTGTATAAATGCAGGGATTAGACAAGCGTGTAATAAAGGCAGAGTGGTTTTAATGGGGGATTTTAACTTTCATAGAGATTGGGAGAAGCAGACTAGCACATGTCAGAAAGGTAGTGAATTTCTTGAGTGTGTCCGGAATAGTTTTCTACAACAATATGTCCTAGAGGTAACAAGGGGGAAAGCCATATTAGATTTAGTAATGAGTAATGAGCCAGATTTAGTTAACAGCGTAACTGTGCATGAACATTTATCCAATAGCGATCATAACATGATCGAGTTCAACATAGCATTTGAAAGGGAGAAACGCGAAACAGCTACTAAGATTCTAGATTTAGGTAAGGCCGACTTCAACGGGATGAGACAGAGACTGTCCACAGTAAACTGGGCAAATCTGTTAATGGATAAAATGACAGAAGATCAGTGGGAGGTGTTCAAAAAATAATTTAATGTTATACAGAACCAGTTTATACCCCTGAGGGGCAAGAGCTCTACTTGCCACAAAAAAAGCCATGGACGACTAAAGAGGTAAGGGACAGCATAAACCTAAAAGAAAAAGCATACAAAAATGCAAAAAATAGCACAGATCCTGGTGAATGGGAAAGATACAAAGAACAGCAAAGGGTCACAAAACAGACAGTAAGAGCTACAAAAAGGGAGTATGAAAAGAAAGTGGCAAGGGATATTAAAATCAACACAAAGAATTTTTACAATTATATTAGGAAAAAAGGGTGGTCAGGAGCAATGTTGGCCCCTTAAAAACTGAAAGTGGTGATATTGTCAATGATAATAAGGAAATGGCGGACATGTTGAATAATTGCTTTGCGTCAGTATTTACAGTAGAGGAAGAGGATAGCATTCCGGAAATCCCATGAAAACTCATTGATTCAGGGACAGGGACTCAATAAAATTAATGTAAGTAAAATAACAGTAATGAAGAAAATAATGGCACTAAAGAGTGACAAATCCCCAGGACCAGATGGTTTCCATCCCAGGGTTTTAAAGGAAGTAGGTGAGCACATTGCAGACACCCTAACTATAATCTTCCAAAGTTCTCTCAATTCAGGAACCATTCCTTTAGATTGGAAAATTGCATATGTCACTCCGCTATTTAAGAATGGCGAGAGCGGGAAACCAGGGAATTATAGACCAGTTAGCCTAATATCTGTTGTCAGGAAATTGCTAGAGTCTATAATTAGGATAGGGTGATTGAACACCTCGAAAATTTTCAGTTGATCAGAGAGAGCCAGAATGGATTCGCGAAAGATAGGTCATGCCTGACAAACGTGATTTAATTTTTTGAGGAGGTGACTGAAGTAGTAGACAGGGGAATGTCTATGGATGTTATCTATATAGACTTCCAGAAGGCATTTGATAAAGTCCCACATAAGAGACTGTTAACTAAAGACGAAGCCCACGGAATTGAGGGCAAATTATTGACCTGGTTAGGAAATTGGCTGAGCGGCAGGAGACAGAGAGTAGGGATAAGGGGTAGGTACTCAAATTGGCAGGATGTGACCAGTGGTGTCCTGCAGGGATCTGTGTTGGGGCCTCAACTATTCACAGTATTTATTAATGACTTAGATGATGGCATAGAAAGTCACATATCCAAATGTGCCGATGACACAAAGATAGGCAGCATTGTAGGCAGTGTAGATGAAAGCATAAAATCACAAAGACATATCAATAGATTAAGTGAATAGGCAAAAATGTGGCAAATGGATTTCAATGTAGGCAAATGTGAGGTCATCCACTTTGGACCTAAAAAGGATAGAACAGGGTAATTTCTAAATGTTGAAAGGCTAAAAACAGTGGATGTCCAAAAAGACTTGGGGGTCCAGGTACATAGATCATTAAAATGTCATGAACAGGTACAGAAAATAATCAAAAAGGCTAATGGAATGCTGGCCTTTATAGCTAGAGGACTAGAATACAATGGGATATAAATTATGCTGCAGTTATACAAAACCCTGGTTAGACCCCACCTGGAGAACTGTGAGCAGTTCTGGGCACCACACCTTAGGAAGGATATACTGGCCTTGGAGGGAGCGCAGGGTAGTTTTACCAGAATGATACCCGGAGATCAAGGGTTAAGTTACGAGGTGAGATTACACAAATTAGGGTTGTATTCCCTAGAATTTAGAAGGTTAAGGGGTGATCTGATTGAAGTTTTCAAGATATTAAGGGGAACAGATAAGGTAGATAGAGAGAAACTATTTCCGCTGGTTGGGGATTCTAGGACTAGGGGGCATAGTCTAAAAATCAGAGCCAGGCCTTTCAGGAGTGAAATTAGGAAACACTTCTATACGCAAAGGGTGATAGAAGTTTGGAACTCTCTTCAACAAACGGCAATTGATGCTAGATCAATTGTTAATTTTAAATCGGAGATTGATAGCTTTTTGTTAACCAAAGGTATTAAGGGATATGGGGCAAAGGCGGGTATATGGAGTTAGGTCACAGGTCAGCCATGATCTCACTGAATGGCGGAACAGGCTCGAGGGGCTCAATGGCCGACTCCTGTTCCTATGTTCCTATATTCCCACTAGTTATAGACTGCCAACTTGAAAATGACCCGTTTATCCCTACTCTCTGTTTTCTGTCCATTAACCAATCCTCTATCCATGCTAATATATTACCCCCAACCCCAGGAGCCCTAATCTTGTACAGCAACCTTTTATGTGGCACCTTATCGAATGCCTTTTGGAAAATCAAATATACTACATCCACTCGTTCCCCTTTATCTACCCTGTTAGTTGCGTCCTCAAAAAGCTCGAATAAATTTGTTAAACACGATTTCCCTTTCATAAAACCATGTTGACTCTGCCTAATCATATTGTGATTTTCTAAGTGTCCTGTTACCGCTTCCTTCATGGATTTCAGCATTTTCCCAACGACTGATGTCACGTTAACTGGCCTGTAGTTCCCTATTTTCTCTCTCCCTCCTTTCTTGAATAGCGATGTTTGCTACCTTCCAATCCGCTGGGACCGTTCTAGAATCCAGGGAATTTTGGAAGATCACAACCAATGTATCCACTATCTCTGCAGCCATCTCTTTAGAACCCTAAGATGTAGGCCATCAGGTCCAGGGGATTTGTCGGCTTTGATTTTCTGTTTTCTGTTATCAGGCTTTATAATATTTTTGATATTTTAGTTTAAACTTTCCACTGTTAATTTGAGAACGGTCCATCTGTAATTTACAGCCATTTTCATTTCAAAGTCCACACTCTCAAGGACAAAACACGGGTATAAATCTGATGGAGCTGAAAAGCACAGCCTCAAAGACTGAAAGGGAATTGAAAATGAGATCCTTGGTCCTCGTTGTGCTGCTTGCAGGTATGTACAAAGGATGCCCAATACAGTGAGGGAAACGTGGGAATGCTGCTACTTTTTGTAGCTCTTGAGAGTTCAGGAAGGCATAGCGGAGGCAGGATATTGTTTCAGACAGTCCACGAACACTGAAAGCAGTGGTGTTGTGCTCATCATTGCCATCTGTTGGAGGCAGAGGTTACCAGCTGTAAACACAGCTTTACAATGTCGAAAGCAGAGTTATAAACACCAACTGAGCTCACAAAGTGGGGGCAGATCCAATTAAAGCAGGACATGTTGCTTACACTTATGTATTTTGGTGTATCCAACTATATACACATAATGTACATTAAATGTGCGATGTACAGGCGTGTATGCAAATTTACTGTATACAGTGTAACTGATGAAAATTTGTTTACATCTGGAACTGTACAGCCCATGTATGTGTCACTTTCAGCTCCTGGGAACCAAATGCTGTACCTGGATTACAGGTATCACAAGCAGAGGGGGCCAGGACCAGGACAAGCTACAAGGGGCCAGTATTTACATGGATACAGAAGGTGTACAAATGATGTACATATCCTGTATTAAAACAGTCCCTGATCCCCAAAGGTAATGAAGCAAAGCATCCATCCATCTTCAACACAATAGTACGCTGTGGCTCAGTTGGTAGCACACTCGTCTTTAAGTCGGAAGGTCGTGGGTTCAAAGTCCCACTCCAGGGACTGTGAGCACAAAAATCTAGGCTGACACTCCAGTGCAGTGCTGAGGGAGTGCTGCACTGTCGGAGGTGCTGTCTTTCAGATGAGATGTTAAAGCAAGGCCCTGTCTGCTCTCTCAGGTGGACGTAAAAGATCCCACGGCACTATTTCGAAGAAGAGCAAGGGAGTTATTCCCGGTGTCCTGGACAATATTTATCCCTTATCCAACATCACTAAAAACAGATTATCTGATCATTATCAAATTTGCTGTTTGTGGGAACTTGCTGTGCGTAAATTGGCTGTCGTGTTTCCTACATTACAACAGTGACGATGCTTCAAAAGTACTTCATTGGCTGTAAAGCACTTTGGGATGTCCTGAGTTGTGAAAGGTGCTATATAAATGCAAGTCTTCTTTTTTTTTGTATGACATGTGGCTCTTGTTTGATACCCATGTGGTGTATGTGTGCCACAGTAAACTGTTACTGTAAACATCTGGTTGGGAACAGGATGGAATTATGGGATAGATAGCAACTGAGCTGATCAAAGATTCAATGGGACATGATGGACCCTGTGGTACTGGTAGGATTACCATCCAGCTGGTATTCCAGCAGAACAGATGTCTTGCTTCCAAAATGATGCTGGTTGAAAGATAACCAATAAAAGTATTGTTTAGTGTTGCTGGTTAAATGATTCCTGCAGCTACTATGGGCTTGAAAGTTGACAATTTTCAAATCTTCTTTCTGTGAATCACTGCGTACTATTGTGTTGAGGATGGATGGATGCTTTGCTTCATTACCTTTGGGGACTGCTTTAACAGAACTTGTCCTCATGGTTTTGAATGGCCGGGCCAGAGGCTGTAAGTGGTCTGTGGATAGAGCTTGTTACCTGCTTGCCTGACATCCATGCTTGGATGAGCCACAATTTCTTCCAGTTAAACTTTGGGAAGACCGATGTTATAGTCCAGCCCCACCACATATTCCGCATCCATGACACGAGGGGCAGGCGGGGCCATATAGGAAATTGGGAGATTTCCTGAGTGCCCCTGTGAATGGATCCATAGTGTTGTATTATTGGCAACCCCTTTATCCATGAGAATCCTGCACCTTTTAGTCACTGGACAAAACAGTTAGTCCATCCATGCTTGCCAACTACTTCTTGCCTCTCACCAGCTGCTGTCTCTGGCTGAAGCAGACTGCCCGTAACCTCGGAGTCCTTTTTAAACCCCGAATTGAGCTCCCAACCCCATATCCTTTCCATCACAAAGACCACCTACTTCCACCTCCATAATGGCCCTGAATATCCGATCGGAGGTTTCCTGTGGGCGGATGCCTTCGATCGGAAAAAAAAATCTACGAACTTACCTGCTGGTTCCGTGGATCCTGAGGCTTCTGATCCTGGGCCTCTCCTGTTGGAAATTCGCAGACGCCCGCGTATCCCCGGAGCGCAGGCGGTTCGCAAGCGCTCCTGGGATCACATGGGCCAGCCCAACCAATCAAAGCAGGGAATCCCCCTTCATACTTTTGACAGGTCTCTATGCACAGAACTGTCAAAAGTGTGAATGGGGATCACATTTAAAAACACACTAAAACATTAAATACATTTTTAAAAAACATTACATAATTAAAATTAATTATAATTCCATTTAATTAAATATTTAAAAAAAAATAATTCTTGGGGAAAAAATTTAATGTTTTTACGGGGTTAAAAATAAACTTACCTTTTTGAAGAGTATTTTTCATTTATAAATGAGTTATCAAATTTAATTTTTCTATTTTTCAACAACCTTAAGCTGGTAAAAGCAGCTGTGCAAAAAGTGCAACTCTCCACCCGCAGAGGCACTTTTCCCGGGCAGGCGGTTTTCAGTGCATGCGCTTCGCATGCCTAAACCCCGCACTTGTGAGGCCCCTACAGGTGCGTACACACCTCGTACACATCCGTGGCGGTCGGAAAATATGGCCCAATATCTCCCATTCCCACCCCTGCCCCCAAACCATTTGCTGCTGAAACTCTCATCCATACTTTGTCACTTCCAGTCTCGACTATTCTCATGGTCTCTTGGACAATCTCCCATCTTCCATGATCTGTAAACTTCAGCTCACCCAAAACTCTGCTCACCTATCTTATCCCACACCGAATCCTACTCACCTATCATATCCCACTCCGAATCCTACTCACCTATCGTATCCCACACCGAATCCTGCTCACCTATCGTATCCCACACCGAATCCTGCTCACCTATCTTATCCCACACCGAATCCTACTCACCTATCGTATCCCACACCGAATCCTGCTCACCTATCGTATCCCACACCAAATTCTGCTCACCTATCGTATCCCACACCGAATCCTGCTCACCTATCGTATCCCACACCGAATCCTGCTCAACTATCTGTCCTGTCCTTGCTGACCAATATTGGCTCCTGGGCCCCCAACGCCTCCAATTCAAAATTCATATCCTCCTGTTTAAATCCCTTCATGGTTACCCCTTCCTATCTCTGTAACCTCCTCCAGCCCTTCAACTCCCCCGCCCGAATTCTCCGTTCTTGTGACTTTCCTTTTGGTGCATCCCCCCTTCCTTTAGCCCCCACCATTGAGGGCTGTGCCTTCAGCTGCTCAGGCCCCACACTCTGGAATTCCTTCCCTAACCCTCACCACCTCTCCAACTCCCACTCCTCGGGCTGGATTTTGCCAACTTTTGGAGGCGGGACTCCCACTTATCGTGTTTTAGTCCCGCCTCCATCGACTTCTAGCCAACCCACGCTATTTTCCCTTGATTGACCTTATTAAGCCTGCCCAGCGGGCTTAGCAGGCCAATTAAGGGGAAGCCGGTTACGGAGAACGTCAGCGTATGACGTTTCATCTATCAAAAATTTTTGACAGATGAATTGTTATCGTTTGATAACTCTGTGAAGCTGTCAAACACTGACATTCTCTGTTGTTTGATGAGTTCTTGTATTCAAGACTCATTGAACCTCTTTTGTGAGCAGAAATTAGATGGTTGTTGCATTGGAGAATGCAGCAGCCATCTGTCATCTCTGCCGGTGAGATGCGAGAGTCTCCGCATCCCCAACGGTTGAAGCCTGCAGGAAGAAACAAAGGTAAGTAAACATTTTCTATCACTTTCCACTCATCTCACATACTTACCTCTCCACACTTGCACCCATCACTTACCTCCACAGCGCACTTTTGCACCCCTCCGACCCCCGCAGACCCACTGCTCGCCTCAGTGACCCTGGCAGGGTTTCCCGACATCGGGAAGCCTGCGCCTCTGGTGGAAAAATGGGGATAATCCTCTTAACTGCCTGTTAGTTACCTATTAACAGGCAGTTAAGTGGCTGTAATCCCCTTCCCGCCTCCAGGAGACGGGACCCGGCGCAGGCCGGCTACCCGCCTCCTGGCAAGATGGCACGGAGGCGGGTTGGGGGGCGGGATGGGTACCCGCCCCCCAGAGTCTGCCATTTTCCTGGCAGTCTCGCCTCCAAACCCGCCTCCCCAGGGCTGGAAAAATCCAGCCCCTCCTTTCAGGTCCTCTTTAAAACCCACCCTTTTTGGTTAAGCTATTGTTCACCCTTCCTCATATCTCCTTGATCGCACTGTTCATTTTTGCCTGATTACATCTGTGAATCAATTTGGGACATTTTTCTATGCTAAAGGCACTTTACAAATGTGAGTTGTTCTTACTGTTGTTGAGTCTTCAGTCAGCATTGTCGGCGGTACACTTGCTGCACTTTTGTTGTTAACAATCTGGCAATTAATTTTTACTTAAATATTTAAGCCTAGAAATTACTGTTTGCTTAGCAACAGTTAGCATATTTGTAAGACATTCTTCTGTCTGCTACTTTAATAGCGATATTAACCCATTTAACATGAAGCGATTAATATCTCCATTAAAATAATGGACAAAGGAATGTCATAAAAATGCATTTAGTGTTCTCTGATAATATTGCAATAGTTTCTAGGCTCTATGGGTGAAAAATAAATAAATAATTGCAGATTATGATTTGAGGAAACACGCACTTGTTTTTAAATAGTTAGACACCCACTCAGGCTTCCCTACCCAGCCCAGCGTTCTGAAAGCGCGCAGGCTGCATGTTTTCACTTGAGGCCGAACATGCAATTCAGTGCGACCTCTCTTGAAGTTCTCACTCTATCTGATGAGAAAATGTACTTTCTACAATTCATCTTTGTTCACCCCAGGAAAAAAAACTGAAATGAATTTTCAATCACTGGTCAAGGCGATCCACTGAATTAAAGCCCCAAACGTGACTCTAAAAAGATGATCAGCTGCCAATATTTCTTGAAAGTAATATTTACTGTGTGTCTCTCCACAGCTGTTGCAAGTGCCAACATTTCAACTTACGCCATCTGGCAGCTCAGGAAGCTGATTATGTGTGTAAATTCGGACAGTCTACCCATCCTGGATTACAATGATTATGGATGTAACTGTGGATTTGGTGGTGCTGATGTATGGCTTGACGCTTTGGACAAGTACGTCAGTTAATACCAATACTTGACAGTCTCTAACCCATGGGTTGCTGGCTGGTGTGAACACGGCCTATATTTACTTCACTGGAACAGAAGGTCAGGTTAATGAGAAACTCCTGCCTCCCAAAGCTGGGAAGCCAAGCTGGAAAGTGGGGCAGTTGGATTAATTTTGTATTGCTCTGCTAAAGTCACCCCCGCCCCCCGCAACCCCCCCAGAAGTAACATTTAGGTGCCTCCAAAGCTCCCTATAAAGGTGACCGTCTTAAAACTTTAAAAAAAATTCTTGTGGACTGGGCTAGAGTTTCCCAGGTGGGTCCAGCAGCTTTCCCTTAGTCAGCCAGTATGCCTGGTTTTACACTGCATCCTGAAGAGGGCCCGAGGGGCAGAAACTCTGACGTTTGGAGTCCCTTCCTCCGGCCATGCCTCCCTTACATCAAAAGCCCCTAAGGATCAGACAGGAAGCTTGGGCACAAGGCTGGGACCCAGCGTACCTGGGTCCCAGCCACAGCCAGGATTTTTGGGGCCTTGAAACCTACCTCTTTGGCCAAGCTTTTGGTCATCTGCCCTAATCTCTCCTTACGTGGTTCGGTGTCAAATTTTGTTTGATAATTGCTCCTGTGAAGCGCCTTGGGACGTTTACTATGTTAAAGCTGCTATAGAAATACAAGTTGTTGTTGTTGCCACCAAGTCCGTAAACTTTAATCAACTTTAAAATTCTCAAATGGAGAATTTTATCACCTCTCCTCTAAATTCTATACTCTCTGATTTAATAATCCAGTTACTTCCTCAAAGAATTCTAGTAGATTTATAAGACACCACTTACTGCTTCTCAAGTCATGTTGATTGCACCTCATGAGCTCTGTGGGAACTCTATGAAGTCTTTGGGTATTGTTCCTTAAGGCCCTTAATGGAGGAACATTTATGCAAACTGCTCAATGTAAGAAGAGTTAGGAGAGTAGTGACAGCAACACCACGAGACTTACCACTCTGAAACGTAAGAGGTCAGCCATGATAATCAGAGCTTAGTACCTTAATAAGAAGGAAATAAGCCTTTCGTCCCACATAAGGAAAGGCTGAAACATGCATTTCGATAGCAATTGCTGCTACTGGCAATCTCCTGTCTCCTTACTCCCTTCTAACACTTCATCTCACTCCTCTACAACCACACTTTTTCATGACTCCCTGCACAATCTGAAAACGATCAACTCTGCATCATTTTCGCATCGCTATTCCTCACCTTCAGTAACAGATTTTCAATTCAATTCACTTGGCTTCTCAACTTTTCTTTCAACCACGTGCCTTGTTACAGTTTCAGCCGACTCCCAATACTTTCCTCTTTGCGCTCATGGCCACGAGGCTATTTTTATAAGCAGACAGGGTCTCCTATGAGCTGAAACGTGTCCCCTTATACCAGTGAGTGTGACAGCGTGCCAGAGATTACCAATTATTCTCTAATTGTGGTATTGACCACATCTTTCTGATTTGTTCAAAAGGTGGAAAATACCACACTGCATATGAGCTAAACTTCATAGCCCGAATTTACTTACAGATTAAATAATACACAGAAGCTGTGGATCACATGCAAGGGACTGAGAGTACAATACGTAAAGACAAGAAATAGAATCAGTCTACAAGGGGTTAAAATATCCTTTTAACAAAGTTTATTAAGTGACAGGACTTTTGGATGAAGCCACCTTTCATAGGCCTTTAAAATGTGTTGTTGTAGACGGATGGCATAAATTTCCAGTACACCCATGGGGTTTGGATCTCCAGCCAGAACTGAAGAAATTAGGGGATTGCCAAAGCTTAAATAGTCCGAAGACCTTTGAAGTCCGAGTTCTTTGACCATCCATGAGCAGCTGTTTCCCGGTCACCAGGTTTCCTACACCTACTCACTGCCTTCAACATGTGTAATTCGAATGAGTACCTACAACAAAGCCCCTGTGTTTCCAGATCAATCAACATGGCCTGGTCCTGCAGAATGGGTATGGCAGCATAGTGGTTATGTTACTGGACTCGTAATCTAGAGACATGAAGTTCAAATACCACCACGACAGCTGGGAAATTTAAACTCAGTTAATTAAATAAATCTTGAATAAAAAGCTAGTATCAGTAATGGTGACCATGAAACTACTGGATTGTTGGCAGAACCCCATCTGGTTCCTACCTGGTCCGGCCTATATGTGACTCCAAGCCCACATCCATGTGGTTGCCCTCTGAAATGGTCTAGCAGGCCACTCAGTTGTAGCAAACTGCGACAAAAAAAACCCGCAGCACATTAAGAAGACAGCTCACCGCCACCTTCTCAAGGGCAATTAGGGATGGGCAACAAATGCTGGCCTTACCAGCGACAGCCACATCCCGTGACTGAATTTTGAGGAAAGATAGCTTCCATTTCAACTCGGGGGCCCCTAAACCTCCGCGGGGATTTCTCCCAATCTCTTGCGGCAACTTGTGCAGGAGATTGGCAGAAGCTCGAGAGAAACTGCATAAGCAACAACAGCTTGCATTTATATAGCGCCTTTAACATAGTAAAGCATCCCAAGGTGCTTCACAGGAGCGTCATCAGACCAAATTTGACCCCGAGCCACCCAAGGACAGGTTTAATAGGACAGGTGACTAAAAGCTTGGGTCAAAGAGCATTTTAAAGGAGGAGAAAGAGAGGTGGAGAGCAGGGCAATTCCTCCCGGTGTCCTGGCCAATATTTATCCCTCAACCAAAATCACTACCTGATTTATCTGGTCATTGTCACATTGCTGTTTGTGGGATCTTGCTGTGTGCAAATTGGCTGCTGCATTTCCTACACTACAACAGTGACTACACTTCAAAAAGAAAAGTACTTAATTGTCTGTA
The DNA here is from genome assembly GCA_030390025.1 of Squalus acanthias. Lineage (NCBI taxonomy): Eukaryota > Metazoa > Chordata > Chondrichthyes > Squaliformes > Squalidae > Squalus > Squalus acanthias. The sequence continues at coordinate 51,165,200 of CM059437.1, read as the reverse complement.
AAACGCTTTGGGACGTCCTGAGATCATGAAAGGTGCTATATAAATGCAAGTTCTTTCATTCTTTAACCCAGTGTATGAGATAAAGACAGACATTTCCCGAGGTCATCATACAGCCCTCTTGAACAGTGTGTGGCTGTGGGAACACTGTCGTGCAACCTGGAAATATTCAAAATGTCAGTGCTCATGAAAGCAGAAAAAAAATGAGGTGCAGACCCCACCTCAGGCACCTGTGGTCACCTGGTTACATCATGATGATGACATCATCAGAGTGTGACAGAGCTAAGCCATTGTCAGTTACCGGACACAATGAGCCAATCAGCTTGCAGCTGTTCACTCCTCTGTCACTAACACCGCATTCATTCACTTTTCCCCCCCCCTTTATAGGTGCTGCTATAATCACGATCGATGCTACAGAAGTGCGAAAGCTGCTCACTGCAGGGATTACATAGACAGCCCCTACATTGAACTTTATTCCTACTCTTGCTCTGACAATAAGATCTTCTGCAGCAGTAAGTATCCGACCCTGTCACAGCTGTAGAATTTAGCATTAAAAATCTTTAGTGATGTGCACATGTTGAAGAACGGATAAACAAGATCTTAGCAAGGGCAGAGCGTGTTACGGCACCACATCTTTTAACCCATTTTTTAAACAATTTTTTCCTCGGGATATGGGCAATGCAGGCAAGGCCACATTTATTACTCGTCCCCGGTTGCCTTGAGAAGAACATAAGAAATAGGAGCAGGAGCAGGCCATTCGGCCCCTCGAGCCTGCTCCGCCATTGAATGAGATCATGGCTGATCTGATTTTGGCCTCAACTCCACTTTCCTGCCCGCTCCCCATAACCCTTGACTCCCCTGTTGCTCAAAAATCTGTCCATCTCAGCCTATCAGTACTGCAAATATGCAGTCCTCGCACGTGGAGCCCAATTATACACTTTCCCACAACATTCAGTACCAATATTTCTGTTTTGTTCTGCCCTGGTGACTAAGTTGAGGTGAGTACCTACCATAAATTGACCATTAAAGAAATGGATGGGAAATAAATATCCCATCAAATAGTTTTTATAACTTCAACATTAAAAGGAAAAACAAATCATTTGCCTTTTCCCAAACCCTCTCTCACTTGCAGGATACACGTATTTTTCAAATGTTACAGTTTTTCTCTCCATTATCCTGGGGAAATTATTGGGAAGTCTAGAATAAGAATTATCCCTTTAAAATATTAAAGGGGAAGTTAGAAAAAAATCTTCACAAGTGTAATGGTTAAAATGCGGATTTGTCGGCCACAAGTCATGTGGAAGCAAAGTCCATACATTCTTCTAAATGGGAATTATACAGTTGCTTGAAAATCAGGAATATTACAGGGTATGAGGAGTGAGCAGGAACATAGGGCAAGACTAGGTGACTCAGATGGAGAAGGCTGACAATTTAGACTCGATGGGCCGAATGTCCTGTTCCTGTGCTGTAATAAGCTATGATTTGATGATTCAAGAAGGAGGTGATCTGAGCCTCTCTAAGTAATCCCTAGGTATTTGATGCTGGGTTTTTCTACCTGCAGTCTGAAATTTACAAGCAGCTACAATTGTCCTCTAATTGACCATTAGGAGCAACTACTGTTACTGGGATTTTCCCATTCAGACCATTTCCCAAAATGCATCAGTAGTGTTCAGGTAGCCAATTGGCGGAATGCCTCAGTCCTGAACTAAATTTGTTTTGATTGTTCTTCAAAAATTATTGGAAGAAAAGTTAGAGGACAGATTTCGGAAGCTTTATTCAAGTAAAGTTTATATAGAGCACTTTTAAATCAGAGTAGCTGTGTGCATGTGTGTAAAAGACAGATAAATCATTATTACAAACTGTACTGATTACACATCTGTTGCAGCTTTTGTGGGTTTAGAATTATAAGAGCTTTATAAACAGTAGAAAGTGTATTTAGCTGAGAGACAGAGGCCGGGATCTTACCTGAGGAGGCGCGTTGGGGGCGGGACTGCTGGTTTCCGGGTTCTAGTCCTGCCCCCAGCGACGTCTGATGAACTGACGCTATTTTCGCTCGATTGGCCTTGTTATGCCCGCCCTGTGGGCTTGCCAGCCAATTAAGGGAAAGCCGGTGTCAGATGATGTCAGTACATGACGCTTCATCTGCTGGTTTTGTTAAAGTGACAGGCCCCATAATTTTTTGACAGATGAATTGAGGTGCTGTCAAACACTGACAATCACTGTCCAAAGGTGAGCCCTTGTACCCAGACTCACCAATGACCCTCTCCTTAGGAGAAAACAGATGGCAGCAGCATGTGAGATTGCAGAAGCCATCTGTCAATTCTCCTGGTCAGATGAGGCTTCACAGAAACATCAAATCTTGTCACCTGCAGATACATATAAACAGAATAAAAATATTTCTCACTACATTCTCTCACCTGTCATACTTACCTGTGCACCATTGCACCCGTCACGCTACCTCTGCAGCTGTCATTTGCACACTTACACTGCAGCAGACTCACAGCTCACCTCGCTGATCCTGGCAGGGTTTCCTGCCGTCGGGAAGGCTGCATCAGCAGGCTGAAAATGGGAAGAAGCCTCCTAACTGCCTGTTAACTACCTGTTAACAGGCAGTTAATTGGCTCTAATCCCCTTCCCGCTGCTAGGAGACGGGTCCTTGCATGAGTCGGGGACCCGCCTCCCGGGAAGATGGTTTGGAGGTGGGTTGGGAGCGGGTTTGGGACCCGCTCCCAATTTTTCCCATTTTCCCAGCAGTCCCGTCTCCAAACCCACCTCCTCAGGGCTGGGAAAATCCATTCCAGAGTCTCTCCTCAGCCTTAATTTCAGCTCTTTTAAAAAAAATACGAATGAGTTGAATTTTGAAAACAAGTGGAGGCCTTTACTTAGCACCAGTGCATTATTGATATTACTTAGAATGTTTACATTGTCTAACAGCTGTGAGACAGAGAGAGAAAGAAAAAGAGACATGGGCTGGACTTTGAATCTCAGGTCGGGTTGGGGTCGGGAATCCCACATTTTGGCTTGTGAACCCGCCTCCATCGAGATGTGGCCAACCCACTGTATTTTCCCTTGATTGACCTTGTTGAACCCGCCCAGTGGGCTCAGCAGGCCAATTAAGGGCCACCCGGCAATAGGTGACGTCACAGATTGACATTTCATCTGTCAAGAGCTTTTGACAGATGAAATATCAACGTTTGACAGCTCTGTGAAGCTGTCAAACACTCACAATATGATTTCTAACTTCAGTCCTTCCTCTCAGGCTGAGTTAGAAATCATTCCAGCACAGAAAACAGAAGGCTGCAGTTTTTGACAGAACCACGGCTTTCCTGCTTTCTGTGCCGGTGAGATTTCTAACTCCTGAGAACTGAAGGGCTGACACCTGCAGGAGGAAGTTAAGGTAAGTAAAACTTTTTCCAACACTTAGCACTTACCTTACACACTTACCTCTGCACACATGCACCCATCACTCACCTGCCCACCGGACATATCGACCCCTCCAACCCCTGCAGACCCACGGTCCGCCCCGATTACTTGGCGTGGTTGCCACCTGTCGGGAAGCCCACATTTCAGCAATGAAAATAGGGATTGTCGTAAGAATGAGCCTTACGCGTGGTGAACTTAAAGTAAGCTTTAATCAACTAAAAAGGTGCTACATACAAAAGAGGTCTTACTCTATGCCTCTCCAGGATCCAACTGATCAGCCCAGTATTTATCCTGGACTAATCACAGGAAGTGATGTAATAAAGTTCAAGTCACAGGAAGCTGTATTGTGTTACCACAGGGATTATGCAAAAAACTGCCTGTTAACTACCTGTTAACAGGCAGTTAATTGTCACTAATCCCTTCCCGCCTCGGGGAGTCGGGTCCCAGCACAGGTCGGGTACCTGCCGCCAGCGAAACTGGCATGGAGGCGGGTTGGAGGCGGGACCCCCGAATTTGCAACTTTAACCCCCCCCCCCCGCCTCCAAACCCGACTCCACGGGTCATTGAAAATCCAGCCCATACAGACTGAGAGGGAATGGTACAGAGCTACAATTCCAGGAACCAATCAAAAAACACCAATTTCAATGTTTGCAGAGATCTCTGAGAAAATGATAGACTACGGCTGCCTAATTCAGGACCCCACCCCAGCCCAGTGCTCTCAAGAAATGCTGTTTCCCTCCCCTCAATGGTGATGGCCATCAGGAATCCATCAGTGAACCAAATCCCATATTCAAGTCCCGTGTTCTGCCGAGCCTCAGTTTCCCTTCCACAGTGATGCTCGACTAAATAACCCCTCCATGCTGCCAACTCCCAGCATCCTCACTGCAGTGCTACCAAAGCCCAGGGCCGCCCCCCCATGGCTAACAAGTGCAGGACTGCCCTTCCCCCAGTACAGCTAAACTCCACCTCTTCCCCAGTACTGCTAAATACCAGATATCAATCTCCAAATGCTATGTATTCTCAGCACTAAAATGGCAAAAGATAAAAATTAAGCATGAATAAGAAAAGCAAAATCTATAATATATTCAAAATCATTGATCAGTGTACAGATCTTGGGGGCGAAATTGGGTGCCTTTGCACCTCCCGTTAGCGCGGGGCGCTAACAGGGTGCAAATGGCTTTGCGACTGGGCGCGGCGCTGACATTGACTCCTGTCATATTCGGCGGGAGTTTTGCAGCAGTGTTACAGCGTTGCACCCTGATCTCCTTCGCCCAGAGATCGTGACGTCATCGCCGTGCGCATCGCCCCAGTAGCGCCCTGGACCTGAAATTGACTTCTGCCCCCTGCAGCAGCGCCGGTCGAAAACACCGACAGCTGCAGGAGGCGCGCATCGGGTGGCCGGCCACTTCGGGGGCGACGATTAAAGGCGAGGTGGCCGAGTGGAAAAAAAACGTACCTTTCCTGTTCTAGTTTTTTTCATGGGTTCCTGCCCGTGATCGGTTAGCCCGACACTCTGCTTGAGTGCCCGGCTGATCGCGCGGGATCGCGGCTGCCTTGGTGGTCCAGGTAGGTACTTTTTAAATTGCAGAGCCTGCAGCGATGTCCCTTCCCTTTAAGGGAGGGAAGGAGCCTTTGAACGCGGCAGCGCTGCTCGGCCCAGTGTGCAGCGCTGCTGAAGTCTCCGCCCCGCCTGCTGCCGATTGCGCTCCAAGAAGGAAATGGAAGACTTGATTTAGCGCTCCACTTCCTTCTTGAAGCGCAAACGGCGAATTTTTCAAAAGTTTGAAATCGTTAGCGCCTAGCATTAACTTTTCAAACTTTTAAAAATTAGCGCCCCAAACGGGACGATTGTGAATTTCTCCCCCCTTGTCTACAAAACCTTACTTCCATTTGAATGGGAACTGACTAGGTAAACTTGTCACGCTACAATTACACTCTCCTGCCAATGGTGGCACTGTAATGTCTCATTTTTGCATCTCCAGCTCCTCAGTCTCCACTGCAGAGAAATTCCAACTAACTCCATTTCTCTGCTTCCCAAATTGGTATAAGTTTTGCGATTTAATTATAAATAATATCAAATCAAAGTATTATATAAAAATACAGACAGAATGTATGACTTTAAAATGGGGGCTCAATTACATCTACACACTCAATTTACCCCTGCCCTCTAGCCCCGTTTAATCTAAGACTATAATTGATCTTGACCCCCATTTTCAACTCCACGGCTGATTGATCAATATATTAAATAAAGGAGATTCATTTACAGTTTTCAAAGAATAATGGACAGAATTGTGGAATTAAACCCCCAAAGCATCAGTAAAAATCTCAGAATAGCATTTAATCAAAATGGAATTGGACTTATTTGGGCAATGTAAATCAGTGATGCTGACACTATCCATTACATGGCATAAACACCATAACATTGTTATAAAACAGTGCATTCCCGTGTCAACAATGCCTTGCGAGATCGGCTAGTAAGCTTAATAAATAACAAGACCAATCAAGCCACCAATTGCCTGATCACATTTTCTAGTGGAGTTTTTGACAGATGCAACAGAACCAGAGGTGACATGAGGAGAACATTTTTCACACCGTGAGTTGTTGTGATCTGGAATGCACTGCTTGAAAGGATGGCGGAAGGAAATTTAATCATAACTTTTAAAAGGGATTTGGATATATACTTGAAGGGGTAAAAATTGCAGGGCTATGGGGAAAGAGCAGGGGAGTACAACTAGTTGGATGGTACTTACAAAGAGCTGGCACAGTAACGATGGGCCGAATGGCTTCCTTCTGTGCTTATAATTCTATGAGGTCTTGAGGTATAAAAAGCCCTTCACTGACCCAATGGACAGCCAGTATGTGGATCAGTTTAACATTACACACAATAAAACTTGCCTTAGATGCCAATATTGATTCTCGTTTACAAATGTTGGGGAAACTTATGTAAAATATTTGAAATAAGATCCTCAAGAATCAAAAGAGCAGGGTCTAGAAATTCAGTACCCCCGAAAACGGGTGCGGGGATTGCGATGTGAGATCTGCCCGTGTCCAGTGAAAGTAGTGCAGGTAGCACGCAAAATTCATGCTGCCTGCTCATTAATATGATTGGAGCGCTGAGCCCAGCGCTAAACGCGCTGCAGGTTGGCTCAGCGCTCAACAGGGGGGCCCAATATCCTGTGCAATCTGCTGTCCAAATAAAGTTTGTCTGCAGAGTGAAAGGCTCTCTGCACTTCTTAAAGGGGAGGTGCTTTGTTGCAGAAGTACATCATTGTCACTGTAGCTGCAGCAATGGCACAACAGGGGAGAGAAAGGGCACCTCGCTTCTCTGATGCAGCACTGGAGGCCTTGGTCCAGGGGGTATATAGAAGGACTCAGGTCCTCTACCCACAGTGGGGCAGGAGGCCTTCGAGACACACCATCAGAAGGCAGTGGGAGAAGATTGCTCAAGCCGTCACCAGTATTGCTGCTAGGACCTGGATACAGTGCCGCAAGAAGTTTAATGACCTCACTCAAGTGGTCAAGGTGGATGAATGCAACTTCAAATGCCATATCCTACCAACTACACCACTAGCCTCACACACTGCTCAATGCACCACACCCCTATCACTCACCGATCAACAATCTCTAGCAATCACCACTCATACCTTACTATCATAGCTTCACCTCACCCTCACACACTTAGCACTGTTGCAAGCCTTACACCCACATCTCACACCTTGCACACAAGGTCAGCTATTCATCCATGACAGGCACATCACACAAACTCATTGCACCACACTCATTGACACACTTCCCTTTCTCTTGCAGGCCAAGGTGGTGCATAACCGGCATGAGCAGAAGCAAACAACCGGGGGCAAGCACGGCTGCACAACCTTACAGTGCTGGAGGAGACCACTGCAGATAATTGGAGGGGTTGTCACTGAGGCCTTGCCAAGCGATGAGTTTGAAAGCATTGATGATGACGGTATGCTCACATCTAATCCTCCTTCTCACATCTCACTTCCCCCTCATCCCACAATCTCTTCACACTTACAAGCTGCTGATGATGTAAGCACACACATCTTGCTTTCCCCCCCACTCCCCTCACCACAAACCGACCCTTGTGCCTTTCTTCTTTCAGATACCCAAGAACTGCCAGCAGCCCAGCCTGTGCAGGAAGAACAAGAGGAGGAGAGTGATGGAGAAGAAGAGGCATCGTCACTCGATCTGACACTTCCAGGCACCAGCTCAGAAAATGGCACTGCACAAAATTTAGAGGGTAGTATAGAGGCGGCGAGTGGGCTGCAGCCAGGGCAGGGGGAAAGGGTAGCGTAGGTACCAGCTCCCCGGAGGGCGAGTTCGCACACTAATTCTGCTCCACAGGACTCAGATGAGGATTTCGAAGGGGCAGTTTCAGAAGAAGGGTGATGGGCATGCACCCAGAACTGCTTGGTGCAATGGCAGGCCTGCCAGAGAGCCTGTTGTCACTGTCAAGGAGCATGGAGGAGTCCGGCTCCAACATTGCATGGGGCTTTGCGCGGAGCTTGGAGCCCATGATTTCCAGGATGGAAGTGGTGGGCAACTCCATTAGAGCACTTTTGGACCTAACCATGTGATGGGTGATCTCGCAGCTTCTGCAGCACAAGCGGAAGTGACCCGACGTCTGAGTGCTGCCACACAAGCTCAGACTACTGCCATCGTGGCTGGGTTTACGAGTGTTGAAAGAGGTTTGCAGGGTGTCGCCGCAGTCCAGCAATCTGTCCTCCAACAGATGGCTAGGAATGCTGAGGCACCGCCCCAGGGGAGTGGCAGAGGCTCTGTGGAGCAAGAACCTCCTGTCCTCTCTCAGGATGACAGCATTCGTACTTCCACCACTGCCACTCCACAAGTGCCCTTGCAGTTGCCTGTCAGCCAGCCAGGCCAGACTGCTGCCGCCCATTACGAGGTGGTGCAGTCTACAGCCGGGCCTTCTAGGCTCAGAGATGCTCGACGTTGTCCTGCAAGGCCATCTACAGTGTCCCCCACGGAAAGTCAGCAGCCTTCCACCAGCCATGCTGTAGCCACTGGGGTAGTACTGTGTAGGAGCACTAGAATAGGCAAATGAACACAAAAGACAGACACTAAGGGAATGCAAAAGGGTGATTAGTTGACTTTGTTAAGTAAGATTCGAAATAATCATTTATAAATTATGTTTGGAATGTTTGTGGTGGCTTTCATTTCAGCCTTGTGCCCAAGAGGACGCTGTGATGTTCCATGTCAGAGGGATGGTAAGGTGGGGAAGTGTTGAGCAACGGGGATCTGGGGTTTCATTCACTGCAACCGATGCACTCATGGACAGCCCGTCCGGAACGGGGATTTGCTGCCTGCCTCTTCCCTTCCTCTTCCTCCTCCTCCTCTTCGTCCCCCTCCTCCACCTTCTGAGGTGTTCGCAGAACCCGTGGTGGCAAGGACTGCGCCCTGATGATGACCAAGTTGTGGAGGATGCAGCAGACCACCACGAAGTAGGGCACTCACTCTGGCGTGTACTGGAGGGCTCCCCCCGAGCGGTCAAGGCAGTGGAACCATTGCGTCACCAGGTTCCTCGTGGCAGCACGGCTCTCATTATGTGAGTGCTATCCACGAGTGGTGTGGTTGCGGAGGGGAGTCTTCAGCCAGGTGCAGAGCTGATAGCCCTTGTCTCCGAGCAGCCACCCTCGCGTTCAACGTGGTGGCTGGAAGATTGCTGGCACAGCGGACTGGTGCAGGATGAAGGCATCATGACTGCTGCCAGGATATCGGGCATTCACCATCATGATGTGCTGGGCAAGGTCGCTCACCAACTGCACATTCAGTGAGTGGTAGCCTTTGCGGTTACGGAGCATCTCAGGATTGATATGCGGTGCCTGCAAAGCCACATGTGTGCAGTCGAAGGCGACCTGCACCATGGGGAAGCCCGATATCCTGGTAAAGCCACATGCGAGCTCCTCCTGCTTCTCTCTATTCAGAGAGAAGACAATGAAGTCCCTTCTCCTGGAGTACAGAGCCTCTGTGACTTCCCAGATGTAGCGATGGACGGCGAACTAGGAGATGTTAGATATCTCACCTGCTCCAGCCTGGAAGGATCCGGCGGTGAAAATATTCAGGGCCCCGGTCAGCTTGAGGGCCACAGGCAGCACAGTCGCCCTGCTCTGAGGCTGCAGGTCTGGTTCCAAGAGGCGGCAGAATTCTGTGACCACCTCCTTGGTGAAGCGGAGCTGCTCCTGGCATAAGTGCAGGTGGGAGAAGTGCTCCCTGAAGACCCGAGGTGGGTAAGGCCTCCTGCTGAGAGCCCTCCTTCCCCTCCCCCCTCTGCGAGCAGCTTGTTTTTGCTGCCTCTGCTCCATCTCCCTGTCATGCTGCAGCGCGAGGGGGACTGCAACCAGAGCCCCCATGACTGGGAGCAAGCGGTCTGACCAGAACCCTTGAATTCAAAAGCAAGGCCTTCTCCACTTGCAGCACCACTCCCTGTCACCTCACCAACTTTAAAAAACTCCAAACAGTTTCACAAACTTACATAGAGCCTGTAGAAATCAAGAAGCAAGTTACCTGAAAGTTGGTAATGTTCCCTTTAAATATCGTTGGTGGGGGGAGGATGGGGGTCCCTCGTGCAGCATTTGTGTTTAGGAAAGGGCTTTGATTGGGTCGGCGACATCCAAAATGGCAGGTCGTGCATCAAATCAGTGTGCGTCACGATCTGCATCATTTGGAATTCTACCACCGCATGCAGACTACCGACCTGCCCAAAATGGCGACCACCGTGGCCCGTGCCAGAAGTGGCCGGATGCAAGGCGGCCGCCATTTTTTTTGCCGAAACCAGCTTTAAATGCCGGCGCTAAGAAGGGGAATTTCACGGCCTAGGTCTCTAACTATCATCCCTGGCAAGCAGCTTTCCTGGTGACGCAATTGGAATACTCTATATGGGATCGAGCCCTTCTGACTATGAAGGTCCCAGATGTGATCCCCAGTCTGTGCTGAGTTAGCTGATCTTAAGCAGGGTAATTAACAGTGAGCCTACTATAATTGGGCTCAGTGCCAGTGGGGCTCAGGAGGTAACAATTTGGTCAGGTCTTTACTCCTGGATTGTCATCCAATGATACCCTGCTGCCCCCCACCTCACCTACTAGTAGGTGCGCAGTTGGGTTTAGGACAGGATTGGGCTGATTGAATAGCTTGGTAACACTCACCGACTAGGCTGACACATGTCGATTAGTCACTTGGATGATGAGGTATCAGATGGCGGCTCCCGTGAAACCATACTCCAGCAACAGCATTCAGGAGTGGGTGGGAATGTTTTAAATGGTCCATTTGAAGAGTCTGGCCTTTACTGTGGTGTGGTGCTGTAGGTACAACCACCATACTGTAACTACCAATTTTATCTTTTTCAGGCAAGAATAACCCCTGTGAGCGTGATATTTGTAATTGTGATCGTACGGCAGCCATCTGCTTTTCTAAGACCAAGCCTATCAAGGGCAATAGAAATCTGAGCAAAAGTGAACTGGAAAGACGATGTGGAATTGAGGAGATTGACAAATATTAATAAAGCTTTCTTCACTGTTTCTTTGTCTATTGATTTTCTGGTGGAAAGCAGATCACAAACTCATACAGAAGAGGGAAAATAAATATTACATTAAACACTGGAATCCCAATAAATGATAAAATTAGTCAAAAACCCCAAATGGTCAGTATAACCAACTGATTGATCTTTCAGAAATCTGGTTTTAGCATGGAATTTTGGGTCTAATTGCTGTTTACCATAATTTGAATTTGCCAGGAGGCGCTAAAGCAGACACCAGCAGGTTTAGCACTCAAGTGCTGATTAGACACAATTTTCGTGGAGCAGTATATGTGGGCTCCTTGCACCCACTTCCACTGAGGGTGTGGAGTGCACTGGCTGACACACAGCAGCACTTTTCCTCACTTCAATGAGGAACTTAAAGAAATTAGAATCAGTAAAGAAATAGTACTGGAGAAATTAATGGGACTAAAAGCCGACAAATCCCCTGGACCTGATGGCCTACATCCTAGGGTTCTAAAAGAGATGACTATAGAGATAGTGGATGCATTGGTTTTGATCTTCAAGAATTCCCTAGATTCTAGAAAGAGTCCCCACGGATTGGAAGGTAGCAAATGTAACACCACTATTCAAGAAAGTAGGGAGAGGGAAAACAAGGAACTATAGACCAGTTAGCCTGACATCAGTATTGGGAAAATGCTAGAATTTATTATTGGGGACGTGACATTCAGAAAATCATAATATGATTGGGCAGAGTCATCACAGATTAATGAAAGGGAAATCATGTTTGACAAATCTAATTGAGATTTTTGAGGTTGTAACTAGCAGGGTAGATAAGGGAGAACCAGTGGATGTGGTGTATTTGGATTTTCAGAAAGCTTTCAATAAGGTGCCATACAAGAGGTTATTACATAAAATTAGGGCTCATGGGATTGGGGGTAATATATTAGTATGGATTGAGGATTAACAGACAGAAAACAGAGAGTAGGAATAAACGGGTCATTTTCAGGTTGGCAAGCTGTAACTAGTGAGGTACCGCAAGGATCAGTGCTGTGACTCAGCTATTCACAATCTATATCAATGATTTGAATGAGGGGACCAAATGTAACATATCCAAGTTTGCTGATGATACAAAGCTAGGTGGGAAAGTAAGATGTGAGGAGGATGCAAAGAAGCTGCAAAGGGATATAGATAGGTTGAGTGAGCAAGAACATGGCAAATGGAATATAATATGGAGAAATGTGAAGTTATTCACTTTGGTAGGAAAAATAGAAAAGCAGAATATTTTTAAAATGGTGAGATTGTGAAATGTTGGTGTTCAGAGGGAGCTGGGTGTCCTTGTAAACGAATCATTGAAAGATAACATGCACGTCAGCAAGCAATTAGAAAAGCAAATGGTATGTTGGCCTTTATTACAAAAGGATTGGCGTAGAAGAGTAAAGATGTCTTACTGCAATTATATCGGGCCCTGGTGAGACCACACCTGGAGTATTGTGTACAGTTTTGGTCTCCTTACCCAAGGAAGGATATACTTGCCTTAGAGGGTGTGCAACAAAGGTTCACCAGACTGATTCCTGGGATGGGGGGATTGTCCTTTGAGGAGAGATTGAGGAGACTAGGCCTATCTTCCCTAAAATTTAGAAGAATGAGAGGTGGTCTCATTGAAACATATAAAATTCTTACAGGGCTTGACAGGGTAGATGCAGGGAGGATGTTTCCCCTGGCTGGGGAGTCTAGAACCAGGGGTCACAGACTCAGAATAAGGGGTCGGCCATTTAGGACTGAGATGAGGAGGAATTTCTTCACTTAGAGGGTGGTGAATCTTTGGAATTCTCTACCCCAGAGGGCTGTGGATGCTCAGTCGTTGAGCATATTCAAGACAAAGATCGATAGATTTTTGGATATTAAGGGAATCAAGGGATATGGGGATAGTGGAGAGGAGGTAGAAGATCAGCCATGATCTTATTGAATGGCGGAGCAGGCTTGAAGGGCCAAATGGCCGACTCCTGCTCCTAGGGACTGAGTGAGAGGACACATAGGTTCTCAGACGCAGCACTTGAGTTCCTGGTGGAGGAGGTCCAGAGGAGGATGTCCTGTACCCACGGGGGGTAAGGAGGCCACCTCACTCTACTGTCCCTCTGTCCCCCTCTCCTGCAGCAGCTGGTGCTGCTCTGCCTGGCCTCATGTCCTCCTCCCATTCCTCCTGCAGACCAAGGGGGACCCTAAGGTGCCCATGACCAAGCACTCCCTGTCTCCTAGTGACTCCTATAAGATGTCCAATAGGGTAGTGTAGCGCAGCACTTACTCTTTTTAGGTGAAGTCCTCAGAGAATTTCTGGAATAAATGTTGATGAATTCTTAATAAAGTGTCCCAGGAAGTCTCCCGATTTATTTCAAAATTCCTCTTCAAACCAGCAGCAAGTGAACAGTGAAAGGTGATATGCCTTTAAGTCGAATTCCTCAGCAATGACTAGTTTACTCCCAATCAGCTGGTTGCTGTTAGCAGAGGGCGTAAGTTCAAGTGCTAGTCACCAAAATGCCATGCAGCCTCTTTTATGAGCACTAGCAGGCGATTTAAGTAGCAATCAGCCCTTTAACGAACCTCTGGACAGCTGCTCCTCGTGCAAGCTACAACTCCTTTACCAAGCTGGCGTCCTGCGCTAAACATGGGCTAAACCGGCGTTTCAGCATAAGACCACATCTTGGCCACCTCGGAGGCTCTTTAGCACCTGAAGTATCTGGGGAAAATCACCCCGCGTGTTTAAACGGGCAGCCACCTTAGACACAGGCCCACTTCAGCAGCAGAACTGTGCGTTACATGGTATAATTACACTTTGAGCAACACGATGGGAGATCTTTTGGTATGTTGTATAAACTAATGGATACCTGGGAACTGCTATGGAGTCAGCCACTATTTGATATTTTTAATGGAAATTTCAGTCAGTGGCAGCCCAGAAATTGCAGTGTGAGGGTTCGTGCGAGGGTAAGCCCTTCCCGCGATGTCTCACTGCGCGTTGGCTTTTTCAGTCCCAGCTCGCTGGAACTTCATGTTCCAGCCATCAGCTGCGAGTGCATCGTGATCCCACAGTGCGGAGTTAGTTCGAGTGCACTGTGGGATCACGTGACTGAGTTACAGCCAATGGCAGCACACCAAGCTCTCACCCAGAAATTGCAGTGTGAGGGTTCGTGCGAGGGTAAGCCCTTCCCGCGATGTCTCACTGCGCCTTGGCTTTTTCAGTCCCAGCTCGCTGGAACTTCATGTCCCAGCCATCAGCTGCGAGTGCATCGTGATTCCACAGTGCGGAGTTAGTTCGAGTGCACTGTGGGATCACGTGACTGAGTTACAGCCAATGGCAGCACACCAAGCTCTCATTCATAGAATTCACAGCGGCCATTGAACTGCTGTGAAAACTAGGAATACAACAAGCCCCCAAAAGAAGAGCTAAACCTCCATTAAATTAAAAAAAAAACCCATCACATTATTAAAATAAGTGTAATTAAATAAATTAACCTTTTTAAACAAAAAAATAAATTTTTGAAAAATTTTTAAATCTTTTAAAATGTTATAAAAATAAACTTACCTGTCTTTAAAGTCGCTACTAAAGATTTACCTGTAAAAAAAAATTCTAAATACTACTTAATTATGTACTTACCTGGTTAAAAGAGGCTCGAGGTGTTCAAGTGATAGTTTGTAAACATCTCAATGAGATTAAGAGAAAAGAAAGACTTGCATTTCTTTAGCGCCTTTCATGACCTCAGGACGTCCCAAAGCGCTTTACAGCCAATGAAGTACTTTTTGAAGAGCAGTCACTGTTGTAATGTAGGAAACACGGCAGCCAATTTGTGTACAGCAAGATCCCACAAACAGCATTGGGATAATGACCAGATCATCTGTTTTTAGGTGTTTGAGGGATAAATATTGGCCAGGGAGAACTCCCCTGCTCTTCTTTGAAATAGTGCCATGGGAACTTTTACGTCCACCTGAAAGGGCAGACGGGGCCTCGGTTTAACGTCGCCACTGAAATGCGGCACCTCCGACAGTGCAGCACTCCCTCAGTACTGTATTGGATTGTCAACTGAGATTTTATGCTCAAGTCCATAGACTTAAGTTACTGCCTTATCACTGTCAACCAATGTTCCCCTAAGCTGCGCAGCTACACGGCTCTCTGCTGGTCCTGTGCAGCCCGGGACCGGCTTTTCCCATGTTAAAAACTGTGAATAGGCCGCGTCGCACACCCAAAAAAAAATTAGGGGGAAGATTGCTCGAACGTATCTATGATTCCTTGTTCATCCAGGGGTATCACTGATCAGGTCTGCATGCAAGCAAGAAATTCCTATCACTTTGCAAACAAGATTCAGGCCCCGATTTTAACTCTGGATGGGTGGGTGCCGGGGAATACACTGCAGCAGAAAACTCCTGAGCCTCATAAACTGTCCAGAAATGGGCGGGAAGTGGCTGCCAGCCTCTGGAAGATCGGTGCGCCTTGGCCGCCTACCGGCACTTGGGTAAGTGTGGGGAAGGGAGTTCCAGGGGGAAAAGTGGGGGGGTGGGAGGCCGAAACTTTCCTTGTGGAGCCCTGAGGAGCACTCCTGCTCCTTATGGCCCCACAAAGAAAAGTGTGAAACTTACCTTTTGTGTCCCTCTTCCTGGCAAGACCTGACTGGCCTTCACCTGGACACAGCAGATTCCTCACGCAGGCCTGAGATAAAATTGCAGTCAGGGTCTGATGATGTCATGGGAGTCCCTAACTGCATATTTAAAGAAGGACCCCGCTGTCTGTGGGTGGGCGGCTTAGTCTCCCGTCCAAAAGCCTGAGTGAAAACACGGTCAGCTGGATCTGGGTGGCTTTCCGGAGGGTAAGTAACCCAGTTCCCACCAAGCAGGTGGCGTTAAAATCACCCCCTTCGACTTAAAAAAAAAACTCGTTGTTTAGACATCAAAGTCAACAGGTAGTGTGGAAATAACTCAATCAGAAAGGGTACCAGCAATGTTGAATTTAATTCTGTTTCCTTTCTAGTATAGCAGATGCAACCTAGTGCTAAATTAAAAGAAATACATAATTTACAAAAACCAAACTGGATATAGCAACAAATTCATAACTCGGCAAAATAAACATAGTTCCAGTTACACGAGAATCACAGGGTGAAAATGCACAAATCCAGCAGTTGAATGGTCACTGAACACGTTTCGAGACAGTTACACTTTGTGGTACATAACTTGCGGCAGCAATTCAGGTTACTTTGTTATGGAAATACTCATTTAAAAAAAGGCACCTTCTTGATTTCTGGTTGATTTCTGGTGAAGGAGATGAGGCGGAAAACCTATGTATCGTTTTTGTCACGGTGCTGCCACATGCAAGTGAAGCTGCGACACTTTCATAACTCGAAGGCGCAAGTTACCTGATTTGATAAAAACACAAACCTTTGAAGAGAGACAAATACTTGTGTGTGAAGTGTGAAGTGGGCATGAACATTTGTAATCCCAGGTTACTTCACTAGGCAGTGGGCTGGGAATGGCGCAACACCATTGAGTTTCCAATTCATTGTGCAACCGAAACATTATTTTTTTTAACGGACATTATATAAATATATAGCAGGTCTGCGACACTAATACGTCTGGTCAAACGGTACTTGTCAATTTAATACGATTGGCCACTATTAACAATCAACGATGGAGCCATTCCTCCACTTCCATGGCACTTCAGTAAATGTTTAACACACACTTGCAGAATTGCACTGGAAGTGTTCTGAAATGATAAGATCATGCCCACTTTCTGCCATTCTATTTTTCATGTATTGTTCATACATAAAACATGAAATGAGAGAAACTGATATAAACAGCAATTCGGTTTTAAAAGGGTGCAAGATAATTTGAAACCATACTCTTATATTTTTTTATACAGTGTATGTAGCTTCATACAAACTATTTAAATGACATTCCATGACAGTTTGACATCAAGGCCACATCCTCATTGTGCCCTAAGGAAGATTAATTGCTTTCAGTGTTTTCACACAATCCCAAGCAACTTAAATATTTTTTATCCAATTTTCTCCTCTCCTCTCCAAAAGGCACCGACCCTTGTTGGGATTTGATACCAGTGCCACTCGTTGCTTTCTGGCACATCGGCCAAGTAGCCATTCCTCATGAGTGAGCCTGATGAGTGAGTGCCGGTGGGCTGGCCAACCATGGTGGGTGGGGACTCGCACTTGAACTCGATCCGCAAGCACGTGCGTTTTCCCGGCCTGGTCACTGGTTAGTAATTCGGAGCCTGGTTCATTTTCCCTTCCTTAACCCAAAATACTGAGGCCAATGATAATGCCCAACTGCTGACATCAGCTAACTCAGCACAGACTGGGATCCAGTCTGTATAGCTTAATGCAGCACCAGGTGGTACTGGGAGTGTCCAACCTTCAACCCTAGGGCCATGTACAGCCCCTAAGCCCTGGCAATCCAGCCCTTGAAGACCAGCCGACTCAGTGCTATTTGTGTTTATATTTCTTGCACACTGGTTGGTCCTGATTGAATTTTGTGGATCTGGGGGTTTGGAAAAAGCCTTTTTTTTTAGCACTGTTGTCACATTGGTGGATATATCCTGAGTTAGAACACCGAGATCTGTTAGCATCAGCAACTTGAGACATATACAGATTAATAGGACCATAGATACACACCCTGTGGCCTGTGAGACTCCATGGTGTGTATCCATGGAGACAAAAGCGTGGACACTGTGCTCGGCTATGAGGAAGTTCAACTTTCAAACATTTAGGTTTATTACCTTGGGTATAAACACAACTCAACTGTGAAAGAGCCGTACCTGCCATGTTGTCTTCACCTCAAGAACGGACCCACTGATCCCTTTGTATCTCTTCATTATACCCCACAACTTCAAAGCATTGCTGAAAATGTGCATGACTCACAGTAGATTGGAACATAAAAGGTGTTTTTACACGTTTTCAGGCGTGTTAGATACAATTTTACAACATGAACTGAGTTAATGAGCTGTACTGGGGGGAGGTGGTGGTGGTGAGGAGGGAGCCTCCTAATATCATGGAATCATAGGAATTTCAGCAAAGAAGGAGGCCATTTGGCCCCTTGTGTTGTTACTCGCTCCACTCCACTGCTACCTACTCTAACTCTATTTCCCTGCACATTCCCTCTGCTCTGTACACCATGTAGGTCTACAATCCAACAAAGTGGACAGAGAGAATTCATTTCCCTTTACAGAAAATCTGTTACCTTTTAATTTAGTATCAATCAAATCAGAGATGAATGACAGAAGACATTGGTAGCTATATGGTGAGAGAGTATTGGATGATGAACTGGGAGACCAGTAGTTCAAACCCAGTCTCAAATCACATTGTTACTCAGGCTTCCCCTTGGAGAGTTTGGCAGTCTCAGTGGCGACATTTAGAGGAGGAAGAGCCCGATGGTGGGAACGAGTTGAACAAGCCTATGGCTGTTGTCCGATCCGCCTGGCCAAGCAGCATGACATTAAAGTGTGCGGGAGGGATAACACAGCTATATTCTAGATGCAACAGTACGTGACTAAATCAAAGCAGCATTCATGCCTCAGGTTTATTCCTAGCCGTGGGTTCTACGCTTTTATGATATGTTTTCAACATATATTTTTCTGCCTGTACATTGCAAATGGATAATAGCGTTCCATGCTTCCAACAATGCCACTCTTAATCCAGCTACTAGGCACAAGAGCAATTCAAGGCTACCCCGACCACCCAGATTTCTCCCTCCCTCCTTGTGTGGAAGTACCTGGGATCCACTTCGCAGTTCTCCTGGATGCAACAGTCAAGATTAGGATTCACCAATGAAGGGAAAATGCCATAAACCTGTGACTTGGTTGACAGTCAGAGACATCGCCCGCTAACATGCTGCATTCTCCTGCTGATTCTAAACTCCAAGCATATTTAGTACACAAAGCAGGAAATTCCTAGAAGACTCATTACATTTGACAGACAACAGAAACTCCATCAGAAAACGCTGGAAAAACTCAGCAGGCCAGGCAACATCCGTGGAGAGAGAAACAGAGTTAACGTTTCAGGTCGAAACCCTTCGTCAGAACTGAGAAAAAAGCAGGAAATGAAACAGATAAAAAAGCAAGGGGGAGCCTGGGGGGAGGAATAACTATGGTACGATAGCAAAATACTGCAGATGCTGGAAATCCGAAATAACAACAGAAAACGCTGGAAAAACTCAGCAGGCCAGGCAGCATCCGTGGAGAGAGAAAGAGAGTTGACGTTTCAGGTCGATGACCTTTCATCAGAACTGGGAAGAGCTGGAAATCAAATAGATTTAAGGCCAGGGTAAAGCTGGGAAAAGGGGGAGGGGATAAAGGAACAAAAGAGGAGATGAAGAGACATTAAGAGACATTAAGAGATATGCAAGGCTAGAGGTGGTGTTAATGTGACAGATTAAGGCTGAATGAAGTGTGAAATCTACTGGCAGAATGAAGGACAGCTGCCAGCTTCTAGGAGGAAAAAAAAGGTGGGGGGGACAAATAAAAGGGTGGATAAAATAAAATATAAATGTGATTGGAGCTGAGGTTATGATCTAAAATTGTTGAACTCGATATTGAGTCCAGAGGGCTGTAGCGTGCCTAAACGAAAGATGAGGTGCTGTTCCTCGAGCTTACGCTGAGCTTCCGTGGAACAGTGTATTAGGCCGAGGACGGTGAGGTCAGAGTGGGAGTGAAGCGGTGAATTAAAGTGACAGGCCACCGGGAGCTCGGGGTCCCCCTTACGGACTGAACGGAGGTGTTCCGCAAAGCGGTCACCCAATCTGCGTTTGGTCTCCCCAATGTAGAGGAGTCCACATCGTGAGCAGCGAATACAGTATACTAAATTGCAGGAAGTACAAGTAAATCGCTGTTTCACCTGGAAGGGGTGTTTGGGGCCCTGGACAGTGGGAAGAGGGGAGGTATAAGGGCATGTGTTGCATCTCCTGCGCGTGCACGGGAAGGTGCCGGGCGAAGGGGAAGGGGTGCTGGGGGTGGTAGAGGAGTGGACTAGGGTGTCGCGGAGGGAGCGGTCCCTGCGGAATGCTGAAAGGGGAGGTGAGGGGAAGATGTGTTTGGTGGTGGGATCACGCTGGAGGTGGCGGAAATGGCGGAGGATGATCCGTTGAATGTGGAGGCTGGTGGGGTGAAAGGTGAGGACAAGGGGAACCCTATCGTGGTTCCGGGAGGGAGGGGCAGGGGTGAGGGCAGATGTGCGGGAGATAGAACGGACACGGTCGAGGGCCGTGTCGACCACGGTAGAGGGGAATCCTCGGTTGAGGAAAAAGGAAGACATGTCGGAAGCACTGGTATGGAAGGTGGCATCATCAGAGCAGATGCGGCGGAGACGGAGAAACTGGGAGAATGGAATAGAGTCCTTACAGGAGGCGGGGTGGGAGGAAGTGTAGTCCAGGTAGCTGTGGGAGTCGGTGGGCTTGTAGTGAATGTTAGTCAATAACCTATCCCCAGAGATGGAGATGGAGAAGTCGAGGAAGGGAAGAGAAGAGTCGGAGATGGACCATGTGAAGGTGAGGGAAGGGTGGAAATTGGAAGCATAGTGAATGAAATGTTCTAGTTCAGGGCGAGAGCAGGAGACGGCACCGATACAGTCATCAATGTACCGGAAAAAGAGGTGAGGGAGGGGACCCGAGTAGGACTGGAACAAAGAGTGTTCCACATATCCCACGAAAAGGCAGGCATAGCTAGGACCCATGCGGGTACCCATAGCAACACCTTTAATTTGGAGGAAATGGGTAGAGTCAAAGGAGAAGTTGTTCAATGTGAGAACAAGTTCAGCCAGGCGGAGGAGGGTGGTGGTGGATGGGGACTGGTTGGGCCTCTGTTCAAGGAAGAACTATGGTAAGTAGAGACATTAAGAGATGCTCAAGGCAAGACGAGATGGTAATGGGACAGGTTAAGAAACAAAAGGTGAAGTGTGAAATGCTGGCAGAATGAGAGACAGCTGCCGTAGGGGGAGAGAGAGAAAAAAAAAGGAAAAAGGCACGAACCAAAAGTGTGGATAAAATGTGTATATATATATATATATATATATATGTGGTAGGGGCCGAGGTTATGATCTGAAATTGTTGAACTCGATATCCATGCCTGCACTGGGCGTTTAGAATTAGGATTGTTCGATAATTATTGTCCCATTAAGGGGCCTTCCCCTCAGGTTGCCAATGTTCACTTGTCTTCACACCAAAAAACGTTAGTCACCCCTCCCCGTCCTCAGAGGCCCATTTTTGGATCTTGACCATTAAAATAATCTTGTCTCAATGATTAAAAACAGTACGTTTACAAAGATTGCACACAAAGAGCTCAAGAACCTAAAGTTATTTAGCAAAATCATTGCTGTTTCACAAAAGGGAAATTTCAATAAATTTATTTATTGCAGACATTAGGTCACACTGAAGTGACCTTTGACAGGAGTGGTATTAGTAACTAAATAATCCTTAATCCAAATTAATAAATAACTGATTATCAGTGGCATTTGTCTCAAATAGGTTCGCCTTATACATTTTTATTAAATAGCTACATTTCCTCCTTTACCCTCAGATTTTTCTATTTCTATAAATCACAGGTAATGTGTGCCCAGAATCATCGGAACCCAACCTGACATCAGACCGCAGTCCATGTACTGTTTAAATCCACAACCTCTTTACGTTTGCCAACACCACGGTTCACGAATCACACGGGAGACTAGTCAATGTTACAACAGGCTGGACACTGAATTTTAACAGCAACCAGTGGTGGAGTTCGTCCTGTTTCCTGAGTCCTCGGCTGTAGTTCTATCCATGCCTGTGTTTGAGGGGGAAAAAAACTTTCGTAAATTTACAAGGGATATTTTATGTTATTTTCTCTTTAATGTAAACTTAGGAGTCATTATTGTATTTTTTCCCCTCTTTAGATCCACCTCTACACCATGTACTGCTGAGCTGGCCAGCTGTGGTACTCCGGGCCTCTGAAACGCTTCTTATGAACTGTCCTCTCGGGGCTGAGTTAAGAAACAGCAGAGAGGATTTGCTTTTTCATTAGTTTCCGCCACCCCCATCCCCTTCCTACATTTGGTTGGTTTTCGAAGAAGAAAAGAGTCTAGTCTGGAACTTGTGCCTTGTTGGCAGTGAAGGCTGCAAACCCAAGCCCTGCCACTTCATGGCAGTGTCTGCCACTACACCACAATCGTTGGTGAAATCCGGTAACTCAAAGAATGTCTGCAGATTAATAGCTGAACTCGATTACCTGCCCAACCACAAGTAAAATGAAAGGTCCAATAGAAATCCGCACCAGATTATTGAGCCTGTGCAGAAGAAGAATTTGAAAAGTCTGCTCAACCTTATGGTTAAAGGGAGTCATTCCAGATTCTTACCATAAAATGTGGCCCTGAAATTACACTGTGTGAATATTAATGAGGGGTCGCACAACACCAGGTTATAGTCCAACAGTTTTATTTGAAATCACAAGCTTTCGGAGCTATCTTCTTGCTCCTTCCTCAGGTGAAATTTTGTCCACCCCAGTCCAACACCGGCATCTCCGCATCATGAATATTAATGTACATACACAGTCTAATATTAATGTACATACACACGCTAATATTAATGTACATACACAGGCTAATATTAATGTACATACACAGGCTAATATTAATGTACATACACACGCTAATATTAATATACATACACACACTAATATTAATGTACATACATATGCTAATATTCACACAGTGCAATCTGAAGGCCCTGGCGTTTTGTATAAACGCTAAATGTGCTTCTATTTTCCAGCTTGAAAGATGGCAACAAGAAGTAGTGCCCAAGACCCACCTGCTGGTCATAAATTCCTGCAGGAACGACCGACTTAGTTACCCGGGCTGTGTGATTCCGCGTTTGGTACTCCAGGTTTCCTGTCGTAACTATGGCGGGAATCCAGCAGTACCCCCAGAGGAACAGAACAAATGGCCAAAGTTACAACAGGAGACCAGGAGAAGCACCATGGAATCGCAATGCCCAGGTTTTATGGTATCAGCTCATAGGTCAGGTAAACAGAGTCTCCCTCAATGGCGCTGGCATCAGTGTGTTTACAGATTCAATGGCCATCCACCCCACTCCCCTCCACTTCATCTCCACTGAATATTCTTAATTGCCCATTAGAGACTGCACCAAAGAGGCCAATCTGATTGGCACCAACGTCCATTGGACAAGTTTTTCCATTCATTTGAAACAAGCTTCACCGGTGACTCCCTCCCATTTGAACTTGGATTCCTTTTGAAAATGGGAACCTGGAAAGTGGCCATGCATTGTTTCTAGGTACATGCCACCCGCATAATACGGACCTTTCAGAGTTAAATATGTTGATTACCATGAAGTCTCTGCTATTCTTACTGTATAATCTAACATGAAAAAATATGGAACCAACAGCAAGCATCCTTTACAACAAAGCTAGTGTCCACACTACAAGGAGGTTGGGGATTAGTCATCTAGAGACCTCCCAAAGAGCCAAGCTGACATCCAAGAAGCCAATTATTAGGAGCTGCACATCGTTCCAATACCAAATGAATACATGCAGGGCTGTATCAGGGAACATGTATGCAAGTTATTAACATTTTGCTTTCCTGAAATTAAACCTGTGCAAGCTGTAGAATTCCCCATCTCTTCCAGACATTGTAGTATCTGTAAATAACACTGTTCACTCGCTGTTCAGAGTGCCTCAGTAAGGCTGTCAGCTGTGGTAAAGCACAGGGCGGATATATAATCACTCCACTGTACAAACGCTTGTCAAAAGCTTAATCATGTAATAGAACTTAAAGAAATGCCGTTCAATGACCATTAAAGGCAGGTGATTATTGACAATAGAAAGATATTTTGTGAATTCTTCTAGCTAACCATCAAAAAAGGCCACACAATCAGAATGACAATGCATTTTGGAATGAAAGCAATATTAATGGTAAACTTGCCCTCAGTGTAGTAACTGGAGTGATGTATTAGATACCTTCCTTAGATTAAATGATTAGCAATTCAGAAACAGTTCTGTTATGTTGAAGACACCATTATGTGTGCTTTAAACTGGCTCGCTGTTTTAACAACAGAATTGCATATCAGGTCTGCCATTTCTCTATGTGACAAAGGGCCGTATTTTGCGACCCCTACAGGTGCGTACGAGGTGTGTATGCGCCCGTAGGGGCCGCGCAAGTGCCGGGTTTAGTCATGCATAAGGCCTGCTTTTACCAGCATAAGAGTTTAAAAAAATATAAAAGTAAAATGTTATCACTCATTAAAAACCCTGTCCAATAAGGTAAGTTTATTTTTAGCCCTGTTAAAACAAATACATTTTGTGGGGGGTTGGGGTGTGTGCTGGGGGGGGAGGGGGGTGGGTGCGGGGGAGATTAAATTCTGTGTTTATTTTGTGTGTGTGTTTTGTTTTATATAACACCGGTGACTGGCAGCAGGAAGACAAAGCTGTCTACCCATTCGCTGAACTAGGAACTGTGTATGGCGCCCAAAAAGGAGGGAAGAGGAAAATAAGTGTATATTTTTAAGTGAGGCAGTGACAGACGAGAATCCTTATCCTGGACCGATTTGCCTTCCCAGCTAATGATCACAACTTTCAATTAGTGTGACATTAGAAACAGAAACCCCGAGAACACATTCGTTGTGCAAAATCGCCCTTCACCCCTTCAATGAACACTTACGGATGGTGCTGCCCTCACCGATCTTCGCGGAGGGAAAGTCATTTTTTTCCAACTCTTTCAGCACAGATGCTTCAAATGCCAGGGCTGCCACTCTGAAGAAGAATTCCCTCACGTTTTCACCTGTGGGCAGAATGCACTGCAACTTTCATTCCAGTAAAATCTTCTCCCAATTTCATCTTAACCTCTTCCCTGCCTGGTTCAGCTTGCGCTGATTCTCTTGTGTTTAATTGCCTTGCAAGGCTGATTTTGTCAGCCACAGTAGTTTATAAAATTACAATACAATTCCAGGCATTTCATATACTTGTAAGTTCACAAGCTGAAAATGCAGATTAAGCTATTGTATATTTACTATGATGCGGAGATGCCGGTGTTGGACTGGGGTGGACAAAAATGAGAAGTCGCACAACACCAGGTTATAGTCCAACAGTTTTATTTAAAATTACGAGCTTTCGGAGCGCTGCTCCTTCTTCAGGTACAGGTACAGTGAGGGAATACAAATCGATTACACAGTATATATACACAGAGACGGAGTCACTCGGCTGGAGGCGGAGTCACTCAGCAGGAGGCGGGGTCACTCAGCGGGATGCTAAGACAATGAGGTGGGTCACAGGGGGTCCAACGTGTCAAATGTTGCCGTCTGCAGTTGAGCTTTCGAGACACACGACAACGCAAAATCATCGAGCAGAAACTAATAGCCAAGTTCCGCACCCATGAGGACGGCCTCAATAGGGATCTCGGGTTCATGTCACGCTACAGAACGTGACTCGACATCGTTGTCTGTCTTTCCAGTTTAAAAAAAAACACAAAAACCCCCCCCCCAAAAAAAAGTTAAAAGCTCAACTGCAGACGGCAACATTTGACACGTTGGACCCCCTGTGACCCACCTCATTGTCTTAGCTGTACTCTGAGGTGTCTTTGATGTAATGCCTTCCTAACAGATTGTATCTCTGCAGACAAATTGCTCTCTGTGTATATATACTGTGTAATCGATTTGTATTCCCTCACTGTACCTGTACTTGAAGAAGGAGCAGCGCTCCGAAAGCTCGTAATTTTAAATAAAACTGTTGGACTATAACCTGGTGTTGTGCGACTTCGTATATTTACTAGTTCATGACAAAAACATAGGTTAATTCCATCTTAAACATAATGTACTACTACTACTAAATTCCCGTTCGTCAGTTCAGAAGTGGCGACGTGGCCGAATGAATTCACTCAATTGTTGTCGGCTGTGAACTAGCCTGGCCGCTTCAGTCATCTGTATTGCTTTCTGTGACAAGATACTCTTGACATTGTCTATCCAGCGGTTCCTTGGTCTTCCTCAGCTTCTTGCTCTGTGTACCTCTGTGTACAGGGCCAAGAAAGGTATTCCAGCTGTTTCCATTCTTGAAACGTGCTAAACAATCGCAGTGGCCTTTCTTGGATCTTCTGTATCAGCGTTGTTTCTTGTCCAAGCCATGTTCATAGAATCATAGAATGATGCAGCACAGAAGGAGGTCATGCAGCCCATCGTGCCTATGCCGGTTCCTTGGAAGAGCTCTCCAATTAGCCCCACTCCCCTGCTCTTTCCCCATAGCCCTGCAAAGTTTTCCTTTTCAAGTATTTATCCAATTCTCTTTTGAAAGTTACTATTGAATCCGCTTCCACCGCCCTTTCAGGCCATGCATTCCAGATCATAACGGGTACGGTAGCATAGTGGTTATGTTACTGGACTAGTAATCCAGAGGCCTGGATTAATGATCTGGAGATGTGAGTTTGAATCCCACCACAGGCAGATGGGGAATTTAAATTCAATTAAATAAATCTGGAATTTAAAAACTAGTATCATGAAACTATATCATAAAAACCCATCTGGTTCACTAATGTCCTTTAGGGAAGGAAATTTGCTGTCCTTACCTGGTCAGGCCTATATCTGACTCCAGACCCACAGTAATGTGGTTGACTCTTAGCTGCCCTCTGCAGTTCAAGAAGGCAGCTCACCACCACCTTCTCAAGGGCAATTAGGGATGGGCAATAAATGCCAGCAATGCCCAGATCCCATGAACAAATAAAAAATAACAACTTACTGTGTAAAAATAATTCTCCTCATCTCCCTTCTGGTTCTTTTGCCAATTACCTGAAATCTGTGTCCTCTGGTTACCGAACCTCCTGCCAGTGAAAAAATTCTCCTTATTTACTCTATCAAAACCATTTATAATTCTGAACACTTCTATTAAATCTCCCCTTAACCATCTCTGCTCTAAGGAGAACAACCCCAGCTTCTCCAGTCTCTCCACATAACTGAAGTCCCTCCTCCCTGGTATCAATCTAGTGAATCTCTTCTGCACCTTCTCAAAGGCCGTGACATCCTTCCTAAAGTGCGGTGCCCAGAATTGGACACAATACGCCAGCTGAGGCCTAACCAGTGTTTGATAAAGGTTTAGCATAACTTCCTGGCTTTTGTATTCTATGCCTCTATTTATAAAGCCCAGGACGCCATATGCTTTTTCAACAGCCTTATTATATCAACCTTTGCACCCTGGATACTCCCAGTATTCCTCTTAACCAACTCATCTCTGCTATTAGTATTGCTTGCTCGTTAACTTTTCACATGTTCCAGCAGTCAGATCTGTATTATAATATGGGGATAACCATTGCTTCATAAACTCTTGCCTTCGTCTTCACCAAAATATCTCTGCCATTCCACATCCTGCTTAATCTTCCAGAAGCAGCAGAAGCCAGTCCAATCCTTCTTTGGATGTCTTTTTCACAGCTCCCATTCCCTGACACTAACCCACCAAGATACTAAACTTTTCCACCTGTTCAACGGCATCCCCTCCTACTGTAAAGTGTGCATCTTCCTGATGTTTCCCAAATGGCATGACCTCTGTCTTCTTTGTGTTAATGTGCAATCCAAATTTTCTGCTCTTTGGGTACACCTTATCAGCTAGTCTCTGCGAATCTGAATTAGACATTGCTATAAGGTCAAAATCTGAGATTGTTTAAAATCTTGCCACATAAGGAGATTCCTCCAATATCATCTTTTAGTGCAAGATTTATTACTGTTTCCAGCACTAGATTAAATAAATCAGGCAACAGTGTGCATCCTTGTCCCAACCCAACTGTTGATTTAAACCATTCTGTTAGTTTCTATCCACACTAACAGTGCTTACGGACTTGTTATAGATGTTTTCTGTCAGTTTGACAAGTTTCTTAGGAATACCATACATCCGCAAGACATGCCATATCCCTTCTTGTCACACACTGTCAAAAATAATGTACTCAAACTTAAATATGCCAGTGGAGAAATTAAACTTATAAACAGGAATAGTCAAAGTCACTGCTATCTCTGCCACATCTTTACAAAGGAGCGAACACTTTCTATGCAATTCTTACACTAATTTAAAACACATTTCACTGGCGACTTTCACAGCGTTGAACCTAGATTTCTTTTGAACAAGGACATGCTGAGAACTATATAAGTGTGGGGGGCACAGACAGATCACAAACCCAGGGTGGATTGGGAACTTGGTGTTGATGCTTTGAGTGATATTCAGGTAAATATTAGTCTTTTGGAAATGTACATCGTGGGTATCCCACAACACAAACTTAACATGAGCAAACTTGGAACCAAATTCAAGCCTTTTAAAGAGAGGCAATGATATGAAGATGAGGTCCTTAAAGTGGGCACCACCTGTCTCAGGACACAATATAAAAGCTGCCATTTATAGCTGCCTAGCAATGCTTCTAACAATCATGGGTTAGTAGACAAAGTATAACATGTACCATTCCTACAAACTAAATACTCTCGAGTTATGCAGGGAGCTTGAGAAGCACTGTGCATTCGCAGGCACAAACGTGACACGATGCAATCTATGTACAGTAGCACTCAGAGTTCCAGGTGAAGCCAGAGCACTCCATTTTGTGTGGGTAATGTTGGCATGAGGGGGCAACATTATTGCAACGCTCTCTTGGCCGGCCTCCCACCTTCCACCCTCCGTAAACTTCAGCTCATCTAAAACTCTGCTGCCCATAATCCTAACCCGCACCAAGTCCCGTTCACCCATCACTCCTGTGCTCGCTGACCTACATTGGTTCCCAGTCCGGCAACACCTCAAATATAAAATTCTCATCCTCGTGTTCAAATCCCTCCATGGCCTCGCCCCTCCCTATCTCTGTAACCTCCTCCAGCCCTACAACTCGCCGAGATCTCTGCGTTCCTCCAATTCTGCCCAATTGCGCAGCCCTGATTTCCATCGCGCCACAGTTGGCAGCCGTGCCTCGGCCCCAAGTTCTGCAATTCCCTCCCTGTACCTCTCCGCCTCTCTACCTCTCTCTCCTCCTTTAAGATACTCCTTAAAACTAACCTTTTTGATCAAGCTTTTGATCACCTGCCCTAATATCTCCTTAAGTGTCCAATTTTGTTTGAGAATACTCCTGTGAAACGCCTTGGGACGTTTTGCTATGTTAAAGGTGCTATATAAATACAAGTTGTTGTTGTTATTCATTGCACGTTAGATATAACAAAACAGCAGGATAATGTATAGGGGAAAGCCTGGATTTAAATATAGTGCTGTCACTGTTCTGGGAGTGCTTTCTAAATACATTATACTACTGGAAACCTCTGATGAGTAAACATGGAGAGTTAATACACACACACAGCCACACAGACACACACACGGACACCTGCAAACGGAGGTAGTTCAAAAAGGCAAGGCGCAATTTTTTTTCTTTGAACAACAAACCGCTTAACCAGCAAAACAGGGTCCCGACTCCCAACACATTGAAATAATGAGACAAAATAAAATGTAATGGAGAAGCTGGGCACACCCACAGCAGTGGCAGAATGACAGAGTGGTACTGGCAGGAATCCAGCATCAGCCCAGGCGGAGCCATTCCAACGCGCTCACTGAATGACTTGAAAAGCACATGGCTTATAATACGCCAGGGAGGAAAATGTTCAGTGACAGAATGGGGAGCAAATCACCCAATTACTGAGAACTGGTCTTGCAATTTGTGGATTAATTTAATTTCAAAACGGGCACATTACATTTTCCAACCCGACGTCTGCTCAAATTGCTCTCTGTGAATATGTATTTGTTTCCTTGAAAAATGTTTATGCAGGCAAAATGCCAGCGGATATTTTCTTCTGGCCGCTTATGTGTGTAAAAATAAAGTCGGATGTATAAAGTATTAACTGGATGAACGCTGTCCTTGAGATTATAAATCAGGAGAGGCTGGCATTTTATGATGTGGGGAAGGTGGGACTGAACCATTACATTCGGGAAGGGGTGAGGAAGACCTTTGGAGTTCAGGACAATGGAATGGGAGAAGTGGGGTGGTGGCGGAGGAATGGTCTGCTATATATCCACTCCCCCACCCCACCTGGGTGGCTATGGTCCAAGACACCAGCCTGTCCAGGGTGGAACAAAGCATGTGGTCCTGAAATTTTCTCAGGGGTTCTCCAGTCTCCTGCTGCAACCTCAACGGAAGACTGGTGGAACTATCAGAGAAATGGCGTAAACAACTGTGTTCTGTGGGAGTTCTGCTGGGCTGCTGCTGAAGTTTTTGGCGGGAGACCGGGAGAACCCCCATGGAATTTCAGGGGCCTTGTGGTTTTCTTTGGGGGCAGGGAATTGGTGAATTTACCATCATGTGGCTCTGAAAGGGAAAGCCTACTTTCAGGCAGTTGGGAATTTTCCAAGTATATCCTGGCAGTGGGGGATCGTGTGCCTTGGAAAGTTACACCCTCTGTGTGTAAACGGATTTGCAAACAGCCTTTGCTATTTGACTGTAAATTTCACTCCTAACACATCCCCTCGTGTGTGTGCGTAACAAGCCTTCGAGATCTCTGCGCTCCTCCAATGCTGGCCTCTTGCGCATCCCTGATTTTAATCGCTCCACAATTGGCGGCCGTGCCTTCAGCTGCCTAGGCTCTAAGCTCTGGAATTCCCTCCTTAAACCTCTCCGCCTCTCTCTCCTCCTTTATGCTCCTTAAAACCTACCTCTTTGACCAAGCTTTTTGTCATCTGTCCTGACATCTCCTTCTGTGGCTCAGTGTCAAAAATATTTTTTATTAAAAACGCTCTTGGTAAGCGCCTTGGGACATTTTGCTACGTTAAAGGCGCTATATAAATGCATGGAGTGTGTGTATGTGTATGCAGTTCTGCAGTGCACAGGTACAGCAGCTAATTCTTTCCCAACACTCACCTGTTTTAGATGACACAGACCAATACTCTGCTTGCATCTGGGTAGCTATTTTAATGGCATCAGCTTCTGTTCTCTCACATTCAGCCTGTGACTGGCAGATAAACACATGTAAAAACATGGTATGGTATTACTGAACAGGAGCAAACACAGAAATATAGAAATTTACAGCACAGAAGGAGGCCATTTGGCCCATTGTGTCTATGCTGGCTGAAAAAGAGCTATCCAGCCTAATCCCACTTTCCAGCACTTGGTCCGTAGCCTTGTAGGTTACAGCACTTCAAGTGCATATCCAAGTACTTTTTAAATGTGATGAGGGTTTCTGCCTCTACCACCCTTTCAGGCAGAGAGTTCCAGACCCCCACCACCCTCTGGGTGAAAAAAGTTCTCTTCAACTCCCCTCTAATCCTTCTACTAATGACTTTAAATCTATGCCCCCTGGTTATTGATCTCTCTGCTAAGGGAAATAGGTCCTTCCTATCCACTCTATCTAGACCCCTCATGATTTTATACACTAATCTCTTTGGCTTAATCTATAAATTTACTGACAGGAATGAAGGTGGTCATTTGGCCCGCCTAGTCAGTGCTAGTGCTTGCTCTTCACTTGGAGCGATCTGGTGCTCTCCCATGTGCCTGCCCCTTCCCTGTACCCTTTCATGTTCTTACTTTTCAAAAACATGCCTTTTAAATTATGTTGTAGTCTCTGGCTCAATAGTCACTTATGATAAAGCAATCCACGTTCTCATAACGCGGAAAAAAAACCTCTTCCAGCTCCCTGGATTGCTGGGAAAGGTGCACAAACTCTTTGCAGTTTAATGTTTTATAAAAAGCGTCTGTTGTCATGTGAAAAACTTGACTAAAATACTTGATGTAAAATGTTGCTTATTATCGGGAGTGAGAAGCAAGTCTCACTTCAGCCTCTTCAGCATTCCTTACTCAATCTAGAAACACCGAGAACTGCCATTGGAAGGAAGGAAATTTTTACATGATTAGGAAATATAAAAAAGGAGCACAATTTCTTTCGAATCTTCACACAGTCAACCGCCAAAGGAGCAATTCAAATTCCGTCAGAGGAAACCCTGGGAGAAGAACCAATGGCCGTGTCAAAAGGCTGGGACCGATGCGGAAAGTCAGAGTGCTGAATTTCTACACTCGCTGCAGCTTTCTTTTTGTCTGTTACACCTCATCAGGTGGTAGGGCTCAAGCACTTTTGGCAATCAATGTGACAAGCGCTTCTGTTTAGGTGTGATAGCTGCCTCATCAGCTGCTAATGCTCAAGCTCTGTGCTGCTTTTCATTTACCCATGTTCCCATGTTTTAACAGCACACAAACCCTTTGGTAACAAACGGTGGCAAAAGCTGGCTCTGAATAATGGAAACATCACCTCCAAAGAAGAAAAGAAGGGTCTTTCTCTTGTTGATAAGTGAAAGTGTCGGCTGAATAGACCGAAAGTTTCCTAGATTCCCAGAGTGAAATCGCTACACAGTTTGGTGTATCACAGCCTTTTTGTAAAGATTTGTTGTGCTGCACTATGATGTGTGTATTGTAATGAAGTAAATGACATAAATACACTTTCAATCATCCATAACAACTGTGACCGTTTCCAACTGCAATTGCAATTCAATTTGCATTCCATTGTTAGCTTCTTGTCAAACTTAATACAACTGTTAAAATGGATAAAAGAACCACCTTAAACATTCGCTCCCTCCACCACCGGCGTACCGTGGCTGCAGTGTGTACCATCTACAAGATGCACTGCAGCAACTCGCCAAGGTTTCTTCGGCAGCACCTCCCAAACCCGCGACCTCTACCACCTAGAAGGACAAGGGCAGCAGGCGCATGAGAACACCACCACCTCCAAGTTCCCCTCCAAGTCACACACCACCCTGACTTAGAAGTATATCGCTGATCCTTCATCGTCGCTGGGTCAAAATCCTGGAACTCCCTCCCTAACAGCACTGTGGGAGTACCTTCACCACACGACTGCAGTGGTTCAAGAAGGCGGCTCACCACCACCTTCTCAAGGGCAACTAGGGATGGGCAATAAATGCTGGCCTGGCCAGCGACGCCCAGATCCCATAAACAAATTAAAAAAAAGAATGGTTAAGTGAATAAAATCATGATTTATTTAACAGTTTTCCTCTATTTGAAAAGAAAGTCTTGCATTTATGTTGCACTTCTCATGACCTCAGGACGTCCCAAAGCGCTTTGCAGCCAATGAAGTACTTTTGAATTGTAGTCACTATTGTAATATAGGAAACGCAGCAGCCAATAGGAACATAGGAGCAGGAGTAGGCCATTGAGCCCCTCAAGCCTGTTCCGCCATTCAATGAGATCGTGGCTGATTTGAATTTGGGCATAGCAAACTCCCACAAACAGCAACATGATAATGACCAGATAATGGCCCAGAAATTGATCTCGCTCTGTTCCCGCGGGGGTAAGCCTTCCCCGCGATCTCTCACTCCGCTTATGCTTTTTCAGATCCAGCTCGCACGAACTTGATGTTCCAGACATCAGCCGGGCAGTGCTTGCGTATCCCACCGGCGTAGTGAATTCGTGCGAGCTGTGGGATCACGTGACTCAGTTAGAGCCAATGGCAGCACACCATCTTCCATTCATAAGTTTCACATACGTGCTGTGAAATCTATGAATCTTACACCCCCCCAAAATAACAGCTAAACCTCAATTAAATTTTAAAAAAAAACCATCACATTAATAAAATAAGTATAGTTAAATAAATTAACCATTTTAAATAAAAAATTAAATTTTTGAAAAAATTTAAAATCTTTTAAAAAGTTATAAAAATAAACTTACCTGTCTTTAAAGTCTCTAAAAAAGATATACCTGTTAAAAAAAATTCAAAAAAATACTTAATTCACTACTTACCTTGTTAAAAGTGGGTCTTACTCCTCCTTTTTCCATTTCTAAAATCTTCAGTACTTACCTGCGCGTCCAAAGCATGAAGTGCACAGCGTGCGCGCAGCCTGTAGCGCGCACGCGATGCACCGAGGAACCGCCCCCTTTTCAAAAGACCAAGTGCCGGTTTTCAGCGCATGCGCAGGGCATGCAGAAAACCGGCAATTGCAGAGGGAATACGCGAGAGTACGCAGTGCGTACTCTCGCGCACCGGGATGAATTTTTGGCCCAATCTGTTTTTGTGATGTTGATTGAGAGATAAATATTGGCCAGGACACCGAGGATAACTCCGCTGCTCTTGTTCAAAATAGTGCCATGGGATCTTTTACGTCCACCTGAGAGGGCAGACAGGGACTCAGTTTAACGTCTCATCCAAAAGACGGCACCTCCGACAGTGCAGCACTCCCTCAGTACTGCACTGGAGTGACAGCCTAGATTTTTGTGCTTAAGTGTCTGGAGTCAGACTTGAACCCACAACCTTCTGCCTCAGGAGGCAAGAGTGCCACCCACTGAGCCACAGCTGACATTAGCCCATCACCCGGGAATTCTTCCTGGTAGCTCAGTGCAGTGTGAATTTTGCTTGATGTAGGGTCATGACCCCAACACCACAAACTTTATGAAACAACTCATGAAATTAAACTTTGCAAAAGTTCTTTTGTTATTGAAGTCATACCCATGATGTTTAAGAGGGAGTTAATTAATTAATAATAAAATAGCACTGGGAATGTCGTTTTGATAAATTTTATCTGCACTGCAGGGATTTAGGTTAGCCACAGATGGGTCTCAAAGGCCCAAAGATAGTTCATTATATTTCGCCTTGTTGCATTAAATACACCAGCAATAAAAAAAAAATTGACCTAAAAAGATTCTGTAAATTAAGAACAGAGATGTTTTTCAGACAAAAATATATAAAATGTGTAGTCCCATGAAAGACCAGTTGTGTTCATTGCATTGGGCCAGAGTTTGTTGTGAGCGGCGAACGATTTGCACTTGCCCGTAGACTTTCTATGGGCTTCTGCATGGCAAAGTACTGTCAGCGGGACATCCAAACAGCACAGCGCCCTCTACAGGGCATCTGGGACCCGTGTGAACAGAGCAAGCAACTGTGTATCTCCTTAACCAATCAGATTGAAGAATCGTTAATGAGCAGCGCAGAGTCTGAACCAGGAAGTTAGAATAGTGAATTCAATGTCAAACCAGGTACAGAAAGTGAAATAAAGAGAGGGAAAGAAAGAATGGATTACGAGACAAAAAGAAAAAAAAATTATATATTTTTTGAATCTCCTACAATAATTAAAATCTGAAGGAATGAGACTCCACACTTGTAAAAGTAAAATTTTCAGTACCAGAGCGGTTGTTTGGCAGTAATTAAGACTTACCACGCTGTTAGAAGTGTACTTACACTGGAATGGACAAGCCCTAACTTTCTGTGGCGTGTTTAATGCATAGCCACGACGTCAGTACAGGAACTTCACGCCATTCAGTGTATTTGAATGGTGAGTCAGACGGCGAGATGCCGTTTTAGCGAAACTCCGGAGGACCATCCCATCTCGGACATCAACTTCCGGATTTTCATGTTTAACTGTGCATGTGTGCTCTCCAGCAGTTGCTGTCCGATTTGTGCATAAATAACGGTGAGAGCTGTTAGCCCATTATTTTGTAAGAAAGTGATTCACAGGGACCAAGGGTGTTACAGTGACCACACTAATGCACAATACAAATAAAACAATCAACGTGGAAACAGGCATACATGAAGTAATGCAGCTTGTGACATCAGGAAGCATCTGACCCTCCTGTTTATTCCCATATTATTTTAATTGCCACATCGAGCAGTCAGTCAGTTTGATACATTACATAGGATATACAGCACAGAAACAGGCCGTTCGGCCCAACCAGTCCATGCCGGCGTTTATGCTCCACTCGAGCCTCCTCCGTCTTTCCTCATCTAAATCTATCAGCATAAGCCTCTATTTCCTTCTCCCTCATATGCTTGTCTAGCCTCCCCTTAAATGCATCTATACTATTTGCCTCAACCACTCCCTGTGGTAGCGAGTTCCACATTCTCACCACTCTTTGGGTAAAGAAGTTTCTTCTGAATTCCCTATCGGATTTCTTGGTGACTATATTATATTGATGGCCTCTAGTTATGCTCTGTCCCACAAGTGGAAACTGTATCCACTCTATCAAAATTTTTCATAATTTTTAAAGACCTCTATTAGGTCACCCCTCAGCCTTCTTTTTTCAAGAGAAAAGAGACCCAGCCTGTTCATCCTTTCCTGATAGGTATGCCCTCACATTTCTGGTATCATCTCTGCACCCTCTCCAGTGCCTCTATACATTGAACATACGGCCTATCTGTGATCACAGAATTAATTCCTGCAGTGTAGACGCAAGGCATCATAAACACATTTTCAACAGATTTATTAAGGACTGAATGGCAGGTTCATCAGACATCAGGTCACCCCTACAAGTTACCATGGAATTAATGATTACTCACCAACAAGTCTTTCTTAGAGCCCACAAGAAATATGGAACTTAAACCCTGTTCATTTTCCTTCAGTGCATCCTCTAGCCACTGCCTGCCACAAGAAAGAATATTATTGTCCTTGAGAAGGTATCAAAGGGAGCAACCAAAATGATTGTAGCTATCAGGAATTTAAGTTATCGGGAAAGGTTAAAGAATTTGCACTTGTTCTCATTGCAAAATGAGAGACTTTGAGGTGATCTAGTTGACATTCTTAAGGCTATGAGGGGGATTAATGAAGTTGTTCACTCTATCGGTAACACAAATTGAAACTAAGGGAGTTAGGAGTAAGAAGTCAGGCTAAACTTTTTCCCGTTAAAGGCATGAAGGGTAAGAGACTGATTGAAAGCCATTGAAGTTGACATTTAAATGGTTCACAAGGCAACCAGATGCACTTCTGGATTCTTTTGTTTATAGTACCTTTAAAGTAGAAAAATGTCCCAAGGAAAAAACAAAAAAAAAGCAGACGCAAAACCACGGTGAGAGTTAGGAGAGGTCAAAAGCTTGGCCAGAAAGATGGGTTAATGTGGATTTGCAAGTTAGGTGGTTGAGCTTACTGTAATTTTCTACTTAGTTTGATACAATGATCTTCAGATTTCCATGTGGAAAACCCAGCTCTTAAGTTGCATTTCAGCCTCAACAGTAATTC
Organism: Squalus acanthias; assembly: GCA_030390025.1. Taxonomy (NCBI): domain Eukaryota; kingdom Metazoa; phylum Chordata; class Chondrichthyes; order Squaliformes; family Squalidae; genus Squalus; species Squalus acanthias. Next base: position 51,128,310 of record CM059437.1, on the reverse strand, counting down.
AACTGTGGCTTCCCCTCCTTCCTCTCTCTCGTCCCCCCACCCCCTGGAAATCTACTGGGTGGAAGCTATCATTGAGAGGTCGCACAACACCAGGTTATAGTCCAACAGTTTTATTTGAAATCACAAGCTTTCGGAGCTATCGATTGCCCCTTCCTCAGGTGAAGCTATCCTGCCAGACAAAGCAACCCCACTGAGGGAGGGGAATCAAATCAGCATCAGGTCAACACAGGTTACTTGAGTTACTTTTAATTTATCATCATTATTGGTCATCTATTGTCGGAGCTCCTGTGACGGTCCTTCATTTTAAGGCAGGGACTCGAACGCTGGTGTTGTGTTTGGAACAGTCCCTTTCATTGACCTGTTCTGTCCTGTGGCTGCGTCACGGCTGCAGGTTGTGGACGCCATCGACTAATTCAAGGATTAGCTCATCCGCCATTTTGATGGCGTTTCCTCCATCGAGGGTCCCACTGACCCTCCTCCAGGGGCTCACCCGCCCGAAGCCGGTGGCACTTTCTTGGGGCTGACCGGGTCACTTCGCCCCCTCCCGGCACTCGGCACTGACCAGTTACAGGTCGTGCGGTCTACTGTCGCTATGGTAACGGGCTTTAACACCTCACCTGACATATTACTTGTTACTAGTCAGCAATAAAAACAAACACAGAACAATTGGATTTATAGTAACTGCAGTAAACATATCGAACACTGAAGGAAAGAATTGGAGAACTGAAAATAGGACTCAATACATTCACACACTGTTGAAAAGCCAAGACTTACTTTGTGTGCTCCAGGGTCTGTATGTCAGCCAGGTCAAAGGCTATTATAATGACTGGAAGCACAAATTTAAAACATTATTGAAGCAATAACATTAAAAACAATCACCTACAATGTTCACTTTGTTTTGCCTACTGCTAATCCAGGCTTACCTTCAGCACCTCGGTAATACGCCGAGGCAATGCACTTGAACTTCTCCTGCCCTGCTGTGTCCCAGCTAAAATCAATAGAAATGTCTATTAGATTACTCCTTTCAAGAAACCTACTGCAAATTGATGTTTAGATTTGAATTTCTCTGAAAAGGTTCCATTTTATTCTACTGCACTAAAGGGTTGAAAAACCCGAATGCCACGACCACAGACATTGAACATTGGCCTATTACTCAGGGTACCTGACTCTACACAGTGAGGACGTGCGGGATAACAAACGTGCTTGAAACTACTCTCCTTCCGACAGTGAAATCAGAGTTTCCAACCAGTTCAGGAAGGGGTAAAGAGCTCTGATTTCCAAGTTTTTTTGGGGCGGGGGTGAAGTTTTTTGCTTATAAAAGTGAAGAATTTTAGTGCTGATGGGTGGAGCTCTTTTTTTAATCTCCCATTTCAGGCAACTAATGGCACATGGCACAGGGCAGGTACAGTACGAGAGAGCTACAGAAAGAAAGACTAGCATTTATAGAGTGCCTTTCACAACCTCAGCACTTTACAGCCAACTAAGTACTTTTGAAGTGTCGTCACTGTTGTAATGTGGGAAACACGGCAGCCAATTTGTGCACAGCAAGCTCCCACAAACAGCAATGTGATAATGACCAGGTAATCTGCTTGTAGGTATTGGTTCAGGGATAAATATTGGCCAGGACACCACAAGAACTCTCCTGCTCTTCCTCAAAATAGTGCCATGGAATCATTTACGTCTACTTGAGAGCCTCAGTTTAATGCCTCATCCGAAAGACAGCACCTCCGACAGTGCAGCGTTCCCTCAGCACTGCACTGGAATGTAAAGGTGGATTAGGCGCTCCAGTCTCTGGAGTGGGACTCTGAACCCAAAACCTTCTGACTCAGAGACGAGAATGCTACCCACTGAGCCACTGAGTAAAGTTCGCTTCACTCTGCGCCAACAGTGCCTCGGTTCCGAACTCAAAGCAGCATCCCACACGATGTACCAGTTTGAATTTATTACATGTCCAACACCGTTCGTCCTTATGGTCTCTTGGAGTGAGATTCTTAATTTGGAGTTTATTAGTCGTCAAATAGTGGACCGTTTTCTGCAGTAGGGTCTCTGACTAGATAATGGGTTGAGACTACCCCAACTCATTTCAAGGAAGACGCTTCCACAGATAGAGAGGGTGGAAAAAGTGAGAGAGCCAGAGCCATCTCTCAGTCTGAGTTGGATTTCAAAGCAATCGCCAGATGTGTTATCAATCACTGGACTATCTAAAGTCTCTGCTCTAACATCACTGAAATTCTTCTTCAGCTTTCAAACTACAAGTACATTTTCAATCATTTTAACTGCTGTAAAATATGGAGTAGAACCCAAGAAATGTGTCGACCCATAAATCACTCTATAACCTAAAAAGTCTTGGCGTGGAGTTAATAAAGATTTAAACTGTGTTAAAAGATTCCATTTTGTTGAAGAATAGCCCTGAGTGAAATTGATTTTAGGTGCCTTCAACCCAAAGCCCAGTGTGCGTGAAGATAGCAGCCTTCAAGCATGCCGCCAATTGGTATTAATTTGGGATCCTAACCTTGGCAAGAGTTGTAGTAGTGAGGGCAGGAGTAAGGCGACACCGCTGCAGGAGGTGCATTGGAGATGCGCTGTCACAGGTAAGCCCTTCACTGGCCTACAAATTCAGGAGAGCACTCGGGGAGCAAAGGGCGAGTACCCCGAACCAGATCGGTGCGGTCCGAGGCTCCCGAAATATTGGGGCTCGGAACTTAGCGCCAGACAGCTGGCACAGTGCAACAGCCCGCTGGCTAAGACTGGAGGAAGCGTGAAGAAAAATGGGGGCGCTGCTAGCCTCGCAGCAGCCCGCAGGTAAGTGGGTCCGGGCGTCAGCTCAGGGATGGGGGCGAGGGGCGCTCCATGGGGCTATGATGGCGCTGGCTGCCTCAGGGCAAAGCAATGTTGGGAGCAGGGACCTCAAGCAGGCGTTAGACCCCTTATTTGCATAGGCAAAATGCCTAAATGCCTGCTTCAGGCGCAGGTAAAGGACGGCTCTTCCATCCAGTAGTGTGCGCGCGGTTCCTGCCCGCCATTTTGGGGCCTTAGTAGGCTACATAGTGCCTGAAAAACAGGCGCTACGCAGCCCAATTTCTAGGCCACTGTGTCAGGCTTGGCGCTACATCTGAATGGGGATTCTTCACTGAGGGGAAAAAACAGCAGAAGCATCTCGCACTTCAAAGAATACATACACGCGAAAATAATTTGCCAGTCGAAAGTACAGAGTTCTTGAACTAAACAGGCAACTTTTTAAAGTTCTGGTGATGTAGGTTTTAGTAAATACTCACATTTGAAGGTTGTATGGAATTCCAGCAATTTCAAACCGCTCGATTTCAAAATCAACCCCTATCGTAGCCTTGTAGTCTCGGTCAAATAAATCTTTACAAAATCTGATGGTTAAAAGGGATCACAATAAACATTACTTCAATAAAATGAAAAGGCCTGACTAAAAGACAGAATGTTCAAGGACATACTTTTACAGCGGAGGAATAAGACAGCACAAAGTGTCACGTAAATGGATGAAAAGATAAATAAACACTTACAAGTGAAAAGAAGAAATAAAACTGCAATGAATTACTAGTTTGGAATCAAATAATTGGTCACAGACTGGAAGATATCCTGGGGTAGAATTCCCTCTCAGCACCAGCCCATGATAGAACACCTGTGAGTGACTCCGCCCCTCGCTGAGTGACTCCGCCTCCCGCTGAGTGACCCCGCCTCCTGCTGAGTGACCCCGCCCCTCGCCGAGTGACCCCGCCTCCCGCCGACTGACCCCGCCTCCCGCCGAGTCACCCCGCCTCCCGCTGAGTGACCCCGCCTCCCGCTGAGTGACTCCGCCGCTCACTGAGTGACCCCTCATCCCGCTGAGTGACCCCGCCTCCTGCTGAGTGACTCCGCCTCCAGCCGAGTGACTCCGCCTCCAGCCGAGTGACTCCACCCCTCGCTGAGTGACTCCGCCTCTCGCTGAGTGACTCCGCCTTCCGCTGAGTGACTCCGCCTCTCGTTGAGTGACCCCGCCTCCTGCTGAGTGACTCCGCCTCCCGCTGAGTGACTCCGCCTCCCGCTGAGTGACTCCGCCTCCCGCTGAGTGACTCCGCCTCCCGCTGAGTGACTCCGCCCCCCGCTGAGTGACTCCGCCCCTCGCTGAGTGACTCCGCCTCCCGCTGAGTGACTCCGCCCCTCGCTGAGTGACTCCGCCCCTCGCTGAGTGACTCCGCCCCTCGCTGAGTGACTCCACCTCCCGCTGAGTGACTCCACCTCCCGCTGAGTGACTCCGCCTCCCGCTGAGAGACTCCACCTCCCGCTGAGTGACCTCGCCCCTCGCTGAGTGACTCCGCCTCCTGCTGAGGAATTCCGCCTCCCGCTGAGTGGCCCGCCTCCCGCTGAGGGACTCCGCCCCTCGCTGAGTGACTCCGCCTCCCGCTGAGTGACTCCGCCTCCCGCTGAGTGACTCCACCTCCCGTGGAGTAACTCCACCCCTCGCTGAATGACTCCGCCTCTCGCTGAGTGACTCCGCCCCTCGCTGAGTGACTCCGCCTCCCGCTGAGTGACTCCGCCCCTTACTGAGTGACTCCGCCTCCTGGTGAGTGACTCCGCCTCCTGCTGAGTGACTCCGCCCCTCGCTGAGTGACTCCGCCTCCCGCTGAGTGACCCCTCCTCCCGCTGAGTGACTCCGCCTCCCGCTGAGTGACCCCGTCTTCCGCTGAGTAACTCCGCCTCCCGCTGTGACCCCGCCTCCTGCTGAGTGACCCCGCCTCCTGCTGAGTGACCCCGCCTCCTGCTGAGTGACCGCGCCTCCTGCTGAGTGACCGCGCCTCCTGCTGAGTGACCCCTCCTCCCGCTGTGACCCCGCCTCCCGCCGAGTAACCCCGCCTCCCGCTGAGTGACTCCGCCTCCCGCTGAGTGACTCCACCACCCGCTGAGCGACCCCGCCTCCTGCTGAGTGACTCCGCCCCTTGCTGAGTGACCCCGCCTCCCGCCGAGTGACCCTGCCTCCCGCCGAGTGACCCTGCCTCCCGCCGAGTGACCCCGTCTCCCGCCGAGTGACTCCGCCTCCTGCTGAGTGACTCCGCCCCTCGCTGAGTGACCCCGCCTCCCGCTGAGTGACCCCGCCTCCCGCTGAGTGACCCCGTCTCCCGCTGAGTGACTCCGCCTCCTGCTGAGTGACTCCGCCCCTCGCTGAGTGGCTCCGCCCCTCGCTGAGTGGTTCCGCCCCGTGCTCAGTGACTCTACCTCCTGCTGAGTGACTCCGCCCCTCGCTGAGTGACTCCGCCTCCTGCTGAGTGTGTCCGCCCCTTGCTGAGTGACTCCGCCTCCTGCTGAGTGACTCCGCCTCCCGCTGAGTGACTCCGCCCCGTGCTCAGTGACTCCACCTCGTGCTCAGTGACTCCACCTCCTGCTGAGTGACTCCGCCCCTCGCTGAGTGACTCCGCCCCTCACTGAGTGACTCCGCCTCCTGCTGAGTGACTCCGCCCCTTGCTGAGTGACTCCGCCTCCTGCTGAGTGACTCCGCCTCCCGCGGAGTGACTCCGCCTCCCGCTGAGTGACCCTGCCCCTCGCTGAGTGACTCCGCCCCTTGCTGAGTGACTCCGCCCCCCGCTGAGTGACTCCACCCCTCGCTGAGTGACTCCACCCCGTGCTGAGTGACTCCGCCTCCTACTGAGTGACTCCGCCTCCTGCTGAGTGACTCCGCCTCCTGCTGAGTGACTCCGCCTCCTGCTGAGTGACTCCGCCTCCCGCTGAGTGACTCCGCCCCTCGCTGAGTGACTCCGCCCCTCGCTGAGTGACTCCGCCTCCTGCTGAGTGACTCCGCCCCTCGCTGAGTGACTCAGCCTCCTGCTGAGTCACCCCGCCTCCTGCTGAGTCACCCCGCCTCCCGCTGCCTAACCAGGTTTCAGAGCTTGAGCAGCAGCTGGCATCACTGCGCTGCATCCATGAGGCTGAGAGCTTCGTGGATAGCACATTTCAGGAGGTGGTCACCCCGCAGCATAAGAGTGTGCAGGCAGAGAGGGAATGGGTGACCGCCAGACGGACAAGGAGGAGCAGGCACGTAGTGCAGGAGTCCCGTGAGTGCATCTCGCTCTCCAACCGGTGGTGAGGGTGATGGTTCCTCTGAGGAGTATAGCCAGAGCCAAGTCCATGGCACCACGGGTGGCTCAGCTGTACAGGGGGAGAGGGGGAACATCGGAAAGCAATAGTGATAGAGGATTTAATAGCTAGGGGAACAGACAGGCGTTTCTGTGGCTGCAGACATGATTCCAGGAAGGTATGTTGCCTCCCTGGTGCCAGGGTCAAGGATGTCACTGAGCGGCTGCAGAACATTCAGAGGTCATGGTCCATATCGGTATCAATGACATAGGTAGAAACAGGGATGAGGTCCTGCAGGCAGATTTTAGGGAGCAAGGAAAGAGATTAATAAGCAGGACCTCAAAGGTAGTAATCTCCGGATTGCTCCCGGTACCACAAGCTTGTGAGTACAGAAATAGGAGGATAGAACAGATGAATGCGGGCTGGAGAGATGGTGCAGGAAGGAGGGCTTTAGATTCCTGGGACATTGGGACCGGTTCTGGGGGAAGCAGGACCTGAACAGGCCGAACAGGTTGCACCTCAACAGAGCCGGAACCAATATCCTCGCGGGGGGGTTTGCTGGTGCTGTTGTGGGGTGGGGGGGGGGGGGGGGGGGGTTTAAACTAATTTGGTAGGGGAATGGGCACCAGGATGTAGCATTAGAATGGAGAAACAAAGTGCATAAAGGATTGGGAGAGGCAGAGAGCACTAGAGTAAGAAATAGTAAGGTATTAAGTGGGGTCAGACTAAGAGAGAAAGCAAGAAAGTCTAAGATAGGTTTATAGTGCATGTGTGTAAACGCACAAAGCGTGGTAAATAAGGTCGGTGAGCTGCAGGCGCAAATAGCCACAGGGGAATATGATGTTGTGGTGATAACAGAGCCCTGGCTCAAAAAAGGGCAGGATTGGGTATTAAATATTCCTGGTTATAAGGTGTTCAGGAAAGATAGAGAAGGAAAGAAAGGAGGTGGTGTGGCAGTATTGGTTAAGCAGAATGTTGCAGTGCTGGAGAGAGAGGATGTCCTGGAGGGGTCAAGGACAGAATCTATTTGGTTAGAGTTAAGAAACAATAGAGGTGCCATTACACTACTAGGTGTATTCTATAGGCCACCAACTAGTGGGAAGGATATAGAGGAGCAAATTTGCAGGAAAATTACAGAGAGGTGCAAGAACAAAAGAGTAATGATAATGGGGGACTTCAACTATCCTAATACAGGAAACTCTCGTTTAAACGGCACCTAAATATCCAGAATTCTCTATTAACCGGCAAAATTCATACTCCGAAAACTCCTCTCAAATAACCGGCAATGTTTCCGAGTCAGAGTCCGAGTCTCCCGTGAACGCCGAGTTAGTCAGTGCGGGTAGTTCTCCAAAGTGCCACTACTCGGCTTCCTGGCGCTGTCGGAAGTCCGAACACTGCAATAACAGGAGTCTGATTCTCCCGCGCTGCCGGTAGTCTCTTCTGATCCGCCATTTTACTGTGTGTCTCCCACGCTGCTGGTAGTCTCTTCTGATCCGCCATTTTACTGTGTGTCTCCCACGCTGCCGGTAGTCTCTTCTGATCCACCATTTTACTGTGTGTCTCCCACGCTGCTGGTAATCTCTTCTGATCCACCATTTTACTGTGTGTCTCCCGCGCTGCTGGTAGTCTCTTCCTAGCCACCATTGTTCTGTGTGTCTCTCCATCTTTATCGGGAATTATCTCCCCCATCTTGCATTATGGAATTCCCAAAAGCTGGTCCAAGCAAAAGGAAGAGAGTGGTCTTAACTTTAAAACAGAAAATCGAGATATGCCAACGACTAGAAAGGGGAGAGAAGCGTATCAACATTATGAATGAATTCAAAATCGGTTCGTCAACAATCTACGACATCAAATCGCAGAAGGATAAGCTGCTCAAGTTTTATTCAAGCTCGGAGGCATCTAAGAGTGTAGAGAAACGACGTACGCTTCGTAAGCCTAAGCTTGAAGAGCTGGATACCGTGCTTTATGAATGGTTTTCTCTTAAGCGTTCAGAGGGTGTTCCAATTTCCGGACCCATGCTAATCGAGAAAGCGAAGGATTTCTACGAAAGGATGGAGCTCACTGACAAGTGTGCTTTCTCCGAGGGATGGCTAACGTGCTTCAAGTTACGGCACGGGATACGACGACTCGATATTTCCGGGGAGAAGAAATCAGCTGATCACGACGCCGCAGAAGAATACTGCGATTATTTCAATCGGATTGTGCAGCAACATGATTTGTTGCCAGCACAGATATATAATGCCGATGAAACTGACTTGTTTTGGAGGTTTTTGCCAGAATCAACGCTTGCTGGGGCTAGTGAGGCTAATGCTTCAGGTTACAAGAAAAATAAAGATCGTGTAACCGTGCTAACATGTGCGAACGCTGCTGGATCACACCAGGTTAAACTTCTTGTTATTGGGAAGTATAAAAATCCCCGTGCATTTAAAAATGTGAGGCACTTACCTGTTGAGTACAAAGATCAAAAAAATGCTTGGATGGATAAGGAAATCTTCTCCTATTGGTTCCATCATATTTTTGTTCCATCTGTGAGGGAACATTTCCGTAAAATAGGGAAACCTGAAGATAGCAAATGCATTTTATTGCTTGATAATTGTAGAGCCCATCCGCATGAATCCGAGTTGGTTTCAGGAAATATTTTCACCATTTATTTGCCACCAAATGTAACTTCTCTCATACAACCCATGGACCAGGGCGTTATCCAAAATCTGAAGTGTCATTACAAGAAAGACTTCCTACGTAAACTGATAAACCTAATGACAATATTCACGCATTTCAGAAGGAATACAATATTAAAGATGCCATCTATAATGTTGCATGTTCCTGGAACTTGGTGAAAGGTCACACTCTGAGGCAAGCCTGGCGCAAATTGTGGCCTTCTGTAATGTTTGCTGAAGGTTCTTCTTCAGAGGAGGAATTTCATGGGTTCAATGTTCGTCCCAAGAAGAGTACAATAATGGAAATGGCTGGCATGGTGAAAAATGTAGGCCCAGCAAACCCTCTACGTCACCTCAGTGAAAATGATATCGAGCAGTGGGTTGATGCAGATAGAGAAGTTGGTGTTGTGCATATGCTAAGTGATGATGAAATAATTGAGAGTGTTTTGAATCCAAAGAAAGAAAAGGAAAGTGAGATGGAAAGTGAAGAGGATGAGATTTCTGAAGAGAACAAGATTTCTTGGGCTAAAGCTGCAGAAGGATTTTCTTCAATCCTCCAATTTGCTGAAAGGCAGCCTTGCTACTCTGCCCAAGAAGTTATGCAACTCCATATTCTGCATTCCACGTTTCTACAGAAAAGGCAAGAGTCCACTAAGCAAACCGACATCCGCAACATGTTTAAGAAAGCTTCCAAAAGAGTCGAAGCAGCGGAAGTGCCTGAAGAATCTGTGGAATCTGTGGAAATGCATGATCCTGTTGACCCAGCTGGCATGGATATTCCTGATGAACCAGTTGACTTGGAATAAGTATACAGTCAACTACAGTACTGTATACAGTCATTTCTAAGTTTTGTTTTACTGTTAAGTAATTAAAGAGTTATGGATTACCCTCAACTAGCAGTACTGTACTTAATCAAGCATCTTCCACCATCCATTTAACACAACATTCTGTAGGTGAGTACCCAAATACTGTATACTGCACATTTCTTGATTTTTTTATTTTTGTTTGTTAAAAATAGCCTCGGTATATATACCTCTCCGTTATCCGGAATTTTTATTCAACCGGCACCACCCCGGTCCCGTCGGTGCCATCAAAGAGTTTCCTGTATAGACTGGGATAGTAATAGTGTAAAGGGCAGAGAGGGGGAAGAATTTCTGAAGTGTGTTCAGGACAACCTTCATGATCAGTATGTTTCCGGCCCAACGAGGAAGGAGGCATTGTTGGATCAGGTTCTGGATCAAGTAGAGCAAGTGTCAGTAGGGGAACATTAGGGAACAGTGATCATAGTATCATAAGGATTTGATTAGCTATGGAAAAGGACAGGGAGCAATCTAGAGTAAACATACATAATTGGAGGAGGGCTAATTTCAGTGAGTTGAGAACGGATCTGGCCCGGGTAAATTGGAATCAAAGATTGGCAGGCAAAACTGTAATTGAACAATGGGCTGCTTTTAAAAAGGAGATGGTTTGGGTACAGTTGAGGTACATTCCCACTAGGGGGAAAGGTAGGGCAACCAATGCCAGAGCTCCCTGGATGATGAAAGAGATACAGAGTAAGATGAAGCAGAAAAAGAGCGCGTATGACAGATGTCAGGTTGAGAATACAAGTGAGAACCAGGCTGAATATAGAAAGTTCAGAGGGGAAGTGAAAAAGAAAATAAGAGGGGCAAAGAGAGAGTATGAGAATAGATTGGCAGCTAACATAAAAGGAAATTGAAAAGTCTTCTATAGGCATATAAATAGTAAACAGGTAGTAAGAGGAGGGGTGGGGCCGATTAGGGACCAAAAAGGAGACCTACACATGGAGGCAGAGGGCATGGCTGAGGTACTAAATGAGTACTTTGCATCTGTCTTCAACAAGAAAGAAAATGCTGTCAAAGTCATAGTGAAAGAGGAGGAAGTGAAGATACTGGATGGGATAAAAATTGATAAAGAGGAGGTACTAGAAAGGCTGGCTGTACTTAAAGTAGATAAGTCACCAGGACTGGATGGGATGCATCCTAGGATGCTGAGGAAAGTTAAGGTGGAAATCACGGAGGTACTGGCCATAATCTTCCAATCCTCCTTAGATACAGGGGTGGTGCCAGAGGACTGGAGAATTGCAAATGTTACACCCTTGTTCAAAAAAGGGTGTAAAGATAAACCCAGCAACTACAGGCCAGTCAGTTTAACCTCGGTAGTGGGGAAGCTTTTAGAAATGATAATCAGGGACAAAATTAACAGTCACTTGGACAAGTGTGGATTAATTAAGGAAATCCAGCACGGATTTGTTAAAGGCAAACCATGTTTATCTAACTTGATCGAGTTTTTTGATGAGGTAACAGAGAGGGTTGATGAGGGTAATGCGGTTGATGTGGTGTACATGGACTTCCAAAAGGCATTTGATAAAGTGCCATATAATAGGGTTGCCAACAAAGTTGAAGTCCATGGAATAAAAGGGACAGTGGCCGCATGGATACGAAATTGGCTAAGTGACAGGAAACAGAGAGTAGTGGTGAACAGTTGTTTTTTGGACTGGAGGAAGGTATACAGTGGTGTTCCCCAGGGGTCGGTATTGGGAGCACTGCTTTTCTTGAAACATATTAATGACTTGGACTTGGGTGTACAGGGCACAATTTCAAAATCTGCAGATGACACAAAACTTGGAAGTATAGTGAATAGTGAGGAGGATAGTGATAGACTTCAAGAAGACATAGACAGGCTGGTGAAATGGACGGACACGTGGCAGATGAAATTTAACACAGAATAGTGCAAAGTGATACATTTTGGTAGGAAGAATGAGGAGAGGCAATATAAACTAAAGGGTACAATTCTAAAGGGGCTGCATGAACAGAGAGACCTGGGGATATGTGTGCACAAATCATTGAAGGTGGCAGGGCAGGTTGAGAAAGCGGTTAAAAAAGCATACGGGATCCTGGGCTTCATAAATAGAGGTATAGTGTACAAAAGCAAGGAAGTTATGATGAACCTTTATAAAACACTGGTTTGGCCTCAATTGGAGTATTGTGTCCAATTCTGGGCACCGCACTTTGGGAAGGATGTGAAGGCCTTAGAGAGGGTGCAGAAGAGATTTACCAGAATGGTTCCAGGGATGAGGGACTTCAGTTATGTGGAGAGACTGGAGAAGCTGGGGTTGTTCTCCTTGGAGCAGAGGATGTTGAGAGGAGATTTGATAGAGGTGTTCAAAATCATGAGGGGTCTGGACAGAGTAGATAGAGAGAAACTGTTCCCATTGGCGGAAGGGTCAAGAACCAGAGGACACAGATTTAAGGTGATTGGCAAAAGAACCAAAGGTGACAGGAGGAAAAACATTTTTACGCAGCGAGTGGTTAGGATCTGGAATGCACTGCCTGAACGGGTGGTGGAGGCAGATTCAATCGTGGCTTTCAAAAGGGAATTGGATAAGTACCTGAAGGAAAAACATTTGCAGGGCTACGGGGAAAGGGCCGGGGGAGTGGGACTAGCTGAAGTGCTCTTGCAGAGAACCGGCACGGGCTTGACGGGCCGAATGGCCTGCTTCTGTGCTGTAACCATTCTATGATTCTAATAGGACAGAATTTGCACAAATGCCAAGAGTGCCTCTCCCTGGTCAGTTCATTTGGAGTTATTTTTATACTCGTGGAACGCAAGCATTAAAAATTAATTGTATGAAGTTCTCAAGCACTCAAGTGCCTCTTAGGCATCAAGGTGGTTAATGTGCATCCAGCTTGAAGTCCAATTGGTGAGAGACCACCTACTAGAGAGAGGCTTTAGTGCGCTCGGGGGAAAGATGTGGCTATGACTATTGAGTTACATAGTTACATGCTTTCACATCAAGGCTCTGTATCAACACAAAAGCAGTAGTATAACAACACGACAATACTCTGCAAATAGAGCTTAAAATGGCGGCGAGCAAACAACCTCAACAAAATTTATTCTGAGGCCGGGATTTTCTGCAGGCAGACGGGTTGGGGGTGGGGGGGCCTCCGAGGTGGGCGGGAAACCCGGCAGGCCGGGTTTCCCACAGGCCCTGCTGACTTTAACGGCAGGGCCTGATTTGCATGTGAGGCCTCAGATTCCCACCCGCAGCCAGCCAGATTGAGAGGCTGGCTGGCTGCGGGCAGGTAGGCCTGCAGATGCAGAGAGGGAGCGACGGTTCGGTCCGAGGGAAGGATGGGGGTTGGGGAGTGGCGGGGGGTCAGTCGAGGATCGCAGGGGGCTCGGTTGGGGTTGGCGGGGTTCGGTTGGGGAGCAGGGGGGGGGGGGAGTTGGTCGGGATCGGCGAGGCGGCTAGGGATCGGGGATTAGCAGGGTGGGAGGGTACAGCCGGAGGATCGGCGGGGGGGGGCGGACGTCAACTGGAGGATTGGCAGGGGTGGGGTGGTGGTGGGGAGTCGGCTGGGGATCGGAGCGGGGGTGAGAGAGGATCGGGGCTGGCCACAGGAGGATTGTGTCCGGCCTCAGCATCATCGGTGGGGTTGGGGGGAGGCCTGGGGGGGTGATCGGAGGCCTCGTGAGGGGGTCTCCGATTGCTGGGGGTGGGTTAGGCAAGGACCCTGGATCCAGGAGGTAGGTATAAAGCCACTTACCTCCTGGATGCAGCAGTCCCCGCCTCGCTTTAACTGCCGGGATTCACGAATTGTGTGAAACCCGTCTACATGCAGTTAAATTCAAAATGGAGGGGAAAAAAGAGGCTTCCAGCCTCATTATAATATTTAAATTGACGTTCCGTCCCCTGGGAGCAGGTAGTTAGCCCGCTATATTTGCTTACAAAACAACAGTCACTTGGGGGTAGAAATTAGGTCGCGCCCCATTTGGGGCGCAAATATCGTCCGCGCGCAAATATTAGCGCCTGGCGCTAATTATCGGCACTGACAGGAAACTTCACTTTTACCGCCCCGGGAGGTGAGTGGAGCGCTAAATTAGGCGCTGCACACCTCTCTTAAGGCGCAAAGGCCTAGGAGTGAGGCGCTAACTCAGCGCACGAGCGCAGCGCAGCTGCTGCCAGTTAGCGAGGGAACACAGACACACTGGCGCCGGACACTTCTTAAAGCGGGGGGGGCCACTTGCTCCCCAGCCACACCCTGCTCATTGCAGCCTTGAATCTCAGCCTGGAGAGACCTGTAATCCATGTTGCTGCCAAGCATGGAGAGGGTGAGAGAACGCGCTCATCGCTTCACCGAGCGGGCCTTGGATGCTCTGGTTGACGCAGTGGAGCGCAGACGATGCATGCTGTTCCCAGAGAGTGGCAGGAGGCCTTTGCCACGCGAGTTCAGAAGAGTGTGGAGGGAGGTGGCTCAGAGCGTCTCCTCCAGGAGCATGGTGCCCAGGACCCATGTTCAGTGCCGCAAAAAGTTCAACGACCTCACTCGGGTCGTCAGGGTGAGTGGCTTTTTCTCAATACCTCTCCATCCCTCCATCTCAACCTCACTCTATGGCCAGAGGGTCTTAAAACCCCAATGCACAACACTCATCCAACACCTATGGCCCTTTCATCAAACACACACACACATTCCACACTTTGCATACAGTAAGGGCTATTCACCTATGGGAGGCACATCAGGCAAGACCATGGCTGCATACAGTAAGGGCTATTCACCTATGGGAGGCACATCAGGCAAGACCATGGCTGCATATTGTAAGGGCTATTCACCTATGGGAGGCACATCAGGCAAGACCATGGCTGTATATTGACTCAGATGCTGTCCTTTTTCTTGCAGGCTAAGCTGGCTCATAATCGGAGACAGCAGCAACGGACGGGTGGAGGGCGGCTTCAGCTGCAACCCCTCAGCGATCTGGAGGAGCGCGTCCACAGGATTGTGGCAAGCCGGGTGATCGGTCCCGTCGCCACTGGAGACGCCGACCCCGTTGTGGACAGCAATGGTAAGGTCATCACCTTTTTGTCCTCTGTCCTTCCACTTGTCCCTCACAATACCAGCCTTTGACACTTTCAATCCAACTTGCTAACTCGCTGCACTTATTCCTCCCTTACTGCCACCCTGTCCTCACGCTAAAGCCACTCTTGTACCTCCCTGCTTTCAGATGGTGATTCACCAGCTGAGGAGATGGTCCCTGAAGCTGCCACTGGGAGTGATGCTGCAGCTGAGGAGGAAGAGGAAGCCGGAGCATCAGTGCCACCCTCTCCCGAGGAAGCCCATGGCCACACTGGGAACACGCCTTCCCCGGAGGGGAGCAGGGGGGAAGGGGCTGATGATGGTGAAGTTCCAGGACCCAGCGGGCTGCAGCAACGCCATGGGGGGGGGGAGGGAAGAACGGGGGAGCAGGGGGGAAGGGGCTGATGATGGTGAAGTTCCAGGACCCAGCGGGCTGCAGCAACGCCATGGGGGGGGGAGGGAAGAACGGGAGCCTTCTCCCCAGAGGGAGAGTATGCCAGACACTCCTAATGCAATGGACGCAGAGGAGGAGCGGCTGATTGCAGAAATGAACAGCCAGGCGGTGGTCATGCACACTGAGCTCATGGGTGCAGTGGGAAGGGTGCCCGAATGCATTGAGGCACTGGCAAGGAGTGTGGAGCACTTCGCTGTAGCACAGGCGGATGCCACACTAAAGCTTACTGCTGCAATTCAGTCACTGGCTGCCAGGAACCCATCTGAGCCTGCTCTCATGCAGACTCAGATTGAGGCCACGCGAGCACTGACTGCTGCCATCCTCGATGGTTCGTGCACATGTCCCCGGGGCTGTCACCGCGCCGCAGCAGGCCAGCAATCTGTTCTCAGGCAAATTGCTCCGGATGCTGAAGTGCTGCCCCGTGGGAGTGCCAGTGTGTCGGGCGAGCAGGGAGTTGCTGTCCTCTCTCACGATGACAGCATTCCTGCTGCCAACACTGTCACTTCTCCACTGCACTTGCCACCGCCTGTAGGACAGACTGCTGCCGCCCATGCAGAGTTGGTGCAGTCTGCAGCCGGGCCCTCCAGGCCCAGAAGTGGTCGAGGCCGTCCTTCAGGGGCATCTGCAGTGTCAGGGTCTGACAAGCAGCAGCCTTCCACCAGCCTTGCTGCAGCCACTGAGGTCCCATTACGGAGGAGCAGTAGGGTTAGAAGGGGGGAAGTGCGCAAGGGAAGGAGATCACCCTCGAAGGGCAAAAAGTAGGAGGTGTGCCAAAATGCTGGTCATTTTTTTATTAAAGGTCGAGGTTCATGGCCCAACTTTTGTTTAGTGTTTTGGACATTATCTCCAGGTTGTGAGAACCAGTTATGTTATTGACTGTTTTTTTGTGTTTATTTCTATGAGTTTGTCATGAGGAATTGACACACACAGAGTTTGTACAATAAATAAGTTTCTGTATTCAAAATATACATGGCTGGTGGTTGGAATTATTGGTGCCTTGGCCGGCTTAGGGGTTGCGTGCTGGGTTGATTCGTGTTTGTAGCACTGGCAGGGGCCCTAGAAGCGGCTTGCTATTAGTCGTTGACGGACGGCCCTTGCAGTTTGACCATTGTGGGCCGCCCTCCTGCCTTGGTGCTGCTGTTGATCATCGTCCTCGGCCTGTTCCTCCTCTTCCTCCTCCTCCTCTTGTGGTGCTGCAAGGCCTGGTGGCATTGGCTGCGTCCTGAGGATTGCCATGTTGTGCAACATGCAGCACACCACTACGAATTTGGAAACTTGCTCAGGCGAGTACTGCAGGGCTCCTCCGGAATGGTCCAGACAGCGGAATCGTTGTTTGAGCACGCCGATTGTGCGCTCAATAATGTTCCTCGTTGCTTGTTGGCTTTCCTGGTACCGCAGCTCAGCAGGGGTGTTTGGCGCACGGAGCGGTGTCATCAGCCAGGTGCTCAATGCGTACCCCTTGTCCCCCAGAAGCCAACCAACTGGCTGATGCGGTGCCTCGAAAATTTCTGCCACAGTACTCTGGCGCAGGATGAAAGCATCGTGGCAGCTGCCCGGATAGTGGGCATTGACAGCGAGAATCACCTGTCTGTGGTCACAGACCAACTGCACATTCAAGGAATGGAACCCCTTTCTGTTCCGGAACTCCTCTGCATTCTCTCGCGGAGCATGCAAAGCCACATGCGTGCAGTCAATGGCGCCCTGCACCATGGGGAAGCCCGCTACCCTCGCAAAGCCCATAGCACGGTCATGCTGCTTGTCTGGGGTCATAGGGAAGGAGATGAAGTCTCGTCTCCTTGTGAAGAGGGCATTGGTGACCTGCCGGATGCAGCGATGCACCGCAAACTGGGAGATATTGGCGAGGTCCCCAACAGCAGCTTGGAATGAGCCAGTGGCGTAGAAGTTCAAGGCCACTGTGACCTTCACTGCCACCGACAGAGACGTCCTGGACCTCAGCTGAGGCTGCAGATCTGGCTGCAGCAGGTGGCAGAGCTCAGTGACCACCTCCTTGCTGAATCGCAGCCTTCGCAAACACAGCTCCTCGGACATGTGGATGTAGGAGAGCTGTTCACGATATACCCTGGGAGGGTAAGCTCTCCTGTACATGCGCCTGATGGGCCTCCTCCGTCTGGCCATCATTGCCACTCTCTGTCTGCGTCTCACTCTGCTCCGATTGAGCTGGAGCAGGACGACGCCCCCAATCATTGCAGCCCCCATCTTCTCTTTGCCAGAAAAGTAATGAGGTACAGCAACGAAAGTAGCAGCAAAGTTAGGATGAACTAGGCAAAACTACCTCACAAAGCGTTGAGTCAATGTAGAAGTCTCTCTCTCTCTCTCTCCGAATCTCTCTCTCTCTCTCAGAACGAGTGGTGCATAAATGTCGACCACAGAAAAAGACAGGAAGAGGCCCCCTTTAAATAGCGCCCCCCCCAGCCCCAGACCGATTGATAACGTTCCAGTCTTCCGGTCGTTGGAAGCGCCAGGCGGTAAGGCAGGGGGCGCCACTCAATTTCCGCTCCGGGGCGCCCCAAGGGCGTTGCACCACGGACTGACGTCACAATCTGCGCGCGCAGGTGGTCGCAGCGGTAAGTTTTAGCGCCGCCGCACAATCTCAAGTTAAGTTCTCGAGCGGCGCAAACAGCGCTGCGCCCGGGCGTTAGCGCCTTAACGCCCCATTAGCGCCCATTTAAGGCGCTAACGGGAGGCGCAACCAACTGAATTTTTACCCCTTGGTGTCTGTGCAATTTAAACACATTAGATTTGCCTCAGATTCAGTTTATCATAATAAATGGGGATAAGTAAACACTCACCTGTTAATAAGGCACGTCTTCCCCACATATAGGTCCCCAACCACCACCACCTTTGACATTTTGAGTCTGTAGGGGCAACGACATAACAAAGCTTCACTGTTATGTGAAGTAGCTTTTGTTCCTGCTTGCGCCTTCCATTCTTTATCCCTGGTCTACTTTACGCCCTCCTTCCTTGCACTTCACCCACCCATTCGACCCCTCCGCCTTAGCACATCTCCCTACATCTTCAAAAAGGTTTCCAGAACACCTACTTCTTCAATTGTGCCTTTAGGCATCCCCCTAGTTCCTGCTCAGCTCAACCCCCACTTTATGAAGCACCCTGGGACTAAAGGTCCTATACAAGTGTAAGGTATTAGTATTAATATTAATATTTTTAGCAAAAGTGCCATAAGCATAAACATGCCCAAATATTGATAAAAGTACTCCTAAATTAACTTTACACAAGTAATGTGCTTCATTTCAATGCCAAACAGTTCATGGGAAAAGAAAGAAAACTCAGACAGTGATGCTATCAGTAGTGAACAGTGACTCTGGTACTTACTGTCCCATTTCTGCTTTTAGCTCGAAAATTTCATTCACTTTGCTTCCAATTTTCACCCTTCCCTCGCCTTCACATGGTCCATCTCTGACTCTTCCCTTCCCTTCCTCGACTTCTCTGTCTCCATCTCTGGGGATAGGCTATTGACAAACATTCACTATAAGCCCACTGACTCTCACAGCTACCTGGTCTACACTTCCTCCCACCCCGCTTCCTGTAAAGATTCTATTCCATTCTCCCAGTTTCTCCGTCTCCGCCGCATCTGCTCTGACGATGCCACCTTCCATACTAGTGCTTCCGACATGTCTTCCTTTTTCCTCAGCCGAGGATTCCCCTCTACCGTGGTTAACATGGCCCTTGACCGTGTCCGTTCTATTTCCCGCACTTCTATCTCACCCCTTCCCCTCCCTCCCGCAACCACGATAGGGTTCCCCTTGTCCTCACCTTTCACCCCACCAGCCTCCACATTCAACGGATCATCCTCTGCCATTTCTGCCACCTCCAGCGAGATTCCACCACCAAACACATCTTCCCCTCACCTCCCCTTTCAGCATTCTGAAGGGACCGCTCTCTCTGCGACTTCCTGGTCCACTCCTCTATCACCCCCAACACCCCTTCCCCTTCGCCCGGCACCTTCCCGTGCAAGCGCAGGAGATGCAACCCATGCCCTTTTACCTCCCCCCTTCCCACTGTCCAGGGCCCCAAACACTCCTTCCAAGTGAAACAGCGATTTACTTGTACTTCCTGCAATTTAGTATACTGTATTCGCTGCTCACAATGCGGTCTCCTCTACACTGGGGAGAACAAACGCAGATTGGGTGACCGCTTTGCGGAACACCTCCGTTAAGTCCGTAAGGGTGACTCTGAGCTTCCGGTCACCTGTCACTTTAATTCTCCGCTTCACTCCCACTCTGACCTCTCTGTCCTCGGCCTCTTACACTTTTCCAATTAAGCCCAACATAAGCTCGAGGAACAGCACCTCATCTTTCAATTAGGCACTTTACAGCCTTCTGGACTCAACATCGAGTTCAACAATTTCAGACTATAACCTCTGCCCCTATCATTATTTTTTTCTCTCTCTCTGACATGGCAGCTGTCGATCATTCTGCCATTGTCATTTACACTTCATCTAGTCATCTTTTGTTTCTTAATTTGTCCCATTACCATCTCCTTTTGCCTTGCACCATCATCCCTTTTGTCTCTTAATCTCTCCTGCCTTCCATCCTATCACAGACCTTCCCTTTTGTTCTTTCCTCCCCTCCCCCCTTTCCCTGCCCCACACTTTCTTAAAACCTGTCACATCTCCAAATTTTTCCAGTTCTGATGAAGGGTCATCGACCTGAAACGTTAACTCTGTTTCTCTCGCTACAGATGCTGCCTGACCTGCTGAGTATTTCCAGCATTTTCTGTTTTTATTTCTGCTTTTAGCTGTTACTTTTGGTTATTTTGGTGGTAATTTGGTAACCCTACTTCTGGTAGGGTTACCACAAGCTCAATTTGTGGTAAGGAATCAGATAGAGCCATAACGCATTACCACGAATTGAACCATGTTTAATTTTGAAAGGGTGACCGGTTTCCAGGTCGACAGAAACAGGAACTGGGCAGAGAATGAAAGATAATTCTCTTGTATTTAAGAATGAAGTTCAATTAGAAAAAAAAGGACAAGTAAAAATTTTGAGCTTTTTGCACAGTTAGACATCTTTATCGAGAAAGTGAGACATCAGTGTAAGGATCTTTCACAAGGGGAGCTTCTGAACAGTCAGAGAGAAGACACTTACATCTCATCAGTAGGGCTGGATTCACACCCAGATCCCAGGGTGAAAGGACAGTTTGCTAACTCAGTAGACCACTCATCCCTCCATTAAAGGTTTCTAAAAAAAGTGAGAATTTTCTCAAGACACAACAGATACTTTGAAAGTTGATGCTGTTAAGCATAGAATGATGCAGCACAGAAGGAGGCCATTCAGCCCATCGTGCCTGTGCCGGCTCTTTTAAAGAGCTCTTGAATTAGTTCCACTCCCCCTGCTCTTTCCCCATAGACCTGCAATTTTTTCCTTTTCAAGTATATATCCAATTCAGCATAATAAAAACAGCATTCCTGAATAAATAACCCAGTCACATTATCTTCTCAGTATAATGTCATAAGTGTCTCAGCCTTTAAAGTAACTTGATATTGGTTACTCAACTCAAATAAAGCTCCCATTTATTCAGTAGAGTAATTGTTGAGCAGGTAATGCCTGCAAAGATTAAAAGAAAAGAGTAATCCATCAACTAGCCCGTTTCCTTGAACTCAGGCTACATGAGTCAACAGAAGGAACGCTGTATCTCTTAATTAAATTATCCTCTAAAAAAGTCTGATTGAGCCAAGTCTCGGATACCTTTCACTGCATGTCTCAGATTACTCACCCAACATTTCTGGTTTGTCGTTCTTGGCAGGCATGTTTAACTTGAACATGGAACTGATCTTTAAACTGGAGACAGGCTTCAGGTCTGTAACACTGCAGCAAGATTAAAAACAAATTATTGTCACAGAGTGTCCAGTCAAGTAAGGTCTGTGTGTTTACATGAATGGCTTCAGCAGAGAGCACCTCGATTCAGATTATTCCGCAAGGTTATTTCTAACATTACCGACCCCTGCCCAGCTACTGTAATGGAACACTGGCGTGAGCAACCCAATTTGAACCCCTATTCTTCTCCAACCCCATGGGGCAGTAGTGTAAAACGTCAACCCCATGCACTGGACCAGGAGATAGAATTCAGTGCACATCATTCCAAATGGAATGCTTTTAATGAAGAAAGACTGTCTTGATCATCCCATGTTACCATCTGAAGGAGGATAGCAAACAGTTGCAAGGCAGTAAAAGGGGACTAAAACAGGGCTAAAGCATATCTTTAATACCAGAAAAATAATGTGGACTCTCAAAAAGCAGTCATAACCAGTGATGGCTGACTGAGATGATTGGGTCAATCGTAGCCCCACCTGCCTGGCAGGAATGGTGCAGATTGGGGGTGGTGGCGGGGGGTGGGGTGGTGGCGGGGGGTGGGGTGGGGCGGGGGGGGTTCTTGCCATGTTGCTGATGCGTTCCCCGCTTCTCACCATTTTTACTCACCCGACATCAGGCACGGGAAGGCCACCCACCCCAGGGGAGTGGGGGGCCTAATTTAAATGGCAGTGTTGCGTCCTGATGACTTAATGCAATTGAAATGACGGGGACCACTTTGCCTATCTGCGTACAATTGCTGTTGTCTTTGTGCGCTCTGCTGACATGTAGATTAGGCTTAGAGCAATGATATTTCCCACTGGAACATGCTTTCAGATTTCTTGCGAGTCACAAATTTAACTGAATAGTTCGGAAGCAGAACAGCCACCTACCAGAGAATCAGGCGACTTTCCTCATATTCGACTTGCGGCTTTCAACTGTTAAATTCACTTTATGTGAAAAACAAGAAGGGTTTGCTCTCATGGGTCATGCACCACTCCTTGACTAAACCCACTGCCAACTCATTCCTGAGCTTCTGCTAATGCCATTCCAATTACTGACCTTTAGGAGGAGTGTAAGAACAGCCTGAGCTGACCTCTCTCTCACCACTCCCTTCCCTCCTCTGTATTCCATTTGATGCCTATCTTGCTGATAGCCCAGATGAGATCATAAATGGATCAAAGCCCGCATTTTAACAACATAAGGAAGTCCTGAGAAAGAAAACGCCACTGAGAAGAACTTGAATGTGAAATACAGACATTCCTGTGTGTGAGAGAGAAAGAAGCCACAGACACTTTGAGGAGAATTGTAATCTGGAGGAGCTCGTGGGTTTGGGTGTGGGTGGGGGGGTTAAAACCAGTAAAAATGTCAGCGTGTCGGGAAACCGGCTCCAACGCACCGACTTCCAAGTTTAACTCATAAGAACATAAGAACATAAGAAATAGGAGCAGGAGTAGGCCAATCGGCCCCTCGAGCCTGCTCCGCCATTCAATAAGATCATGGCTGATCTGATCCTCGAGCGCATTACGCTGCTTGTGCGCAACTCCCTAGGGAGAGGCAGGTTTCCTATTTACATATGTTAATTGCTCAATTAGAGCGATATTTCAACTCACTTTCAAATTTAACGTTGCATCCATGGATTTCCCAGGCTTCCAGAAACGCGCCAGTGAAGGCAAGGCGAGAACTCAATGGCAATTGAGGGGGCTGAATCATTCTCATGGAAATACTGCAATAAACACAGAGTATGTCACAGCTGTGTTCCTACCTGCTAGTGGGAAAGGGTTTGCTCATAGTACTTTTGCTGAGAGGTTACTTTCTACACTTTGGAGGTTTTCTCAATCACATCTGGAAGGGTGGCGCTTTGGTTGCCTTAGATTGGACCTCGAATGGGGAGTAATATGACCAGCACCAGCACCAGCCTGGTGTTCAGAGACGTGTCGCTGGACAGCAGAGAGGGCAGCAGCAGAGAGGGGAGCTGCAGAGAGGGCAGCAGCAGAGAGGGGAGCTGCAGAGGGGTGTAGCTCGCAGGAGGCACTACCCACAATACAGGGTGTTGAGCATCCCTGATTATAATCGCTCCACCATTGGTGGCCTTGCCTTCTGTTGCCTAGGCCCTAAGCTCTGGAGTTCCCTGCCTAAACCTCTCCGCCTCGCTACCTCTCTTTCCTCCTTTAAGACGCTCCATAAAACCTACCTCTTTGTCAAACTTTTGGTCACCTGCCCTAATTTCCATTTACGTGGCTCAGTGTCAAATTTTTTTGTCTTATAATACTCCTGTGAAGTGCCTTACTACGTTTTACTACGTTAAAGGCGCTATATAAATACAAGTTGTTGTTGTAGTTGGTGTACAGCCAGATGCTGAGTTTCCTCGACATGTTTGAACAGCAGTCTCTCAGGAGGCTCAGGTTGTCGCATCAGGTGGTGGCAGACATCTACACAGCCTCCTAGAAGAAGACCTACTCCCTGCTGGACCTGGTGCCCATGCATTACCATTGGCTGTCAAAGTCACCACTGCCCTCATCGTTTTTGGCTCCGAATCCTTCCAGGGCTCTGCTGGAGGCATATCCAGGATCTCCCAGTCGGCCACCCACAAATGCATAAGATGGATGACTGATGGCTTGTTTGCCAGGGCTGGCAAGTATGTGAGCTTCGCCTTTGATGACACCAGTCAGAATGACCGGGCGCTCAGATTTGCGGCTCTGGCTGGCTTCCCACAGCTGCAGGGCGTCATCGACTGCACACACAGGACAATCAGGGCACCCACAAATCAACCAGGAGTATTCGTCAACCGCAAGGGCTTCCACTCCATCAATGTGCAGCTGGGGTGCAACTACAAAAAGATATTTCTGCAGGTGTGCGCATGATTCCCGGGGAGCAACGTTCCCTATAAGGCTCTCTGCTGGTCCCGCGCAGCCCCTTAAAGGGGTTACGCACCAAAAGAAATAAGAGGGAACATTGCCGGAGAACTGCCATGATGCTTTCATCCTGCGGCAGTCCAAGCTCCCTGACGTCTTCGGACCTGCAACCAGATTTAAGGAGTGGCTGCTAGGAGACAAGGAATACCCACTTCAATCTTGGCTGATGACACCCATCAGAAACCCAACCAACGAAGCCCAAGAGTGCTATAATGATTGCTATATGACCACCAGATATGTGGTCGAACATGCCATTGGCATGCTGAAGATGCGCTTCAGGTGCCTAGACAGATCGGGAGGTGTCCTTCAGTACGCACTAGCCAGGGTCTCCAGAATGGTCGTGGTGTGATGAGCTCTGCACAACATTGCGCAGCCACGAGGTTTGGACCTGCAGGAGGAACAAGGCGAAGAGCTCAGATCCTCCTCAAATAGGGCAACACGGTGGCATAGTGGTTAGCACTGGTGCCTCACAGCGCCAGAGACCCGGGTTCGAATCTGACCTCGGGTGACTGTCTGTGTGGAGTTTGCACATTCTCCCCGTGTCTGCGTGGGTTTCCTCCGGGTGCTCCGGTTTCCTCCCACAGTCCAAAAATGTGTGGGTTAGGTTGATTTGGCTATGATAAATTGACCCTTAGTGTTAGGGGGAATTAAATATGTGGGGTTATGGGGATAGGATGGGATATGTTAGGGGGAATTAAATACGTGGGGTTACAGGGGTAGGGTGGGATATGTGTACTGTGGGGATTAAAGCAGCGACAGGGTACTGGATTTGGATGATCAGCCATGATCGTATTGAATGGCGGAGCAGGCTCGAAGGGCCGAATGGCCTACTCCTGCTCCTAGATTCTATGTTTCTATGTTTCTAAATCATTTGGGGGGAGGAGGAGGAAGAGGAGGAGGAGGAAGGTGATGAGGGCCATGCACCCCCAGCTGCTCACATTGCTGCCTGGGATGGACCCATGTCACACGCACATGCGATAGCCACTCTTCCCGCCCTAACCCCCGCCGCACCCACAATGCCACTGACACAAAGCAGTTCTGCAAACAACCAACCACCCCTTGAACATCCCTCGCATTGGTCCTCGTCTTCCCATTCATCATCAAACAAGTTAAAAGGTGACTTGCCACCCAGCAACCAAGAATAGACAAGACGGGAAAGTGGTGCAAAACAATAATATTTGTGTGACCTAACTTAACAACAAAACATTTTCTCAGACACCCATGTGCATACCCTTGTGCAACTACAAAGACTTACTCTTCCTTTTCCTAATACTCCTATGTGGTACAACCTTGTGGCTTGGAACAGAGGTAGAGGCAGGATGCTCAGATCTCTGCTATGACTGCTGAGATGCTCTTGGCCGATGTCCTCTGGGTTTTGGAGCCCGTGACGGCCCCACCAAAGACTGCTCCATCTGTACCTGTGCAGGGGCAGACTCAGCCATCAGGAGAGGAGGCAGCTTGTTGGGTACTGACGGGGAGGTGGGGCGGTGGACATCGGGTGAAAATGCACAAAAAGAGTGTTAAACTGATCACATAAAGAGTATAAAACACCAATAACTAGCTGCGTTAAAGACATCCCCTTTCAAAACCACAAGAATTCACGTGAGAACTCAACAGATCCATTAACTTCACTTATGTCTATTTTCCAACTTTCTTATTGAACTGCTTGGAATACGCCTGACATGAATCTGTCATTCATGAAAGAAAGACTTATGAAATAATACTGAGTGGCCTGTGGGTGGCGCTGTCCAGGGAGAGTATAAATACTCGGGCACGGGCCCAGCTTGCGCAGGACATTCTTAACAGGAACTAGTGAAGGACACAACTAGACCTCCATGTTGTAAAACAGTTGATTAAAGCTTTGTTTAACGCTTAGACCAAGTGCCTAGTAGTTTTCTTACGTCAACGCCCACTACCAGTTCAGCTTTGAACCTTACCAACGACACAGAAAGCCTTTCAGGTGCTCTTGTGCGTGGCTGAAGAACAGTAGCAAAATGCAGACATGCAGGGAGGAATTGCCACTGCAGGACACACAACAGCCTGAACCACTAAACCAGAACCGACAGCCATTTCATTCCAGATCCAAAAGCTTAAGTCTCATCTAATCTTGTAGTGGATTCCTTGGCGACATGATCCATGGCAATCTGTTTTATTTCAGAAAGGGACAACACTTTGATCCCATGGCTTGCTTCTGATAAACTGTTTTTTATGCATCATTTCAATTATCACAGTGCTGCATATCACAGTCCTGCCTCTGCTGTCCTCCCTTTAACCACGGGAGGACTGCAGAGGGAGGACTGTGTAAATAAACACCTTTATACTGTACTATAATTACTGTGAATAGGGCAGTGTGGTGCACAAGGTGCTGTGTCATAGAATGGCAGGACATTGGTTAGTGCCAATGCTGAAGTTGAGTACAGGTCCCTATCTCCAATGGCCAGGGGCGCTGAAACTCCACTGATCTCCAGCACTTCCTCCTCTGCACTTGTAAGTTGTGAAATACGTAGAGGGCCATCTCCAGTTCTCTCCCTCGTCTTCTGCGCTCTCTTCTCCTGCAACGTGGGAAAGATCAGACCTATGAGTGAGTGTAATGGCATGTGTTCACCCGATGGATGCAGTGCATTTGGTGAGGGTGGCTATCAGGGAGAGGCATGACACTGCATAAGGATGAGGGTGAGTGGGAGTGATGGATGGACAGATGGGGATGTGAGGAAGTGCACAGAAAGAGAAGGATGGGTGGGCGTGCAAGATAAATGGGTGTGAGGAGTGATGTGATGGAGTAGGCTTGAGAAGGCAGAGTGAGGAATTGGGGTGGTGCGCACACCAGGACGTAGGTGAATGTGCAACTATACTCACCTTTCCTGACCAGGTTAGATCATTAAAGCGCTTCCTGCACGGAATCCATGAGCGTGGCACAATGCTCCTGTTGCTGACCTCCTGGGCCACATCCAGCCATGCCTTCTTGGTGTCAGCAGCAGGTTTCTTCCTGTAATGTTATTGGTGTTTTATACTCTTTATGTGATCAGTTTAACATTCTTTTTGTGCATTCTCAACTTCTCCTCTCCAGCACAATAACTTCTTCTCAATTTTATTAGTAGAAATTAATTTATTTTTTATTTTTACGTAATTGAAGTGCTTGCACTTCCCCACAAGGAGGAAGGAAAAAATAGAGATGCACACTCAGGTCATTCACAGGGCGATGCTGAGCACTTCTTCATAGGAAGCAAGGTCAGAGAGAGACATAAACATAGCTGGACAGGCGGGCTATTCTCATGCAGCCCCGAGGGGGCAATAATACAGTACCACTCTCATTTATCCTGTGGCCAGGTGAAGATGTGTGGCACAGGAAGATTTCATAGGAAGGCGAAAAGAAATATAAAATATAATAATTACTGTAAATAGAGGAGCATATTTAACAGGAGACCCAGCGCACTCAGTTGGCAGATGAGTCAGCACCCTGCTGTGAGCTCCCAATGAAAGGCGGGAGAGTAGCTTTTCTATCAGTCCCGAGAGCAGATTCTCAGCAAACGTTCTCAGCCTACTGAAAGTGTGAGATGAGCAAATCTAAATGCAGAGAATGAAAAACACAGTGCGAGGGGGAGAAAAGATATACATTGGGTTTTGGAGTGTAGAATAAAGGTTGCAGATTCTGAAAATGATGAACAGTTGCAACTCACTCAGGGCTCTTGGAATATGGACAGTGAGTTGAGAACCATCCTCAAAAATGATGAGTGTTTAGCTGACTTTGAGGGGTTTGAACATCTCTCTGTATTTCTTCAGAGTATGAGAAATTTGCAGGGATCCTTTCTGTAGTGTCAGATGAAGAGGTCCGAAACCGAAAGCATCCTTCGGTACTCTGGAGAATGGTAGACAGTGGTGTTCCCCAAGGGTCAGTGCTGGAGCCACTGCTTTTTTTGATATATATTAATGACCTGGATATTGGAATACAGAGTAGAATTTCTAAATTTGCCAATGACACCAAACTTGGAGGTGTGGCAAACAGTGAGGATGATACCAATCGACTGCAACAGGACATAGAAAGGCTAGCAGAATGGGCAGACAAGTGGCAGATGGAATTTAATACAGAGAAGTGTGAGGTGATGCATTTTGGCAGAAGGAACAGGGAGAGGCAATATATACTTAATGGCGCAGTTTTAAAGAGTGTGCAGGGACAGAGGGACCTGGGAGTTAATGTGCATAGGTCCCTGAAGGTGGCAGGGCATATTGAGAGAGTGGTTAGCAAAGCATATGAGATCTTGGGCTTCATAAATAGAGGTATTGAGTACAAAAGTAGAGAAGTTATGCTGAACCTTTATAAAGCGCTGGTTAGGCCACAACTAGAGTATTGCGTCCAGTTTTGGTCACCACACTTTAGGAAGGATGTGAAGGCCCTTGAGAGGGTGCAGAGGAGATTTACCAGAATGGTTCCGGGGATGGGGGATCTTAGCTACAAGGACAGGTTGGAGAAGCTGGATTTGTTTTCATTAGAGCAAAGGCGGTTGAGGGGTGATTTGATAGAGGTGTACAAAATTATGACGGGTTTGGATAGGCTAGACAGGGAAAGGCTATTCCCACTAGTTGATGGTACAAGGACTAAGGGACACAGATTTAAGGTTTTGGGCAAGAGATACAGGGGGGACGTGAGGAAAAACTTTTTTACGTAGCGAGTGGAATTCGCTGCCGGCGGAAGTGGTGGAAGCGGAGACACTCAGGGCTGGATTTTCTCAATGGAGACGTGTTGGAGGCGGGACTGCTGCTTGCCTGGTTTCAGTCCCGCCTCCATCAGCCTCTGGCCAACCAGCAGGGATCTTCCCCTGATTGACTTTGTTAAGCCCGCCCGGCGGGCTCAGCAGGCCAATTAGGTGGAAGTCAGTAATAACAACAGAAAACGCTGGAAAAACTCAGCAGGCCAGGCAGCATCCGTGGAGAGAGAAAGAGAGTTAACGTTTCAGGTCGATGACCTTTCGTCAGAACTGTGAAGAGCCGGAAATCAAATAGATTTAAGGCCAGAGTAAAGCTGGGAAAAGGGGGAGGGGTTAAAAGAACAAAGGGGGAGATGAAGAGACATTAAGAGACATTAAGAGATATGCAAGGCTAGAGGTGGTGTTAATGTGACAGATTAAGGCTGAAAGAAGTGTGAAATCCACTGGCAGAATGAAGGACAGCTGCCAGCTTCTAGGAGGAAAAAAAAGGTGGGGGGGGGGGCAAATAAAAGGGTGGAAAAAATAAAATATAAATGTGATTGGAGCTGAGGTTATGATCTAAAATTGTTGAACTCGATATTGAGTCCAGAGGGCTGTAGCGTGCCTAAACGAAAGATGAGGTGCTGTTCCTCGAGCTTACGCTGCGCTTCCGTGGAACAGTGTAATAGGCCGAGGACGGTGAGGTCAGAGTGGGAGTGAAGCGGTGAATTAAAGTGACAGGCCACCGGGAGCTCGGGGTCCCCCTTACGGACTGAACGGAGGTGTTCCGCAAAGCGGTCACCCAATCTGCGTTTGGTCTCCCCAATGTAGAGGAGACCACATCGTGAGCAGCGAATACAGTATACTAAATTGCAGGAAGTACAAGTAAATCGCTGTTTCACCTGGAAGGGGTGTTTGGGGCCCTGGACAGTGGGAAGAGGGGAGGTGTAAGGGCATGGGTTGCATCTCCTGCGCGTGCACGGGAGGTGGAAGTCAGTGACAGAGCACGTCAACGTATGACGTGTCATCTGTCAAGAATTTTTGAAAGAAGAAATGTCATCGTTTGACAGCTCTGTGAAGCTGTCAAACACTGACATTCTGTGTAGTTTGATGAGCCCTTGTGTTCAGGACTCATCAAACCTTTCCACTTTGTAGAAATCAGATGACTGTTGGATCGGAGGATCCAACAGCAAGTCTGTGATCTCTACAATGGAGATGTCGGGACTCCGGCTCCACAGCGGCTGAAGGCTGTAGGCAGAAACAAAGGTAAGTGAACATTTTCTAACACTTTACACTCACCTCTCATACTTACCACTCCACACTTGCACCCATCACTGACCTCTACATCGCACTTTCAGACCCCTCCGACCCCTGCAGACCTCCTACTCAGCTCCTACACCCTGCCAGGGTTCCCTGAGGTCGGGAAGCCTGCACTTTGGAACGAAAAATGGGGATAATCCTATTTTCTGCCTGTTAACTACCTGTTAACAGGTAGTTAATAGGCTTTCATCCCTTTCCCGCCTCGAGGAGACGCGACCCAGGGCAGGACAGCATCCCGCCTCCTGCCCCCAAATTCTGCAACTTTCCCGGCAGTCGCGCCTCCATACCCGCCTCCTCGGGGCTGAGAAAATCCAGCCCTCAATGTTTTCAAGGGGAGACTGGATAGGCACTTGAGGGAAATAAATTTGCAGGGCTACGGGGATAGAGCGGGGGAATGGGACTGACTGGATTGCTCTACAGAGAGCCAGCACGGACTCGATGGGCTGAATGACCTCCAGCTCTGCCGTATGACTATATGGGGGAAAAATTCAGTATCGCCCCGTTTGGGGTGCAATTATCGGCTGTGTGCAAAGTTTAGCGCCTGGCGCTAATTATCGCCTCTGACTGCAAACTTGGCTTCTATCGCCCCTGGAGGTGATTGGAGCGCTGAACCAGGCACTACACAGCTGTCTTAAGGCGCAAAGGCTGAGGAGCGAGGCGCTACCTCAGAGCGCTGGCAAAGCTCATGTGATGTCAGTCAGCAATGGAACACACACACAATGGCGCCGGCCAGTTCTTAAAGGGGAGGGTTGATCTTGCTCTCCATCCACATCCTGCTCATTGCAGCCTTGAATCTCGGCCTGGAGAGACCTGTACATCAAATCTGCTGGAAAGAACAATGGAGAGCACCAGGGAAAGAGCTCAGAGTGCAGCCCCCACAGTCTCTTCTAAATAGATGCAAGGAAGGGCAAATCAAAATTAACCTGCAAAGTGCTGCTCAGTACCCAAAACTCCTTCACACAGCGTTGAATCTCTCCAGAAGTCTCTCTCTCTCTCTCTCTCAGAATGCGTGGTGCAAAAATGTCACCAACAAAAAAAGGCAGGAAGCGTTCGCCTTTAAATAGCGCTCCCCCAGTCCCTTCCTGACTGCAAAATGCTCCCCTCAACCTGTCGTTGCTAGCGGCAGGCGGTAAGGCAGGGGGCGCCACTCAATATCCGCTCCGGGGCGCTACCGGGGCGTTGCGCACTCGACTGACGTCACGATCTGCCGGCGCAGGAGATCGTGGCGGTCGTGTTTAGCGCCGCTGCAAAATGTCTGGTCAATTTCGCGAGAGGTGCAGATATCACCGCGCCCGGGCGCTAGTTGCTTTGCGCCCCATTAACGCCCTCTTAAGGCGCTAACGGGAGGCGCAAACCAACTGAATTTTTCCCCTTATGACTCTACTGAAAAAGGTTAAATTCTGTGCCGCTTACCGTCTAATTCACAGCCAAATCATTCAATGACAGTACCGCAAAGAATTTATTCTCCAAGCTGTTCTGACCCATAATTGATTTTCCCATTAGGAAGAAAACAAAAAAGAAACCCACACATACAAAAGCTTTAAATCGCAGATGTGTGCCAATTGTTGTATGCTTGGCAGGAGTTGACGTGAAGAGTGGAGGATGCAGCAAAATACATAGTTGTGATTCTTGTTACAGAAAAATAAAGATAATCAGTGAGTGAGAGTAATTATGAGAGAATGAGAACCTCATTGACATATTCAGATAAGGATATAAATAGTAACAGAGAGAGAGACTAGACATCGGAACTCTGAGATGTGATCATTCTCATTGCTATCATCCCACCCACCTATAATTTTAATTTGCAATGAAGTTAAACTTGACCTGAGGATTTTTCCTTCACCTTTTCCTGCTGACAGGCATCTTGGCCACAAGTAAGGGTAAGGACGTTTCATTTAGTTGACATGTGGTTTGATGAAAACAGAGAACATAGGAACATGAGTAGGCCATTCAGCCCCTCGAGCCTGTTCCGCCATTCAATGAGATCATGGCTGATCTGCAACCTAACTCCATATACCCGCCTTTGCCCCATATCCCTTAATACCTTTGGTTAACAAAAATCTATCAATCTCAGATTTAAAATTAACAATTGATCTAGCATCAACTGCCGTTTGCAGAAGAGAGTTCCAAACTTCTACCAGCCTTTGTGTGTAGAAGTGTTTCCTAACTTCACTCCTGAAAGGCCTGGCTCTAATTTTTAGACTATGCCCCCTAGTCCTAGACTCCCCAACCAGCGGAAATAGTTTCTCTCTATCTACCTTATCTGTTCCCCTTAAACTCCGATCAGATCACCCCTTAACCTTCTAAATTCTAGGGAATACAACACTAATTTGTGTAATCTCTCCTCATAACTTAACCCTTGGAGTCAATATGCTTCACCATGTTAAATAGGGAATATTTCAGTACTAGATCTTTTTTATATGACTTTAGAAAGACAGAGCAATACAAATTAAAATTTGTATCATCAAGGGAGTTCTATTGACTGTGACAAAAGTGTTCAAAGATGATCCGGTTTTAAGGGGGTTGATTTTGGCGTGGAGCGATGATTGGGCAGGAGGTGGGCCTGCCTCACTCACCTGATGGCATCATTTAAACAGAAGAGGTGAGCTGCCAGCGCTAATCGTGCCGCTTATAGGCAACTCGTCATTTGGGCATGTAGGAAAGCTGACAAGGCAGATGCTCAGCGTAGCCCTTACAGCAGCACCTTAAAGTGGAGGGCTGGGGTTAAACAAAGTATCAGAGTTCAGTGGCAGTGAAATTTTAAGTTACGAGGAGAGATTACACAAATTAGTGTTGTATTCCCTAGAATTTAGAAGGTTAAGGGGTGATCTGATCGGAGTTTAAGGGGAACAGACAGGGTAGATAGAGAGAAACTATTTCCGCTGGTTGGGGAGTCTAGGGCTAGGGGGCATAGTCTAAAAATCAGAGCCAGACCTTTCAGGAGTGAAGTTAGAAAACACTTCTACACACAAAGGCTGGTAGAAGTTTGGAACTCTCTTCTGCAAACGGCACACGCAGCAGCAAGGAGAGGAATTCATGGAACTCTATAAGGATCAAAACACTCAAGAAACTGAAGAAGGAAACTGAGTGCAAGACCTGCCTCCAGCTTTCCCTGACTGCAGCTAGGGATTCCTTTAAATAGCACATGTAAGTAGTCGCCTCCCAATCTGCACCACCCCTGGTTTGTGGGTGGGTTCAGGAAGTAGCAGCGGCAGTGCTGATTGACAGGAAAATGGCATTGAGGGTCCCAACAACATCAGTGGTCCCATGTTTAAATATTTTAATTAGCCAATTACCAATGGCAGGCTGACCACTTAAATCGAGGTATGTATGAGAATCGGTAATGGACGGTGAGCCAGTGGACGTTTTCTCCCCTGATTTTTATCCCACTATCACCCCATTTACAGGGGTAAACAGGCAGTAGCAAGACAAATGTCGTCCCCAAGCTGTCTACATGAGAGCAGCTAGCCTATTTGATATTGATATCAGGTCGATACAGTGGCTTTGTTCTGATGGGATAATTGAATTAGTGGTCCCTAGAAAATAATGAGTATTTTATCTGCAGACTCTAATCAGACATTATGAATGGTTTCTGCTTCATTCAGATGTCAAAACCAAATGAACCATAAAATAGCATAATGATCTATTGGCTATTCATCCTGAAGTGGAGTTCACATATTAGTGCGCCACTAGCATTTCAAAAATGTGCTTGGCCTCTGTGAAGACAGAACAAAATAGTTCCTCTCAGTTATCGGTATCCTATGGAACCAAGAATCTGACTATTCCTGTCAAGAGGCAGGAAATGACTGCTTAGGCGGTAGACATCTCCTTAAAGTAATTTGTTGTGAGCAGAAGATAAATCTTGGTATCCAACTTGAAATGCACGGGAGGGAAATGCGTCTTCAGCGGTAGCTCAAAAAGGCCGGTATCGCATTGGCCGCACGTTATACACTGTGCCCTATATTCAGTTCCATTCATTTCAATGGCAGTCAACTGACGGCCCATGCGATACCGCCCATTCGTGCTACCGTCCAAGGCGAGTTTCTACCCCCACATGTCCACATTGTTGCAGTTAATCTCTAAATACCTTTCTCCAGACACTTTTCCTAATAGATTTTGGTCTAGGGCAAGACCCATGACTTTTGCCTTATGCCATACCCAAGTCTAATACTTTTACCTCATCACGATGAGGTCATCAAAATTTCAATTTTTAGAATAAGCAAGACACTGTCAATCACTGTAACAATCCCATGGGAAGTACAATAAGCATATTTGACACCCACCTGCGTTTGGAGTGGACACAGTCAGAGGGCTGGATTTTGAAACTGGGGTCGGGTTGGGGTCGTGAATCACACATTCTGACTTGTAAACCCGCCTCCATCAAGATGTGGCCAACCCACTGTATTTTCCCTTGATTGACCTTGTTGAGCCCACCTAGTGGGCTCAGCAGGCCAATTAAGGGCCACCCGGCAACAGGTGATGTCACAGATTGACATTTCATCTGTCAAGAGCTTTTGACAGATGAAATATCAACGTTTGACAGCTCTGTGAAGCTGTCAAACACTGACAATATGATTTCTAACTTCAGTCCTTCCTCTCAGGCTGAGTTAGAAATCATTCCAGCACAGAAAACAGAAGGCTGCAGTTTTTGACAGGACCACGGCTTTTCTGTTTTCTGTGCCGGTGAGATTTCTGACTCCCGAGAACTGAAGGGCTGACACCTGCAGGAGGAAGTTAAGGTAAGTAAAACTTTTTCCAACACTTAGCACTTACCTTACACACTTACCTCTGCACCCATCACTCACCTGCCCACCGGACATATCGACCCCTCCAACCCCTGCAGACCCACGGCCCGCCCCGATAACTTGGCGTGGTTGCCACCTGTCGGGAAGCCCACATTTCAGCAATGAAAATAGGGATTATCCAAAAAACTGCCTGTTAACTACCTGTTAACAGGCAGTTAATTGTCACTAATCCCTTCCCGCCTCGGGGAGTCGGGTCTCAGCACAGGTCGGGTACCCGCCGCCAGAGAAATTGGCATGGAGGCGGGTTGGAGGCGGGATGGGGTCGGGACCCCCGAATCTGCAACTTTAATCCCCCCCCCCCCCGCCTCCAAACCCGACTCCACGGGTCATTGAAAATCCAGCCCAGAGTTTCCAAGCCCCAGTCGTGATTTTTAGACATGGTTTAGAAGAACAACAAATTTCACAACAGTCCATACTGACAAAAGAGGGGAGATGTAGAATTCGCAATATATCGCGATTTTATAAATAAGGAGAAAACACATAGTTTCGTTCAAACAGCTTTATTTCAGCAGAATGCTGTCAGGTTTTCAAAGTGGACACAAGCAGCCTGTAAAATGGCCGCCGCACCTCGTGGCGGAACATTCTAGACTTTTCGACAGACAGACAAGATGGCGTTCCAATAAACATTTGTGCAAGATCGATTAAGATTCAGCACATTGAAGATAATACACGAGACATCATGGGTTTGCAGTATACACATAGATACTGAAATCGGTCTCCCGGGTACGAATAAAAGCTATTGTACCAAGTAATCAAGAGCCCATCCAAAGACATTAATATGTAAAATCCCAACGACTCTACGATGAGAGAGCCGTTAGCGGGTAGTTACAGAAAACACTTGGAAGCCCCAAAACCCCTCCAGGGAGAACACCGACCGATTTAACAATGGGAGAAAAATTAACAGGTACTCAGACATTTACGAGTAGCCCCGAAACCCATTAAAAACGGAGATCACCTATACAAGACATTTGAGCGCCAAACCCAAACAAAAGAAAAGGCATTAAGGTTGGGCGGGAAACGGAAGATTTTGTACTATAATTACAAGCTCCAACCGTCCATCTTTCTCTTATCCTCTTATCTTGCTGGTGTTCATCCTCGTGGCTGCTCCTGTGTTCTTGACTCGCCGTCTTGTTCCTGCTTGCCTGGTGTCTCTTTTAAAAGACTGTTGAACTTTGTGATCCGTTCGGATCTACCTCGTGTCGTGTCACGAAGACCTGTGTTGGTAACCGGCATCGGAACCAAAGGCCCGAGAAGAGATGAGATGAGATGAGAAGAGACGAAGACCATACTTATCGCCACGGTCAGTAAGCCCCGACCGCGCCTGTAGGTCGAATAGACATTTCTCCTTGCCAGGAAGACTTCTTTGAACTTTAAAGAACGGACCCCGGAAGATTCTTCTTTGAGATATTGACTGATCTGTGAAACCCATCAGGGCAGATCCTCATGACGGATACCGAGAGATTATTCTCTTAAGTGTTGACTGATACGTGAAACCAACCAACACAGATCTTCATAACAACAGACGTTCCAGCCTGCTAGCCGGAGCAGAAGCAAGTAAACAAGTGGGGCCAGGAGACCCCCTGATCGACACGTGGGTGCTGCGGTGAAAACATCCGATCAGCTATTCGGAATTTCTCCGAGTTATCACGAGTGGTGAGCATGAGTCTCGAATCCTACGAATCTAGCTAGGACAGATATTGATAGGGGAGGGTTTAAGTATTAAGGATACTTGTAATGTGTGCCCCCATTTACGGTGTGTCGTTCGTTCCTCGTTTCCCTAGAATTAGCTACATAACTGCGTGTAAGATTGTACTGTCATTAATCTGTGCTTATGACATGTATTTCGTAATCTTAAATATTATGCAATAAAGATTTTTCCATTTCGTACCATTCAACCGAGTCTACATGAGTTTCATCTCCATTACTGCTCTCGCATCTAAGTCCAGTGTCTAGAACCGTAAGGGCGAGTGATTCGAACCACTCACAGGTGTGTCTAGTGTTCCCAGACTGGCTGGAGACCAGAACAGGCAACAAGGCCTAAACCCGCACTGACATACAGGCTGCACAGAGCCGCGCGAATCTCACAGGCTGAGAGACACGCACGCAAACCCTTACAGAAAATGGCGACCGCGGCAGGACACTGGCAGCGAGAGGGTAGTGTGTTAGACTTTGGTGTGACTGTACAAAATGTTATGCAGGAAAAGATAGCAGATTATGTGTTCGGAAAGGTTAATCTAACTAAGAAATGGATAAGTGAATTGTTAGCGGATAAAAGTCCACTAGAGGCAGCCGAAAGGTGGACAGATAGTAAAGAACATAAAAAGACACTCGAGAAAGCAGTCTGGCTAATGTGTTACAAAAGGCAGGTCCAGATTTCAAACCAGGTCATTACAGCGCTAACAGCTCGAATCAGTCATTTAGAGGGAGAAATGGATGAGAAGGTCTCTGGAGGGGAATTGCTCATTAGGAATTTAAGTGCACTGCACCAAGAACGCCAGGAAATCTCCAGTCACCATAAAACAAGGATAGATTACCTCGAGTGCCAGGTCACTGAGGCAAAGTTAAATGAGGGCAGATTAAAGGAACGATGTGCCCGCCAAGCTGCCCAGATAAGAACTCAGGAAGAGAGCTTAACGGGGGTTAGGGCGGCATATAAGTTGGCCCTTGAGGATAAGTTTCAGGGAGCCGATCATAGCGCCTGCCAAAAGGAGATAGAGCACCTCAAAAAGGCCGTGAACAAAGCGCACGGCATGGTGTGCCTTATCAGTCCGTCAGCACACCAGCCGCTAGTAAAAGAGGAGTTTCAGAAGTCCCCACCAAGTAAAGCAGAGGAAGTATTAGCCACTGCGCCCTCCGCGCCACCCAACTATTCGGAAACCTGGGTAAGGGAGGAAGTAGTGGAAGAAACGAAAGAGCCCATTGAGAAAGAAGTGGAAAAGGGACCGTTGTATCCAGTAACGGGTATAAAAAGGGGCCCAAACAGAAACGGTGGGGAGGAACCAGGGGATCTCCTCGGCCAGCTTGTGTTGCCTCACAGCTCACACCAGCTGAGAGTTATGATAAATCATGTACGGAAGCTGACCGAGTTAGACGACCCTTCCGTACATTTCAGAGAAGTTGAGCAAACCGCAGCCATTAACGGCTGCGATGATGGGGAAACAGCAAAAATGCTGTTGTTTTCGTTAGGCAGTTCAATCCTTCAGTGTCTCTCGGGCGAGAGCAAGAGGGGAACCAAGACTTATGAGGCATTAAAGAATGAGGTCCTGGAAGTGTTGGGGGCGGACGATGAAGGTCCGTTTGCTAGAGTGGGACAGACAGTGCAGATGGAGGGAGAACCCCCGAAGGTTTTTGCCGACAGGCTGTGGCCAGTATATCAGCGCAGCTGTCTAGGTGCGCTAGAGCGCGACGATATGGACGGCGCCGGTTTAAATCATTGGCTTAGGTGCATAGTAGCCAACAGTTTACCAGCCGTCAGAGAGCAGGCAAAAGCATGGTTTGATCCCAATGACCCCAACATTACGGAAGAGTCGGTCTTGAATCGACTCACGTTAGGATATCGCAATATAAGGGGTATGGGAACACGTCCCCTTAAGGGAAAAGTACATGAGGTACGACCCGCAGCCCCGTATCAAAGGGAGTGGCATCAGGAGGGTAATCGCACCCCGCAGGCAAGTAATGCTTGTTACGGGTGTGGGAAGACAGGGCACTGGCGCAAGAACTGCAGGAACCCTTGGAAGGATTCCAGGGATAAAATTCCCGCAGCCCGAGCCCAGACGCCTGTCCCTGCTAGGGAAGCTAGTGCACCCACCCCTCCCGACGACCTCGAAGTAGTGTTGGGAGCCATGCGCAAATTATTGAGTGCACATGGAAAGGTGGCGGTTGCTACCGACCCCGTAGGTGCCGCAGGACCGTCTAATAGTACCCAATGACTAGAGCCCACGCAGCCTGCCTACCTGTGTCCTTTTAAAAGACACGCACAGGAGGGGGTCTGCGGTGAGGAGGCCAGGTTAAAAGAGCAGGCCTTGCGGGAGGAGAACGCCCGCTTAATAGGGAAAATAGATGGGCTGGAAGGGCAGCTTAGAGAGCAGGCCCTGCGGGAGGAGAACGCCCGATCAATGGGAAAGTTAGACGTGCTCAGGCTAGAAGCGCAGCTTAGTGAGATAAAAGCAGCCTACAGGGTAGCCAAGAGCCGGGAGTATGAGGATGTAAACCAGTGCAAACTGTACAAGCCAGGTGCGCAAGGGAAAACCACAGGGGTAAACCCCGCGAGTGGGGACGCGCAGCCCCAGGTAGGACCACAAGGCACACAGGCAGGCAAAGCAGCTTGCATCAGGGGAGGAGACATCCTGGAAGATCATGAAGCATTTTTGTGGGGTTGGGAGTCAGATGAGGGAGAATTCCGGGAACTCGAGTCAGATGAGGATAGTGATGAAGACGAGGGGGATTTGGGGAACGAAAGGGTCGCCCCCATTTTAGGTATAGGGAGGACACGGGCAGCAGATGGAGATCCACACAGGGTGGACACAGAGGCTGCAGGTCCCGAACACAGGAGGGAGGAGCTAGGGGAGGCGGAGCCAGCCGCTGTGAGACCACAGGGAGTGACGGTGAGAACCTCCGAGCCCGAGCCGCCCATTTTGAACGTCCCGCCCTCGGGGGAGGCAGGGATCGCGAGTGAAGGGCCGCCTGCTGGGCCGAGCAGGGCGGAGCCACAAGCTGCAAGTCCTGAGGTTAGGGAGGCGGAGTCAGCGGAGGCGGAGACAGCGACTGTGGTGGAACCACAGGTCGTCCCGGTGGAAGTCTCGGAACCCGGTCCGTCGGTCCTGGGGTTCATGCCCCCGACAACTCCTCGTAGGTCAGGTCGGATACCCCAGCCCAGGAAGATGTGGTCATGTCCCCAGACTGTCCCAAGGCGTAGACTCAAGGTTAAGGCAGCCCAGATACAGCCCGGTCCCATAGCAGCAGCTACAGGCTGCGGCAGCCCAGAGGAAGGGGTCAGTGCAGCAACAGGCTGCGGCAGATCAGAGGAAAAGGTCAGAGCCCTCCCACCGTCGGGAAGAGCTCGCAGCAGCCTTCTCAGAATTTAAAGGGGGCCGCCCTGAGAACGGGCGGCGCTGTACAGTAATAAGTTTAGGATAGGTTTCCAAGTATATAGTTTAAGGTTAAGAATAAGTTTATAGTTTTTAAATCAGGTTAAGTTTGTAGTTTAATTTTAACAGAAAATGATAAAATGATGGGAGTTTTAGATAGGTCTAGTTAAAGTTTATTCAGCGAACATTGAAGTTTACGTGAGGCGAGGTCAGGGGACCCGCTCACCCTTCACAAAAGCCAGAGACTCTTGCGAGGCTGGCTACCTCATTCTATCTGATCACAGGAACCAAGGAAGGATGGAACGAATTCTAGTATTGCTCGCGGCAATCGGATGTGGATTGGCCTATCGAGGCCGCACCAAGGATGTCGTGGTGTTTGGATGCTCCGGGGACACGGCCCCCATCGCGGTGGATGGGACCGGAAGACGGGAGGCTGAGGAGACCACCACCTATTTCCACAAGGGAAGGTGGCCAGGATGGCTGGGAACGAACTCGACTGAGTATTCTAGCACATCGGGGTTTGCCTACCAAGAGACTTCTTTAATGTGCCCCAAAGTAAGGATCATCGCACCCAGGATCAGCGTCACCGTCGGCAAACGGATTTGTTTGACTTGTAGTGGGAATGTCCCATTGAGCCGATGGTGGTGGCTGCGAAAGCTGAGCAAAACTATGAGGAACTCTTCGGTCGAGTGGGAACGACTGGGTAATAATACCCATCGGACAATTACGGGGACAAACGGACAAGTGAGATTCTGTTGGGACAAATGGTGGGAACCAGATGAGGGAATTTATGTATGCATGTGGGGGTCAAAATACGCTTGCCCCAAAGGCATATCCATATTTTTCATTAATCAATGGCAGGATAACGGACAGGGGATGAGGTGGGATGCGAGCACCAGGGGGTGCGGAGCCCCATACTCTTCGATCCCGGTAAATGCCACTGAGCTCATTACGCGCCCACGCAAAGCCCCGCCCACGATTCCGGTGGTTCTAGCTGAAGAGGAAGGGTGCCCTAAAACTAGTAAGGGACCCGGGAATGGTTTGGTACTGGTCCCCACAGACCAGATACTATTTCAGGGGGTACATTACGCGGTGGCCTCGGTGATTTTAAATCTCACCGAGGTGCGGTTACCAGAGTGGTGCCCCAAAAAGACGGAACAGTTGTATCAGGTCCTGTTGACCAAGATGTTCAGACAATTTTACGAATTCGATTTCGCGGAAATTGATAAAACAAGTTTGTACACCGCACCACATGAAGTTTTGGATCAAGTAGGGAGGCAAAGAAGGGGTGTAGTGAACGACGCGTTCACTGCTTTTAACACGGGTACATCTGTGGTCAACGCTCTAGACAGTGTGGAGCTGCAGACCCAGATTAATGGTTTAAAGACACAATTAAAAGACATTCTAACAGATGAGAACAAAGTGGTAGGGTCGGGTTTACACGAGGACCAAGCCATGACTCTCCATTTAAAGGAAATTATAGCAGAGTTAGAGAAACATGCAAAGACGGTAAATGCCCTGATTAGGGAAGATCGGAATGCATCCGATCAAGCTGCGCAGAACGAGGTGTGCGTGCTTTACGGGGCGTGGTTACTGGGCGAGGGCCGCAGTAATTTGGAGGATTTAAAACAAGGTTTGGTCCCGTCCTGGATAAGTAACAAACACCTGCGGGCGCTCCACCCTTTTCAGAACGCATTAAGTCCGTGCCAGCTCAGGCTAGCTTCAGAAGTTTACCCAGTCCCCGTGGACTGCGGACGATCAAACCATACTATCATGGGAATAGTATTACGTATGCCGGTTTTGGGCGACACAGCAAAGCCCGCCCCGGTGTATCGGGTAGAGAACATCGGTGTCATTCAGGGGGGAGCCCACATTCGCTATGCAGCGGTTCCACCTTACGTCATCCGCTGGGAGCAAACGATGACAGGTACAGATCTCTCTGGTTGTCGTGGCAGGGGAGCACACATAATACTGTGTCCCCAGCACTTGAATGCCTTTTTAACACCACAGTGCGGGTTCAGAACGGCTGGCGCCAAGTCCATGAATTGCACCATGGAGGCAATGGCACAAGATCATGTGCCTCCGCAGGTAGCATACATCGGGGGTGGAACATATTGTGTTACCACTGCAGCGCAACACTACCAGCATGGAAACCGTAGCCGGTGTCCGGTGAGTGACAGCAGTTTCTGTTTCAAACCCAGGGCGGAAGTTCAAGTAGCACAACAGCGAATTGTCCCAATCCCTGAACCATCCACTGTTCATCTAACAGTAAAAGAGAATTTCACCGACTTGCAGCGATTCGTCGCGCATTTCGGATACCTCATTCCCCCTCTCCCTGAACACCTCACCAAGCTTTTAAAAGCCGTCGCGGTGTCACAGAAACATTTTTACACATTAGAGCAGAAAACTGTCGAAATAGGGACAGACATTCTGGATATAGTAATTCCACCGTGGTGGAATCTGTTCACCAACATTGAAGTACCTTCATGGATCAGGATAGCCTCCCACATTTTAGTCGTATGCCAAGTTTTCATTGTAGTGTACCTATTGGTCGTACATTGTAAAAGAGACAAACGCCTCACCAAGCATGAAAACACGGGAGAGTGGCGAGAACGTTACGTGCGCGTGCACGATGAAAGCACCGTGTAATCGGAAAATGGCGTCACTCCCGCTCGCCACGTGCGCCGCGGAAGTTTGTACTCGATCATGATTTTTTTTAAAGACTGTAAATACGTTGGGAACTCGACATGTTTTAAGAGTTGGTGTTGATTATTTTGGTGATGGTGTTGTAGTTAAAA
Source organism: Squalus acanthias (assembly GCA_030390025.1). NCBI lineage: Eukaryota > Metazoa > Chordata > Chondrichthyes > Squaliformes > Squalidae > Squalus > Squalus acanthias. The sequence goes on along the minus strand of CM059437.1, from coordinate 51,085,816 downwards.
ATGATTGTTTGGTTTTGGGTTTTGTTTTTCCTTTCCCTGAATAAAAGATGAATATACAGGTGATACGAGAGGCATCGGCCTGATTACGCCGGGAAGGAAAACAAGTGGTGTAAGTTTAAAGGCAAATAATGCCTACGGTGCTATAAAATGTAATTTTCTTGGGAAATAAGGACGACACAAAGACCCTAGCTAGGTTAAGTTATGGGATTAATTTTCTGGATTCGGAGAAAATCGAGATAATATTGCTCACCACAATATTTTTGATACGATAAGCGGAGTTATTCGCATCAACAGGAGGGACTGTAGAATTCGCAATATATCGCGATTTTATAAATAAGGAGAAAACACATAGTTTCGTTCAAACAGCTTTATTTCAGCAGAATGCTGTCAGGTTTTCAAAGTGGACACAAGCAGCCTGTAAAATGGCCGCCGCACCTCGTGGCGGAACATTCTAGACTTTTCGACAGACAGACAAGATGGCGTTCCAATAAACATTTGTGCAAGATCGATTAAGATTCAGCACATTGAAGATAATACACGAGACATCATGGGTTTGCAGTATACACATAGATACTGAAATCGGTCTCCCGGGTACGAATAAAAGCTATTGTACCAAGTAATCAAGAGCCCATCCAAAGACATTAATATGTAAAATCCCAACGACTCTACGATGAGAGAGCCGTTAGCGGGTAGTTACAGAAAACACTTGGAAGCCCCAAAACCCCTCCAGGGAGAACACCGACCGATTTAACAATGGGAGAAAAATTAACAGGTACTCAGACATTTACGAGTAGCCCCGAAACCCATTAAAAACGGAGATCACCTATACAAGACATTTGAGCGCCAAACCCAAACAAAAGAAAAGGCATTAAGGTTGGGCGGGAAACGGAAGATTTTGTACTATAATTACAAGCTCCAACCGTCCATCTTTCTCTTATCCTCTTATCTTGCTGGTGTTCATCCTCGTGGCTGCTCCTGTGTTCTTGACTCGCCGTCTTGTTCCTGCTTGCCTGGTGTCTCTTTTAAAAGACTGTTGAACTTTGTGATCCGTTCGGATCTACCTCGTGTCGTGTCACGAAGACCTGTGTTGGTAACCGGCATCGGAACCAAAGGCCCGAGAAGAGATGAGATGAGATGAGAAGAGACGAAGACCATACTTATCGCCACGGTCAGTAAGCCCCGACCGCGCCTGTAGGTCGAATAGACATTTCTCCTTGCCAGGAAGACTTCTTTGAACTTTAAAGAACGGACCCCGGAAGATTCTTCTTTGAGATATTGACTGATCTGTGAAACCCATCAGGGCAGATCCTCATGACGGACACCGAGAGATTATTCTCTTAAGTGTTGACTGATACGTGAAACCAACCAACACAGATCTTCATAACAACAGACGTTCCAGCCTGCTAGCCGGAGCAGAAGCAAGTAAACAAGTGGGGCCAGGAGACCCCCTGATCGACACGTGGGTGCTGCGGTGAAAACATCCGATCAGCTATTCGGAATTTCTCCGAGTTATCACGAGTGGTGAGCATGAGTCTCGAATCCTACGAATCTAGCTAGGACAGATATTGATAGGGGAGGGTTTAAGTATTAAGGATACTTGTAATGTGTGCCCCCATTTACGGTGTGTCGTTCGTTCCTCGTTTCCCTAGAATTAGCTACATAACTGCGTGTAAGATTGTACTGTCATTAATCTGTGCTTATGACATGTATTTCGTAATCTTAAATATTATGCAATAAAGATTTTTCCATTTCGTACCATTCAACCGAGTCTACATGAGTTTCATCTCCATTACTGCTCTCGCATCTAAGTCCAGTGTCTAGAACCGTAAGGGCGAGTGATTCGAACCACTCACAGGTGTGTCTAGTGTTCCCAGACTGGCTGGAGACCAGAACAGGCAACAAGGCCTAAACCCGCACTGACATACAGGCTGCACAGAGCCGCGCGAATCTCACAGGCTGAGAGACACGCACGCAAACCCTTACAGAGATAAGGAAAAAAATTTTACGCAGCGAGTTTTATGATCTGTAATGCATTGCCTGAACGGATGGTGGAAGCAGAGTTAATACTAACTTTCACAAGGGAAATGAATATATACTTGAAAAGGAAAAAATTGCAGAGCTGTGGGAAAGAGCAGGGGAATGGGACTAATTGGATAGCTCTTTTGGCACAGGCACGATGGGCTGAATGGTCTCCTTCTGTGCTGTATCATTCTATATGTGAATTATTTCTCATGTCCCACTGCTTCAAGACAGGAATTCTCCTCATACCATGCTTGCATGAATTACGGCAACAAAATAGTTTTAAAATTAGAAATGTTGGTGACAGTTATGTGCTACACTACGCCTGGGTTACAGAAATACTACAGATAATCAACATAATATCATTTGTATGGGCAAGAATCACTGAGAAAACAAATATCTCTGCCCATGACATGTGTCATGCACAGCTCAGGCATGTGATTAATGCCTCCTCTAAGTGAAGCTGACTAAACAACTCATGAATGAGTAACTTTCAGCCTGAAATTACATCACTGGCTTTGTGGTGATTTATATAGTTTTTGCCAGGTGAATACTAGCTGCAAAGTCAATTTCACAATGAGCCCTGGAGACTCATGATTCACAATATTCTGAGCCCTGGGGACTCACGATTCACAATATCCTGAGCCCTGGGGACTCACGATTCACAATATTCTGAGCCCTGGGGACTCACCATTCACAATATCCTGAGCCCTGGGGACTCACGATTCACAATATCCTGAGCGCTGGGGACTCACGATTCACAATATCCTGAGCCCTGGGGACTCACGATTCACAATATCCTGAGCCCTGGGGACTCACGATTCACAATATCCTGAGCCCTGGGGACTCACGATTCACAATATTCTGAGCCCTGGAGACTCACGATTCACAATATCCTGAGCCCTGGGGACTCACGATTCACAATATTCTGAGCCCTGGTGACACACCATTCACAATATCCTGAGCCCTGGTGACTCACGATTCACAATATCCTGAGCCCTGGTGACTCACGATTCACAATATCCTGAGCCCTGGGGACTCACGATTCACAATATTCTGAGCCCTGGGGACTCACGATTCACAATATTCTGAGCCCTGGTGACACACCATTCACAATATTCTGAGCCCTGGTGACACACCATTCACAATATTCTGAGCCCTGGTGACACATGATTCACAATATCCTGAGCCCTGGTGACACATGATTCACAATATCCTGAGCCCTGGTGACACACGATTCACAATATCCTGAGCCCTGGGGACTCACGATTCACAATATTCTGAGCCCTGGTGACACACCATTCACAATATCCTGAGCCCTGGTGACACATGATTCACAATATCCTGAGCCCTGGTGACACACAATTAACAATATCCTGAGCCCTGGTGACTCACGATTCACAATATCCTGAGCCCTGGGGACTCACGATTCACAATATCCTGAGCCCTGGGGACTCACGATTCACAATATCCTGAGCCCTGCAGACACAGGGCTGGATTTTCTTTGACCCGTGGAGGTGGATTTGGAGGCGTGTGGGGGGTTAAAATTGCGAAAACTGGCGGTCCATCCCTCCTCCACGCAATTTTCATTAAATCGTGTCTGCTGGTCCCGACTCCGTCCCGCCTCTAAGAGGTGGGATAGGCTGTTAAGGCCCTTAACAAGCACTAAATTACCTCTATAATGCCATTTTGAAAGGCCTTTGTGATTTTAACCCTTTTTCTACGTGAAGCACGCCTGTTCTGAACCACGAATGTGAAACCTGGCGGGAGCACGGCTGGATGGCATATCTGGATGGATGAGGAGGAGACATATCTGGATGGATGGATGAGGAGAAGACATATCTGGGAGTGGTGGTGCAAAAATATCTGGGAGCAGACTTAGGGGCTGCTGCTGCTCATTTTGCATCCAGGTCCTCTCACAGCAAAGGCCAGGCAGTCTTTGCAGACCTTCAATGCAGCAGCAATGATGACATCATCAGAGGCGACTTTCAGACTGAAACCACTAATTGGTTCATGGGTTCCCACATGCTGGAACTCAATTGCCCAATTAGGTGAAAATCGCATCAATCTCTCACATCCAATTGCAGTCGGGTGGATAACACGAAAAGTGGATGACACGACCCCAACCCGCCCCAGTATCAAAATCCAGCCCACAGAATTCACAAAGAGCCCCCAGCCCGGCAGAGTATTTTTGTAACCGATGAAAATCTGTAGAAGATATTTATTGATGTCACAGGTGCTTGGAAGAAGTGGGACATGAGAAATAATTCCAACCTATAAGTGATTTCAAAATCAGCTGTGCTTGCAGTCTCTGTGTGAAGTGATTGAACAAGGGCTGGAATGCTCTTATCCATTCCAAAAGTGGATAGTTGGCAACTATGATGCATGTAGGCCTGTTATGTTCGGTTACACTCGCTGAGTATTAACTTCTGGTGGTGCAAAAGTGTGGCTGCATGAGTTCATATCTTGAGCCTGGTTCTCAACTGGTCACAGCTCTCCTATTGCCCTCTTCACCGCCCGCTCTGCCCCACCCAGCTATCTAACAGATTCTTACTACCTGTACTGTAAATCACTGCAAAATATTTCCATTTGCCTCCAGAAATAATGGCTGCCTGGAACGGAAAGGAAGCAAAGTCACGCAAACTGATTATGCCATTTCCAGTTTGTATCGTTTCAAACATTGCCCTTTTATACATTCCCTAATGCCACCAACGGTATTCATATCCATTAACAGATTAGATGTCTTGGGTAGGGTATGCACTTGCTGTAGGTGTCATGCGTTTCCTGTCACACTTCCTCCAGCACATTTTGTTGATAACAACTGCATTATTATAAAACAATTCACTGCATCTTACTTAGTGGGGATGATAAATTAATATGAATGAATCAATTATTTAACCCAGATCACTTCAGGGATTTTGGCCTTTCTACAAATGCGCTAATTCATATCTCTCACTGAGTCAACCTTAATACTCTGTTTACATTTTGATGTTGCCTCCACCAGCAGCAGTGCCAGTGCTATCGTATAAAGGAAGTATTTAGGCTCTGTGCTTCTGGAGGTCAAGTACCAGCGGCAGCAAACATAAATGCTGCCTCCGGCTGCCAATTCTTGTGGCTGCAGGCATTTAAGTTGCTAGTCTCGACAGACCTTCCCCACATCAATGAAGGTTTGTAGCCTGGCACTGAAAGTCGCAAACTCAACTTCTGAGCAACTGCACACGTACAAGGCTAAAGCAACTGCACAATTGCTGTAAAGCTTTTGTACCTGCACAGTTCCCCCAGCGTTGGAACCGACGCTCCTCGCAATTCAAAATGGGTAAATTCAGAACATCGGCAGCCCCATCACATTGTAGAATATAAATCCACCATCAACAACAGCAACAACTTGTATTTATATAGCATCTTTAACGTAGTAAAATGTCCCAAGGCACCGAGCAACATAAGGAGATATTCGGGCAGGTGACCAAAAGCTTGGTCAAAGAGGTAGGTTTTAAGGAGCGTCTTAAGGGAGGAAAGAGAGGTAGGGAGGCGGAGAGGTTTAGGGAGGGAATTCCAGAGCTTAGGGCCTTGGCAGCTGAAGGCACGGCCACCAATGGTGGAGCGAATAAAACCAGGGATGCTCAAGAGGCCAGAATTGGAGAAGCACGGATATGTCGGAGAGTTGTAGGGCTGGAGGAGATTACAGAGATAGGGAGGGGCAATGCCATGGAGGGATTTGAACACAGTAACTCAAAGCCTTCTCCCCCACTAATGTCATCAGCACTCACAGTTTAAACAAAAATAACTAGAATCAAACAAAAAGGGTGTTACATTTTCTGATAATTCTTTGTAATTGTTTGACTTTTCTCCCCCCAAAAAACTATTTCGTTATTATTGAACTTTACAAGAATGTACACACTCTGTTGAATCATGGTACAATACAGAGTAACAGTGTGCATGATGTTTTGTAGGTTTGGCTTTTAAAAGGGGTACTGATAGCAAGACTCCTTCTTAAAGCTTATAAAATAGGCCCAATGAAAATATTTTAAGTCATTGTTTTTAAAAAGCAATTTATTTACAGGATGAATGAACTTGGGGGGTTAATTTCCTGGAATTACATAGAATATACAGCACAGAAACAGGCCATTGGGCCCAACCAGTCCATGTCGACGTTAATGCTCCACTCGAGCCTCCTCCCATCCTTCCTCATCCAACTCTGTCAGCATAACCCACTATTCCCTTCACCCTCATAAATGTATCCATACTATTCCCCTTAAATGTATCTATACTATTCCCCTTAAATGTATCTATACTATTCCCCTTAAATGTATCCATACTATTCGCCTCACAGCGAGTTACATATTCTCACCACTCTTTGGGTAAAGAAGTTTCTCCTGAATTTCCCATTGGTTTTATTAGTGACTATCTTATATTGATGGCCTCTAGTTTTGCTCTTCCCACAAGTGGAAACTGTGTCTACTCTATCAAAACCGTTCATAATTTTTAATATCTCTATTAGGTCACCCTTCCCTTTTCAAGTAATACCTCACATTTATCTGTGTTGACGTTCACTTGCCAATTATATGCCCATTCTGCAAGTTTATTAATGTCTTCTTGTAATTTGGTGCAGTTCTCCTCAGTATTGACTATTCCCCCCCCCACCCTGAATTTGGTGTCATCCGCAAATTTAGAAATGGTGTCTTTAATTCCAAAGTCTAACGTCACCGGCCAGGTGGTATCCTGGCGGAGCGGATCGCCGCCCATTGGAGAACTTGCCCCATTTTGGTTCCATTGAAATCAGCAGGACAAAGATCGGCAGGTTCTATAAAGGCGTGTGGGGGGGCGGGGGGTGATCCACTCCCCAAGGTTACTGCCCAGGCAGCCAAGTTGAAAATGACCCCCCCGCCCCACCCCGTGATGTTTACAGTGGCAGCAGCAGTTCGCTGATATTTTACAAATGATCGACTCTGCTTCACAGAAAGCTAATTTGACCATCAAATGAAGCTTTTAAATAACACTTACTTGTAACGTTAAGTCATCTATCATCAAATTTCTCAAAAATAAATCTTGGTACACCCATCTATTTTTATAAAAGGAGTTTATGCTGCATTAGTAATGTAATTAAGTATGACGCTGTGTGAATGGGGTCAAGGTTAAGCTTTTCCTCAAATACTGACCCCTAAAACACAGGTAACTTGTGGCTTGGGGCCACATTTCGCTGGTGTTCAGACATTTACTGAAGAGTGTCAGGCAGATCCACAGTCGCGGGCAACACAGACCAGCAATGCCAATGTACCTAAATGCGAGGATTGTGAAAAGCTGACACCGTGGCTAAACATAACATACCTACATAACAACAGTGACTGGTTATAAAGTGATCTGAGGTGTCCTGAGGACGTGAAAGGCGCTATATAAATACAGGTTCTTTCTTTCAACTACGAGTGATAATAATGCACATCAGACAGACTGGTTTAAGGTATTGCATTTCTCTCCACCATCACTAGACCACAAGAGATACCAACAATTCCATTCTCCACTATGAGTTTGCCATGGATACAGAGTGGTTTGTAGGCATCTCCCAAACACTAGGCTACCAAACGTTAAACTGCTGGTAATTAATTCACCATACACGTCATCCTTCGCTGCTGCAGCTTCAGCTACTGCCCATCAGCATTGTGCGATATGGACACAAACATATTTAGACATTGAGGGGGTAATTGTAACCTAACCCGCCGGCAGGAACGGGGCGGATTCGGGTTGGACCCCCCGTTTTACACCCCGCCCGATTTTACGTTCCATTAATACTAAATAAGAACATAAGACGTAGGACGTAGGAGCAGGAGTAGGTCATTTGGCCCTTCGAGCCTGCTCCGCCATTCAATAAGATCATGGCTGATCTGATCTTGGCCTCAACTCCACTTCCCTGCCCGCTCCCCATAACCCTTGACTTCCTTACCTTTCAAAAATCTGTCTATCTCCACCTTAAATATATTCAATGACCCAGCCTCCACAGCTCTCTGGGGAAGAGAATTTCAAAGATTCACGACCCTCTGAGAGAAGAAATTCCTCCTCATTTCCATTTTAAAAGGGTGCCCCCTTATTCTGAAATTATGCCCCCTAGTTCTAGATTCCCCCATAAGGGGAAACATCCTCTCTGCATCTACCCTGTCAAGCCCCCTCAGAATCTTAAATGTTTCAATAAGATCCCCTCTCATTCTTCTAAACTCCAATGAAGAGTGCCCAACCTACTCATCCTTTCTTCATAAGACAACCCTTTCATCTCCGGAATCAACCTTGTGAACCTTCTCTGAACTGCCTCCAATGCAAGTATATCCTTCCTTAAATAAGGAGACTAAAACTGTACACAGTACTCCAGGTGTGGTCTCACCAATGCCCTGTACAGTTGTAACAGGACTTCCCTACGTTTATACTCCATTCCCTTTCCAATAAAGGCCAACATTCCATTTGCCTTCCTAATTACTTGCTGTACCTGCATGCTAACTTTTTGTGATTCATGTACAAGAACCCTCAGATCCCTCTGTACCACAGCATTTTGTAATCTCTCCCCATTTAAATAATAATTTGCTTTATTATTTTTCCTACCAAAATGGATAACATCGCATTTTCCCACATTATACTCCATCTGCCAGATTTTTTGCCCACTCACTTAGCCTATCTATATCCCTTTGGAGATTCTTTGCGTCCTCCACACAATTTGCTTTCCCACCTATCTTTGTATCATCAGCAAATTTGGCTGCATTACACTCGGTCCCTTCATCCAAGTCATTAATATAGATTGTAAATAGTTGAGGCCCCAGCACTGATCCCTGCGGCACCCCACTAGTTACGGTTTGCCAACCTGAAAATGACCCATTTATCCTGACTCTCTGTTTTCTGTTAGTTAGCCAATCCTCTATCCATGCTAATATATTACCCCCAACCCCGTGAGCTCTCATCTTGTGCAGTAACCTTTTATGTGGCACCTTATCGAATGCCTTCTGGAAATCCAAATGCATGACATCTACTGGTTCCCCTTTATCCACCCTGCTCGTTACATCCTCAAAGAACTCCAGCAAATTTGTCAAACATGATTTCCCTTTCATAAAACCATGCTGACTCTGCTTGACTATATTATGATTTTCTAAATGTCCTGCTACCACTTCCTTTATGATGGAGTCCAGCATTTTCCCAATGACAGACGTTAGGCTAACTGGTCGATAGTTGCCTGCTTTCTGTCTCCCTCCTTTCTTAAATAGGGGCGTTACATTTGCGGTTTTCCAGTCCGCTGGGACCTCTCCAGAATCCAGGGAATTTTGGTAGATTACAACCAATGCATCCACTATCTCTGCAGCCACCTCTTTTAAGACTCTAGAATGCAGGCCATCGGGTCCAGGGGACTTGTCCACCTTTAGTCCCATTAGTTTGCCTTGTACTTTCTCTCTAGTGATAGTGATTGTTTTAAGTTCCCCCCCGCCACCCCAATAGCCCCTTGATTATTCATTATTGGGATGCTTTTAGTGTCTTCTACCGTGAAGACCGATACAAAATATTTGTTCAAAGTCTCCGCCATTTCCCTATTTCCCATTATTAATTCCCCAGACTCATCCTCTAGGGGACTAACGTTTACTTTAACTACTCTCTTCCTTTTTATATACCTGGAGAAGCTCTTACTCTCTGTTTTTATATTTCTTGCTAGCTTACTCTCATAAGCTATCTTCTCTCTCTTTATCATTTTTTTAGTCGTCCTTTGCTGGTTTTTAAAAATTTCCCAATCCTCTGGCCTTCCACTATTCTTCGCAACATACTACCTACGTAATCTGGGGTTAAATCTGCACACGTACCATTGTGAAAAGGCATGTTTGCAATAGATAACAATAGTCAGAGACAGCTGTTCGGTGTGACTAATATCTGGATTGCAGTCCATAATCACGGCAAAATATCTTGCACTTTGGACTCATTTCACACAATTTCCAATCATCTCAATCAATTCGTTCTGAATATCCTTGGATAGATAATGGTCAACAATCGTCTTCCTCTTGATGCATCTAAGATGGCAGAGAGCTCAGTCTATGGTTTAAAATAAACGCCTGTGGTGCGCTATTCCTAAACAGACTCTCATTAGAATTTTTTTAATAAGAAATAATGTTTACCAGTGGAGGAGATTTCAAGAAAGAGAAAAGAGAGAGTATAAATTTAGCCTGAGGGTCCTACACCCAAAATGTTACAGTCTAGAAAATTTGTCACAATTGCTAAAAACAAAAATAAATAAATGAATGAAACTTATTTACCCTCTGTTACCACAGTGACTGTAACTTTTATATATAATGGGCCAAAAATTGCTGTAATGGCGAGTTTTGCCGGTGAATGATGTTAATTGGACTTTTATGCTCACCATTAATATCGCACTATATTTGCGCCGCAAATTGCTGGAACGTCGATCTGATAACGGTGCAGCGATGTCAACCTCCCAGAGATGTCGGGGAACATAGGGTCTAATGAGAGGGAAGAACTGAATGAAATCAGTATTTGTAGGGAAATGGTGTTAGGGAAATTGACGGGATTGAAGGCCGATAAATCCCCAGGGCCTGATAATCTACATCCTAGGGTACTTAAGGAAGTGGCCCTAGAAATAGTAGATGCATTGCTGGTCAACTTCCAAAATTCTATAGACTCTGGAACAGTTCCCATGGATTGGTGGGTAGCTAATGTAACCCCACTATTTAAAAAAGGCGGGGGAGAGAAAACAGGGAATTATAGACCGGTAAGCCTGACATCGGTAGTGGGGAAAATGCTAGAGTCCATTATAAAAGATGTAATAGCAGAGCACTTGGAAAACAGTGACAGGATCAGACAAAGCCAACATGGATTTACAAAAGGTAAATCATGCTTGACTAATCTACTGGAATTTTTTGAGGATGTAACTGGTAGAATAGATAAGGGAGAACCAGTGGGTGTGGTGTATTTGGACTTTCAGAAGGCTTTCGATAAGGTCCCGCATAAGAGATTAGCGTGCAAAGTTAAAGCACATGGGACTGGGGGTAAGGTACTGACTTGGATAGAGAACTGGTTGGCAGACAGGAAGCAAAGAGTTGGAATAAACGGGTCTTTTTCCGAGTGGCAGGCAGTGACTAGTGGGGTACCGCAGGGATCGGTGCTAGGACCCCAGTTATTCACAATATATATTAATGATCTAGACGAGGGAACTGGATGTAATATCTCCAAGTTTGCAGACGACACAAAGCTGGGTGGGCGTGTGTGCTGTGAAGAGGATGCAGAGAAACTCCAATATGATTTGGACAAGTTGGGTGATTGGGCAGATGCATGGCAGATGCAGTATAATGTGGATAAATGCGAGGTTATCCACTTTGGTGGCAAAAACAGGAAGGCAGATTATTATCTGAACGGCAATAGATTGGGAAAATAGGAAGTGCAAAGAGACCTGGGTGTCCTTGTGCACCAGTCGTTGAAGGTAAGCATGCAGGTGCAGCAGGCGGTTAAGAAGGCAAATGGTATGTTGGCCTTCATAGCGAGAGGATTTGAGTACAGGAGCAAGGATGTCTTGCTGCAGTTGTACAGGGCCTTGGTGAGACCACACCTTGAGTACTGTGTGCAGTTTTGGTCGCCTTATCTGAGGAAGGATGTTCTTGCCATGGAGGGAGTGCAGCGAAGATTCACCAGACTGATACCTGGGATGGCAGGAATGACGTATGAAGAGAAATTGGGACGATTGGGCTTGTATTCGCTAGAGTTTAGAAGAATGAGAGGGGATCTCATTGAAACTTATAAAATTCTAACAGGACTAGACAGACTAGATGCAGGAAGGATGTTCCCGATGGCGGGGGAGTCCAGAACCAGGGGTCACAGTCTAAGGATAAGGGGTAAGCCATTTAGGACTGAGATGAGGAGGAATTTCTTCACCCAGAGATTGTGAACCTGTGGAATTCTCTACCACAGAAGGCAGTTGAGGCCAATTCATTAAATATATTCAAGAAGGAGTTAGATATATTTCTTAAGGCTAAAGGGATCAAGGGATATGGGGAGAAAGCAGGGACAGGGTACTGAGTTTGGATGATCAGCCATGATCTCATTGAATGGCGGAGCAGGCTCGAGGGGTCGAATGCCTACTCCTGCTCCTATCTTCTATGTTTCTATGTTTCAACGTCACAGCTGGGACCTCGTGAAAGCCATGCCCAATGGCTTATCTCCTTAACCAATGAAAGAAAAGGATAGAGAAAGAAACAGAGCAAAAGACGGAGAAGGAAATAGGGAGAATTAGAGTCAAACAAAATGTAGAGACGGAAAGAGGAATAAAGAGAAGGAAAGAAAGAGAATGGATTAAGAGAGAGATTAATGGAGTCACTGAGAGCTGGGAAGCAGCGAGCACAGGAGGTTGTGCAGTACCCACTTCTCTGTAAACCCAACAACAACTGATTGTGAAAGCTGCTAAATCTGCAATTCTGACTCACTCCAGCATTCTGAATAATACCAGATCACTGCCAATGGGGCTCCGATGCCGGGGGTTGCATTCCGAGGAGCCGACCAATGGTGCGCACCGTGCAATTGCATTGGTTGCACAGTCTTAAAACCATTTAGTGGTCATTTAGCTGCCACCTGCCACAGCAAACAGCACCAAGAATCCAGGATAAATGCCTCCCCTCTCTCCCCTCAACACACACTGCCCTGCAACAAATTCCATGGCCGCGAAATTCGGCTCCTTTGCGCCTGCTGTTAGCGCCTCCAGGGGTGCTAATGGGGCACAGGTGAGCTAGTGTGGGCCATCGGAGGCCCTGCAGAGCTCGCAGCGCCCCTCCCTTTAACAGAAGGGGAGAGGCGCTGAAACATGTCAACGCTACGCGGAGCGGCTGCATAGCGCTCTGGCGCTACCACACTTTACGCCCTGGACACCGCCCCGAGAGGAACTGGAGCACCCGAGATAGCGCTCCGCTTCCTCGCCGGGGCGGTACTTCTGCGCTGGGCGCTAAATCTCCGGCGATAATTCGGTTACCGCCCCCAAACGGGGCATAACCGAATTTCGCCCCCCGTGTTTTCTAAATATACAGTTCTAAGAACATAAGGAAAAGATATAGATGAGAAAAGGCCATTCATTCCATCAAATTCGTCCTTCTTGTATCCTAACTCACCCAGCCTAGGGCCTTGACTTCCCCGAACGTCTTTTGACTCTACTAACACACCTGAAGATTCTAGCCAGTATAGAGACTGGCGATTCCACCAATGCAATTGAAGCAGCCTATTAACGTGGCTTCCCCCGGATAAACCTTTGTGCTTTAATGCCAATTACCCTATCAGTAGTTTCATCAGGAATTACCTTACATAATGCCCCTCTTGGTCTCATAAAGTTAAGGCCAAATGTGAGGGTGGGGGGAATCTGCCTATGCATCAATATACATATGATACAGCTTGTTTTTTTTTGCCAATTCTCCCTCTCATTTAATTCCACTCCCTTCCTTAAAAATAAGGATATTCAAGACAGAGATTTTTGAATATTATGGGAATCAAGGGATATGGGGATAGTGCAGGAAAGTGGAGATGAGGTAGAAGATTAGCCATGATCTTATTGAATGGCGGAGCATGCTTGAGGGGCCGAATGGCCTCCTCCTGCTCCTATTTCTTCTGTTCTTATTTCTTATGACTGATTGCAGTGGCCATGTTTTACTCCCTGCCTGTTGGTGAACCTACGCTGCTGTGTTAAGGTACAACACTGTGGTTGAGAGTATAAATGGGGTGTAACTCGAGCAATGCCCTAATTGACCCTAGCCCAGGCAAGGAAGGAAGTAAAATAGTGGCTGGACTGGGTTTCTGCCTTGATTTCTGATGTTTCCTTTGCTGAAGCCGACAGTTCATTAACATGTAACGTCTCCCATTGTAAGCAAGGCCAGAGTGAGAAGAGGCCATTGGATCCATCAAGCCCTCTCCATCCGAAGACCAGGTGTGATTATCGGATTGTGCAGTCCCCTCACACACTGTGAGGAACATCAAGTTCCTCGCCTAATTCCCTGAAAACAAAACAAGCAGTGCTATTCATGTCTATTACCCTCAATCCCCCTGATTAGCTGATATTGATTCAGCTCCTTTTAAAGGTGTTAATTGACCAGCAAACAACTACTTTCTCTGGGGGTCTGCACCACATCTCCATTACACACAGAATTAAAAAAAAAATTTTATTGGTTAAAAAAAAAACCACATTTGGTGCTCAATTTTTATTTTTCAAAAACTCAGGACACATCAGTCGAAAACCAGTTTGGTCTAAAATTGCGTGTGTGGCGAAGTGTAACATTTTGAAGGGGTCAGAACCAAGTTACACCACTTACCACTGTAGGCTAATAGTTTTGTGGTTGCTAGTGATAACTGCTTTGGAATGATAGGAATGTCGAGGGGGTGAGTAAAAGGAATCAGCAACTCCTGACTACCCATTTCAGTCTGACTGAGCCTTCAATCGAAATAAAATCAGTCAGTTATCCCCCCCCCTCAAACAAACAAACACAACGGCTGCACCATTCCCGTGTCAACTTTCAGCCGCATCCCTGATGACTGAAGCGCCCTGTAGCTGGCACTACCTGAGTTTCTAGTTGCCTTGGCTGGTGTTAACCCCAGCTGTCACCGTGCAACGTTTATATTCCAACCCATAACAGCCCGGCTCCTCGACCGAAAGCACGTCACCATGCAAACTGGAGCATTGGTGGGAGAGAAGGTAAAACTATTAAAAAGACAAGAGCATGACCTTGGGGAACCTGGAGATCACTCGGTCCCTGCTGACAGGTGGGGCGTGGAAGATACCGTTATTCATCCTTCTCCCCTCTGCGTGAAATTCCTCCGACTATTTCCTGCATTAAATCAAAGAATGGCTTCAGAGCAAGCAAGCAAAAAAAAATTATATATATATACACAGACTGACAGTATGGACCGCGATCAGAAGAGGCTGCGGATTACCAGGGGGCGGGGGGCACCCCAGCTCCCACCTTGCAAAGCCGGGACCACCTGTTAACTTTTTCCTGACCCGGGGGACATGAAATAACAATTGTGTGTGCGCAAGTCTCAGCACAGCACTCACCAGCTCTCAGCACATCCGCCTGTTGGCAGCTTCTATGGCAACCAGCGTCTCTCGCTTCTAACACTGACGTCAGGATAGGAGGGGCTTCTTTAAAGAAACTCTGGGGTTTTCTCATCGCCATCAAAAATCCTTCACTGGAGTATTCTACCACCCCCCTCAGTTTCTCCCATTTGGAGATTGCAGCATTGAATGATAAGATAAATTAAGATAACCAGCTTCATATCTTTTGAGCAAAAGCCACCTTGTCACTGAGTCCTGCCCTGCAATATCTGGAGAAAGGTTGCACTGCTGACCGTGTTGGTAACTGCAAGGTCACTGGGCCACGAAGATGCCAGGCTCTATTACTTGGTTTGTATTATTTTGATTTAAGCTGAGGCAGGGGAGTGGGACTAATTGGAGAGCTCTTTCAAAGAGCCGACACAGACACGATGGGCCCAATGGTCTCCTTCTGTGCTGTAAGATTCTACGATAAAGGCACAGCCTGATTAATAATTCTTGGGGTCCTGAGCACTGAATCCACTGGGTCTGGGTGCATTCGTATTACATAGTATCTACAGGAAAAAAAATAGGCCATTCGGCCAACAGGAAAAAAAATAGGCCATTCGGCCAACAGGTCCATGGCAGTATTTAGGCTCCACATGAGCCTCCTCCCACCCTTCTTCATCTCACCTTATCGAAAGCCTTTTGAAAATCCAAATATATTACGTCGACTACATTACCCTTGTATAGCCTTTCTGCAGGCCATATTAAACCATAAAGTTCACCCAAGTGTTCACAGTAGAGGTTAATTTCAGGAGTTCCTGCCAATGACTGAGCCAGAAGTATGTGATGAAGAGCAGAGGTCAGCAATGCCCAGTGACCTTGCAGTCCTGAAATGAGCCTCCACTGTGAACCAACGTTCCCGTTAAGTTGCGCGGCCGCGCAGCAGTCTGGAGGACCCACGCAGGCCGCTCATCAGCTTTACAAAGGAAATAATCGCGCATGCGCGAAAAATTGAATGGGCTGCGCAGCCAGTTAAAGCGCCCGTGAACCAAAACAATTACAGGGAACATTGCTGTGAACGTGGATACATTTTATGGTTTGTAACAATATTAGACCCATTGGATTCAATGCATGACAACACTTAGCTAACAATTCTATTCAACCCAAAGTGTTGAAGCATTACTTTCTATCAACATATTACCCCGGACAGCTCTCTTGCACTTATACTGTTAATAGGTACTGTATAGGTGAAGTGGTATTAACACTGCTAAATGCTGCTTCACTCACATCTGTCATGATATGCTTACCTGGCACTTCAGTGCCTCTGAAACCCAAAGCTCCCATAACCAGAATCTTCAACTTGCATAGTGCACTTCACCCAACTGTCCACATGTTCAAATTAATTACAGGTATGAATGAGTCTGCTCGCCCAAGAGGCTTGAAACTTGTATAAGTCACTAGACTGACTGAAGATCATTCCTGTTGTGTTGGCTGTAGACATAATAGGGGAGCTGGCACGATGTGAATGCAGTTTGATCCTTTTATTTGGAAGATTATGCCGTAAGTAGAACAGGGGTACTGACTCCAGAGGAATGACTGCATTCTGGTGTTATATTGCCAAATTGGTGCAGCATTTACACCCAAATCAGCATAAATTTGGCATTAAGTTGACACTTTAGCAACAGACCAGCAGTGAAAGACACATCACCCACCAGCTTTCACAGCCAAGAAGTGACATGTCCATTTTTATGTTTCCTCCATGTCACACACCAATTATTTACTGGGATGCACTGACATATCACTTTATCATAGAATCATAGAATGATACAACACAAAAGGAGGCCATTCGGCCCATTGTACCTGTATCGGCTCTTTGGTAGAGCTCTCCAATTAGTCCCACTCCACTGCTATTTCTCCATAGCCCTGTATTTTTTTTCCCTTCAAGTATTTGTCCAATTCTCTTTTGAAAGTTACTATTGAATCTGCTTCCTCCGCCCTTTCAGGCAGTGCATTCCAGATCATAACAACTCGCTGCGTAAAAAAATGTTTCCTCATGTCGCCTCCGGTTCTTTTGCCAATCACTTTAAATCTGTGTCCTCTGGTTACCGACCTTCCTCCCACTGGAAACAGTTTCTCTTTATTTACTCTATCAAAACCATTCAAAATTTTGAACACCGTTATCAAATCTTCTCTTAACCTTCTCTGCTCTAAGGAGAACAACCCCCAGCTTCTCTAGTCTCTCCACATAACTGAAGCCCCTCATCCCTGGTACCATTCTAGTAACTCTCCTCTGCACCTTCTCCAAGGCCTTCCTAAAATGTGGTGCCCAAAATTGAACATAATACTCCAGCTGAGGCCTAACCAGTGTTTTATAAAGGTTTAACATAACTTCCTTGATTTTGTAATCTATGGGGGGGATTTTGCCAGCCCTGGGGAGGCGGGTATGGAGGCGGGACTGCCAGGAAAATGGCAGAATTTGGGGGCGGGTGCCCAACCCGCCTCCATGCCATCTTGCCAGGAGGCGGGTAGTCGTCTCGCGCCAGGTCCCGTCTCCTTGGAGGCGGGAAGGGATTAAAGCCTATTAACTACCTGTTAACAGGTAGTTAACAGGCAGAAAATAGGATTATCCCCTTTTTGCCCTCACAAGTGCGGGCTTCCCGAAGGCTCCGAAACCCGCCAGGGTCACCAAGGCGAGTACTGGGTCTGCGGGGGTCGGGGGGGTGTAAAGTGTGCTGTGAAGGTAAGTGATGGGTGCAAGAGTGGAGAGGTGAGTATCTGAGGTAAGTGCAAAGTGTTAGTAAAAGTGTACTTACTTTTGTTTCTTCCTGCAGGCTTCAGTTGGTGTGTATGCGGAGAGTCTCAGACCTCCGTGTTGGAGATGACAGATGGCCGTTGCATTCTCAGATGCAACAACCATCTCATTTCTGTAAAAGAAAGAAGTTTGATGAGGTCTTGAATTCAAGACCTCATCAAACTACAGAGAATGTCACTGTTTGACAGCTTCACAGAGCTGTCAAACGATGACAATTCATCTGTCAAAAAATTTTTGACAGATGAAACGTCATACGTTGACGTTCTCTGCAACCGGCTTTCCCTTAATTGGTCTGCTAAGCCTGCTGGCGGGCTTAACAAGGTCAATAAAGGGAAAATAGCGTGGGTTGGCCAGAAGTTGATGGAGGCGGGACTGAAATCCGACAAGTGGGAGTCCTGCCTCCAAAAGCTCCCCATTGAGAAAATCACCCCATATGCCTATATTAATAAAGCCAAAAATCCCAAATGCTTTTTTAACAGCCTTCTCAACTTGTCCTGCCACCTTCAAAGATTTGCGTACATACATCTTCAGGTCTCTATGTTCCTGCATCCCCTTCAAAATTGTACAATTGAGTTCATATTGCCTCTCCTCATTCTTCCTACCAAAATGGTATCACTTCACACTTCTCCACATTAGTTTGCATCCACCATGTGTCTGCCCATGTTACCAGTCTGTCTATGTCCTCTTGAAGTCTGTTAGCATCCTTTTGGGGAGCGGGCAGGGAAGTGGCTTTGAGCCCAAGATCAGCCATGATCTTATTGAATGGCAGAGCAGGCTTGAGGGGCCAAGTGGCCTATTCCTGCTCCTATTTCTTATGTTCTTATGTTCTTCTCATTGTTTACTACATTTCCAAGTTTTGTTTCACCTGCAAACTTTGAAATTATGCCCTGTAAACCCAAGTCCAGGTCGTTAATATATATCAAAAAAAGCAGTGGTCCTAATACTGACCCCTGGGGAACACCACTGTGTACTTCCCTCCAGTCTCTGCCCTTTGCTTTCTAGTCCTTAGCCAATTTTGTATCCATGCTGCCACTGTCCCTTTAATCCCATGGAATTTAATTTTTCTAACAAGTCTGTTATGTGGTACTTTCTCAAACTCCTTTTGAACAACATCAACCATGCTACCCTCATCAACCCTCTCCGTTACATCATCAAAGAACTCGATCAAGTTAGTCAAACACGATTTGCCTTTAACAAATCCGTGCTGACTTTCATTTATTAGCCCATAATTTTCCAAATGCCAATTAATTTTGTCCCAGATAATTGTATCTAAAAGTTTCCCCACCACTGACGTTAGGCTGACTGGCCTGTAGTTGCCGAGTTTATCCCTCTCCCCTTTTTTGAACAGGGGTGTAACATTTGCAATCCTCCAGTCCTCTAGCACCACTTCCATATTCAAGGAGGATGGGAAGATAGTCACCAAAGGCTCTGTAATTTCCACCCTTACTTCCCTCAGTAACCTAGGATGCATCCCATCTGGACCGGGTGACTTTTCTACTCTGAGGACTGCCAACCAATTAAGTATATCCTCTTTATCTATTTGTATCCTATCTAATATCGCTACTGCCTCCTACTTTACTGCTATTTTGGCAGCAATGGATCTGTTAAGCTGCATGGCCACATGGCCATGCAGCAGTCTGGAGATCCAGCACAGGCCGGCTCACCGGCTTTTAAATGGCAAAACCACACATGCGCGTAAATTTGAATGGGCCGCGTAGCACGTTAAAGGGGCCACGCAACCCAAAAAATAATTAGAGGGAACATTGATTGGCAGCATCCTGTTCTCTAGTGAAGACAGATGCAAAGTACTCATTTAGTACCTCAGCCATGCCCTCTGCCTCCAGAAGATGATCTCCTTTTTGGTCGTTAATCAACCGCACCCTTCCTTTGACTACCCTTTCACTATTTATGTGTTTATAAGACTTTTGGGTTCCCTTTATGTTAGCCGCTAATCTATTCTCATACTCTCTCTTTGCCCCTCTTATTCCCTTTTTCAGATCTCCTCTGTACTTTCTATCTCAGAGCTATGCCTATATCTGTTAACTAGCTCCTAGGAGTTGATACAAATGGCATTCATTTGGCGCACATTGACTCACCCAATGGCTGACTCAATGAAGAATTCACAGTGAGGAACTAGTGTCGACTGCACTCTGCAGTGCCATACATAACTGATTAACTTGGAGTTCACAAATGATTAACTCTAGCAAGAACTGGATAACATAAGTGAATTATTCAAGATGACCGAGGACAAATATGGAGCAAATAAAGGATTGAAACCAGGGAAAAAAGTAGGGCAGTAGCTAAGTTATGCACCCTGTCATTGTCTTTAAGTGAATTTATTGAATAGACCTGAACTATTTGGTTATGTTTGAAAATTGTATGCAAGGTGAATTGCAGAAGTTTTAAATTCTGTCAAATGTGCGTCAACAAAGGAGACTCTGTCTCTTGAAATTAGCTTGGAATCATAGTATGGATTGCTTCAAGGGTTAGCGTGAGTTGCACACTTTCTCCATGAGATCATTTAGTTTGTTTTGGAGAACAGCTACAGCTGCCAACGGATGGATTGCTCCCTGTGTCTTTTATTTCAGATTGCTTACTGTATTGTTGCAAGCAACCACATTGATAATTGCAGAACCAAAGTGAGAAACTAATAAACACAACAGGCTCATTTCTCTTATTGTACTCAGTCCAAACAAATTGTGTTTATGGCAGATCACAGTATCTGTGTTCTCCTCCACCAATTAGGGATGTGCTTGAAAGCTAGTACATCGGTATCTGAGAGGAAGTAATAATTGAGGTGGGGAAATGCATTAAACCATGAATACGGCACTCACCCCATTTGGAGCCTTTCAGAGAGAGGGTTTGAACCTACCTGCCAGCACTGAGTTCAAAGCCAGTTTCTAGAGACAAAAGGATCTGAGGCACTTTTACCATAATGTCCCAGGTTTTGCAGAGTAATGAGAAACCTACCTCAGTGCGTCAGTGTTTTGTGTTTGTATACTGTGCTGTAGATCTGCTCCCCTGTTTTCTGTCTTTAGAAAACAGTTTCCAAATTTTCTGAATGTGTGAAGACTTGGTAATATATATAAGATTTTTGAAATCTTAAAAATAATTCGCTTTGATTTATTTAAAAAACAAGTTGCAGATCTCCAAACAGATACAAAACCACTCCATGCATCACGCATGCTGGCATCATGGCACAACTTTATGTCACAGCACAAGCACGGCCAGGCTCAGCATGTTTACAAGGCTGTCAGAGGAGGTCAGGTTACTGGTGCCAGATCGGGACACACAAGGGGAGTTAGCTGAACACAGGCAGGAAGGAACATAGGACTGTATAGGAATGGAAATGACCATTTCAGTCCCTCTGACCAGCCCTAGAGTTCAAAAACACAATACACAGTTCACACCATAACTGATTTTCTCATCAAATGCCTGTGCAGCTTCCTTTTAAAATTCCTAATGTTAGCTGCTTCAATTGTCTCCTGAACAATCCATGCCAAACATTCACTTTCCCTCGTTTATGAGATAGTTATACCTGATCTGTCCATTCCCTTCCTTCTCTGTGAGATGGTTATACCTGATCTGTCCATTCCCTTCCTTCTCTGTGAGATGGTTATACCTGATCTGTCCATTCACCTTCCCTCTGTGTGAGTTAGTTATACCTGATCTGTCCATTCACCTTCCTTCTCTGTGAGATGGTTATACCTGATCTGTCCATTCCCTTCCCTCTGTGTGAGTTAGTTATACCTGATCTGTCCATTCACCTTCCTTCTCTGTGAGATGGTTATACCTGATCTGTCCATTCACCTTCCCTCTGCATGAGATGGTTATACCTGATCTGTCCATTCACCTTCCTTCTCTGTGAGATGGTTATACCTGATCTGTCCATTCCCTTCCCTCTGTGTGAGATGGTTATACCTGATCTGTCCATTCCCTTCCTTCTCTGTGAGATGGTTATATCTGATCTGTCCATTCACCTTCCCTCTGTGTGAGATGGTTATACCTGATCTGTCCATTCCCTTCCTTCTCTGTGAGATGGTTATATCTGATCTGTCCATTCACCTTCCCTCTGCATGAGATGGTTATACCTGATCTGTCCATTCCCTTCCTTCTCTGTGAGATGGTTATACCTGATCTGTCCATTCCCTTCCTTCTCTGTGAGATGGTTATATCTGATCTGTCCATTCCCTTCCCTCTGTGTGAGTTAGTTATACCTGATCTGTCCATTCACCTGGCAGTGAAGTAGATGATGGTGGTATTACAAATTAAGCACTGTACAAATAAATGTTAGTAAATAATACACTTAGGTAGGAAGCAATTGACTCAGGTCTGATGTCGATTAAGACACAGAAGCATAGTATAATAAGACTAAGAGCAATGTAAGGTTAACAAGCACCATAATTTCTACAAACAAGTAAAATGAATAGCAGCAGTATGAAGTTAATAGGTTGTAGGAATGGAGAATTTTGAGATAAGAATTACAGGATTATATGCTACAAGATTAAAATACATATTAAAAGAGAGAGTTCAATGAAAAAAACTGTCCAATAGAAAATAATAAGTGCTTGATGGAATTGGTGCAACAGTAAAGTTAGAGAATAAATTAGTCGTGGGATTCTGGAGAATAGCCAGACGATCTCCTGTGGCCTTGTTCACACTAAGTTAGATGATAGGCTGTTTTATAAAGATACGAGTTTTATATCATGAAATGCACAATGTATTATTCGGCTGCTAAGTTGGAGATATGTGCATTTGGGCCATAAGGTCTCATTGTTGTTAAGTAAACACGGCTTCAGGTCATTTTTTTGGTGAAGGAACTTTCAAGGCCCAAGGATTGCAGCAGAGAATCCTTTTTCTGTACAGCAGCTACTGGAAAGTATCATGTGCTGGACCGACAAGCTTAAAACACGTTGCTCTACTGCTGTTGGATGAAAAGCTGAAACTGACTTCAGGTAAACAGGCTACCCACAGAAATACAATTAAAACCTCTTTGAAGTTACACTTAAAGAAAAGGCAGTGGCCGACTGCAGCTCATAATTACATTCATGAGAAGTCGCACAACACCAGGTTATAGTCCAACAGTTTTATTTGAAATCACAAGCTTTCGGAGCTATCGATCGCCCCTTCCTCAGGTGAAGTAAAGAGATACAGAATCGCCAAAGCATATATAGATAGAGAACAATGCATGTGTTACTTACAAAAGCAGACGACTACATTTAAATCACCCTGACTGTTTATCTGCCGAGGTGTGACAAAAGGCAATCAGGTCACATCAAAGACATAGCAAGATACAACTGAGACAATGAGGTGGAGCCACAGGGGGTCCAATGTGTCAAAAGCCGCAGTATGGGAAACGATAAACTTTAAAATTTTTACTTTTTTACTGGGAATCACATCTGTGAACAAGCCAACGACAACTCGAGTCTGGATCACGTCATGTATCGTGACATAAACCCAAGATCCCGGTTGAGGCCGTCCTCATGAGTGCGGAACTTGGCTATCAGTTTCTGCTCGATGATTTTGCGTTGTCGTGTGTTTCTAAGGCCGCCTTGGAGAACGCTTACCCGCAGATCGAGGCTGAATGTCCTTGACTGCTGAAGTGTTCCCCGACTGGGAGGGAACACTCCTGCCTGGTGATTGTTGCGCGGTGTCCGTTCATACGTTGTCTCAGTGTCTGCATGGTCTCGCCGATGTACCATGCCGCGGTGCATTCTTTCCTGCAACGTATGAGCTCAACAGCCATTCCCAGCTGTCAATTACTTGGAATGTTTGTCCACTCAAATACAATTGCCACTTCGAGTAATCTATGGAGACATCTTATAGCTTTACTGTAACTGAAGTGTCAATCTGAGTACGATAGCAAAATACTGCGGATGCTGGAAAATTGAAACAACAACAGAAAACGCTGGAAAAACTCAGCAGGCCAGGCAACATCTGTGGAGAGAGAAACAGAGTTAACGTTTCAGGTCGAAACCTTTTGACGAAGGGTTTCGACCTGAAACGTTAACTCTGTTTCTCTCTCCACGGATGTTGCCTGGCCTGCTGAGTTTTTCCAGTGTTTTCTGTTGTTGTGCCAATCTGAGTAAATTGAATAGAACAGCCAGAGTGTCTATTGACACCACTGTGTCAGCCAATAAGTTGGAGGCGGGTAGGACTTATGGCAGGATTCACAGTAAACAGTCTATTCTACAGCAAACAAAGTCTATTTACTCAGCAGAGCTCATTTAAACAGCGCACTACAGCAAACAGTCTACAGAGTCTATTTAATAAGAGTCTCTACAGCAAACAGATCGTAACTATAGCAATATCTCCTGATAAAAGCAGACTGAGTTCTGCAGCAAAATGCAGTGAGTGGAGGATAGTTAGACACAAATTATGAGCGTAAAATCAATTCCAGTCACTTACAACAGTGTGGTCTCTAGGCATGATTGATGGGGAATTACCCAATGATCTCCATTCTGACCGGGAATAATGGTGTCACTATATGCAGCCGAGAACAACATTTAAGTAGCAAGGTGTCATAAAGTGATTCTGAAGAACGATGCATCCAATATAACCACTGTTGCATTCTTACCAGTAATGTAAATTGCCTCCATCACTTAGAAAATAGATAGCCATGCTTGGTTCTAAGCCTGTGTGATCTTTTTTAACCCTTCATGCTGTTAATAACAAGTATACAAGTTAAAAATTCAACACAGACAAAAATATATTTTTTCACAATTACATTATCTTTGACTGCCTTGTAACATACTCCCAGCCACTGGTTTATTCTTTATGTAGAACACTCATCAGTTTATGCTATCCTATTTATATTTACATATTTATTTTAAAGTAGGCGGCGGTAGAGTCAGTGAGAACATTGAAACACATAAGGCAGCAAGCACTAGAAAACTTTAAATTCTTTCTTTGTGTCATTTGTACAGAGGTATTGTAGACAGTGGTCTCATTGTGTAAGCCGATAGCATTCCACCTTGAACTTTAATACAAAGGCGCGGGTTCTCCTTTTCACCTACCTGCTGTCAAAGTGATTCTGTATAATGGAAAGACGGTGAACTCCTTTTAAATAAAAATGTCCCCTTCTTTTGATTAGGGCTCATGCTCGGGCACAGTTCCAGCAGCCCTCCAGTAATCCACCCAAGTGGCCATTCTTCCTGTATGAGCTCAGACATGTAGGGATGGGCCTATAGACAAAGACAAATTCCCTAATTGGAAATGACACTCAGGCTCGGAAGGTTGGGTTCGGAAATGGAAAATTGCTATGGTGGTGCATTAGGGGTTGCTCTTCTGAGGTTGTGACTAAG
Organism: Squalus acanthias; assembly: GCA_030390025.1. Lineage (NCBI taxonomy): Eukaryota > Metazoa > Chordata > Chondrichthyes > Squaliformes > Squalidae > Squalus > Squalus acanthias. The sequence continues at coordinate 51,060,651 of CM059437.1, read as the reverse complement.
GCACGTGGGATAGAGTAAAGGGAGCTTGATGAGCACATTTTGTTTTTAAAAAACTGCTGCTAAACCCTCAGACTCAAACCTCACTGCTCGAGCTGCTCCACACATATTCAAAGATGTTTGTGTGTGTGTGCACAGAGCTTTACCTATTGCAGCTGCTCTAAACATGAGACAAAAGGGTAGAAATCAGTTTCGGCCCATTTTCGGGCCAGAATTCGGCAGTGCAATGAGAGGGCGCCAGAAGCCCGAGGCCGGAGGCTCATCCAAAGCTGGGTCTTGGGCTTCTTCAGCATACTGCCGGCGAGCTGTGATCATTCACATTGCACTAAGACTGTGGGGTGGAGTTCACACTTCTTTCCGTTAGTTTTGTGCCCAGATTCCAGTGCAATCAGCCAAGCCAGCACAAAAGATCAGGGAATTTTAAACGTGAGTGAGTTACACCCCAAACCACTTACTTTGCTTACTTTTTGCGATCTTTTACGCTGGTTTAAGATTCAATTTGCCCGGGTCAGGCCCCACCCACAAAACTGGCCACGCCCTCATGTTGACATTGCGAGTTTCTACCGAGTGCGCTGGTTTGGGAAGGCTCTTCAAATCGCATTCATTTTCTTAGGTGCACAGGCGCGTTTTAAAAGTTTTTACACATCAAAAAATGTTTAATTTACTAAGAAACCGACTAGTGTACACCAATGAAAGTAGCAAATGGTTCAGTATAGTTTTTTAAAGTCACTTTCAGTGACTTAAAATCAGGTTACTCGCAGGTGGAGGACTAAACATTCTTATTAAAAATGCTTATATTTTGTGATAATCCCATTTTCAGCTGTAGTAATAAAACTGCACCAGGTTACCACACGTAAATACATCAATTAATATTTTTTAATGCAAAGAAAAAAATAAAACAATAACGTTCTATTATCCTGCCCGCTAGTTTATGGAAGATTTTACGTTTGTGATTATGTAAATGCTTTTTAGCGGAAACTTGAACTGTAATCTAATCAGTGCAATTTCAGGCGCATTTTGGGCGCAATTTCCCGATTGCGCCCCAAGCGGAACCTATACTCCACAACAAGTTTATTTCAATTACAATATTTATTTTGAAATTAGATTTTAATATGGTATTTCGCTTATGGGTGCATAGTGAAACTTGATGCAGTTCAGCGTGTGATTCAATCTATTTGGTTGCTGTGTTCTCCATGGTCCCATGAGGTGTGATACCACATCCATCTGCGAAGAGGATACAGTATCTTTGTATAATGATGACTGACAGCTATGTTAGGTTGGTCTCCAAAAACCTGTTTGAAACTGAGCTGAAATTTTAAAGGTGTGAGTTTATTCAGTTAGAGTATAAGGTATCAGGAGATCTTTTTGTTGCCCTAGTTTTACAGATTTGGCTTATGTTACAGGGGATGATTTGGCATACGGTGAGCTCATGTTTTCAACAGTCATTCACAAGTTGTGCTTAGTTTTTCTGTTCGGATGTGTTGGCCTGCCTCCAAGAATATGTTAGTTCATATTGAAATTATCAAGTGTTGAACATTAATGTGTCTATTTTTTTTAAGGTAACGTGTATATAATACAGGCTGTTGAATTTCCTAGTAATCAGCTGCTGAGTATTTTTCACTAAACTTGCACGAATTGGGGTAGATTTTGACTTTGTACGATAGTGGAAAACGAGTGATAGCGAATCGCCAGCTCGTTTTACGTCTCTCCCGATTCTTATTCCCATTGACTTCAATCTGGAGAGCTGAAACACGGTCTGCCGATTCACTATCACCTGTTTTACGCTATTACAAAGTCAAAATCCATCCCATTATGTCGCAGTCACTAATGCTTTGGTGTGGCAGCACCGTTTATAAAGGTCAATGAATGCACTGATAAATACTACTGCCATCAAACTGACTAGATACAGAACATAAATATCTTTCTGGAATTGAACTATTATCTATCTCTACATGTATCTATATGTGTAAAAGTCTTGCATCAAGCATGTGCATTTCACACTTCACAGTACGAAAAGTATACATTTTATTCTTGTTACTTCTATGCTGGTACCAGAAATTTCCAAGCATCTCCTAATCTGGAATCTTTCTTCGCCAACAGCAATTAACTGTTCATTGGACCTCAGGATTCTCCCCAACTAGTCTTGTGGCCTTAAAGGGGCAGGCTACTTTAAACACAGCTCTAGCGTAGCAGTCAAATAATACATTGCAGCCAGAAGTTTCTGCTTCAGTGCTCCTGGCGCACGTTCAGAATGTATTTTGAGAAATCATGGACTGGGAGGGCAGAAGTTCCCAATATGTGCTCCTGACCTGAGCCAGGAATATGAAAAAGAAAGAAAAGGAGGAACTTGCATTTAATTAGTGCCTTTCACATCCTCGGGTCGTCCCAAAGTGCTTTACAGCCAATGAAGTACTTTTGAAGTGTAGTCACTGTTTAATGTAGGAGCGGTATAACATCCCTGTCATTATAAACAGGGTATCATCTGACTTACTGTGAACAATGCCATGGAAGAAGCATTGTACTATTCCAGATAACAGATGTAAGGGAATGATTTCAACTGTGTCATCAATTCTACAGATTTAGATGATGGTGTTGACTGAAACATGGCTCACGGCGACACTTCCATCCTACTCTCCAAAGCTTCTCTCCTGGCTATACTTTCTACCACTTGCCCCTTAATCACCGTAGCAGTGGCATAGCTCTTATCACCAAGTCACATCTTGTTATGTTCTTCCGTCAATGAGCACAACAAGTGCAACAACAAATTTACACACTGCGGTCACAGTAATAAATTCAGCATCATTTGCAAAACCTCCCCAAATCAGTCGAAATTGTCATCATCTCGGGCAACAGATGACCAGGATCATATTCAAAGGCTCAAAGACAAAGAAGGACTTCAAATTATTTTATAAACTACTAAAGTCTTACTGTTGTCATTTCTGATATTTTCTCAATCCTTTAATTGTGCCATATCTTTATATACTAACTATTATTTCCTGTCGATCAATTGCCCTTGCCATTGGACCAAGACCTTGCTCTGTCAAGCCCGTGTGGTAGCTGGTGTGCAACGGCCACCCCACGTTAAAACAATTCACGCACAGGCATCTTCCACCCGTTAAAATGAAGTTCGGGACCTGGAACGTCAGGACCCTCATGGACAACCCCAACAGTGACAGACCGGAACGCCGTACTGCTATCGTTGCCCGGGAGCTCAGACGTTTCGACATTGACATCGCCGCCCTAAGCGAGACCTGGCGGGCAGGGGAAGGCCAGCTCAAGGAGCAAGGCGATGGCTACACCTTCTTCTGGAAAGGCAAACCTGAAGAAGAACGCCGCCTCCATGGGGTAAACTTCGCCATAAAAAATGAACTAGTTGGGCGTCTCAGAGACTCCCCTAGCGGTATAAACGAGCACCTCATGACTCTTTGGCTCACCCTAGCACGGAACCAGTGTGCTTTGGTCATCAGTGCATACGCCCCAACACTGGAAGCCACAGACAAGACCAAAGAGGAATTCTACTCAGCCTCGAACAATCCCAGTCCCGAGTCCCAACAGGCGACAAGCTGATCCTTCTTGGCGACTTTAACGCCAGAGTTGGAAAGGACACAGACCTCTGGGGAGGTGTGATCGGCAGAGAGGGGGTAGGGAAAGCCAACTCCAACGGTACCCTCCTCCTGACGAAATGCTTAGAACATAGCCTTGTCATAACCAACACCTTGTTCCGGCAGAGAGACAAGTACAAGGCTTCATGGCAGCACCCTCGCTCCAAGCACTGGCATCTGCTGGACTACGTCATCGTCCGAGCGAGGGACCTGCAAGGACATCCGCATCACCCACGCCATGACAGGAGCTGACGACTGCTGGACAGACAACCGCCTAATCCGCTCTGTCATCTCCATCAATTTAGCCCCAAAACAGCGACGGCAACAGAAACAATGCCGCAGGAAAATCAACGCTGGAGCACTCAAAGAATCTGCTAAGAAAGCCCTATTCAGCCTGTGCCTCACAAACAACCTGACGACTCCCAGTGATGCAGAGACACAGAGTGTCCACAGTGCCTAGTCTGCACTCAAGGCCTCCATAATCAGCACCTGTGAAGAGACGCTCGGTCACTCGACCAGGAAACACCAAGACTGGTTCGATGAGAACGACCAGGAGATCCAGGAGCTAATAAGCCGCAAGCGCAAGGCATTCCTGATCTGGAAACAGCAACACAACCCGAGAGCAAGAAAGCAGCTCTACAGACGCCTGAAGGCCGAGGTCCAACAAAAAACATGCAACCTAAAGAACAGGTAGTGGGTGGAGAAAGCGCAGGAGATCCAGCAGCTAGCCGACAACCACGACGTGCGTGGATTCTTTAGCGCAGTCAAGACCGCCTACGGCCCAAGCACCCAAGGTCCTACCGCACTGCGGGCCAAGAACAGAGAGGTACTCATCAAGGACAGAGAGGCAGTCAGTGCCCGCTGGAAGGAGCACTTCAAAGATCTCCTTAACCAAGACTCTGTCTTCGACGTGAGTGTCCTCAACTCCATCCTGCAGCATGCTACCCGCCATCATCTCAGCACAACCCCAGCCCGGCATGAGGTTGAAAAGGCCATCCGACAACTGAAGAACACCAAGGCCTCAGGAGCAGATGGAATCCCTGCTGAGGCACTAAAGCATGAGGGAGAAGCACTACTGGTGCGAATTCATGAACTCATTTCTCTTATCTGGAAGGAGGAGAGCATGCCAGGGAATCTCAGAGTTGCCGTAATTGTGACCATCTTCAAGAAAGGTGACAAGTCCGATTGCGGTAATTACAGAGGAGTTTCCCTGCTGTCTGCCACAGGGAAAGTCATCGCAAGAATCCTCCTCAATCGCCTTCTCCCGGTGGCTGAAGCGCTCCTCCCAGAGTTGCAATGCGGATTCCACCCACTAAGGGGCACAATGGACATGATCTTCACCGCGCGCCAATTACAAGAGAAATGCAGGGAACAGCACCAACCGCTGTACATGGCCTTCGTTGACCTCACAAAGGCCTTTGACACTGTCAACCATGAGGGATTATGGAGTGTCCTCCTCAAATTCGGCTGCCCTCAAAAGTTTGTCACCATCCTCCGTCTGCTTCACGACGACATGCAAGCCGTGATCCTGGCCAACGCTTCCACCACAGACCCAGTTCATGTATGGACCGGGGTCAAGCAAGGCTGTGTCATCGCACCAACGCTCTTCTCAATCTTCCTTGCGGCAATGCTCCATCTCACCCTCAGTAAGCTCCCTGCTGGAGTGGAGCTAATTTACAGAACAAACGGGAAACTGTTCAACCTCCGTCGCCTCCAGTCCAGATCCAAGGTCGTCCCTTCCTCTGTTGTCGAATTACAGTATGCAGACGACGCTTGCATCTGTGCACACTCGGAGATCGAACTCCAAATCATCGTTAACACCTTCACCGAAGTGTATGAGAGCATGGGCCTTACACTAAACATCCGTAAGACAAAGGTCCTCTACCAACTTGCCCCCGCCACACAGTACTGCCCCCCGATTATCAAAATCCAGGACAAGGCCTTGGACAACGTGGACCACTTTCCATACCTCGGGAGCCTACTGTCAACAAGGGCAGACGTCGATGACGAAGTCCAACACCGCCTTCAGTGTGCCAGTGCAGCCTTCGGTTGCCTGAGGAAGAGAGTGTTTGAAGACCAGGACCTCAAACCCGGCACCAAGCTCATGGTCTACAGAGCAGTAGTCATATCCTGTAGAGACATGGACCATGTACAGCAGGCACCTCAAAGCACTGGAGAAGTACCACCAACGCTGTGCAAGAAATAGCTGTTAGATTTAAAGATGGGTTTTAATTCTTAGAACAGAGACTGACAACATGCAGCCGGGAACAGATAGCAGAAATGTGAGCAAGGTCGAATATCAAGCATCAAAAGACAAATAGAAGTAATAAGGGAATCGTAAAATGCAAAACAACACAGGGTGGGGGATAATAGACAAAAATGGAGCCGAAAAGTTATAAAATGTCCTGAAAGAAACATTACAAAACATTCCTCAGAAAGATAAGAGGGAGGCCTTGTCAGTCATGCAGAAAGGGACGGCGCGGGATGCCTTCCCGCTTCACAATTGGACAATAGGATGGGGGATCAAATGATTGACACCAGGGTGATTATAGACGACCGAGAGAGGAAATCAGGCAGTTTGGGGTGAAGGCTTCCCCGAGGTGGCTACGGCCTAACACCTTGGTCAAGTTTAGCCTCTGAGGTGGCTGACGGCCTAATACCTCCAACAGCTCGAGAGATGACCCAACGGAAGTAACCGCTGCAGCAGACTGCAGGAATCCACCCAATCCGAGACCACCATACTGCCTCCCCGTCCGTCCGGTCGTGGCATTCCGATTCAGGAGTCGTAGATCGCTCCTACTGTCACGGGTTGTATGTCTATTATACTCGGCTTAAACCATATGTAATACCTGATTATGCTTTAAAACTGTAGCTCTTTAATAAAAGCCTTACAACTTCTAAAACCCTTTTGGGTAATCTGTGTGTGGCTTGTGATCCGGATCTTACAGCTGCCTCCGCAAGATTCTGCAAATCCATTGGCAGGATAGGCGCACCGTCAGTGTTCTCGCTCAGGCCAACATCCCCAGCATTGACGCTTTGACCACGCTCGATCAGCTCCGATGGACGGGTCACATCGTCCGCATGCCCGATACGAGACTCCCAAAACAAGCGCTCTACTCGGAGCTCCGACATGGCAAGAGAGCCCCAGGTGGGCAGAGGAAACGCTTCAAGGACACCCTCAAAGCCTCCTTGAAAAAGTGCAACATCCCCGCCGACACCTGGGAATCCCTGGCCCAAGACCGTACAAAGTGGAGGAGAAGCATCCGGGAAGGCGCTGAATACCTCGAGTCTCTTCGCCGGGAGCAAGCAGAAGCCAAGCACAAACAGCGGAAGGAGCGCACGTCAACCCAAGCACCCCACCCACCCGCCCCTTCAACCACCGTCTGCCCCACCTGTGACAGAGACTGTAGGTCCCGCATTGGACTCATCAGTCACCTGAGAACTCATTTTTGATGTGGAAGCAAGTCATCTTCGGTTCCGAGGGACTGCCTAAGAAGAAGAAGAAGAAGAAGAAGATTATACCTCACCTGGAGTGTCATTTTGGGGACTCTGTCCTGAGTCAGAGCTTTAGGCTACAATAACATCCAAATCAGCAAAGATACAAAAGATTCCTAAATAATGCCAGGCTGCTGGTTACACACATATACAGTGCATTATCATGCATTAATAGAACAGGAGCTTTTCCTTTTATAGTAGACATACATATTTTGGTTGGTGTGTGATGAGCTGGTGGAACCAAACACATTGGAGAAGTGAACAAGCGCAAAGAATACCCCTTTGCTTCTCTGTTGTCACTGCATTGACTTTAAAAGGCTGGCATCTAAGTATATGGCCCTTTTCAACAGTTTATGCCATTTTTCTGGGGGTTCTTCCAATCTCCTGTCAATGTTACAGGGGAAGACTTTGGAATCCCCTGCGGACTTTCAGGGCCAGGTTTTTTTTATTTTCTTTAATGATGTCTCCCATTCATAACATAAGCAATAGATGTTTTATTTTCTCTTTACAAAGTACAAAACTTTAACACAGTGCTTTTGAGAACTGCTTCAATCCAGTTGTGCCTTTAAATAATATAAGCTACTTAACTCTAATATTTTCAAATAATACAGGTATTGAAATTGTGTGTGTAATACTCGAGCACAAAATTTAATGACATTCATTCAAAGTTGCTCTCTCTTCTCTTTCTCTTGTGACTGTGACAAAGGTAAACTATCCCTCCTTGTCCTTCTTGACTTGTCTGCAGCCTTTGACATGGTTGACCACTCCATCCTTCTTCAACGCCTCTCCACCGTTGCCCAGCTGGGTGGGACTGCACTTGCCTGGTTCCACTCTTATCTATCTAATCGTAACCAGAGAATCACCTGCAACGACTTCTCTTCCCGCTCCCGCATCGTTACCTCTGGTGTTCCCCGAGGATCTCATAGAGTCATAGGGGTAGAAATTAGGTCGCGCCCCATTTGGGGCGCAAATATCGTCCGAGCGCAAATATTAGCGCCTGGCGCTAATTATCGGCACTGACAGGAAACTTCACTTTTACCGCCCCGGGAGGTGAGTGGAGCGCTAAATTAGGCGCTGCACACCTCTCTTAAGGCGCAAAGGCCTAGGAGTGAGGCGCTACCTCAGCGCACGAGCGCAGCGCAGCTGCTGCCAGTTAGCGAGGGAACACAGACACACTGGCGCCGGACACTTCTTAAAGCGGGGGGGGGGGCACTTGCTCCCCAGCCACACCCTGCTCATTGCAGCCTTGAATCTCAGCCTGGAGAGACCTGTAATCCATTTTGCTGCCAAGCATGGAGAGGGTGAGAGAATGCGCTCATCGCTTCACCGAGCGGGCCTTGGATGCTCTGGTTGACGCAGTGGAGCGCAGACGATGCATGCTGTTCCCGGAGAGTGGCAGGAGGCCTTTGCCACGCGAGTTCAGAAGAGTGTGGAGGGAGGTGGCTCAGAGCGTCTCCTCCAGGAGCATGGTGCCCAGGACCCATGTTCAGTGCCGCAAAAAGTTCAACGACCTCACTCGGGTCGTCAGGGTGAGTGGCTTTTTCTCAATACCTCTCCATCCCTCCATCTCAACCTCACTCTATGGCCAGAGGGTCTTAAAACCCCAATGCACAACACTCATGCAACACCTATGGCCCTTTCATCAAACACACACACACATTCCACACTTTGCATACAGTAAGGCTATTCACCTATGGGAGGCACATCAGGCAAGACCATGGCTGCATATTGTAAGGGCTATTCACCTATGGGAGGCACATCAGGCAAGACCATGGCTGTATATTTACTCAGATGCTGTCCTTTTTCTTGCAGGCTAAGCTGGCTCATAATCGGAGACAGCAGCAACGGACGGGTGGAGGGCGGCTTCAGCTGCAACCCCTCAGCGATCTGGAGGAGCGCGTCCACAGGATTGTGGCAAGCCGGGTGATCGGTCCCGTCGCCACTGGGGACGCCGACCCCGTTGTGGACAGCAATGGTAAGGTCATCACCTTTTTGTCCTCTGTCCTTCCACTTGTCCCTCACAATACCAGCCTTTGACACTTTCAATCCAACTTGCTAACTCGCTGCACTTATTCCTCCCTTACTGCCACCCTGTCCTCACGCTAAAGCCACTCTTGTACCTCCCTGCTTTCAGATGGTGATTCACCAGCTGAGGAGACGGGCCCTGAAGCTGCCACTGGGAGTGATGCTGCAGCTGAGGAGGAAGAGGAAGCCGGAGCATCAGTGCCACCCTCTCCCGAGGAAGCCCATGGCCACACTGGGAACACGCCTTCCCCGGAGGGGAGCAGGGGGGAAGGGGCTGATGATGGTGAAGCTCCAGGACCCAGCGGGCTGCAGCAACGCCATGGGGGGGGGAGGGAAGAACGGGAGCTTTCTCCCCAGAGGGAGAGTATGCCAGACACTCCTACTGCAATGGACGCAGAGGAGGAGCGGCTGATTGCAGAAATGAACAGCCAGGCGGTGGGCATGCTCACTGAGCTCATGGGTGCAGTGGGAAGGGTGCCCGAATGCATTGAGGCACTGGCAAGGAGTGTGGAGCACTTCGCTGTAGCACAGGCGGATGCCACACTAAAGCTTAGTGCTGCAATTCAGTCACTGGCTGCCAGGAACCCATCTGAGACTGCTCTCATGCAGACTCAGATTGAGGCCACGCGAGCACTGACTGCTGCCATCCTCGATGGTTCGTGCACATGTCCCCGGGGCTGTCACCGCGCCGCAGCAGGCCAGCAATCTGTTCTCCGGCAAATTGCTCCGGATGCTGAAGTGCTGCCCCGTGGGAGTGCCAGTGTGTCGGGCGAGCAGGGAGTTGCTGTCCTCTCTCACGATGACAGCATTCCTGCTGCCAACACTGTCACTTCTCCACTGCACTTGCCACCGCCTGTAGGACAGACTGCTGCCGCCCATGCAGAGTTGGTGCAGTCTGCAGCCGGGCCCTCCAGGCCCAGAAGTGGTCGAGGCCGTCCTTCAGGGGCATCTGCAGTGTCAGGGTCTGACGAGCAGCAGCCTTCCACCAGCCTTGCTGCAGCCACTGAGGTCCCATTACGGAGGAGCAGTAGGGTTAGAAGGGGGGAAGTGCGCAAGGGAAGGAGATCACCCTCGAAGGGCAAAAAGTAGGAGGTGTGCCAAAATGCTGGTCATTTTTTTATTAAAGGCCGAGGTTCATGGTCCAACTTTTGTTTAGTGTTTTGGACATTATCTCCAGGTTGTGAGAACCAGTTATGTTATTGACTGTTTTTTTGTGTTTATTTCTATGAGTTTGTCATGAGGAATTGACACACACAGAGTTTGTAAAATAAATAAGTTTCTGTATTCAAAATATACATGGCTGGTGGTTGGAATTATTGGTGCCTTGGCCGGCTTAGGGGTTGCGTGCTGGGTTGATTAGTGTTTGTAGCAATGGCAGGGGCCCTAGAAGCGGCTTGCTATTAGTCGTTGACGGACGGCCCTTGCAGTTTGACCATTGTGGGCCGCCCTCCTGCCTTGGTGCTGCTGATGATCATCGTCCTCGTCCTGTTCCTCCTCTTCCTCCTCCTCCTCTGGTGGTGCTACAAGGCCTGGTGGCATTGGCTGGGTCCTGAGGATTGCCATGTTGTGCAACATGCAGCACACGACTACGAAGTTCGAAACTTGCTCAGGCGAGTACTGCAGGGCTCCTCCGGAATGGTCCAGACAGCGGAACCGTTGTTTCAGCACGCCGATTGTGCGCTCAATAATGTTCCTGGTTGCTTGATGGCTTTCCTGGTACCGCAGCTCAGCAGGGGTGTTTGGCGTACGGAGCGGTGTCATCAGCCAGGTGCTCAATGCGTACCCCTTGTCCCCCAGAAGCCAACCAACTGGCTGATGCGGTGCCTCGAAAAGTTCTGCCACAGTAGTCTGGCGCAGGATGAAAGCATCGTGGCAGCTGCCCGGATAGTGGGCATTGACAGCGAGAATCACCTGTCTGTGGTCACAGACCAACTGCACATTCAAGGAATGGAACCCCTTTCTGTTCCTGAATTCCTCTGCATTCTCTCGCGGAGCACGCAAAGCCACATGCGTGCAGTCAATGGCGCCCTGCACCATGGGGAAGCCCGCTACCCTCGCAAAGCCCATAGCACGGTCATGCTGCTTGTCTGGGGTCATAGGGAAAGAGATGAAGTCTCGTCTCCTTCTGAAGAGGGCATTGGTGACCTGCCGGATGCAGCGATGCACCGCAAACTGGGAGATATTGGCGAGGTCCCCAACAGCAGCTTGGAATGAGCCAGTGGCGTAGAAGTTCAAAGCCACTGTGACCTTCACTGCCACCGACAGAGACGTCCTGGACCTCAGCTGAGGCTGCAGATCTGGCTGCAGCAGGTGGCAGAGCTCAGTGACCACCTCCTTGCTGAATTGCAGCCTTCGCAAACACAGCTCCTCGGACATATGGATGTAGGAGAGCTGTTCACGATATACCCTGGGAGGGTAAGCTCTCCTGTACATGCGCCTGATGGCCCTCCTCCGTCTGGCCATCATTGCCACTCTCTGTCTGCGTCTCACTATCCTCCGATTCAGCTGGAGCAGGACGACGCCCCCAATCATTGCAGCCCCCATATTCTCTTTGCCAGAAAAGTAATGAGGTACAGCAACTAAAGTAGCAACAAAGTTAGGATGAACTAGGCCAAACTACCTCACAAAGCGTTGAGTCAATGTAGAAGTCTCTCTCTCTCTCTCTCCGAATCTCTCTCTCTCTCTCAGAACAAGTGGTGCATAAATGTCGACCACAGAAAAAGACAGGAAGAGGCCCCCTTTAAATAGCGCCCCCCCCAGCCCCACACCGATTGATAATGTTCCAGTCTTCCGGTCGTTGGAAGCGCCAGGCGGTAAGGCAGGGGGCGCCACTCAATTTCCGCTCCGGGGCGCCCCAAGGGCGTTGCACCATGGAATGACGTCACAATCTGCGCGCGCAGGTGGTCGCAGCGGTAAGTTTTAGCGCCACCGCACAATCTCAAGTTAAGTTCTCGAGCGGCGCAAACAGCGCTGCGCCCGGGCGTTAGCGGCTTAACGCCCCATTAGCGCCCTCTTAAGGTGCTAACGGGAGGCGCAACCAAGTGAATTTTTACCCCATAGAGTTATACAGCACAGAAAGAGGCCCTTCGGCCCATCGTGTCCACGCCGGCCATCAAGCCCTGTCTATTCTAATCCCATTTTCCAGCACTTGGTCCGTAGCCTTGTATGCTATGGCGTTTCAAGTGCTCATCTAAATGCTTCTTGAATGTTGTGAGGGTTCCTGCCTCTACCACCCTTTCAGGCAGTGAGTTCCAGATTCCAACCACCCTCTGGGTGAAAAAGTTTTTCCTCAAATCCCCTCTAAACCTCCTGCCCCTTACCTTGAAACTATGCCCCCTGGTTATTGACCCCTCTACTAAGGGGAAAAGTTCCTTTCTATCTACCCTATCTATGCCCCTCATAATTTTGTACACCTCAATCAGGTCCCCCCTCAGCCTTCTCTGCTCTAAGGACAACAACCCCAGCCTGTCCAGTCTCTCTTCATAGCTGAAGCGCTCCAGCCCAGGTAACATCCTGGTGAATCTCCTCTGCACCCTCTCCAATGCAATCACATCCTTCCTATAGTGTGGCGACCAGAACTGCACATAGTATTCCAGCTGTGGCTTAACTAGCATTTTGTACAGCTCCATCATAACCTCCCTGCTCTTATATTCTATGCCTCGGCTAATGAAGTCAAGTATCCCATATGCCTTTTTAATCACCTTATCTACCTGTCCTGCTGCCTTCAGGGATCTATGTACATGCACACCAAGGTCCCTCTGATCCTCTGTCCTTCCTAGGGTCCTACCATTCATTGTGTATTCTCTTGCCTTGTTAGTCCTCCCAAAATGCACACTTTTCAGGGTTAAATTCCATTTGCCACTGTTCTGCCCATCTAACCAATCCGTCTATATCGTCCTGTAGCCTGAGGCTTCCCTCCTCGTTATTTACCACTCCACCAATTTTTGTGTCATCTGCGAACTTACTGATCATACCTCCTACATTCATATCTAAATCATTAATGTACACTACAAACAGCAAAGGACCCAGCACCAATCCCTGCGGTACACCACTGGACACAGGCTTCCAGTCACAAAAACAACCTTCGACCATCACTCTCTGCCTCCTGCCACTAAGCCAATTTTGGATCCAATGTGCCAAATTGCCCTGGATCCCATGGGCTCTTACCTTCTTGACCAGTCTCCCATGTGGGACTTTATCAAAAGCCTTACTGAAGTCCATGTAGACTACATCAACTGCACTACCCTCATCCACACACCTAGTCACCCCCTCAAAAAATTCAATCAAATTGGTTAGACATGATCTCCCCCTGACAAAGCCATGCTGACTATCCTTGATTAATCCTTGCCTCTCCAAGTGGAGACTAATTCTGTCCCTCAGAATTTTTTCCAATAATTTCCCTACCACTGATGTTAGGCTCACTGGCCTGTAATTCCCTGGTTTATCCCTACTACCCTTCTTGAATAATGGTACTACGTTAGCTGTTCTCCAGTCCTCTGGCACCTCCCCTGTGGCCAGAGAGGTTCTGAAAATTTGTGTCAGAGCCCCTGCAATCTCCTCCCTTGCCTCACACAGCAGCTTGGGATACATCTCGTCTGGGCCTGGAGATGTATCCACTTTTAAGCCCGCCAAAACCGCTCGTACCTCCTCCCTCTCAATACTAATTTGTTCAAGTATATCACAATCCCCCTGCCTGATTTCTATGCCTACATCGTCCTTCTCCATAGTGAACACAGATGCAAAATATTCATTTAAAACCTCACCTACATCTTCCGGCTGTACACACAGATTGCCACTTTGGTCCCTAATGGGCCCTACTCTTTCCCTGGTTATCCTTTTGCCCTTAATATACTTATAAAACACCTTGGGATTTTCCTTTATTTTGCCCACCAGTGTTTTTTCATGCCCCCTCTTTGCTCTCCTAATTTCTTTTTTAAGTATCCCCCTGCACTTTCTATACTCCTCTAGGGCTTCCACTGTTTTTAGTCCTTTGTATCTGCCAAAAGCCTCTCTTTTTTTCCTAATCCATTCTTGTATATCCCTTGACATCCAGGGTTCCCTGGGCTTGTTGGTCCCACCCTTGACCTTGACATGTTGGCGTTGTACTCTCTCTATTTCCTTTCTGAAAGACTCCCACTGCTCTGATGTGGATTTTCCTACAAGTAGCTGATCCCAGTCCACTTTGGCCAGATCCTGCCTTATCATATTAAAATCTTATTAGGATCTATCCTTGGCCCCCTCCTATTTCTCATCTACATGTTTAAGACGCTCCTTAAAACCTACCTCTTAGACCAAGCTTTTGGTCATCTGCCCTAATTTATCCTTATGTGGATCTGTGTCAAATTTTTTGTCTTAAAATACTCCAGTGCAGTGCCTTGGGTCGTTTTACTACGTTAAAGGTGCTATATAAATACAAGTTGTTGTTGTTGTTTAGTGGAGGCATTGACATAGTGGAGGCAGGCATTAGGTTATTATTCGCTGTTATCCCACAGCATAATTTCAGGACTGTGATGTTCCCAGGTGTCTGTCTTTGTACTTGGATCTATACATAATGCCAAGATCTCTTCTTTCAAAAAAGAAAAATATGAAAAAGCAAGTTAACATGCTATCTTAAAACCATTCTGTCTCAGTGGGAGGAACCGGTGGGCGGCAGGAAAAGCTGAAATTAGTACGATAGGGGTTCAAAAATGTATTGGCTACAGTACTGGACTAGCAACCTAGAGGTTGTGAGTTCAGATTTCACCATAGTAAGTTGTGAAACTGAATTTAATAAATCCAGTCATTTGTGTGCTAGCACCAGAAAAATTTACTGTAAAAGCTGCCAGATTGTTGTAAAAACCTAACATGGTTTACTAATGTCCTTCAGGGAAGGGAGCCTGCCACCCTTATGCAGTCTTGACTACACGTGACTCCAGTCCCACACTACATGATTGAGGTTGACTCTTAATGCCCTCAGAGCAAGTAGGGATGAGCATTAAATGCGGCCTTACCAGTGTGGCCCATATCCCAAGCGTAAATAAAAACAAAACTGCCCCAGTCGATGAGTACTGAGCCCACCTGAGTTTCTGGGTTCAGTACTGCTCCTCGTCCACAATATGTTGAGTGCTGAACTTGTAAACTCAGGTGGGTTCAGCGCTCATTAATATTGTGGGTGAACTGCAGAGGTGAGTCATGCTTGCTGTTGCTGTAAAATTCACTGCAACTCTGAACTTTCTTGCCGCGTGCTCATTCCAGGCTGCCACAGGGGACATCATCGGGAGTCTAGCCAATTCTAATTGTTTCTCTTCTTCTTGTGCTCATAGGACTGTCATTTGCTCAGAGGACTGTCATTTGCTTCTGATAATTTAATCTAATTTAGACTCTAAATAGCCTGTTTAGGTTGCGAGTGATATTCATCACTTTAACTGTGACCAATTGTTATGGTTCAGGCTTTATCCAAATACATATTTCCCTTAAGCAGTCCAAGCCTGCTACAAACTGAAACCTACATCTTTATTGTATTGCAATTAGCATAGCTCAGACCTAACATTTAACTCCGATCATGATAAGTTTTTTTACTGAAGAAATAATTAGGATGTCTACTGATTCCTGGAAATTTGGATGACAGAAATTATCACACTATTTGACCACTTTGTACAGGCTAAACCACTGTCTAGTTTAACTACAATTAAAAATAATCCAGAGAAGCAAAAACTCAAAGGCAAGATAGTATGCAGCACAGAGATCAATTTGACTGTTTAAAGAGTGTCTCTAGTTCTTAAGCTACATTTGGCAAACTCTTAAAATGACACAGTCTCCGGTGAGCGCTGCTTACAGGTCTCTGAGCTAGAAGGATGCTTTTCTTTGAAGATCAAACAATCTCTTTGAAGCAATCAGGCAACCAAAATGTTAACAGTCTTTACACTTTTGTAGATAACAAGATAATGGCTCGTAACTGCTGGCTTTCTCATTTAAACAGCCTGCTTATCATAGAATCATAGAAAGTTACAGCACGGAAGATGGCCATTTCGGCCCATTGTGTCCGCGCCGGCCAACAAAGAGCTATCCAGCCTAATCCCACTTCCCAGCTCTTGGTCCGTAGCCCTGCAGGTTAGAGCATCCCAAGTGCACATCCAAGTACTTTTTAAATCTGGTTAGGGTTTCTGCCTCTACCACCCTTTCAGGCAGTGAGTTCCAGACCCCCACAACCCTCTGGGTGAAGAAATTTCCCCTCAAATCCCCTCTAAACCTTCCACCAATTACTTTAAATCTGTGCCCCCTGGTTTTTGACCCCTCTGCTAAGGGAAATAGGTCCTTTCTATCCACTTTATCTAGGCCCCTCATAATTTTATACACCTCAATAAGGTCTCCCCTCAGCCTCCTCTGTTCCAAGGCAAACAAACCCAGCCTATCCAGTCTTTCCTCATAGCTATGATTCTCTACTCCCAGCAACATCCTTGTAATTCTCCTCTGTACCCTCTCCAGTGCAATCACATCTTTCCTGTAATGTGGTGATCAGAACTGCACGCAGTACTCCAGCTGAGGCCTAACTAGTGTTTTATACTAGTTTATACAGTTGAAGCATAACCCCCCTGCTTGTTTTACCACCTGACAAATAATCAGCATTACTGTTTGTCTGACGAATGCTGCATCCAACAGCATTTTAATTAAGTGCACCCGCTTTCCATGAAATGTTTTTTTTTAATCATCTAATTCCAAGATATCTCTGGTCCATTATTTTGTACTTAGTGAAAAGAGTGGCTTCCATTTAAAACCTTAATTATTTGAACTATATTAAAGACCTTGGGGGAGAAATTGGCTAACCGCCTGACAGCGGGTGTGGGGATCGCGGTACGTGATTAACCCGCACCTGTTCATTGAGTTGCAGGCAGCACGGTAACTTTGCGCTGCCCGCTGCTTTACATGATTGCTGCGAGCAGCCAGTGCTACCCGCACTGTTCATTGGCTGCACTCATCAGCAGGGGGCCCGCTATCGCGAGTGGCCAGCGCTACTTAAAGGCAGCCTGTACCTCTTAAAGGGGAGACCCAAGAACTGGAGCCTTCCCAGTTAGTGGAAGAGGAAGAAGACAGTGAAGATGAAGAGACACCGTCACTCGATTTTTACACTCACAGCCACCACCTCAGATACTGACGCTGCGCGTATTTTAGAGGCTAGGACAGAGGAGGGATTTGCATGGGGTGAGGCACCGGGCACAAGTGCGCAGGAGCCAGGGTGGGGGGGGGGGAAAGGATAGCGCAGGTGCCAGCTCGCTGGAGGGCGAGGTCGCACACTACTTCTGCTGCAGAGGACTCAGATGAGGATTTTGAATGGCCAGGCTACAGAAGAAAGCTGATGGTACACATAACCAAATGCTTGGTGCACTGGAAAGCCTGCACA
This sequence comes from Squalus acanthias, assembly GCA_030390025.1. NCBI lineage: Eukaryota > Metazoa > Chordata > Chondrichthyes > Squaliformes > Squalidae > Squalus > Squalus acanthias. Next base: position 51,043,155 of record CM059437.1, on the reverse strand, counting down.
CAATGTCAAGGAGCATGGAGGAGTCCAGCACCAACTTGGCACAGACCTTGGAGTCCGTCCTTATCAACATGGAACGGGTTCTCAACTCCATCAGCACACCTGTGGAACCCACGATGATGCAGCGTCTGTTGGTCAATGTCATAGCTTCCATTGCAGCACAAACAGCTTCCATTAAAGGTCTGAGTGCTACATTAGAAGCTCAGACTTCTGCCATCATGACTCTGGATACCACTGGTCACAGGGGCTTCCAGGGTGTCACAGCAGTCCATCGATCTGTTCTGCTCAGGAGAGGTGGTGGCTCCATGGAGCACAAATCTGCTTTCCTCTCTCAGGATGACAGCATTCCTGCTGGCACCCCTGCCACTCTGCCAGTGCCCTTGCTGTTGCCCGTTAACCATCCAGCCCAGACTGCTGCAGCCCAGACCAAAATGATGCAGTCTGAAGCTGGGCCTTCTGGCCCAGAGCTGCTCGAGGTTGCCCTCCAAGACCACCTGCAGTCTCCTCCATTGGAGGTCAGCAGCCTTCCTCCACCCATGCTGCAGCCACTAGGGAGGCACCTCGTAGGAGCACTAGGACAGGCAAAGGCACACGACAGACAGGCACTAAGTGAATGCACAAGGGTGATTAGTTTATTTTTGTATGCATTATGTAGTGATTAAATTTATAAATTTGGATTGGAATGTGCATTTTCTGGTGGTTTTTATTCTTTTGTTGTTGGAAAGAGGATGATGTGATGGTCAGTGATAGAGGAAAGGTAAGGAGCGTGGAATTACTGGTGAATGGGGAGGTGTGATTGAGGTTACTGACATCTCTTATTCATGATTTCATCACGTGGACAAAAGAGCTGAATTCCAGAGGTGAGGTGAGAGTGACTGCCCTTGACATCAAGGCAGTATTTGACCCAGTGTGGCATCAAGGAGCCCTAGTAAAATTGAAGTCAATGGGAATCAGATGGAAAACTCTCCACTGGCTGGAGCCATACCTAGCATAAAGGAAGATGGTGGTGGTTGTTGGAGGCCAATCATCTCAACCCCAGGAAATCGCTGCAGGAGCTCCTCAGGGCAGTGTCCTAGGCCCAACCAACTTCAGTTGCTTCATCAATGACCTTCCCTCCATCATAAGGTGAGAAGTGGGGATATTCGCTGATGATTGCACAGTGTTCAGTTCCATTTGCAACTCCTCAGATAATGGAGCAGCCCATGCCAGCAAGCAGCAAGACCTAGACAACATTTAGGCTTGGGCTGATAAGTGGCAAGTAACATTCGCACCACACAAGTGCCAGGCAATGACCATCTCCAACAAGAGAGAGTCTAACCACCGCAGCTTGACATTCAATTGCATCACCATCGCCAAATCCCCCCCCATCAACATCCTGGGAGTCACCATTGACCAGAAACTTAACTGAACCAGCCACATAAATACGGTGGCAACAAGAGCAGGTCAGAGGTTGAGTATTCTGTGGCGAGTGTCTCACTTCCTGACTCTCCAAAGCCTTTCCACCATCTACAAAGCACATGTCAGGAGTGTGATGGAATACTTTCCACTTGCCTGGATGAGTGCAGCTCCAACAACACTCAAGAAGCTCGACACCATCCAAGACAAAGCAGCCCACTTGATTGGCACCCCATCCACCACCTTCAACATTCACTCCCTCCACCACCGGCATACCGTGGCTGCACTGTGTACCATCTACAAGATGCACTGCAGCAACTTGACAAGGCTTCTCCGGCAGCACCTCCCAAACCCGCAACTTCTACCACCTAGAAGGACAAGGGCAGCAGGCGCATGGGAACACCACCACCTCCAAGTTCCCCTCCAAGTCACACACCATCCTGACTTGTAAATATATCGCTGTTCCTTCAAAGTCGCTGGGTCAAAATCCTGGAACTCCCTCCCTAACAGCACTGTGGAGGACCTTCACCACACGGACTGCAGCAGTTCAAGAAGGCGGCTCACCACCACCTTCTCAAGGGCAACTAGGGATGGGCAATAAATGCTGGCCTTGCCAGCGACACCCACATCCCAGGAACGAATAAAAAAAACAGAGCTCGGGCAGAAAGGGACTGTGTACATTGTATCCTCCCTTCCTCTTTCTGTTCCTTCACCCTGTTGCACTTCATCCGCCTCCTCCTTCTCCTCTTCCTTGTGGCCTGCAAAAATGGCAGCACTGGCTTCAAATCAGTGTTGCACACTGATTGGTGTCATAATGTGCCTGCTCTGCATGCTGCCGGCAGTTGTTAGGTCCCCGCACGCACGCAAACCCCTTTACCAAGATTGAGTCCGGCTCACTTCCCATCAGAAGTGCGCACACGCAATTTGGATGCCATTTCAAGCATTAGGGGACCGTGTAAAAAAAACGGGTGCTACAGAGCCCAATTTTTCTCCCATAAATTCCCATTTTTCTCACACATTCCTTTGGACATCATTTTATCTTGAATATCTCAGTAATACTAATATATTTTAATCTCAGGAGATACATAATTTTTACATTCAGGTCACCCAATTAAAATGCTCTGCTACAACTTTTGATCTTTCTCAGTTTTTGGCTGCGGCTGTTCTCAAATAGGAAGATGCTATGCTGTGATGATTTTGATTTCTTCAAAAAACTCATCTTCGGTTTTGGTTTAGGCGTACTTCCTGTTTTTCTTTGGCTTTATCTGTGAAGGCAAGTAGGCTCTACTCAAAGAATCAGTAATGCACATATCATTTTTTTACTTATTCTTCACTTTTGGAATATACTTCTGCACTCTTTGGCTGAAATTTTCCTCTTAAAAAAGAGGGTGGGTTTGGAGTGTGGGGGCAGTTAAATTGTTAAAAATGGGATTCCCGACCTGCTCCTGTCTCCAACCCACCCACTTCCGGTCTTAACGGAATCGGGAAGGGGGCGGGACGGGCAACCAACCCGCTCCCAGGGAGCCGGTACGTCAATTTCAATATTATAATGAGGCTGGAAGCCTCTTTCTTCACCTCCATTTTGAATTTAACTGCATGTAGACGGGTTTCACACAATTTGTGAATCCTGGCAATTAAAACGAGGCAGGGACTGTTGCATCCAGGATGTAAGTGGCTTTATACCTACCTCCTGGATCCATGGTCCATACTTAACCCACCCCCAGTCATCGGAGACCCCCTCACAAGGCCTCCGATCGCACCCCCAGGCCTCCGATCACCCCACCAGGCCGCTCCCCAACCCCACCGATGATGCTGAGGCCAGCCACAATCCTCCGGTAGAACAAGAGGCAACAGCCTGCACTCGAAGGGGGGTAAATTCAAAACTAATCTGTGGAAACATTATTTCAGTGAGCAAATGATAAATCTATGGAACAGGCTCCCGAGGGAAGTGGTATAAGCAGATAGTATTGATTAATTCATATTCAAATTAGATAGATTTCTTACAGAAAATAACATTTTGGGATACAGTATATGAGTACTTTGAGACATGACATATGGAAAGCGTAACATGTTTGGGAGGAACAAGTGACTTTGGACCTATGGCTTCCAAAAGATTCCACTGCTGGGGTTTCCCTCGCCTCATGTCTGGGTCTGTTGTAGACTAATTGATAGAGGTTGAGTGCCATGATTAGTCAACAACTCCATTATCATTGTATCATGCGACTATCAGAATGGTAGAAGGCGAACTAGATGGACCATGGCCTTTTTCATCTAAGAATTCCTATTTTCCTGTTTTTTTAAATTAGTTTATGGGATCTGGGCATCACTGGCGAGGCAAGCATTTACTGCCCGTCCCTAATTGCCCTTGAGAAGGTCGTGGTGAGCCGCCTTCTTGAACCGCTGCAGTCCGTGTGGTGAAGGTACTCCCACAGTGCTGTTAGGCAGGGAGTTCCAGGATTTTGACTCAGCGACGATGAAGGATCGGTGATATACTTCTAAGTCAGGATGTTGTGTGACTAGGAGGGGAACTTGGAGGTGGTGGTGTTCCCATGCGCCTGCTGCCCTTGTCCTTCTAGGTGGAAGAGGTCGCGGGTTTGGGAGGTGCTGCCGAAGAAGCCTTGGTGAGTTGCTGCAGTGCATCTTGTAGATGGTACACACTGCAGACACGGTACGCCGGTGGTGGAGGGAATGAATGTTTAAGGTGGTGGATGGGGTGCCAATCAAGTGGGCTGCTTTGTCCTGGATGGTGTCGAGCTTCTTGAGTGTTGTTGGAGCTGCACTCATCCAGGCAAGTGGAGAGTATTCCATCACACTCCTTGTGCCTTGTAGATGGTGGAAAGGCTTTGAGAAGTCAGGAGGTGGGACACTCGCCACAGAATACCCAGCCTCTGACCTGCTCTTGTTGCCACAGTATTTATATGGCTGGTTCAGTTAAGTTTCTGGTTAATGGTGACCCCCCATGATGTTGATAATGGGGAATTCGCTGATGGTAATGCCATTGAATGTCAAGGGGTGCTGGTTAGACTCTCGCTTGTTGGAGATAGTCATTGCCTGGCACTTCTGTGGCGCAAATGTTACCTGCCACTTATCCGCCCAAGCCTGAACGTCATCCAGGTCTTGTTGCATGCGGGCATGGACTGCTTCATTATCTGAGGAGTTGTGAATGGCGCTGAACACTGTGCAGTCATCAGCGAACATCCCCATTTCTGACCTTATGTTGGAGGGAAGGTCATTGATGAAGCAGCTGAAGATGGTTGGGCCTAGGACACTGCCCTGAGGAACTCCTGCAGCGATGTCCTGGGGCTGAGATGATTGACCTTCAAACACCACAACCATCTTCCTTTGTGCTAGGTATGACTCCAGCCAGTGGAGCGTTTTCCCCCTGATTCCCATTGACTTGTTTTACTAGGGCTCCTTGATGCCAGACTCGGTCAAATGCTGCCTTGATGTCAAGGCCAGTCACTCTCACCTCACCTCTGGAATTCAGCTCCTTTGTCCATGTTTAAGAACATAAGAACATAAGAAATAGGAGCAGCAATAGGCCACTTGGCCCCTCGAGCCTGCAACGCCATTCAATAAGATCATGGCTGATCTTGTGCTCAAATCCACTTCCCTGCCCGCTCCCCATAACCCTTCACTCCCTTATCTTGCAAAAATCTGTCCATCTCCACCTTAAATGTATTTAATGACCCAGCCTCCACAGCTCTCTGGAGCAGAGAATTCCACAGGTTTACGACCCTCTGAGAGAAGAAATTCCTCCTCATCTCAGTTGTAAAAGGGCGACCCTTTATTCTAAAACTGTGCCCCCGAGTTCTGGATTACCCCACGAGGGGAAACATCCTCTCTGCATCTACCTTGTCGAGCCCCCTCAGTATCTTATATGTTTCAATAAGATCACCTCTCATTCTCCTGAATTCCATGAGTACAGGCCCAGCCTGCTCAACCTTTCCTCATGAGTCAACCCCCTCATCTCTGGAATTAACCAAGTGAATCGTCTCTGAACTGCCTCCAATGCAAGTATATCCTTCCTTAAATAAGGAGACCAAAACTGTACGCAGTACTCAAGGTGTGGTCTCACCAATACCCTGTACAGTTGTAGCAGGACTTCCCTGCTTTTATACTCCAATCCCCTTGAAATAAAGGCCAACATTCCATTTGCCTTTTTGATTACTTGCTATACCTGCATGCTAACTTTTTGTGTTTCATGCACAAGGATCATATTAACTGGACAAATCAAATTGGGCAGGGCAGCCTTGAGGAAGAGTTTATTGAGTGTCTTAGGGATGGATTTCTTGAGCAGTATGTAACTGATCCTACAAGGGGGCAAACAACCTTGGACCTGGTACTGTGTAATGAGTCAGGATTAATTAATAATGTCCTAGTTAAGGATCCCCTTGGAATGAGTGACCATAACATGGTTGAATTCCATATCCAATTAGAGGGTGAGAAGGTTGGTTCTCAAACAAGCATACTGAGCTTGAATAAAGGAGACTATGATAGTATGAGAGCAGAATTGATTAAAGTGGACTGGGAAAATAGATTAAAGGGTAAGACGGTACATGAGCAGTGGTGTTCATTCAAGGAGTTATTTTACAACTTTCAAAATAAATATATTCCACTGAGGAAAAAAGGGTGTAAAAGAAATGACAGCCATCCGTGGCTAAGTAAAGAAATTAAAGAAAGTATCCAACTAAAAACAAGGACATATAAGGTAGCCAAAGTTAGTGGGAGGATAGAAGATTGGGAAGTCTTCAAAAGACAACAAAAAGTAACTAAAGGATTGATTAAGAAAGGGAAAATAGACTATGAAAATAAATTAGCAAAAAATATAAAAACAGATAGCAAGAGTTTCTATCGTTATATAAAAAGAAAAAGGGTGGTTAAGGCAAACGTAGGTCCCTTAGAGGATGAGACCGGGAAATTAATGGTGGGAAACATGGAGATGGCAAAAATGCTGAACAAATATTTTGTTTCAGTCTTTACGGTAGAGGACACTAAGAATATCCCAACACTGGACAAACAGGGGGCTCTAGTGGGGGAGGAGCTAAATACGATTAAAATCACTAAGGAATTGGTACTCAGTAAAATAACGGGACTCAAGGCGGATAAATCCCCTGGACCTGATGGCTTACATCCTAGGGTCTTGAGGGAAGTGGCAGTAGGAATTGTGGATGCTTTGGTAATAATTTTCCAAAACTCCCTGAACTCAGCAAAGGTCCCAGCAGATTGGAAAACTGCTAATGTAACACCCTTATTTAAAAAGGGTTGTAGGCAGAAGGCTGGAAATTATAGACCAGTTAGCCTAACATCTGTGGTGGGTAAAATTTTGGAGTCTATTATTAAGGAGACAGTAACGGAACATTTAGATAAACATAATTTAATAGGACAAAGTCAGCATGGCTTTATGAAGGGGAAGTCATGTCTGACAAATTTGCTCGAGTTCTTTGAGGACATAACGTACAGGGTGGATAAAGGGGAACCAGTGGATGTAGTGTATTAGACTTCCAGAAGGCATTCGACAAGGTGCCACATAAAAGATTATTACTCAAGATAAAAAATCACTGGATTGGGGGTAATGTTCTGGCATGGGTGGAGGATTGGTTATCTAACAGGAAGCAGAGAGTTGGGATAAATGGTTCATTCTCGGACTGGCAACCAGTAGCCAGTGGTGTCCCCGCAGGGGTCTGTGCTGGGTCCCCAACTCTTTACAATCTATATTAACGATTTGGAGGAGGGGACCGAGTGTAACATATCAAAGTTTGCAGATGATACAAAGATGGGAGGGAAAGTAGAGAGTGAGGAGGACATAAAAAACCTACAAGGGGATATAGACAGGCTGGGTGAGTGGGCAGAGATTTGGCAGATGCAATACAATATTGGAAAATGTGAGGTTATGCACTTTGGCAGGAAAAATCAGAGAGCAAGTTATTATCTTAATGGCGAGAAACTGGAAAGTACTGCAGTACAAAGGGATCTGGGGGTCTTGGTGCAAGAAAATCAAAAGTTAGTATGCAGGTGCAGCAGGTGATCAAGAAAGCCAATGGAATGTTGGCTTTTATTGCTAGGGGGATAGAATATAAAAACAGGGAGGTATTGCTGCAGTTGTATAGGGTATTGGTGAGACCGCACCTGGAGTACTGCATACAGTTTTGGTGTCCATACTTAAGAAAAGACATACTTGCTCTCGAGGCAGTACAAAGAAGGTTCACTCGGTTAATTCCGGGGATGAGGGGGTGGACATACGAGGAGAGGTTGAGTAGATTGGGACTCTACTCATTGGAGTTCAGAAGAATGAGAGGCGATCTTATTGAAACATATAAGATTGTGAAGGGGCTTGATCGGGTGGACGCGGTAAGGATGTTCCCAATGATGGGTGAAACTAGAACTAGGGGACATAATCTTAGAATAAGGGGCTGCTCTTTCAAAACTGAGATGAGGAGAAACTTTTTCACTCAAAGGGTAGTAGGTCTGTGGAATTTGCTGCCCCAGGAAGCTGTGGAAGCTACTTCATTAAATAAATTTAAAACAGAAATAGACCGTTTCCTAGAAGTAAAGGGAATCAGGGGTTACGGGGAGCGGGCTGGAAATTGGACATGAGTTTGAGTTCGGATCGGTCAAGGCCCTGTGGGTGGCGGAGCGGGCCCAGGGGCCGAGTGGCCTGGTCCTGCTCCGACTTCTTGTGTTCTTTAGAGTTGAGGTTGGATCAGATCAGCCATGATCTTATTGAATGGCGGAGCAGGCTCGAGGGGCCGATTGGCCTACTCCTGCTCCTATTTCTTATGTTCTTATGTTCTTATGTAAAATTGACTTAGCAGCACTTGCCATTTGCGGAAGAGAGTTCCAAACATCTACCTCCCTTTGTGTGTAGAAGTGTTTCCTAATTTCACTCCTGAAAAGTCTGGCTCTAATTTTTAGACTATGTCCCCTAGTCCTAGAATCCCCAACCAGCGGAAATAGTTTCTCTGCCCCTAACATGTTTCACCCATTCACCTTTGGTACTTTTCCAATGCTAAATTACTTACACAGACAGATGGAATATTAAAGGTTGTCCACAGACAAATCTGTGTTCAACTTAACTTGCCAGAACTCATCTTTGGCTTAACATTTCCCCAACGTAACAGTCAAAAAGCCTCTGAAGTTAGAATTGTCGACCATCCTTATATTAAGAGCAAAATGGTAGTGGATACTACATGTGCTAATGAGCAGATACTCACTAATCATCTAGTCTCACATACCTGTTAAAGCTTTGACCATGCATAATTAATTAGCACCTAGAACAAAGAATGCTGATTAATTTCCGGTTCAGCTATCCTACCAAGTTTTTTAGATAATTTGGAAGAGAAATTGGTCTTCGGTGGTTGTGCAAAACAGGCGATAGCAAATCGGCAGCCCATTGAAGTCAATGGAAAGGAAATTGGGTGGGGTGTAAAACGGGCTGCCAATTTGTTAGTGCCTGTTTTGTGTTACAGTTGAAAACCAATTTCAACAACAACAACTTATATTTATATAGCGCCTTTAACATAGTAAAACGTCCCAAGGCACTTCACAGGAGTATTATAAGATAAACAATTTGACACCGAGCAATGTAAGGAGAAATTAGGGCAGGTGACCAAAAGCTTGGTCAAAGAGGTAAGTTTTAAGGAGCGTCTTAAAGGAGGAAAGAGGTGGAACGAGGCAGAGAGGTTTAGGCAGGGAATTCCAGAGATTAGGGCCTAGGCAACAGAAGGCACGGCCACCAATGGTTGAGCAATTATAATCAGGATGCTCAAGAGGGCAGAATTAGAGGAGCGCAGATATCTCATCAATTTCAGCCCCTTAAACTCCAGGTCTCCATGTTTGAAATTGAATGAGGAAAGAGCTTCCATTTTAATACTAGCTACTGAAGAACGGTGTAAGTATACACAGACCCTTAATTTTTAATTTTGGTATATAGTAAAATGCTTTGCCAGGCTAAAAGGTTTTTTCGAAGTGAAATAAAGTTGGTGAATGAACAGATGGTCTTTCACTGATAAGTGGACATGGAATGTGCTTTACTAAAAGGCAGCAAACATGGTTGTGACTGCAGCGGGTAGTCATAGACAACAGAGATAAACAAACCCCCTTAGATTTGCAGACTTCGTGTCTACAACAAAACAGGCCACAAGGTTGTAGAATGACTTTTGGTGGCTAAAGGGGAGTCAAACCTTTGGAGTTCTGAAATACAGGATGCAACGTAACACATGAAATGTGACCAAGTGGTTTACTGCCACTTCTGTAAACTTTTATGAGTGAATGAACAATTTTGGGATACGATAAAAGCAGCTAATGGGTAGCCATACAGGATGTGTGAGTGTGAAAGTTTTTGGCAGCTCAAACAACTTAGGTCGAACACTAAAGGAACATCTCACAATCTCTGAATGATTGATTCACTGAAAAAGGCAAGGAAAACTGTATAAAAACCAGTGACTAAAAATATCGGCACTGCAATCGGAAGGAGGGGCCTGGCTGATCATCTCAACTCGAAGAGGTACTGCAGTTGAAAGGCGAAGAGCTACTGCAGTCGAAAGGACGTGGCCTACAATCAACGCTGGACTGATCATCTGCGGGTGGCTGTATGTATGATTTCTTGTAACATTATTGGTGTACTGCTCAAATAATGGTTGGGGTTTTGAATCTGTCTTAGGACCAATAAAAGGTTAAAGGCAGAACCCGTGTGTCTGGTGTAATTTCTCATAAGTCTCAAGTCCGAACTCTATAACCTGTTGGATGGGGCGAGGGGTAATTCTGCAAGTCCTACAACTGTATGGTGAAAAAATATATAGAAAGCCCCCTAATTTGTCACACTGTTTAGATAACATTTCTCTGTTCAATACATCACAGATCCCTCATACAATTTTAGCTTAGTTTCACTCATTTGGTGACAGAGATTACCCACAGGAATCATGTGCCCTTTGAAAGGAAGTAGATTGTACATAGTTCCACAGTGTAGCTGAAACTTAATATCTATGTTATCAGTAACTTTCATCAAATTCAGAAATGTGTGCTCTTTGATACTATAATAGCAATAGATATTTTTCATTTGTTCTCAGGATATGGGTAATGCTGGCAAAGATGTATTTAATGGCCATCCCTAGTTAGCTTAAGAAGGTGGTGTTGGTGGGCCTTCTCCTTGAACCGCTGCAGTGCTTGTGTCATGATAAATTTAGGTAGAGAATTTGACACAGTGGCAATAAAGGAATGGCGGCAATAGTCCAAGTCAGGATGGTGTGTGAGTTGGAGAAGAACTTGGAGGTGATGATTTTATGATTTTCCCACAACATTGCTGCTTTTGTCCTTCTTGGCGGTAGGTCACAGGGGAGGAAGGTGCTGATGAAGTAACTGTGGCCAGATTCTGCAGTACATCCTGTGGATTGTTTATACAGCAGCCACACTGGATCGGTGATAGAAGAGGTGGATATTGACTCCAGTTGCCGGGGTACAGATCAAACAAACTGCTCTATCCTGGATGGTGTTGAGCTTTTGAGTGTTGTTCGGCTGCACCCATCCAGGCAACTGGTGTATTCCACCACACTCCTGACTTGAGCCTTGCTGATGGTGGAGAGGCTTTGAGGGGTCAGGAGGTGAGCCACTTGTCGCAACGTACCCAGCCTCTGCTCTGCTCTTGTAGCCACTGCACTGATATAATTACTGGTCAATGGTGACCCCCAAGATGTTGATAGTGGTGCCGTTAAAGGGGAGATGGCTGGGCTTTCTCTTTTTTGAAATGATCATTACCTGCATTTATGTGGAGTGGACTATCTGCCACTTGCCAGTACAAGCCTGAATGTTAACCAGTTCCTGCTGTAGGCTGGCATGGACTGTCTCATTATCAGACTCGCTTGATTTCTTGAATTGAACACATATCTCTCATATTCTTCTTTGGATGACAAAAATTCTCGCACTTGTCTGTAACTTTCTTTTCATCACTGGGACTATCCCATGTAAATATGTTATACAGAAGTAATCCTTGCAGACATTTTAATAACTATATACTTTTTACTCAGCAGATTCTTTTTCTAGTAATTCTAATATCTATTATTTTCAAGATACTTAGTGGATCTGTTTCTACTGTTCTATGGCTCTTTAATTCCTGCTTTACAAAGCGTATCTAACAATGCTGCATTTGCTGGAACTGGTTCCATCAGTTGTGTACATAATTAATATATGTGGTGATCTACTCAACTCCAGCAGCAATAAAGAAATATGGAACACAATGGGGATCTGCATATATTTATAGTTACATATCTGCCTTGATCAATTATCTGCCTCGTGGCTAATTATGACTACAGAACTTAGCTCATACAAATTTCTGTGTCAGTCTTTATTGTCCTCTGCAATAGTGTATAGAACTCAATGATCAATGCAGAGTATTCACTTACTGCCATTTTCACTGCTTTGCCAATGGCTATTAGTGGTATCATGGTATCATTGTGGAAAGATAATCATTTATCAGGAGTTATGGATGTCACATTAGGTTTAAAAATAAGCAAATGCAGAATGACATTTGTGACAAGTTCTAAGAGGATTTGAAGTGTTAGAAGTGTCATCTTTATCTATTTGCACAATACATAGATTAGATTAGACAGACCGCCACCTGGGAACATCATGTTATCGCACTGTGACTGTTACTAACTAACAATGTAGATGACGCTTGGCAGATCTGTTCACTAAGCCAGAGATTTTCTGTGTGTGGAATTCGTGGCAAATACTGCCCTACACCCAGCTGTGCTACCTTCTGAAAGACTGCCAGCTACCCGAATAGTGGTATCATTATCAGAAAATGACAGTAACAGACAAAGTAGGTTGGGAAGGCCACAAATACTGGAAAATACAGAAAAATATTGAATAAATTATTCTGAAACATTTTACTTGAAGTGTGCAGTCAGAAACCACATAGGATCAATGTGTGAAATAGACTTCCAGGTAGCATAGTGGAGATAAAACCATGGAATAATTTATCCTATCTCGCACCAGGTCCTGCCCATCTATCCTTGATGACCTACGTTGGTCTCATCCGGTCACCCAACACCTCCAATTTAAAAGTCCCATCCTCATGTTTAAATCCCTTCATGGCTTTTTCAACTCTATCTCTGTAACCTTCCAATGCCCTAAAACCTCCCCTAAACTCTCTGGGGTAGAAATTTGTCTCAGGCGGCGGCGCAAAACGGGCGGTATCGGATCGACAGCCCAGTTATACACAGCGCCTGATATTCAGTTCCACTGACTGCGGTGGAATTGGATATCAGGCGCTGCGTATAACGGGCGGCCGATCCGATACCGCCCGAGACGAATTTCAAGACTTCTGTTCCTCTGACTGGCCCTTTGGTGCATTCGCCCTTCCTTTTGCCCCATCCATTGAGGACTGTGTCTTCAACAGTCTGGGGCCCGCCCCCCCAAATATCTTCCTTTTGTCACAGACCTGAAACGTTAACTCTAGTTTCTCTCTCCACGGATGCTGCCTGGCCTGCTGAGTGTTTCCAGGATTTTCTGTTGTTATTTCAGATTGCCAGCATCCGCAGTATTTTGCTATCTTCCTTTTTTGGCTGCGTGTCATTTTTTTTGCGGGGGGGGCGCGATTATGCCTCTGTGCAGAGCTCATGGGACGTTGTATCCACGTTAAATTGGCTATACAAAGCTGTGAGCAAACTGTTGTTGACGACGACCCATTATTGTGTGCGTCGACTGTGCGTGCAGGCTCGTCGGGAGGCCCAGGCCGGGGGAGCGTTGCTATAGCAACAGAGCGAAGCCGCGCAGCGCTCGAGCCGCCCAAACGTTCGTCCGTCGCACAAACTCCTGGGCGCGCGGTCTGCCGGCTCGAAGTTATTTTTGCGCCGTTTTTTAAAAAAAAATTGTTTTTAACGACAGCAATAGAACATGGCTCACGCGAGAATTTCTGCCAAACTTCCTCCTCACATCGACCCGACCAAAGCGCCCATCGCGTTCGGAGACCGGGCTTTGCCCAAACTCAACCGCGAGCTGGCGGAGCCCGAGCTCCTCACCCGGCAGCGGGCGCTCATGGCACTCTGCGACCTGGTCCACGACCCCGAGCTCGCTTACACGGCGGTGGAGGTCGGTAAGTGCGCCGACAAGACCCTCCAGCACGTTCACCACCTGCACAACACTTTTAAGCAGAAGGGCGGATGTCAAGTTCAGAGAAAACCTGGGCGCGGGGGAGTTGGAGTCCAAAACAGGGTCCATGTCTGCCCCCCAACATTTCTGACTTCTTTGGGTGTCCAGTAAATGTGAGGGGTGCGAATGCAATTTTTCCACGTCCAGTGGTACTATAAGCTGCAAAGAACTCGGTTATGCTGGACACACGTTAACCAAAGAAAGATGGCCAGTTATGCTGTGGGGGCATTAAAGAAGGAAGACAGAAAAATTGAGGCAACTCTCAGGCGGTTGCTATCACTTCCCAACTATCTATCCAACACCAAGCCCTGGGTGGGGGGAATTTTAGAACATAAGAAATAAGAGCAGGAGTCGGCCATACGGCCCCTCAAGCCTGCTCCGCCATTCAATAAGATCATGGCTGATCATCCACCTCAACTCCACTTTCCTGCCTGATCTCCATATCCCTTGATTCCCCTAAAGTCCAAAAATCTATCTATCTCAGCCTTGAATATACTCAAAGACTCAGCATTCACAGCCCTCTGGGGCAGAGAATTCCAAAAATTCACAACCCTCTGAGTGAAGAAATTCCTTCTCATCTCAGTCTTAAATGATGCGGAGATTTTTTGGTGTTGGACTGGGGTGGACAAAAATGAGAAGTCGCACAACACCAGGTTATAGTCCAACAGTTTTATTTGAAATTACGAGCTTTCGGAGCTCTGCTCCTTCGTCAGGTACAGTGAGGGAATACAAATCGATTACAAAGTATATATAGTGGTCATGATGCGGAGATGCCGGTGTTGGACTGGGGTGGACAAAAATGAGAAGTCGCACAACACCAGGTTATAGTCCAACAGTTTTATTTGAAATCACAAGCTTTCGGAGCTTACGTGGCCCCTTCCTCAGGTGAAGTAAAGAAATACAGAATCGACAAAGCATATATAGATAGAGAACAATGCATGTGTAACTTACAATGGCAGACGACTACATTTAAATCAACCTGACTGTTTATCTGCCGAGGTGTGACAAAAGGCAATCAGGTCAGCCAGGAAGGTACCACATCAAAGACATAGCAAGACACAACTGAGACAATGAGGTGGAGTCACAGGGGGTCCAATGTGTCAAAAGCCGCAGTCGGTATGGGAAACGATAAACTTTAAAATTTTTACTTTTTTACTGGGAATCACATCTGTGAACAAGCCAACGACGACTCGAGTCTGGATCACGTCATGTACCGTGACATAAACCCAAGATCCCGGTTGAGGCCGTCCTCATGAGTGCGGAACTTGGCTATCAGTTTCTGCTCGATGATTTTGCGTTGTCGTGTGTTTCTAAGGCCGCCTTGGAGAACGCTTACCCGCAGATCCGAGGCTGAATGTCCTTGACTGCTGAAGTGTTCCCCGACTGGGAGGGAACACTCCTGCCTGGTGATTGTTGCGCGGTGTCCGTTCATACGTTGTCTCAGTGTCTGCATGGTCTCGCCGATGTACCATGCCGCGGTGCATTCTTTCCTGCAACGTATGAGGTAGACAACGTTGGCCGAGTCACATGAGTATGTACCATGTACCTGGTGGGTAGTGTCCTCACGTGTGATGATGGTATCTGTGTTGATGATCTGGCATGTCTTGCAGAGGTTGCCGTGGCAGGGTTGTGTGGTGTCGTGGTCGCTGTTATCCTGAAAGCTGGGTAATTTGCTGCGAACGATGGTACTTCTGAGGTTAGGCGGCTGTTTGAAGGCAAGTAGTGGAGGCGTGGGGATGGCCTTAGCGAGGTGTTCGTCGTCATCGATGACATGTTGGAGGCTGCGAAGAACATGGCGTAGTTTCTCCGCTCCGGGGAAGTACTGGACGACGTAGGGTACCCTGTTGGTTGTGTCCCGTGTTTGCCTTCTGAGGAGGTCTATGCGATTTTTCGCTGTGGCCCGTCGGAACTGTCGATCGATGAGTCGAGCGTCATATCCCGTTCTTACGAGGGCGTTTTTCAGCGTCCGTAGGTGTCCATCGCGTTCCTCCTCGTCTGAGCAGATCCTGTATATTCGCAGGGCTTGTCCATAGGGTTGGCTTCTTTAACGTGGTTAGGGTGGAAGCTGGAGAAGTGGAGCATCGTGAGGTTGTCCGTGGGCTTGCGGTAGAGTGAAGTGCTGAGGTGTCCGTCTTTGATGGAGATTCGTGTGTCCAGAAATGAAACCGATTCTGAGGAGTAGTCCATGGTGAGTTTGATGGTGGGATGGAACTTGTTTATGTTATCGTGTAGTCTTTTCAGTGATCCTTCGCCATGGGTCCAAAGGAAGAAAATGTCGTCGATGTATCTGGTGTACAGCATTGGCTGGAGGTCCTGTGCAGCGAAGAAGTCTTGCTCGAACTTGTGCATGAAGATGTTGGCGTATTGGGGTGCGAATTTGGTCCCCATGGCTGTTCCGTGTGTTTGGGTAAAAAAATGGTTGCCGAAGGTGAAGACATTGTGGTCAAGGATGAAGCGGATGAGTTGTAGGATGGCGTCTGGAGATTGGCTGTTGTTGGTGTTGAGTACTGAGGCTGTCGCAGCGATGCCGTCATCGTGGGGGATACTGGTGTAGAGTGCCGATACGTCCATCGTGAAAAACGCCCTCGTAAGAACGGGATATGACGCTCGACTCATCGATCGACAGTTCCGACGGGCCACAGCGAAAAATCGCATAGACCTCCTCAGAAGGCAAACACGGGACACAACCAACAGGGTACCCTACGTCGTCCAGTACTTCCCCGGAGCGGAGAAACTACGCCATGTTCTTCGCAGCCTCCAACATGTCATCGATGACGACGAACACCTCGCTAAGGCCATCCCCACGCCTCCACTACTTGCCTTCAAACAGCCGCCTAACCTCAGAAGTACCATCGTTCGCAGCAAATTACCCAGCTTTCAGGATAACAGCGACCACGACACCACACAACCCTGCCACGGCAACCTCTGCAAGACATGCCAGATCATCAACACAGATACCATCATCACACGTGAGGACACTACCCACCAGGTACATGGTACATACTCATGTGACTCGGCCAACGTTGTCTACCTCATACGTTGCAGGAAAGAATGCACCGCGGCATGGTACATCGGCGAGACCATGCAGACACTGAGACAACGTATGAACGGACACCGCGCAACAATCACCAGGCAGGAGTGTTCTCTCCCAGTCGGGGAACACTTCAGCAGTCAAGGACATTCAGCCTCGGATCTGCGGGTAAGCGTTCTCCAAGGCGGCCTTAGAAACACACGACAACGCAAAATCATCGAGCAGAAACTGATAGCCAAGTTCCGCACTCATGAGGACGGCCTCAACCGGGATCTTGGGTTTATGTCACGATACATGACGTGATCCAGACTCGAGTCGTCGTTGGCTTGTTCACAGATGTGATTGATTCCCAGTAAAAAAGTAAAAATTTTAAAGTTTATCGTTTCCCATACCGACTGCGGATTTTGACACATTGGACCCCCTGTGACGCCACCTCATTGTCTCAGTTGTATCTTGCTATGTCTTTGATGTGGTACCTTCCTGGCTGACCTGATTGCCTTTTGTCACACCTCGGCAGATAAACAGTCAGGTTGATTTAAATGTAGTCGTCTGCCATTGTAAGTTACACATGCATTGTTCTCTATCTATATATGCTTTGTCGATTCTGTATTTCTTTACTTCACCTGAGGAAGGGGCCACGTAAGCTCCGAAAGCTTGTGATTTCAAATAAAACTGTTGGACTATAACCTGGTGTTGTGCGACTTCTCATTAAAATATATATAGACAGAGAACAATGTGTCTGCAGAGATACAATCCGTCTTAAATGGCCATCCCTTATCCTGAGACTATGCCCCCTAGTTCTAGACACTCCAGCCAGGGGAAACAACCTCTCAGCATCTACCCTGTCAATCCCCTTCAGAATCTTGTATGTTTCAATGAGATCTCCTCTCATTCTTCTAAACTTCCTTCAGCTAAATGTCGTCAAGACTGAAGCCAACCTTTTCCGTTTCAGTAAGCCCCTACATGCCTCCAGCCCAACTCCATCAACATCCCTGGTTACCCGCGCAGGCTGAAACCCGATGTGTATGCCCTTGACGTTCTGTTGGAACCTCAGCTGACCATTTTACTCAACATCCAGTTTGTCACCTCTGATACATTACCGACACCCCCAGCTTATTATGCCCTCGTTACCTCCAGGACTGGCTTTTCCAACACTTTTTTGCCTGCTTCGATCCATCACAAACTCCAGCTATCCTGGAAATTTGTGGCTTGTGTATTCTCCTGCACTGAGTGACATCCACTCATCACTCCTGCCCTTATTGAGCTCCACTAATTCCTTGTGCCCCAATGATGATCCATTTCCAGTTTTCAAATCCAGCCATGGGTTTGCTTCATCCTATTTGAGTGGTTTTCAGCATACATCCTGCTCCACACCATCTGGTATCTTGGCTAGGTATCTAAGATGAGGGCACAATATCATTTTATTTTGGTGCTGTACCCGATAAGGCCAATTTGCAACAAAATACTAAAAAAGCTAATTTTCACTAGCAAAATGCTAATAATTTTTACCAATACAAACTTTGGCCTTGATTTTTCTGCACTATTCTGCCCCAAATCAGAAATCTTGTGGAAAAATGGGGTGGTAACCAATGTTCCCTTGAATTTTTTTTGGATGCACTGCCCCTTTAAGGGGCCACGTGACCTATTCAAAATACCATGCATGCACGGTTTTTCCTAATTAAAAGCTGACGAGCCGGCTGTGCAGGAGCTGCAGATCACTGCATGGCCGCACAGCTTATAGGGAATGAACACCAACAACTCCACTGACTCACAACTACCTCGCTTATGCTTCTTTGCATCCTGCCTCTCCACTCTAATCTTGATTTTTGGAACACCTACGTTCAGTCTGCAAGTATGACCCTGAGCTTCCAGTCGCCTGTCATTTTAATTCTCTGCCCCACTCCCACTCTGATCTCTCTGTTCTCGGCCTCCTACACTGTTCCAATGAAGCTGAACGTAAGCTCGAGGAACAGCGCCTATTAGGCACTTTACAGCCTTCTGGACTCAACATTGAGTTCAACAATTTCAGATCATAACCTCTGACCCATTTTTTTGGAAGGCAGCTGTTGCTGATGATTTTGCCATTCCCATTTACACCTCCTCTTGACCCATCTTTTGTTTCTTTACTTGTCACATTACCATCTCCTTTTGCCTTGCATCTTCATCCCTTTTGTCATTTAATCTCTTCTGCCTTCCAACCTATCACAGACCTTCCCTTTTATTCTTTCCTCCCCTCCTCCCTTTCCCTGACTCTGCACTTGCTTAAAACCTGTTACATCTCATAACTTTTTTCAGTTCTGACGAAAGGTCATCGACCTGAAACGTTAACTCTGTTTCTCTCTCCACAGATGCTGCCAGACCTGCTGAGTATTTCCAGCATTTTCTGTTTTTATTCCTCTGCTACATTGTCGGCTGTATTGGTGCCGGTTCCCGCTCTTCCTCCAAAGGGAGAATTTCACCTACTATTCCTCCACTTTATGTGGTCCATATTTGACTTTTCCTCTGCATCTCTCTCTCCATCTCTGGTATAGGCTTTCTACAGGCATCTACTGCAACTCCACTGACTCACAACTATCTCGCTTATGCTTCTTTGCATCCTGCCTCCTTTAGTAAATACTCCAAGGTGTTTTACAGAGGAGAAACTGATGCCGAGTAATAGTAGAAGAATTAGGAAAGATGCCCAAAAACGTAATAGAAGAGGTAGGTTTTGAGGAAGCTTTTAAAGGTGGGGAGAGAAGTCAGAAGGCGGAGAGGTTTAGTATGGGAGTTCTAAGGAGTCGGATTGAAACAGCTGAAGGCCCTGCCACTCATGGTAAAGCATAGGGAAAATAGAAATGCACAAGAGGCCCAAGTCAGAGGGCTAAAGGACCCAGGCTGGGTCTTGGTCTGGAGGAGGTTGCAGAGCTTGGGAAGGTTGAGGCACTAGAAGGATTTGTATATGAGGATGCAGATTTTGAGTTTGGGGGTTGGGAAGCCAATGGAGGTCAGCAAGGGTAGGGTGATGGGTGAGATGACTTCGTGCAGGATGGGATGTGGGTAACAGAGTTTTGGATAAATTGAATTAAAATATTATGCCAAATTCTCTAGGATGGTTATAACTGCTCTGTATGGCATGGATAAGCTGAATGAAACACTTAATTTTGGTATGGTAACAAAAGGTTAATGTCTTTGCTCTGAATTATAAATGAAAATAGTTGAATTTGTCTTTGTTAATTTCAGTGGGTTATCCACAATTGTATATAGTTTCTCTGTGCTAAAGTTATTTAAATTGTTACAAAGTTAGTAACCGCCTACGGATGTTTTAAGTAATTAAGGATTCCTTTTGAAGAAAGCTGATGCCACTGGAACCATCACATTCTCTCACCAGTCTATCCCTTGCCTAACCAAAGGGACTGATCAGGCTGCCAGATGTAACACTGGTCTATCATGTTTGCCGTGGAAAGTAACAAAAGCAATCACAATAAAGAAGGGCCTTGAATTTCCTCCAAGAAATCAGCAAAAAGAAGACATGATCTAGATGGGCAGGGGAGGAAGTGGAAGGGGGACATCATTACGCTGGGTCTCCACCCCTTTTTCTGCCTGTCAAAATGTCAATTTAATGTGGTATGGCCGTTGCTTTTCGCCCTGACATCTAACATTGCTAAGGGTTTCGGGGGGGCGGGGGGGGGGGGAAATAAAAAAATTAAAATGCCAGTTTCCCAAAATCAATTGATTGTAGAGTGGCTTACAGCAAAACTGCCAGCATTATAATTATCTTGCATTATGCATATGCCCCATACCTTAGAATTTGGGATGGGGTCAGGGGTGCATCCATGGGGCAGGCAGTGGTTTTGCCCTTGCCCAGATACATCCCCCAAAATTTGGCCCTAACATTAACAAGAAACAGACCAGAAAGGTCTCTTTCTCCCACTCGCCTCTCCCTCTCCCAATCACCCCCTCTCTACTGATCACCCTCTCTCCTAATTGCCCCCTCACTCCCGGCCGCCCCTTCTTTCTCCTGATTGTCTCACTCTCCCGATTGCACCTCCCAACCCCCCAGTCTGCCGGCGATGTGGTGGCCCTAAATTAAAATCCTCTTTACCTGCTGTGTATCCCCAGGCAGTTCGACAGTCTCATGTAAATGAGGCCCAAGGCCCAATATCGGGTGTGCCTTGGTCCCACCCTTTCTGGCGCAGGATCGTTTCCTGCGCCCAGTTCATGCCGGCGTGAACCAATTTCTAGTCCCCCATGTCTGGGAGACAGATGGATGACCTGACCAAATTATTCTGGTAAAACACAGTTTGTTGCAGACAACAGGCAATGTTCAACATATTAAGCCAATATTGTAGAAGTACTCCTCACCTCCCAAGTTTCTAGATAGACAGAGGTATAAGATAAATCACTACTGATCATCCAACACAAAAGCTCTTTGATTAAAAAGAGTACTAATGATATAACAAAACTGTGCCACAGTTCTGGAATAGATAAGTTGTAAAAGTAGAGAGTAGAGGCATACAGTAATAGTGAGATATACAATAATCGTTCTCTTTGGTCCCCATCCTACACATATCTGTGTTCACACAGATGATTGCAGACTCACCTCAGACCCCAGTGTTTTCATCACAGCTTGTATCTGAGCATAAATCATTAGGAATAGCAAATTTTAAATTAAACTAAAAGCGCTCAGGAGAAACACATGAATGCAGAGGAAAAATGGACCCGAATCTCAAGAAGCCATTCTGCTCCTGAAAAGCACTTCCCCCGAACTTACTTTATGGCTTTTCTGATATCTACACTTGACTATGCGTGAAGAGGGCCTAGTAATGTAAATTAAATGCAAATGGATGCCAATTGGTATCCTCTTAATAGCCCTAGATGCAGATCAGGAGCACACTGCCCCCATAAAAACCTGGCGCTACTACTTCCTGAGCTGGTATTGTCAAGAAAGGACTTTATTTTTGGCTTTTGACATTTAAACTGGTTTTGCTGTTGCAGAACTTGTTGCTAATTGCTGCTACTCTTTTACACCGTGTTCATGAGCAATGCCATGAAGCGACAGCTAGAGCTAATAGGGTGTTGGGGTGCATTCATAGAACAATTAATTATAAGACAAGGCATACTATTTTGTCCTTGTACAAGACCTTGGTCAGGCCTCACTTGGACTACTGTGTCCAGTTTTGGTCTCGTCACATGGTGTATGATATTGAGACTTTCTATAAATCATCTTAGTTATCAAGATAGGCTGAAAGAGTTGGGACTCTACGTTTTAGAGAAGTGTAGACTTAGGGGTGATCTGATTGAAGCTTATGAGATGATAAAGGGCATAGATTGTGTTACAGTTAAGTTTGTTCCAATTAAATAGGTTAGGGAGGACCAGGGGTCACAGTTTTAAGTTGCATAAGGCTAGATCTAGGTTAGATTTCAGGAGGTGATTCTTTTGCCAGAGAATAGTGGACCTCTGGAACTGGCTGCTGGCTCGTGTGGTGAATTCCTTCAAGCGAGAGCTGGACCTGTTTCTGGATGAGGCGGAGATCACCTCTTAGAGAAGGTAGTCACTGCAAGGAATTCAGGGCCAGATTGATATCCTGGACTAGTTTCGATCGCCTAGATGGGTTGGTGTGAAATTTCTCAGATTTTTGCCCCCAAATTGGCCTGCGTTTTTATGTTTTTTGCCTCTCCCAGGAGATCACATGGTTTTTGGGTGGGGTGGAGTGTATTAATTGTGATCACAATTGTGTGGAATAGGCTGGATGGACCAGAGGGTCTTTTCCTGTCCATCATTGTCAGTATGTTCATATTCCTGCTTGGAGTGCTGCTGCCATCTCAGTCTGGTAGAGCAACATGAACACACTTACAGGAGGAGGCATATTGAAATGAATGAGAGGAGCAGAGACATGCACATTTTAGCTTCTGGGTGGCAAGAATGGATGTCAACACTTTTAAATATACAAGGAACAGTTGACATGATGGGCCAGAATTTACTGTCAAAATAATGGTGAGGCTAATGGCGCTCACCGTTATTTATGCGCAAATCGCACAGCAACTTCAGGCGAGTGCAGATGTGTGGTTAAACGCAAAATTCCGGAAGTTGCTGTCCGAGATGCGCTGCTCCGTCATTAGCTTCCCGAAGACGGCATCTTGCTGTCTGACTCGCTACTGAAATGTATTGAACGGCTTGAGGTTCCTGTACTTGCATTGTAGATACAAACTAAATTTGCCACAGAAAGTTAGGCCGCGATTATATTAATGGGGGCGGGTTGGGTGCGGGTCAGGTGGTTTCCGGCTTCCAGTCCCGTCCCCAGCTGCATCCGGCCCACAGATGTGATTTTGCCTTGATTGACCTTGTTAAGCCCGCCCTGCGGGCTTGCCGGCCAATTAAGAGGAAGCGGGTCAGATGATGCACAATTTTATTTTGACAGTTGATTTCTCAGTGTTTGACAGCATTGAGGTGCTGAAAACACTGACATTCACTGCACAAAGGTGACCTCTTGCACTCAGGCTCTCCAATGACTCCCTCCATAGGCTGGAATAGGTGGCAGCTGCAGGTGAGGTGGCAGAAGCGATCTGTCACTGGTGAGAGCGGTTCTCCCAATGAGGTGGCACTGGACATGGATTTAAAAACTTGTAACCTAAAGAAAAGTGTAAATATATTAAAAATGCAGTTCCCAACATTTTCTTTTCTCTGACACTCACCATGTGCAACATTTTGATCCTTCACGCCACTTCTGCAGCTGTCATCAATCCAGAAACATTACAGCAGACTCACAACACGCCACACTTACCTGGCGTGGTGTCCGGACGTCGGGAAACCCAAGCCAGAAGCGGCAAAATTCAAAAATAGGCTGGCAACTACTGGCAACTACCTGTTAATAGGCAGGTAATTGCCTTTAATCCTCTTCCCGCCGCTAGGTGTCGAGTCCATTTACAAATCGGGGACCCGACACTTGGAAAATTGTTTGGAGGCGGGTTGACGGCGGGATCGCAACCCGCCGTCAATCAAAACGATTTTAACCTTTGATCGCCTCCAAACCCGCCCTCTGAGCGCCGGCAAAATCCAGCCCTTAGGGCTTGTCCATTTCAGACTAAGTACCCTTTTTAATGGTGTGGTAAGTCTTAATTATTGCCAAACAACCTCTCAGGCACTGAAAATTAACCGTTACAAATGTGGAGTCTCATTCCTTCAGCTTTTAATTGTTGGGGATTTAAAACAAAATTAAATTACATTTTTGTTTTTGACTTTTTCTTTCTGTCTCTTTTTTCTCTCTCTCAATCCAATCTTTCTTTCCCTCTCTTTATTTCACTTTCTGAACCTGATTTGACATTGAATTTACTATTCGAATGGGCAAGGGCAAGTCTAAGCCGTCCGTTCACCGGCTATAGTAAATTTTGACCCGATAATATTTCTACTTTCCTAAACACCCATCTGCACGGAAATCTATCTGTCTCTCGTACAGTGTACAAGGCTGAATACATCAGAATCTGAGTACTTTCAAAGTATTAACAACTATAAATTACCCTATTGAGGCTTTACACAGTTTGCATCCTTGCCCCCAAACTACCTGTCACTAATTCTAATGTCCAATATAAAATCATCAAGGAGTATGCCCATAAAACTATGATCAATTAATCCCTGTTGCATCACTTCACTTCCATAATTTTGAAAGACAGAACAATAAGCACAACTTCTTTCAATATAAGGGAGAAACAAAAATGCTGGGAGAAAAACACTGCCAACATTATTTTGAATAAAAGCTTAAAATTTAATTTGCAATTAGAAAACACTCGTAAGACACAATTATGCCTGCTCTTCCCTGTGGGCCTGCATTGAATAGTGTGCCGCCACATGGAATACTTAAATGAGACCTGAAGGTCAGGTGCTGTGGTCACGGTCCTTAGCAGAGCGCACTTTAAGTACACTCTGCCCAAATTGTACCTGCAGAACACCAAGACAGAAAAATTGGCCCTTATATTTGCTTCATCATCCTTCATTTTCTATAACAAACTTACCATTGCTGATATAGCATACCTGCTAAGCCTCCTCATTTTTCATAGCTCTTATATTGAACTGCTATTACCTATTTCCCTCAGCCAAATGTGACTGACTCTCCTATACTTCACCCTATTTCTATTGCTGATATTATGTATGTCTCTCCTAATTCTCTGGTTTTCACTGCTTCAAATATTTGATCTCCTATGGTGCTGCTCATGGACCAAAAAGTTATACTTACTATATTATATGTATTGTACTGTGCATATTTTTATATTTTTTACTTTTCTAATGCTTGTCCGCCTTTACTACATATCTGTTAATTTTACAATAAATGGGAAAAAAATGTAGAACCCCCTCCTCCTCCTGATTTATGTTCTATCTATGACACTGCTAATACATTTTTGAAGGAATTTTTCTTTTATGTAGCCCACTTGAATCTAGCCTGTGATGTAACTTTGTCATTGTGATGTCATCTTTTTTTAATGGTCATGTTGTTACCAGAGACCAATGAGATATTACCATACAAGCAGAACGTGCCAATTCCCTGCTCCAACCTGGCCTGCCTTCGCTAACCCAGCCCTGCCAGTTAAATGTGGCACACTCCTGTCAGTCACATGATTAGTTACAGCCAATGACATTGCTAGAAAGTGACACAACAAGAATAATTAAGCGATCATTATTCGTCAGTGAATTTGCTTAAAAGTATTATTATTTGAATGGTCATGATAATTTTTGATCAATGAGGTCACTGGAAAGTTTTTTTTAAATTCATTTATAGGATCTGGGCATTGCTGGCAATGCCAGCATTTATTGCCCCTAGTTGCCCTTGAGAAGGTGGTGGTGAGCTGCCTTCTTGAACCGCTGCAGTCCGTGTGGTGATGGTACTCCCACAGTACTGTTAGGTAGGGAGTTCCAGGATTTTGACCCAGCGACGATGAAGGATCGGCGATATACTTCTAAGTCAGGATGGTGTGTGACTTGGAGGGGAACTTGGAGGTGGTGGTGTTCCCATGCGCCTGCTGCCCTTGTCCTTCTAGGTGGAAGAGGTCGCGGGTTTGGGAGGTGCTGCCGAAGAAGCCTTGGCGAGTTGCTGCAGTACATCTTGTAGATGGTACACACTGCAGCCACGTTACGCCGGTGGTGGAGGGAGTGAATGTTTAAGGTGGTGTTTCAATCAAGTGGGCTGCTTTGTCCTGGATGGTGTCGAGCTTCTTGAGTGTTGTTGGAGCTGCACTCATCCAGGCAAGTGGAGAGTATTCCATCACACTCCTTACTTGTGCCTTGTAGATGGTGGAAAGGCTTTGGGGAGTCAGGAGGTGAGACACTCGCCGCAGAATACTCAGCCTCTGACCTGCTCTTGTTACCACAGTATTTATGTAGCTGGTCCAGTTAAGTTTCTGGTTAATGGTGACCCCCAGGATGTTGATAGTAGGGGAGTCGGCGATGGTAATGCCATTGAATGTCATGGGGAGGTGGTTAGACTCTCGCTTGTTGGAGATAGTCATTGCCTGGCACTTCTGTGGCGCGAATGTTACCTGCCACTTATCAGCCCAAGCCTGAATGTCGTCCAGGTCTTGTTGCATGCGGGCATGGACTGCTTCATTATCTGTGGAGTTGTGAATGGCGCTGAACACTGTGCAGTCATCAGCGAACATCCCCATTTCTGACCTTATGTTGGAGGGAAGGTCATTGATGAAGCAGCTGAAGATGGTTGGGCCTCGGACACTGCCCTGAGGAACTCCTGCAGCGATGTCCTGGGGCTGTGATGATTGACCTTCAACCACCACAACCATCTTTCTTTGTGCTAGGTATGACTCCAGCCAGTGGAGCGTTTTCCCCCTGATTCCCATTGACTTCAGTTTTACTAGGGCTCCTTGATGCCAGACTCGGTCAAATGCTGCCTTGATGTCAAGGGCAGTCATTCTCACCTCACCTCTGGAATTCAGCTCCTTTGTCCATGTTTGGACCAAGGCTGTAATGAGGTCGGGAGCCTAGTGGTCTTGGCGGAACCCAAACTGGGCATCAGTGAGCAGGTTATTGGTGAGTAAGTGCCGCTTGATAACACTGTCGATGACACCTTCCATCACTTTGCTGATGATTGAGAGTAGACTGATGGGGCGGTAATTGGCCGGGTTGGATTTGTCCTGCTTTTTGTGGACAGGACATACCTGGGCAGTTTTCCACATTGTTGGATAGATGCCAGTGTTGTCGCTGTATTGGAACAGCTTGGCTAGAGGTGCGGCTAGTTCTGGAGCACAAGTCTTCAGCACGATAGCCGGGATGTTGTTGGGGCCCATAGACTTTGCTGTATCCAGTGTGCTCAGCCGTTTCTTGATATCACGTGGAGTGAATTGAATTGGCTGAAGATTGGCTTCTGTGATGGTGGGGACGTCGGGAGTAGGCTGATATGGATCATCCACTCGACACTTCTGGCTGAAGTTGGTTGCAAACGCTTCAGCCTTGTCTTTTGCACTCACGTGCTGGGCTCCACCATCATTGAGGATGGGGATATTCTTGGAGCCTCCTCCTCCCGTTAGTTGTTTAATGGTCCACCACCATTCACGACTGGATGTGGCAGGACTGCAGAGCTTTGATCTGATCCGTTGATTGTGGGATCGCTTAGCCCTGTCTAAAGCATGCTGCTTCCGCTTTTTAGCATGCATGTAGTCCTGTGTTGCAGCTTCCCCAGGTTGGCACCTCATTTTTAGGTACGCCTGGTGCTGCTCCTGGCATGCTCTTCTACACTTGTTGTTGAACCAGGGTTGGTCCCCTGGCTTGGTGGTAATGGTAGAGTTGAGGGATATGCCGGGCCATGAGGTTACAGGTTGTGGTGGAATACAATTCTGCTGCTGCTGATGGCCCACAGCGCCTCATGGATGCCCAGTTTTGAGCTGCTAGATCTGTTCTGAATCTATCCCATTTAGCACGGTGGTAGTGCCACACAACACGATGGAGGGTGTCCTCAGTGTGAAGACGGGACTTCGTCTCCACAATGACTGTGCAGTGGTCACTGCTACCAATGCTGTCATGGACAGATGCATCTGCGACAGGTAGATTGGTGAGGACGAGGTCAAGTAGGTTTTTCCCTCGTGTTGGTTCACTCACCACCTGTCGCAGGCCCAGACTGGCAGTTATATCCTTCAGGACTCGGCCAGCTCGGTCAGTAGTGGTGCTACCGAGCCACGCTTGGTGATGGACATTGAAGTCCCCCACCCAGAGTACATTCTGTGCCCTTGCTACTCTCAGTGCTTCTTCCAACATGGAGGAGTACTGATTCATCAGCTGAGGGAGGGCGGCAGGTGGTAATCAGCAGGACGTTTCCTTGCCTTGGCCTGAAGCCATGAGACTTCATGGGGTCCGGAGTCAATGTTGAGGACTCCCAGGGCTACTCCTTCCCGACTGTATACCACTGTGCCACCACCCCTGGTGAGTCTGTCCTGCCGGTGGGACAGGCCATACCCAGGGATGGTGATGGAGGAGTTTGGGACATTGGCTGAAATGTATGATTCTGTGAGTATGACTATGTTAGGCTGTTGCTTGACTAGTCTGTGGGACAGCTCTCCCAATTTTGGCACAACTCCCCAGATGTTGGTGAGGAGGACTTTGCAGAGTTGACTGGGCTGGGTGTGCCGTTGCCGTGTCCATAGCTGGTGCCGAGGTCGATGCCGAGTGGTCCGTCCGGTTTCATTCTTATTATTTTGTTTCGTAGCGGTTAGTTACAATTGAGTGACTTGTTAGGCCATTTCAGAGGGCAGTTAAGAGTCAACCACATTGCTGTGGGTCTGGAGTCACATATAGGCCAGACCATGTAAGGACGGCAGATTTGCTTCCCTAAAGGACATTAGTGAACCAGATGGGTTTTTACGACAATCCGATAGTTTCATGGTTACCATTACTGATTCTAGCTTTTTATTCCAGATTTATTTAATTAACTGAATTTAAATTCCCCAGCTGCCGTGGTGGGATTTGAACTCACGTCTCTGGATCATTAGTCCAGGCACTCTGGATTACTAGCCCAGTGACATTACCACTATGCTACTGTTCCGTATCATTTGATAAGGTCATATAATCTCTATTGGACAATGAGATTATTTAGCTTCATAGAATATATAAATTTGGAGGAACTCTGGATATTTGTGATGCTTGACAGAAAGTTGTCCTTTCAAGGCCTTCAATTCATATTGCATAATATTTTGCACATTCAGTATGGAAGTAATTTCCAGGTTCTCTATACATATTGGGTGTAATTTTCTGAATATGCACCCTCAGTGAGGATCTTCAACGGGCATGAGCGCATGATTTTCCAGTATGCATTGGCAATGGGTGAGGCTCCCCACCACCAGCATGTACTCAGAAAATTGTTCCCATAGTGTGCATTAAGGGTTAATACTTCTGACTTGGATAGGTTTGGGAAAAGTTTTTAATAGTTCTGTAGAATTGGAACTCAAAAACCAATAGAAAATTGTATGTGTGCAAACCTGCTTTTCAACATTATGCACTCTGTTTATCCTTGGATACAGATGTAAGATATATGAGTGGTATTGCGAGGATTCGAATCGTGAAGATGATAAACAATTTTTAAAAAGCCAATGTTTTCAGGATCGATTCCAGCTCAGTAAAACGACATGGGGATTTATTTTTGTTGTACATTTAAGGTCACACTTGATTTGGGCTTATTTAACACAGGCACAAAATGCCTTTTTGTACACAATTTTGTGCTGATGATGTGCAATTAGAATAAAGAAAATGTAATATGGTATTCATGTCACCAGACAAATCATAAAACAACTTACCATATAATGGTATTTTGTAGTAATGTCTCTAAGGGTGAATTTCCACTATAACTGCAGCATTGGTGTGAAGCAAAACATGATGGAGGAAGTCTCATTCCACTTTGCTCTGCAGTCAGGTTGGACATGAACACCTGATTTATACTACATGGCCCTGAAATTCCATTGGGGTTGTCCCAATCCGCTGTAATTTCAGTAGGAGACCAGCAGAAAAAATAGTGTAAACGATTGGAAATGGTTGTTTCTACCATTTCTCTGGGGATTCTGCCAATATTCTTCTGAAGTGACATCCCCTGTCCCAAATCCCATCATTTCCACCAGACATGCATACAGTGTTAGAAAAGCCTGCTTAAAGCAGATCTGAAGCCATGTAAAATTTGATTCTTTCACTTGACATTAGCTGTTATTATCAGATCCTGACTTTCAAGCTACTTCTTGCTTCCAGCAGATACCATTGGGAACACTAGGAGAGTGATTGCTTGATTTTGAATGATTCTTCTGGATGGAATTATCTATGGGGGGCAGGATTCCTCTGTGCACATTTTAATGGAGGAAGAGGAAGTAGAGAAAAAAAAGAGGAGGAATTAAGGGAGGCAATATAGGAATGGCATCACAGGAGGAACATAGGAACAGGAGTAAGCCATTTAGCCCCTTGAGCCTATTCCGCCATTCAGTGAGATCAGAGGAGACTCTGACCTTCTTGCCATTATTCATTAAAAGAGTATATCGACGCCACTCCTTCCATGTTATGAGCCATCAGCTGTGCTTCAACAGTCTGTGCTTCATGAAGAAAGTGCTGTAAGAATAATGTACTATGCTGCAGGCAGACCTCCAATCTGCCAAAAGCATTCTGACACCACTTTCATTTCCTGTTAAAGTCACCACTGCCTTCAACTTCTTTGCCACTGACTCCTTTCAGGGTGCAACAGGGAACCCGACCAACAGTTTGCTGTCCTCACTTATAATTGTCAGGTTACCCAATTTACTGTTTAGCAACACTCCACAGTCCATTGACTTTGCCATGCCCCCTCCCTCCGTAGCAGAATGAGAGAGCATTGCAATTTTACCGAGTGGCTGGCTTCCCCTAGGGTGGAAGGAGTCAAAGCTAGCATTGGTGGCCATTGGGCAACATTTATTAATCCCCTCGATTATCTGAGTGGAAAGGGCTACCATTCATTGAATGTTCAATTCAGAAGCAACCAACACAACTTAATTCTTCATCCAATGCCATGTATTGTGATCCAGTGTTATGCAAATTGGCTGACCCCGAGATATAGGCCGCGATTTTTTCAATGGAGGCGGGTGGGTGCGGGTCAGGTGGTTTCCGGCTTCCGCCCCCAACTGCATCCGGCCCACAGACGTGATTTTACGTTGATTGACCTTGTTAAGCCCGCCCTGCGGGCTTGCCGGCCAATTAAGAG
Source organism: Squalus acanthias (assembly GCA_030390025.1). Lineage (NCBI taxonomy): Eukaryota > Metazoa > Chordata > Chondrichthyes > Squaliformes > Squalidae > Squalus > Squalus acanthias. The sequence goes on along the minus strand of CM059437.1, from coordinate 51,012,405 downwards.
GAAGCCGGTCATATGACGTCATTTGATGACGCGTCATCTGCCGGTTTTCTTAAAGGGACAACGCACAATTTTTTTTTACAGCTGATTTCTCAGTGTTTGACACCATTGAGGTGCTGCAAACACTGACAATCACTGTACAAAGGTGAGCTCTTGCACCTAGGCTCTCCAATGACTCCAGCATAGGCTGGAATAGATGGCAGCTGCAGGTGAGGTGACAAAAGCGATCTGTCACTGGTGAGAGAGGTTCTCCCAATGAGGTGGCACTGGACATGGATTTAAAAACTTGTTACCTAAAGAAATGTGTAAATGCATTAAAAATGAATTTCCCAACATTTTCTTACCTCTGAGACTCACCAGTGCACCATTGGATCCTTCACACCACTTCTGCAGCTGTCATCAATGCAGAAACATTACAGCAGACTCACAACACGCCACACTTACCTGGCATGGTGTCCGGATGTCGGGAAACCCGAGGCAGAAGCGGTAAATTAAAAAAATATCTTGTCAACTACTATCAACTACCTGTTAATAGGCAGGTAATTGGCTTTAATCCTCTTCCCGCTGCTGGGTGTCGGGTCCATGCGCAAATCGGGGACCCAACACTTGGGAAAATTGTTTGGAGGCGGGTTGACGGCAGGATCGCAACCCTTTGACCCGCCTCCAAACCCGCCCTCTGAGCGCCGGCAAAATCGCGGCCATAGTATGGGATCAACATTGGAAGTCCTCGGTGCAGGCAAGGTCTGCTCTGCCTCATTTGTGATGGTATAGTAGACATACAGGAATTTTGGGGTTTTTGTGTTTATAAATCCCTTACTCTATTAATAGTAATTGTGTGAAATTCAGTTAATTTTGCCATGATCCATTTATACAGCTTCAAAGGCCTTGTTGTCTTAATTCTTTTCCCTGTTTATCAGGGCTACAATAATTATAACAATTTCATATTTTCATTCATGTTTTTAAATCATGCTGTGTTAACTCACATTTAGGCTCCATTTTATTAAAGCAACATGTACAACCTATATTCGTGGTCAATGTATGTTTTTCCAGGGAAGGTGTCAAGTTTGGATGCAGCTTATATGAAGGGGCAGCCTATATGCAAGTCAGTAAGAGTATATAAATATGCCGTAATGTCTCAAATTTCATCTTATAGATTCCAATGTAGGAATTTAGCTGGGAGGCTAATGTTGGATATTTTTTGTTTTCTCTAGGTTGTTTGGAGAACTTGAAACTCCTGTTGAAGGATGAAGATGCTACTGTCCGTCGTAAGACCACAGAAATTCTCTATATTTTGGTTACACATAGTATTGGGAGGTAAGAGGATCTCTTAAAGCAGCTGATAAACCACAGCTGGCTATACGCTTAATGCTGTTTTGAAGAGACTTTGTTGAAAAAGACTCAGCATGTACAGAATACCAAGTAAATATCAAGTAAAATAAAGGCTGGTTTGCCGACGCAGTGTGTCGCATTAATGTGCTATGTCATGTAGGTTTACCACTGAGTTATCCACAATGCTAATGAAGATGACAGATTACGAAGGGCTTCCACAGGCCCTTCAGCCTGGAAATTTGACAAAAGCCTTCAAGTACTTTGTACAAGGAATGGACTACATGTCGACAGTGATGATGAGGTTAATTCAGTCTTGCACCACTAATACTTCAAACATGGGAGCTGGAGAAATCACCCAGAGATAGTCTCCTGCCAACAACCACCAGATATCATCAGGAAAGCTGCCATCACTCAGGGCTGTTGTCAAACCAGAAGTCTCCTATTAAACAACTAAAATATTTTTTTGGATTTGAGAGATTTTGGGGGAGAAATTCGGTAGTGCCCCGTTTGGGGCGCAATTATCGGCCAGGCGCAAAGTTTAGCGCCTGGCGCTAATTATCGCCTCCGACTGCAAACTTGGCCTCTATCGCCCCTGGAAGTGATTTGAGCATTAAATCAGGTGCTACACACCTGTCTTAAGGCGCTAACGCCGAGGAGCGAGTCGCTACCTCAGAGCGCTGGCGAAGCTCAGGTGATGTTAGTTAGCAATGGAACACAGACAGACTGGCGCCAGCCTGTTCTTAAAGGGGAGGGTCGATCTTGCTGTCCAGCCACACCCTGCTCATTGCAGCCTTGAACCTCGGCCTGGAGAGACCTGTACATCAATTCTGCTGGAACCAACAATGGAGAGGCCCAGGGAAAGAGCTCAGTGCTTCAGCGACGGGCCTTGGTGGCTCTGGTTGGCGCTGTGGAGCGGCGAAGGGCAGTGCTCTACCCACAGAGTGGCAGGAGGCCATTGACACGCGAATACAGCAGAGTCTGGAGGGAGGTGGCTCAGCACGTCTCCTCCAGGAGCCTGGTGCCTAGGACCCACACCCAATGTCGGAAGAAGTTCAACGACCTCACTTGGGTGGTCAGGGTGAGTGGCTGCTTTTCAATACCTCTACATCCCTCTATCTCAACCTCACTCTATGGTCAGAGGGTTTAAAAACCCCAAATGCCCAACACTCACCCAAGACCTATGGCCATCTCATAAAACACACACGCACATTCCACACCTTGCATACATTAAGGGCTATTCAACTATGGGAGGCACATCAGGCAAGCACATGGCTGCACATTCACTCAGACGCCGTCCTTTTTCTTGCAGGCCAAGCTATCTCATAACAGGCGCCAGCAGCAACGCACGGGAGGAGGACCGGCTGAGCTGCAGACCCTCAGCGATTTGGAGGCGCGCATGCACAGGATCGTTGCCAGCCAGGTGATAGGTGCTGTGGCCACTGGAGAGGTCGAACCCCTTGGGGACAGCAATGGTATGTTCATCAGCTTTCTCTCTTCTCTCATTCCACTAGCCCCTCACAACACCAGCCTTTTACACTTTCAATCCAACTTACTAAATGTCTCCAGTCCTTGCTCCCTTACTGCCCCCCTGTCCTGACGCTAAAGCCACTCTTGTACCTCCCTGCTTTCAGATAGTGAACCACCAGCACACCAGCTTGTCCCTCAACCAACCAGTGGCAGCGACGCCCCAGGCGAGGAGGAAGAGGAAGCCGGTGCCTCACCGCCTGTGTCTCCTGAGGGAGCCCATGCCCACACTGGGAACACGCCTTCCCTGGAGGGGAGCAGGGGGGAAGGGTCTGATGAGGACGAAGCTCCGGGACCCAGCGGCCTGTAGCAACGCCATGGGGGTAGGGAAGCTCGGAGGCCATCTCCCCGGAGGGTGAGTAGGCAAGCGAGTCCTGCTGCACTGGACTCAGAGGAGGAGTGCATCATCGCGGAAATGAATAGCCAGGCCTTGAGCATGCACACTGAGCTCATGGGTGCAATGGCAAGGGTGCCCGAAAGCATTGATGGACTGGCTAGGAGTGTGGAGCACTCCGCTGCCGCACAGGCCGATGCAACTCAATGGCTTAGTGCTGCAATTCAGTCACTGGCTGCTGCCATCCAGTCTCAGACTGCTCTCATGCAGTCTCAGATTGATGTCACGCAAGCATTGACTGCTGCCATCCTCGCTGGGTCGGCCACATTGCCCCGCGGCTCTCACGGTGCCGCAGCAGGCCAGCAATCTGTGCTCGAGCAGATTGCTCCGGATGCTGAGGTACTGCCCCGTGGGAGTGCCAGTGTGTCGGTCGAGCAGGAAGGTGCTGTCCTCTCTCAGGAGGACAGCATTCCTGCTCCCACCACTAACACTTCCCCATTGCACTTGCCACCGCCTGCAACACAGCCAGTCTAGACTGCTGCCGCCCATGCAGAGTTAGTGCAGTCTGCAGCCGGGGGCTCCAGGCCCAGAGCTGGTCGAGGGCGTCTTTCAAGGGCATCTGTAGTCTCAGCATCTGACATTCAGCAGCCTTGCACCAGCCTTGCTGCAGCCATTGGGGCCCCATTACGGAGGAGCAGTAGGATGGGAAGGGGGGACGTGCGCAGGGGATTGCGATCACCCTCGAAGGGCAAACAGTAGGAGGTCTAAATAAATGGTGGGAATGTTTGTAGTAAAGGTTGAGGTTCGTGTGATTACATTTGTTTACTGTTTTGCCATGTATCTCCATCTTGTGAGAACCAGTTCTGTTAATTCAGGATTTGTTGTGTTTCTTTCTAATTGTCTTAAATAAATGACACACACAGAGTTTGTTAAAGAAAAAAGTTGTTTTATTAAAAATTTACATTTTTGGCCTTTGGAATCATTCCAGCTTTGGCCGGCAATAGGGGGTGCGGGTTGCTTTCCATGATGTTGTTCTCCATGCCAGAAGCCTTCTTCTGAGTAGGGGCCTAGAAGCGGCTTGTTATCAGCCGTTGACGGACAGCCCTTGCAGTGGCAACATTGTGTGCCTCCCTCCCATGTCGGTGCTGCTCCTCATCATCCTCCTCATCCTACTTCTCCGTTCCTCCTCCTCTTCCTCCTCCTCCTCCTCAGGTGGTGCACCAATCCCTGGTGGCATTGGCTGGGTCCTCAGAATTGCCAGGTTGTGAAGCATGCAGCACACAACTATGAAGAGGGAGACTAGCTCAGGAGAGTACTGCAGGGCTCCTCCTGAGTGGTCCAGACAGCGGAACCGTTGCTTGAGCACGCCGATCGTCTGCTCAATTATGTTCCTGGTGGCGATATGGCTCTCATTATACCGCAGCTCGGCAGGGGTGTTGGGGCTACGGAGTGGTGTCATCAGCCAGGTGCAGAGTGGATAACCCTTGTCCCCGAGAAGCCATCCACTTGGGTGATGCGGTGCCTGGTGCAGGATGAAAGCATCGCGGCTGCTGCCAGGATAGCGGGCATTGACGGCGAGTATGAGCTGTCTGTGGTCACAGACCAACTGCACATTTAAGGAGTGGTAGCCCTTGCGATTTCGGAATACCTCTGCATTTTCATGTAGTGCCCGCAATGCCACATGTGTGCAGTCAATGGCGTCCTGCACCATGGGGAAGCCCGCTATCCTAGCAAAGCCCTGTTTGGCCCGGGTCATGGGGAAAGAGATGTACTGGCATCTCCTTTTATACAGGGCATTTGTCACCTCCCGTATACAACAATGGACAGCGAACTGGGAGATATTGGCGATGGCCCCAGTAGATGCTTGAAAGGAGCCGCTGGCATAAAAATTCAGAGCCACTGTCACCTTCACTGCCACCGACAGAGATGTCCTGGTCCTCAGTTGAGGCTGCAGATTTGGTTGCAGCAGGTGGCAGAGCTCAGTGATCACCTCCTTGCTGAAGTGCAGCCTGCGCAAACACTGCTCCTCAGACAAATGAATGTAGGAGAATTGCTCCCGGAATACCCTGGGAGGGTAAGGTCTCCTGTGCAGAGGCCCGTTGGCCCTCCTCCCTCTGGCCATGTTTGCCACTCTCTCTCTGCGTCTCTGATGCCTCTGATTCTGTAGGTGCAGGACGACTCCCCGAATCAGTGCAGCCCCCAAAGTCTCTTCTAAATCGATGCAAGGAAGGTCAAATCAAAATGAACCTGCAAAGTGCTGCTCAGTACCCAAAACTCCTTCACACAGCATTGAATCTCTCCAGAAGTCTCTCTCTCTCTCAGAATGCGTGGTGCAAAACTGTCGCCGACAAAAAAAGGCAGGAAGCGGCCGCCTTTAAATAGCGCTCCCCCAGCCCCTTCCCGACTGCAAAACGTTCCCTTCTACCTGTCGTTGCTAGCGGCAGGCGGAAAGGCAGGGGGCGCCACTCAATATCTGGTCCGGGGCGTTGCACGCTCGACTGATGTCACGATCTGCAGGCGCAGGAGATCGTGGTGGTAGTGTTTAGCGCCGCCGCAAAATGTCTGGTGAATTTCCCGAGCGGCGCAAACATCGCCGCGCTCGGGCGCTAGTTGCTTTGCGCCCCATTAGCGCCCTCTTAGGGCACTAACGGGAGCCGCTAATCAACCAAATTTTTCCCCCTTTGATATTTTCAACTTGGCAGTGTCATAACTTAGAAACAACATACTCGTTAATGCATGTCTGGTGTCCTGGGTAAAACTCTCTTGCACTGTAGTTGATGCTGCTTATTTTTTTTTAAATCATTCTGAAATTTATCAAATGATCTAGGGTAATGTTATGAACATGGTTACATTCTGCAGCAAGACAGCCATGTGCTTTAATATTAATGGCACAAGTTTTCCCTGTATTTAAAAAGGAACAACTTTAGTAATCAATAGTAACTTTCAAAAATGAATTGGATATATACTTGAAAATGAGAAATTTGCAAGGCAATGCGGAAAGAGCAGGGGAATGGGAATAATTGGATAGCTCTTTCAAAGAGCCGGCACAGACATGATGGGCTGAATGGCCTTCTGTGCTATATGATTCTATGGGGAATCACCAGAAATTATCCAGTGTAAGCAAACTTCCCTGTTTGGCTGTAACTAAAGCAGAGGGCAGACTGAGGCCTAGATTTTCGTGACCTCATCGGTAAAATTGAGACTTCTGCCCACCAATGTGATCCCACCTGACCGTACTTTCCTTTGGCGGGGGGGGGGAACCTCATTTAATGTGCATGGTGAGAATCTCACTCCTGACTGGGATCAGTTCCGTAACCACTACATTATCAAACCCCATTTGCCTTTGAGTGGATCATACTAGAAGCTACATAAGGTGATTTTATAAACATGATAATGTAAATACTTTCGTTCTCAGGTTTCTATACTTTGGGCTTCATATCTGAAGCATATGTTTTCAGAGGTAATTTCTGGAAGGCTACTGCCACTTTCATAAGGGAAATGCCTTGTAAACTGCCTGAAATGTGCTTTCAAAATGAAGTTCAGCTTAAAGTGGCCACACAATATGGAGTCAGTAGTTGGACTGAATGTTAGGAAATGGCTGGAAAGTAAAGCTAATTAAAACCACCATATTTCCCAGCTAGTCAGACCATACAGGCTTCTAGCACAATAAAGCCATAAAGGCTTGTGTAGATAAACAAGACAGTCTTTACTAGTGTTAGAAAGCCATTTGGAAGACTCAGGCCTAGGAAATAATTCCTAAGGGTAACATAAACATGTCATGCCTTATCTGGTCCTGTGTGGAGCCTTGGGTTAAAAGATGAGGCACACACCCACAATTGCACTCAGTGGGACATAAAGATTTCACATCCCTTCTTATTTGTGTGGGAAGAAGATTGATGTTGGCAATTGAGACAGAGGGGGGAATTTTACGCCCCAAGAATGGGTGGGTTGGGGTGGGTGGGTACTTAAAATAATTGATTTTTGGATTGTGACTGCAACCCGACTCCAACGCACCGGTTTAACAGAGGCTTGTTTGGATGCCTGCAAGTAACCTACTCACTGAAGTCGGGGCTTTAATTAGTGTAGGTGGGCGGGTACTTATTGCTGCAATTAATGTCCTTAGGAGACTTTAATGAGGTGTTTTTAAATTGAATTTTACTTAAGTTTAAATTTAACATCTCCAGCACGGGTTTCCTGGGGCTCGGGAAATGGAGGTGAGATTCAGTCGCAGTTCAGGTAGGTATTTAAACTTGTGATTGCCCCATCTGAATTAAAGTTCATTTATTACAACTGGTGTCTCAGTTCCCTCTGTCATATGTTTGGCAGAGAGTTCTTGTGTGGATGCAGCTTTTTCTAAACTATGGAGGCTTTCAAACTGGTAAGATCAGGATGAGAGGTACGTTGGATGTGTTTGACAGCACATCAGAAGAGGAAGACCATCACCATTCACGGCAGCGACGACGTACTGTGGTGGGATCAGCACATATGTAGGAGGGAGGTGCACAGGAGAGGGGCCAAGGTTGCAGGAGGCACCACCCATGTAAAAGGGTTTACAGACAGAGGCTCAGCTTCCTTGGCCTCTCAGAATTTGCAGTGATTCCACAGACTGAGGCTGCCACGTCAGGTGGTGGCAGACATCTGCAGTCTCCTAGAAGAAGACCTGCGACCTGGTGGGCACACATTACCAGTGGGTGCAAAGGTCACCACTGGCCTCAATTTTCTTTACCTCTGGTGCCTTCTAGGGTGCTACCAGAGACATCTTGAGGGTCTTGTACATACACGCATAAGGCTGGTGATAGATGGATTGTTTGCTAGTAAGCTATTGTAAAGACAGTTGCCAGAATGAGTGGCCACTCAGATTCGCCTCTCTGGGTGAATTCCCACAGTTACAGGTGCCATTGATTGCACACACATGGCAATCCGAGCACCACCATAGCAACCAGGAGTTTTTATAAACAAAGGGATATTCGTACATCAATGCGGAGCTGGTGCAACCACAAGAAGAGGTTCATGCAGGTCTGTGCTAGATTCCCTGGGAGCTGTCAAAATGCACTCATACTGCGGCAGTCCAACATTCCATACTTTTTCGTTCCAGAAGGAAGACTTAAGGGCTTGCTCTTAGAAGACCCATTCAAACTCATGACACCTGTGAGGGATCCCACCAATGAGGCGCAGGAGCGCTACCACAAGAGCCAAATGACCACCAGGTGTGTCTTAGAACAAGCCATCGGAATGTTAAAGATACGCTTCAGGTGCCAAGATAGTTCTGGAGGCACCCTTCAGTACTCGCCAGCGAGGGTGTTCAGAATAATAGTGGTATGCTGCATCCTGCACAGCATTGCGTAGCAGAGAGGATTGCAAGTGGAGGAGGACGAAGGGGCTCATCACTCATCTTTGAGGGATTCCCTAATATTACAAAAGTTCACCTAGTGTTGACTCACACAGCAAAACATAAGAAATGAAATCCTGCGGACTGCTCCCACCACCAGGAGCAGCATCCCCTCACCTCACCGCCCCCCCCACCTCACCGCGCCCTTTGCACTAAACAGTCCTTCAATCACTCATCCACCTATTGCACATCCGCCCAATGGGGCCCTTCATTTTTTGACATTCATCATGAATCAAGTTAAAGGGCGAGTTGGCCCCTGGGATGCAATAATGGGTAAGGCGTGGAAGTGGTGCTAATCAATAAACTTTATGTGGCACTATAAAAAAAGGAAACTTAACAACATAACTTCCATGTCCCAACTTCCATGTCCCTTTTCGCCATCACCCATCTCCTGGCCAGCGCCACATCACTACTACGAGTCTGCTGCAGACCAGTTTGGTGGAGATCAGTGACGCACTGTAAGGCCACGGATGAGGTATCTGTCATCCTATTTAAGGTGGCAGACATCTCCTGCACGGCCGTGGTCATTGCCTGCATGGACCCATTTGAGAACTATGCTTGAAGCTCCATGGAGACAGCCACTCTCTCCATGGCAGACATTCTTGCAATTCCCTACGCCACCAAGCCACTAGCGATTGAGTTGGAATATTCCATCCTCTCCGCTATTGTGGAGAGTGTGCATGTCACGTCTGTCAGTACCTGGCTAAGTTGCTGATGCACCTCTAGCTTTCTCCTTCTCAACGATAGCCCTTGGGGTTCAGCATCTGTATCCAGCTGAGCAGAGATTGGAGAGGATTGCACCCCCCGATGCGGACTCTCCACAGCTGTTCCTGCCACCAGTGTCTGCTCGTGCTCACTTATGAGTTGTGAATCACCAGTTGAATACCGAACTAACTGTCTAAGTCACCGAAGTATGAGTATTTGCGCTGGTGCATAGCTGTACGTCTTGTGATGGTGCACCCTCAGAAGAAATGAGGTCCTCTGAGGAAATGTCCTCATGCATGTCTTGCGACATTTGCTGTACACGTGAAGGCCCTGGAAGACAATTTCTAAATTTGCGGATGACACCAAATTGGGGGGGGGGGGGGGGAATAGTCAATACTGAGGAGGACTGCAACAAGTTACAGGAGGACATTAATAAACTTGCAGAATGGGCATATAATTGGCAAATGAAGTTCAACACAGATAAATGTGAGGTATTACATTTTGGTAACAAGAATAGGGAGGTCACCTATTACTTGGAGGGTGCGAGTCTAGGTGGGGTAGAGGAACAAAGGGATCTTGGAGTACAAATACATAAATCACTAAAATGTTGCGACACAGGTTAGCAAGGCCATAAAAAAGCAAACCAAGCACTAGGGTTTATTTCTAGAGGGATAGAATTGAAAAGTAGGGAAGTTATGCTAAACCTGTATCGAACCTTGGTTAGATCACACTTAGAGGTCTGCCTACAGTTCTGGTCGCTATATTATAAAAGGATATAGAGGCACTGGAGAGGGTGCAGAGAAGATTTACAAGGATGATACCAGAAATGCGAGGGTATACATATCAGGAAAGGATGAACAGGTTGGGTCTCTTTTCTCTTGAAAACAGAAGGCTGAGGGGTGACCTAATAGAGGTCTTTAAAATTATGAAATGTTTTGATAGAGTGGTTACAGAGAGAATGTTTCCACTTGTGGGGAAGAGCATAACTAGAGGCCATCAATATAAGATAGTCACCAAGAAATCCAATAGGGAATTCAGAAGAAACTCCTTTACCAAAAGAGTGGTGAGAATGTGGAACTCGCTACCACAGGGAGTGGTTGAAGTGAATAGTATAGATGCATTTAAGGGGAGGCTAGACAAGCATATGAGGGAAAAGGGAATAGAGGGTTACGCTGATAGATTTAGATGAGGAAAGACGGGAGGAGATTCGAGTGGAGCATAAAGGCCTGCATGGACTGGTTGGGCCGAATGGCCTGTTTCTGTGCCATATATCCTATGTAATCCTATGTAAAAGAAAGGAATATGATTTAGTCATGCCAAAATCACAATCTTGATCATCACCATACTCAGTTTTTTCAAAGTTCAGTCATTGATGAAATAAAGTCAGCATATGTGTTTCAGAGATATTTGTAATTCTGTCACCAGCTATCTGTGAGTTCCCTGTCTCTCCATCTCCAATTTAGAGGGGCGCAGATGTGTCACTTATTTCCAGGGCCTCCTCCTCTGCATCTGTTATCTGGACTATTTGTAGCGGGCCACCTCCAGTCGTCTACCTCTCCCTTGCACTTTGTGCTCTCTTTTCCTACAAGGGGCGCAAAAACAGACCTGTGAGTGAGTGAAAGTGAGGTATTAACCTGATGAATGTAGTGCATTCGGTGAGTGTAACTATGAGACAGATGCATCACATTGCATAAGGAATGAGGTGAGTGGCAATGGTGGATGGATAAATAGGGAGGTGATGAAGTGCATAGAAAGTGAAGGCTGGGTACTGCTCAAAATTGTCCCTTTAAATACAGCTGTGATCGTATCATGTGGGTGCGCATTATGCCCGCTGCGCAGCTTGGAGAAGTGAAACCCTGAAGTCAAAATTAATTGCTTCAATTCAGTTGTGATCGCAGATTCCAACCCGCTGAGTTGACTTCTGTGTTGGGTTCCACCCATGCAATTCAACTACCCCCCGCACCACCCCCCCAGCTCAGAAGCCGCCTTCAGATTAATATCGGAGCTAGAGAGTCTCGCACCTCGTGAAGTCCATGCTACAGTGACTCAAAGACAACCCCAGGACCCTCCATGTTTATTAGAAATGATTGACACCAAAATGGGTGAACCCTTCTAACATATGACTCACTCAGATTAGTCAATTGAATGTAAGAAGCTTCTCTTTGAAGTTAAGATATTAAAAAAAGGGTTTCGGCATACCTCTAGTTAGTAGTAGAAGTAGTAGAGGAAGTAGAAGAAGTAGACTCTCTTAGACTTTCTTAGATTTAGTTTCTCTTTGTTAGTTAGAAGACTTTGTGTTCTCTCATCTATTTCTGTAAGTAACCTTTACCTAGCAGATGTAGAAAGGTACCTTTATCAGTACAAGTATATTCAGGACAGAGAGTAAGAGGTTATAGAAGGCAAATTGAACCAGCCAGGAACAGTGTCTGAGATCAATGAAGGTAAGAGAAAAGCTAGCCAGCTCAAATACCAGCACTCATGTGAAGATGGGCTTAGCCAGAACAGAGGATCCAAGTGGAACATATAACCCCGCAGCTGAAGGGGCTCATTGACTGAACGCTCCAGAAGCTGAAGCCTGCATCACAGAGAAGGTAAAAAGTCGACTCAGCCACGTTGCTCATAAGCTCTGGAAACATTGTTAACCACCAGTACCCAAACATTCATCTATCCAATAGATTGACTATATAATGCTGTTAACACCAGGTATCTAGATTTTAACCTTAATTTAACCTCACCAATTTGCAGTAGTCTTTACACACTGATCTCAACATTAATTTAGTAATCAGTGACTTTGTTAGTGCTGAATTATGGTGACACTGAGTTGCCTTTACAACCTTTGTTACACATTTTATTAAGTGACTCTGTTTATTAATTGTTTGTTATTCAAACTGCTAGATGACTCTGATTACATATATATTAAGTGCTCATATACTCAATGCTTACCTTTAAGTTGTGATTTTGGAGTCAATAAATAGTTGTTAATGCATGACTTGTTGTCTGACTTGTTCCTCAATGATTCAGCAAGAAAAGGTGAATTAATTCACTCAATAGCTTGTCGGTATCATAATTGAGGGTTGGTAAAGTGAACACAAAATTTAATCAGAACTGGAAGATGTAAGGCAGTTTGGCGAGCTAATTTAGGCATCATTCACTCCTAGATGTAAAACTGAGCGGTAAACCCAGACGGTTCCCTCGTGAGAATTTAAGTGAGGGGGGATTAAAGATTCGCCTGGTTCCTTGGCATATATTTGTCAGGATACCTAAAACCCACTGTTGTTGCCTCAAATTTAAAATCCTCATTCTTGTGTTTAAATCAAATCATGGCCTTGCCCCTCCCTATCACTATAAAACCTCCAGCCTTTCAACCCTCTCAAAACCCTTCAACCCTCCTGCTTCTGACTGGCCCTTGTGCTTCCCCTCTCCCTTCACCCCACCAAAGGTGCCCATACTGTCAGCTGCCCAGGCCCCACGCTCTGGAATTCCCTGCTAAAACCCTTCTACCTCCCTCTTCTTCTGTAAGACCCTCTTTAAAGCCTACCTCTTTCACCAACCACCCCTCCTAATATCTCTTGCTTTGGCTCAGCGTCATTTTTCTTATTACGCCTCTGTGAAGCACCTTGGGATGTTTTTCTATGATAGAGGCAAATGTAACTTCTTGATGATGTTTCTTGAGCTTGCATTGAGCTTCATTAGAACAGTGTAGAAGGTCAAAAATGGAGAGATCAGAATAAAAGTGTCATGGAAAACTGAAGTGGTAACTTGGGTGTGCACTTACAGACAGAACAGAGGGTTTCTGGAAAGCGGTAATGCAGTTGGTGTTCTGTTTCCGTAACCTGTGGTGTCACGTGGAAGGAGTGTTTAGAGTCCTAGACAATGGTGTGAGAGGAAGTACATGGACAGTTGTTGCAACTCATCCACTTACACGGGAAGGTGTCAGGGGAAGGACAGCAAGTGGTGTGGGTGGTGAAAATATGAACCAAGTTGTTGTGTAGGGAACAATCCCTTCGGAAAGCAGTATTTAATAATAACTGGTAACAGTTTATTCTCTCTTTCTGTGAAACAATTCTGAAAAGTGACATTTAAAATATATTTGTATGTTTATGAAAAATACATTCCACCCAGAGTAAAGGGCTTTTATTCTGTGTCCACGGAAGAAAAGAAGACAACAGTATTAGATATTGATGCAAATCATATGTAGTAGTACTTTGCTTTGTGCTTCTCTTTACCACACACTGATACATCTCAGTTTTCAATTAATTTAAATGAGATGTCTCAAATCAATGACTGTGAAAATAGATAAACAGATTCCAGCAGGATTTTAACTCATCTATGCAAAAAAATTATTTTGTACACTATATCACAGCAGCAAATCCCACTAACTCATCACCATTGACTCCCTTTTCCCAATGCCTCAATTAAAAAATTCTCAATCTTCATGGCCTCGCCTCATCCTACCTGTATAACTTTCTCCAGCCCTACAACCCTCTGTGAGCTCTGCATTCCTCTGACCCTGACCTCTTGTGCATCCACCACTCCTTTCGCCCCACCATTGGTGGCCATGCCTTCATCCATGTAAGTTCCGCATTCTGGAATTCCGGCCCTGAACCTCTCTGCCCCTCCACCTCCCTCTCCTCCTTTGTCCCTTCTTAAAACCTACCTCTTTGACCAAGCTTTAAGTCACCCTTCCGAATATCTCTTTCTTTGGCTTGGCATCCATTTTTATCTGATTGTACTTCTGTGAAATGCCTTGGGATGTTTTTTCTACCCTAAAGCTTTCAAATAAATGCAAGTTGTTATTGTTATAAAGGTATTTGTCATCATGGCAGTTGATGTATAGAATGTATGATGGGGGAAGATTTCCTCTCTATGGGTTACCTTTTGGGATTTCAGATCATGCTGCTGCAGGTGAACCTATCTGTGATATATGTTCAAAATGCTACTATTGAGCTAAACGTAGCTCTCAATGGGCTAAATTTCCAGGCCTTCTGATCTCCAGGTATAAGAGCGTCTGAACCAGCATGCTGTAGAGAATGAAAGATCCAGCTCACACTGGGGTCAGAATCTTTACCTTGGAGTTGGGTTGCGTGCGTGCGGGCCGCGTAGTGGGTCGGGAACCCAAAGATTTGAACAGCGCGTTCTGCACTGTGTGTTTAACTCCATGGCCCCAATTAAAACAGCCATGCACGTTCCTCGGTCCAATTAAATGGAGCGGGTCTGATGGTGTCACCAATTACTCATTTTCAGCGTGGATATTTAAAGCAGCCTTGCACACATCTCATTTGAAAGTTGGTGTAGGAGTGCATAAGGTGGTTTCCAGAGGTCTTAATAATGCAATAAAACTGACAAAACTGTGGGTCATGGAGACAAGACAGAGGGCAACGCCAAGATTCACTGATGCCACCCTGGAAGTTCTGGTGCAGGCAGTAAGAACATGCAGGGAGGTCCTCTTTCCTGGCGATCGACAAAAACGACCATCCAAACACACAAAAAGGGCATGGCTGGAGATCGCAGAGGTCAGTAGCAGAGATGTTGTGAGGAGGACGTGGATCCAGTGCCAGAAAAGATTCAATGATCTGATGAGGTCAGGAAAGGTGAGTGCACTGCCGCACTCACCTATATCCTGATGTGCCTGTCACCCCAACCCCATCACTCTGTCTTCCCAAGCCTACTCCTGCACATCATTCCTCACACCAACCTAACTTGCAAGTCTACCCATCCCTCTCTGTCTATGTACCTACTCACATCCCCATCTGACCAACCACCACTGACACTCACCCTCATCCTAATGCAATCATAGGAAGTAACACCACAGAAGGAGGCCATTTGGCAATGTCATGCCACTCCCTCATAGTCACCCTCTACAGATGTATCCCATCCATTCCTTACACTCATTCAATCACTCTCACTCAAAGTTCTCTTTCCCTCCTTGGAGGAGAAGAGAGCCCACAACAATAGGGAGAGGTAGAGAACTGGAGGTGGTCCTCCAATCTTCAGTCATTTGATTCCAGCAGAGGAGGAGGCCCTAGAGATCTCTGGAGTTGCAGAGCTGCTGCTGGCAGTGGGAGACAGAGAGAGGGGGACCTCCCAGCAACCTGATGACAGAATCACATCTCATACAGCCACATGGCATACAACAGTCACTCATATGGTGACTGATATTAGCATCCAGTGAAATGTCATCATGTCAATAATGGTAACGTTACCCATTCTTATTATAACACTTCTAATTCATCTCTTTACTCTCCCACAGGTCTTATGTGAGACAATTCTAAAAATATATAGATTTATTATAGAACCGACATGCAATTTACAGTTGGTGAGTCAATTGCAACATTAACAGTTCCAGAAAGAGAAAACATACGATCTTTTTAACAGAGAATCTTACTTTCAAATCTTAACTTCGCTACAGTATTACAGTTCTTAAAGTTTTCTACAGGATATCCATCAATATCAAATACCTTTGATCCCCGAGGTACAAAGAGTGGTAGACTACAGAGCCGCCTCTGAAGCCGAGAATCGCTTTGCCCGATTAAAGCGAGTCTGTTATTCCATTTGAGAGTTCAATATTTATACCCTTTTCCAGTGGTATTTCCTTTAAGGTTTTCTGCTGATGCAAGCTAATTATCTTTAGTCATTTTTCTGCCGACCTCTGCAATTCTTACTGCCACATCAGCCAGAATCTTGTCTCATCTCTAGGTGTTCTAAGTTTACCATATAAAAACGATGTGACGGCAGGTGTTCCTTACTTTATGTCATCTTTACGAGGGCAGATGTTCCTTATCTTATGTGCTTCTTTACGAAGTGTAAATTAGAACACCTTATCCAAGGTGAACCATTGTTTTTTTCCCAAAAGTTCAGCTTGTCGGAGCCCTTCACCTTCTGTTTCAATAAGGTTATTTATTCAGAGTCAACAACTATCTTATCTCAATAGCCAGAATGCTTTCATAGCTATTTCATAGTTAGGTTTCTAAATTTCCAAACCCAGTTTGTCATGTTTTAATAAGCCCAGAATTCTTTCATAAGATAGTGTATTTTTCTGAATAGGTTATATGGCTTATTCCTTCACAAGCAGAAGCTCCAGTCTCTGAGGGTGCACCGTCAGCAGACCCAAGCACAGCCAGCACCAGCGCAGATATGCACACCTCAGTGGGTCCTGTGCAAGATAGAGTAGTGTTGTCACCTGGTGTCTCGCACATCACAAGTGAGCAAAAGCAGATGGTGTTGACAGGGACAGCAGTGGAGACTCCTCGTCAGAGGGCACAGGACGCTCCAAGCTCTGCTGAGCTGCATGCAGATGCTGAGCCTCGGGGGCCAGCGAGAAAGACGGTGATCTTGGAGGGGCAGCAACAATTGCATGAGGCTCTGGTATCTTTTGCAGCCGCGATGTCTGCAAATGTACAGAGAATGGAGGAGTCCATCTCAACATCTCGCAGGCAATGGCAACAATGTGCTGTTCCATGGAAATAAGACCATCTGCATGGAGCAGCAAATGCACCAGTCAAACGAGAACATGCTTGCTGTGGACAACAAATGCCAGATGCTCATTGACCTCATTGCGAGGAGGGATATAAACATAGACCTGGGCCTTCATTGCCCTACTGATGTGCAGCAAGTGCTCTCCAGCTCCTTGCTAGCAGGGAAGTGTGGGTGGCCCATGAGAGGGATGATGGTGAGAGGGGACATGGAAGTGGGGGCTCTTCTGAAAGTACTTCCACTTCTCCCCCGTTGCCACCCCTCAGTCAGAGCCCCACAGACTTCCTCGGATCCTGATGGCCGAGTCTGCCTATGCACAGTCGCAGGAGGAGCAGTCTTTGGCGGGGCCCTCACAGGCTCCAAAACCCAGAGGACGTCTGCCAAAAGTGTGAAAGCAGTCGCAGCAGGGAGGTGAGCAGCCTGCCTCTACCCCTGCTGAAGCCACAGGGCTTGCAACTCGTAGAAGCACACGGAAAAGAAAAAAGACACAATCCTAGATGCACAAGGATATGCACAGGATAGTGATAGGTTTCAGTTATATTTATGACACACATAAATGGATTTCTTAGCACCACTTTCCGGTCTTGTCCATTTTTGGCTGCTACCTGGGAAGTGGCTTTGTCACTTGGAATGAATGGTGAGATATTAGTTAACCTCGAGCTATGGGGGTTTGGTGAGAGGAATGGCTTGGTCATTGTTGGGCTGCTTTATGGTGTTGTTGGGGGGTGGGGGAACTTAGTACAGCATATGGCAGCCATATGGGTACATTGGAGCAAGTTAAGTAAATCTGGCCATTATGAGGCCATCCCGGGCCTACTGGGCTGCAATGTGCGCCGCTGCTGGTGCAGTCTCCACCTCTGGTTCCTCCTCCTCCTGTTCGTCTTCCAACTGTTCCGCCTCCTCTGAAGAGGCTGTATGCTCTGCACCTTGCTCCTCCTGCAGCTCCAATCCTCGCTGCTGCGCTATGTTGTGCAGCGTGTAGCACACGACGATGATCCTGGAGACCCTGGCTGGTGCGTACTGAAGCGCTCCTCCAGATCTGTCAAGGCATCTGAAGCACATCTTCAGCATTCCTATTGCTTGCTCTATGACACATCTGGTGGACATGTGGCTGTCATTATAACGCTCCTCGGCCTCAGTACTTGGCCTCCTGAAGGGTGTCATCAGCCACGTCTTCAGTTGATAGCCCTTGACTCCAAGCAGCCAGCTGGTAAGTCTGTTTGGAGGAGCGAAGAGCTGAGGGAGGGTGGACTGGTGCAGCATGAAAGAGTCATGACAGCTACCAGGGAATCTGGCGCAAACATGCATGATGATCTTTTTATGGTTGCAGACGAGCTGCACATTGAGGAAGTGGAAGCCCTTGTGGTTCACAAACACTCCTGGGTGGGGGTCCCTTGATGGCCACATGTGTGCAGTCAATGATGCTCTGCACCTGTGGGAAGCCAGCCAGAGCCGCAAAGTCGAACGCCCGCTCAGTAACACTGGCTTCATCAGTGGCAATGTTTACGTAATTGGCTGACTTGTGAAACATGGCATCGGTCACCTGGGTGATGCATCTGTGGGTGGCCGACTGCGAGATCCTGCAAATGTCTGCTGCAGATCCCTGGAAGGAGCCTGGGGCGAAGAAATTGACAGCCACTGGTAAGGCATGTCTACCAGGTCCTCTGGGCAGCAGGTCTTGTTCCAGCAAGCTACAAATGTCTGTGATGATCTAGCCGGATAGTCTGAGCCTCCTGAAGCACTGCTGCTCAGTCATGTCCAGGAAGCTCATCCTCTGCCTGTATATCCTCTGTTGGGGGTACCGCCTCCGGCATGGTGCTGCCCTGTGCTGACTCCCTCTGTCCTGTGGAGCATCAGGTCGTTGAGGAGAAGGCTGCTGTTATGGTTGCTGCTGCTGCTGATGTTGTGGCTGCTGCTGCTAGTGTGGCTGATGTTGTTGGTGCTGGGGCTCATCTTGGTCCGATTCTGAGGACCAAGGTGAGACAGTATAAGCGGCACCCATGCTGATGTAATAGATTTGAGAGGTCGCACAACACCAGGTTATAGTCCAACAGTTTTATTTGAAATCACAAGCTTTCGGAGCTTACTACTCCTTCGTCGGGTGAAGTAAAGAGATACAGAATCGCCAAAGCATATATAGATAGAGAACAATGCATGTGTACCTTACAATAGATGTAATAGATGGCAGGTAAAGTGGAGATCAGAGGCCCAATCCCTCAATGTTGTGATAGTGACGAGCAGTCTGGTGAGAGTGGCTTCCGAGGTTGCAGAAATGACTTGCAAACCCCTGACAGCTAAATCTCTGCACAAAATGGAGTCAGCAAGAGCCTTTCCATTAGCCAAGTAAGCAGGTATAATGTGGGAGCATTTATGTGTTTTTCCCAGCTGTCATTTAATGGACTCAAACAATGGCCACTGAGCTTCCGTCTCCCCTTCACAGACGAGGTTCCCGAGGTGCGTAAATCCTGTGCTCAAGAAGTTAAAGCCAAAACCTGCTGTTAAAAAGCCTCTTAAGGGTTTCTCAACAAGCATTCAAGTACTTCAATGAGGTCGTCCGCCTCTGCTGAGCGGGTTTGTGGCGTGCTGCGAGTCTCGCCCGAGTTAAATGCGGAAGTCGGCGGGATGACGGCGGGTTCTCGATGCGCTGGCAATTTCCGCGATTTTTACTGCTGACCTGCCCCCAAACCCGCACGGTTGGCACCGGGAAAATTCCAGGGTGGCCCAGAAATCAGTCCTGGGGTATTTTAACACCTGGGCTACATTTATACGCCACTGGTCAGCTGCCCGCCCGAAACAGGTGTAAAGCAGCAGCTGGCTGGTGGCTGTTAGCAGAAGTTTAGGTGGCTGGCACCAAAGGAAGGCTTGCTGGCAAGAAGGTAAGTCACGGGGATGGCTTTAGGGAGGGTCTTGTGGGGAGTATGGGGTACGGAAGGTCGCGACTTTCCTGCTCCAGTGGTCCCTACAAAGGAAAGATTTTGAATTAACTTGCAGGGCCTCTTTGTCCTCTTGACTGCTTCTGACATGCCTTCACCTGATGGGATCGTCACGGCAACTTTCCTGCGCAGGTCTGAGTTAAAATCTAATCCGGGTTCAATAATGGGATGCCAGCCACCGAACTGCAATGAGCAGTTAAAATAATTGCCAGCAGGATTTCAGCAAGAATGGGGCAGTAAGGCTGAATGCTCCATTTGAAAGGCACCCCCGCTCCCCCCCCCCCACCCCGCCGCCTCCCTCTGCCCTACCTTGTTGCTGCCAGGCTGGATGGGTTAAAATTCTTCCCTGGTCTGAAGCCACAAGTGTAACTTTTACAGTGACTAGATGGAAAAGCTTTAATCTTACAAGGGCACCCCCTAAGTTGCACCCCAAATTCGTATGAATACCTGAACAAATGTGCAACCTATACTGTAAAACTGTTGCACACTGATAACTAATTACAGCCAGTGCATCTTGTTTTATGCAGATTATCAGGAGCAAGCTTCACTGTGGTTTGAGACTCTACCAATGCTACCACTCAACCTGAAGAGCCCAACAGGGCCGAGTATTAGTTGCCAATTCTACACTGGTTTAATTCTGCTCCCTGTGGCTTTGCTAAATATCCAGTTTGATGTCCCAACATGAAGTGTCTGTTGGCTCACTGAATGCCTTCCATGCACCGCATGGCACCTTCTGCACTACTTTGTTCCCCCTGACCTTACTGTTAAAATCTGTTAGCTTACAATTTTTATTCAGTTTGGAAATCCCTTTCGTAAATATTCATCATTTCCTTGGGTTAATGGGGAGGTAGTTGGACAAATATTAATGCCCCCCCCCCCCCCTGTAATAGCAGGCACTTATTGATGTATCCCTGTGTAATTGGTGAGTATTCAAAGTAGAATCAAGTGCACTTATGTCTGAGGATATTGTTCCCTGGTTATACAAACAAACAATATTTTAACTTCCATGACCTCTTCATTTGCCAATCAATATCAGCCTAAATTATACCTCTCCTCACAAACTTGAAAAGGACCAATCTATTCTCAGTCACCCTGTTAATTTTTTCAACATAGACCGCCCCTGTTTGTAACGTCTTTTATACTTTTGCCAGCTATGAAATGCCATCTATGTGGACAGTTTGTTATAATTTAGCAACTCCTTTTCTACAAGAGCTGAATTCAAGAGGTAAGGTGAGAGTGACTGCTCTTGACATCAAGGCAGCATTTGACCCAGTGTGGCACCAAGGAGCCCTAGTAAAACTGAAGTCAATGGGGATCAGGGGGAAAACTCTCCACTGGCAGAAGTCATACCCAGCACAAAGGAAGATGGTTGTGGTTGTTGGAGGCCAATTATCTCAGCCCCAGGACATCGCTGTAGGAGTTCCTCAGGGCAGTGTCCTAGGCCCAACCATCTTCAGCTGCTTCATCAATGGCCTTCCCTCCATCATAAGGTCAGAAGTGGGGATGTTTGCTGATGATTGCACAATGTTCAGTTCCATTTGCAACTCCTCAGATAATGAAGCAATCCATGCCCACATGCAGCAAGACCTGGACAACATCCAGGCTTGGGCTGATAAGTGGCAAGTAACATTTGCACTACACAAGTGCCAGGCAATGGCCATCTCCAACAAGAGAGAGTCTAACCACCTCCTATTAACATTCAATGGCATTACCATTGTCGAATACCCCACCATCAACATCCTGGGGTCACCATTGACCAGAAATATAACTGGACTGGCCACGTAAATACAATGGCTACAAGAGCAGGTCAGAGGCTGGGTATTCTGCGGCAAGTGACTTACCTCCTGATTCCCCAAAGCCTTTCCACCACCTACAAGACACAGGTCAGGATTGTGATGGAATACTCTCCACTTGCCTGGATGAGTGCAGCTCCAACAACACTCAAGAAGCTCAACACAATCCAGGACAAAGCAGTCAGCTTAATCGTACCCCATTAAGTAGCTTAAACATTCACTCCCTCCACCACCGGCGAACCGTGGCTGCAGTGTGTACCATCTACAGGATGTACTGCAGTAACTTGTCAAGGCTTCTTCGACAGCATCTCCCAAATCTGTGACCTCTACCATCTAGAAGGACAAGGGCAGCAGGCGCATGGCAACACCACCACCTCCAAGTTTCCCTCTAAGTCACACACCATCCTGACTTGGACATATATCGCTGTTCCATCATCGTCGCTGGGTCAAAATCCTGGAACTCCCTACCTAACAGCACTGTGGGAGTACCTTCACCACACGGACTGCAACGGTTCAAGAAAGTGGCTCACCACCTTCTCGAGGACAATGAGGGATAGGCAATAAATGCTGGCCTTTCCAGCGATGCCCACATAAGGACATCAGAACATAAGAATTAGGAGCAGGAGTAGGCCATACAGACCTTCGAGCCTGTTCCGCCATTCAAATAAGATCATGGCTGAATGAATGAATAAATAAAAAGAAACTGCATACTTCTGCTTCATAGAGGCTTCATTATTTTCATATTAGGAAGTGTTGACAGAACACAAGCTTGTTTATGAAGTGTAATCTGTCCATAGTTATTATCCATAACTGTGTCCATGAAATCTTCCGTTCAATAGCTTGTTCTTATTTAACATGAAAACCCTGTTGAGGATGACTGTCAGGGCATGAGCTGCTGCTTCTGGTCAGTTCTGGCCTCTTTAGTGACTAAGGGAAGGTTTCTCCTCTTGAGGGTGGAGTTTCAGCATGGCCCATCCTCCAAATCCTCATTCTCTACCGCTATCCCGCTCCATTTCGGATAAGATCGAGGAAGGGGATTTCAGCCTTCGATGTTTTCTGCTGCTATATTCTTCATCCTGAAACTTTTCTATAATTCTATATAAACAAAAGGAGCATTGACAATGGCCTTGGAACAAACTACCCATCTTGCCTTTTCAGACACAGAAACGAAGGATAAGATTCACCTATACTAAAGAGGGAGGGGCTTAGTAAGTTGGACAAAATAGAATTGCGCTGTATCCATGCTATTTAACATGTGTGAAAACCATTCTGAAAGTTACAGAGAAATTTTAGTGATGTAAAGGATCACATGTAAACAATGCCAGCATTTAAAAATAATAATTTCCAATGAATGTAAGTGCATCCTTTTTTCTGGCAAGTTAATGATGCATACAAGCGGACTTGACTGCTTATACAGTGCTTCATGAAGCACTACAAATACAAATACAAATAATTTTATTGCAGCTCTGTGAAATCTTAGCTAATTGCCAAAAAATGCCTTTGCGTTTCTGGCAATAAGCACGTTAACAGCCAGACTTATATTGATATTGTATTTGTTGCACGGTGTTTTTATTATTATTTATTCCTTGTGTTCTTTTCTCCTCCAGGTTTGCATTTCTAGAATATGATGTAATTATACCACTGTCTGAGCTGCTTAATGATCCTGAGGACATTTGTCGTAAAAACATGCACATGGCTATGGAGATGTTCTCGGAGATCTCTGCAGGTAGGAGTCTTAATTCAGTAGAGTGAACAGAAAAGGTGTATTGAGCAAAAGAATGAATGTCGATAGTGGCATGTATGTTTTTTTAATTGACATGTTAATTTAGGGCAACTACAGCAAATTCTACAGTGAAATATTTGCAGTGTTGAACTATTATTTGAACTCCTTTAAACTGATTGTGTTACTAGTGTTATGCATAATCCCACTATTATCTGATCAAAAATATATAATTCCTAAATGTGAAATTAAAATTTGTGTGCAGTGTTTCTCACTCTGTCCGCCCCCACTGAATAACTGAGAATGCTCTGTGGGTAATTGTGACCATTTTTATCTCATGATTGAAGAAGACCACTCAGATTGGTTCATTCTGTTAGTGATATAGGATCTGAAGGGCGATGTCATCACATGGTCATAGCTCTGTTATGCTTTCCCCTACATAGTTCAGTCATATGTTAGAGGCAATATGAATTTGATATCAGTACTTTGGAAATAATTGCTCTGTAAAACAGTCTACTTGTATTTGTGACAATTCTTGTCTATTGAGTAGCGAAGCTCATCTGTTGGACACAATTTGCACATGTTTCACTTAGCTTGTGCATGAGTAAAAGGAAAAGATTCTCTATCTCCTGTGCATCTGAGTAAGGGAGACAAAGGAGCAACAAGAGGCTGTAATATATTTAAGCAGTTGTGATGTCCTGAATATTTTTTGCTTCTCTAATGGTGAGATTGAAATTATATTGTTATAACTTGTGGTAAAATTACATTCTTGACCTGTATGTGTACAGGACTGGAATCGGACAAAGATTACACAAAATAAACATTTGCCAGTATTTATAGAGTTATTATTGAAGTGAGCAAGAAATGGATTATGCGGTTTTTAAAACTCTAAAGGATTTTGATAGAATGAATAGGGAAAGACTATTTCTTCTGGTTGGGTAGTCATGGATTGCTTTGCCACAGGGAGTGGTTGAAGTTTGCATCTTTTAAGGGAAAAATTGATAAATATTTGAAGCAGAGGAATTTCTAGGGCTATGGGGAGAGTGTGATGTAGTGGGAGTAGTTTTGGATTTCTCTCGTAAAGAGCCGACAATGACATGATGGCTGAATGGGCTCCTACTGTGCTGTAAACTTCTATGTGGGTCAGGAGCTTGTGTTTGATTTCTGTGCAATCACAGCAAAATCCATTCAAATCAGTCACATAAAATGGCTACCTGTCTCTTAGATACAGCAATAGCTGAGCTCAACACATGAGTCAATAGATCAAAATGTCAAGCATCTGTGATGGTGGTTATAAGCTATAAATCACAAGGCTCTAGCACTTACAAATGCTTGGAACTGGAGATAAAGATATATAAAGTGGATTACATTTTCAGTAAATACAGTCTAGTTGGTATCAAAAATTAAGACATAAATTCTGCATAAAATAATGTAGAAAATGCCTCCAGGAGGAATTCTTAAGTGTAGAATATATTCCCGAAGTGAGAACTGAAAACTCCATGAGAAATTATTGAATGAATAAGTTCAGCAAAGCACAGTTGCAGATTTGGATACACTGTATATACCACTCAGGTTTTTTTTTATACAAGCAGTATTAATAAATGTTTGTGTACAGATTGAAAAACTATCCAGCTGATTTGATATGAAAGTTCTTTTAACAACATCCTGTTTATTTATCTGGTAGACAAAGTCCAGTCATCCCATAGTTGCTGTGGGGATTAGTATTGTTAATTGCTTGTGAGAAATTGATACTTACCATGGTTTGAGATGTCCACTTACGTGTGTGTGTTTGTATCATAATGAAGTGTTGTATCCATAACAGCGCTGTACTGGTTTGAATTCATGAATATGAAACTTACGTTTGCCACAGATTTGTGTATTGACTATTTTTGTTATCTTGGAAATTCAAACCAGTAGTTCAGTATCATGGTTGTGGCATTCCTTTATAATTGGATTTTATTTCTGTTTGCATTTCCATATTGCCTTAGTTGGAATTATTTTATTTAAAACTGTTTTTATTTTTTTGTACTTCAGGTAATTATAGACTTTGTTGAGCAATTAACAATATTGCCAGAACCAGGAAAGAGACAGTCCAAAATTCTTGTAGTTCTTTGCAGCACCTTTTGACGAAGTCGCTGATGGATGTTACATGGTAGTTAACTTGCGTGATGCCCCCATTCGTTATCTCTTGTGGTGTAGGCAGTGCATCTACAGGACAGACTGTAAGTTATATTGAGTGACCTTTCTTTGATATAAACAGGTCCCCTATAGTCCATTTGCTGCCGACACTGCCATTCATTGAAACCACATGTTGTATAGTCCTTGTATACCTATCAATACTTAAATAATGTACTGTCTGATCTCATCTTAGTACAAAGCACCTTTAATGGTTCAACCATTTAAAATGTAACTGTATACTTGCATATTTTAACACTTGCTGACAATTGGAACAGTAGCCTTGAAAGTCGATTAAGCCCGAAAACGGACGGTGCCACCGCGGGCCAAGGTTAACGGCCACCCGCAAAAAGAGCGCAGGCTTTTTGGTGCTGGTTGTTTAGCACCTAGAACCAAGCTTCTGCATCTGATTTACTTCTCTAATTTGTCTTGGACTGTCCATGCAAATCACTTGCATTCATTTACTGAGTCTGAATTATGGCGCTGGCACTGCATACAAAGTAGTGTAAGAGCTATTAAATGGATGGAAACTAGAAACTAGAAAAATTGCAAAAGGGGACGGCGCAGATATGAAAGACATGGAGAGAAATACACCACATTTATGGTTGAAACAGGCACCACTCAATGCTATTTGCCACAATTTGTACTGGACAAAATATTTGTGCTGGATCCCTTTTCCATGAGTCTGTTTTTGAATTGAGGCACTATGTGGGTCCACTACTGGTCAACTCCTGTCTGGATTTTTTAAGAAACTAATTCACTTGGGTGATCCGGTAATGGGGGTTTGTTTTACACTTCATGTGCAGCTACCAATGTCTACAGGTTGGGGGAGGGGGATGCAGCTGCCATGCTTTGGCCAATCAGTGGCTGAATTATGCCCATTTGCGGTTACCCTTGCAGTGGCCTATCTTTGCTCAGTATGTATGTGCATGTTGGGGGGAAAGTGTCCTGTCTAATCACAGTTGAAATGGGTGGGTTGATTACTGTGTTCTCCAGGTCTTGCATATACTATACGATGTTTTTGAATGATTTATCTGTAGGCAAGAGAACTACCCGTTCAGCTTTTCCTGCTGCCTTATTGACTGCATCCCTACATGTAGCATTCCACGATCGCTGATCAGATTTTGACGGGTGCATTTGCATTTCGGAAACTCTGTTTGCTACATTGAGACGTTCAGATATATTTTTCCCATATGGTTGTGTTTATCTTGGGATCCCGGTTATGTATATTTTTCAAACAGGAATGTCTTTTAACTACTGAGAGTTCAGTGTGGTTGTTGTCACGAATGTTCGGTGATGTCCTTTTGCAATGAATTAGTCACGTAATGTTACGTTTACAGCACCACCTACCACCTACAGGTGTAGTACCTTTAGAATGTTGATACCACTCCCCATTTTTAAAATATAATGGATAGATTTAATATATTGCAGATGATTATTATATACAGCAAACCAAACCCAAGTGAACACATGCACCTCCTATTTAATACGATTAAATAATGTGCGTATTAACAAAACTAACTTTTCAGAAACAAATTTGGAGGTGCCTGATGTAGCCTTTGTTGTGCTACTACCGTAAACAATGGCAGTGCCAAAGGTGAAGCTAGCAACGGTCAAAAGCATGATTGTCACGAGCTTATCTTGCTTTCCCATACCTGTAATGTGGTGCTTTTACGCACACTAGTCACTTCTACACCGGCTCTGTAAAAAGTTTGAAGGGAACAAGTTGTTTGAAAAAAAACAAAGCTGACTGCAAATGCTTAAACATTCCATGTATATGCACAGCTGCTGTTTTCCCCCTCCTGCTGGTAAATGATTAACCCAGAGTCAGACATTTTAAATTTTGTATGTAACTCCATCTTTCTCATGGGCTCAGTACCTCCTCTCACCTATTTGTTTTAATGAGGTCACCAATATTTGTTGTTCAAAGTATTTTAAAATCTCAACAGAAATAGAAAACAAATAATTATAATTCTTCCCGTTTCAACGGTTATGATGGACCTCTGAGTTGTCATATTAAATGGGACCATCCCATTAATGAGTTTTCTGACACATGTGATCTTAGATGGCCCAGTCCCCAATGCAAATATAATTTTATACAAGTGTGCCTCTGAAGTTGATTTCTCTGGTGTGACTTGCCACCAGGTGGTGTAAAGTACCTTAGATTTCAAAGCTGTATTAGATCTTCTTATAGCTGTGAATGTTTTCAGTGGCCATTCGATTAATTTGTTCAGTCTCCATTGTTAAATCGTGTTTGATTAGTTTTTTGAGAATGCTTTGGTGCATACAAGGTTTCCTTTAATTAATCCAGATTATTATTAATTGACTGGAGATGCTGCATTAATCACAGGAAGTCCGGAAGCAGTAGTATAATTTGTATGATTATCAGACCTGCTGCAGACTAAATGCAGTTTGCCCATCACAGTAATACAGCAGATTTACTGAAGCAACATGTGACACGACTGACACGTAAAAATATTAAACATAGTGATACAGAAAAAGACAGGTATCACATATATAATATTATAATAGTATTTAATACCAATTTACAAACCTTGCTGTATTTTCAGCTATCTACACTTTTATTTGCTCCTACAATAGATTGTTGGTATTTGTTTAGGATGCAAATGCTTTTATTTATTTTTTTATTGTTTAATCTTCCCTCCTCCCTCCACAAAACCTTCCTTCTTTGTACTTTTACATGATTATAAACACTTTTATCTTCCCTTACCCCTCATGATGGATTTGTATTTCTTCCTGAGGTTGTTGTCAGTCGAGTGCTACACCAAGGAATTTTTCCCCACAGTTGAGCCTGCAATGAAGAACCCTCAGCGACACAAAAACTGTTATCTCAGAATTTTTATTTAGTGGCTTAAATTATATCAAATACTGAAAAATTAAGTCAGTTGTTTGTAACTTTGCTGCCTGGTTGTCATGCACACTCTGACTATTGTAGTTCCAAGAGCTACAACTACAACTCCCATGATACATCTCTCTCACTCATGCAGAATTTGCCCACAGGAGCTGGAAATCCCAGTATCCAAGAGATACAAGTAAAAAGAAAAAACTCCAAATGAATAGCTGAAATAAAATCAAAAAATGCTGGGATTATACTGCAGCTCATCAGCATTTGTAAAGAGAAAGCAAACATCTAATCGCTGTACCTCGAATGTTGTCAAACAAACAATATTGCGCTAAATTTGCTAGATGGGCCAACTTTTTTTGGTTTCATATATGTTTAGCTGATAAAACTCATTTTTCTCTACCTTTGCCTCCCAAGTAAGCTGCCTTCATTCCATACAAATTTCACCGTGTCAGATTCAGTGACCTCATTGCAGTGTTTGACCCTGAACTTACTTTTAGGAGCTTGGGCCGGGGGAGATGAGGAGTGAGTGCCAAACTGAATTAAAATTAAAAAATAATTTAATTTTCCTATTTTTTTTGAAAATCAGTTTGGGCTCTGAACTATTTTGACCTATGGATTGCACATTTCTCTGATTGTGCTTGACCTGATTTATCTATCCCAGTCAGATATCATCATCATCAGTATGAGAAGTAAATCATTTTTTTTTCATGAACTGTGTGATGGGACTACATTGCATTGAAAGTACTTTATCTTCCTTTTCCATGGTAACATTCTCCTTTGACATTTTCAAACAAGAACTCGATGCCTTTTCTAAAGCTGTAATACTATAGCATCAAAACAAGAAGTCAAACTGACATCTGCTTAAGGTTATTAAAAACTATAACAATAGGGGATATATGCTGTGACCACTGCAATACAAACCAATTAGAATTTTCTGTTCTCATGTGGGCATGATATTCATCCATGTGACATGCTGCTGAGGCAACAGTATCAGAACATTTTCTACAAGTGATTTATAGGTACTTTGTTGTAGCAGTTGATCAGTTGCAGTGAATAAAGATGCTTTTCTGCCCATCCTACAGCATTTTATAATTCTCTTTGTGCTTGTAATTTTTGTTTTGCCGATGGTGGGCAGTACTTTTATGAGGGCTGTATGACCATTCTGACGTTTTATTTTGTTAGTTGGCTAATAAAACAGCACGGATGGCAGACACAGTGGAGGAATCAGCCATGTTTGTCACCTCTCCCACCTTGAGCTGTGATGTGAGCTATGAGGATATATATGAGTGAAGGATGAAGGAAGGCAGATTAATTGTGTCTTGCTTTGCATTTCTAAATTAATCTTTAATGCTTCATACAACTATTGCATTCATCTGCTGATTTTGTTATGATAGTGCTGTGTTCTGTTTCAATGACTATTGATGATTAATACTCTTATTTTTTCTGTTTGATACATTAAGTACCATAACAATTTAATGGACAGGAAGCATTATGTAAATGTAAATCTTTTTAGCATTTTAGCTTCTTAGACGTCAAACTTAAAAATAGAAACAACTCATGAGCACAATATGCAAATTAGATTCCTATGATGTCATGAGGACACTAATGGCATTTAACAACCGACTGAGTGGGGAAGAAAAGGAGGCCCCCTAGGGTAAGTCAAAAACTTGCCTGAGTGATACCAGGAGGAGCAGGAGCACCCACTACAGGGAGTTAAGCACAAAATCTAGGCTGACATTCCAGTGCAGTACTGAGGGAGTGCTGCACTGTCAGACGACACATTAAACCGAGGCCCCATCTACCCTCTCAGGTGGACATAAAAGATCCCATGGCACTATTCGAAGAAGAGTAGGGGAGGTCTCCCTGGTGTCCTGGCCAATATTTGTCTCTCAAGCAACATCACTAAAAAAGATTATCTGGACATTATCTCATTGCTGTTTGTGGGACCTTTCTGTGCACAAATTGGCTGCTGCATTTCCTACATTACAATAGTGATGACACCTCAAAAGTACTTCACTGTAAAACGCTTTGGGACATCCTGAGGAAGTGAAAGGTGATATAGAAATGCAAGACTTTCTTCTGCTTCTTTCCTTGTGAGGCCCGGAGGAGCATTCCTGCTTCTCCTGGTCCACAAGGAAACCTAAAAAACTGTTTTAAAGTTAACTTGCTGGACCTCTTCTGGCCCACGATCCGACTCCCGATAGGGTTGGTCTGATGGGGAAGCCATCACTGGTCACCTGCTCAGGCCTTCAACTAAAAATTGCAGATCGGGTACCGATGACATAATCGGACCCAAGCTGTATATGTAAAGAAGGACTATGTTTCCTTCCTGCGATAGTCCCACTCGCCTGCTCAAAAGAGCAGGTTACGATCAGGACACGTTGGGAAGGCAGCGAGATTAGAGCGGGTAAGTGACTGGTCTCATTTTAACTGCTCCCCACCCGATTTCCGCCGGGGTTGGGTGCGGGGGTGGCGGGGTCGGAGGGGGGGGAGTTAAAATCAGGGCCTAGGTGTCCTGCTCCTTGTCTGTGCAGAGTGGTGACAGCGAGCAAGACATTTTCTACATGTCCGTAAATCTTATTTCAGGAGTTTTGGCTGAAAGTGGGGAGAGCATCTTTTACATGGCATTATATGCAGTATTATATAATCCTGAAACTCTGCCATCGTTCAACATGAAATGGGTTGGGCTGAATCTTGACAGGGGCGGGATGGCTGAGTTTCTGTCGGGAAAACCGGAAGTTCGGGTTTCCACGCATGCTGTAGAGTTTTACTTTGACAGGTTCCCTGCCCGGAAGTCATCCTGATTGATAGGTTTGACTTCCAGTTGGATGGGGAGCACTCCGGAGGAGGACGCAGCCACGGGTAAGTTGTCTGCTGCTGCTAGTTGGGGGGGGGGGGGGGGGGGTGGACGGATGCCGACGTGGGGGGAGGGGGGGGGAGGAGTCTGATGGGGCGGGGGGAGCTTCTCCCTGAAGCTGTCCTCGCCTCCCTTCAGCTGCCGGGTTTCCCGAGGCCTGGGAAACAAGGCCAGCCAAGGTTAAATTAGAGGCTGCTAGCCTCATTAAAATATTTAATTGGCCAACCCGTCTCCTGGGAGTGGGTTGATTGCCCACCCCTTGTCCCGCCTCTGTTAAACCCAGAATTGGGTGGGTTGGAGGCGGGTTGGAGATTTTTAAAGTTTTAACATCTCACCCCACCCCAACCCACCTGTTTTTAGGGCTTAAGATTCAGCCCTTTGAACTAGTGCAAAGGTATGCTGTACAATAATGTGAAGTTTAGTTGCTTATTTGGGTATAATAACTAAAGGAGGAAAAAAATCTATATGACTATTTGGAGGCCATCTTAGGTTTATGTAAAGAAACTGCATTATTGTAATTTTTCAGCTGTTCTAGGGAGGAGAGGCTCAACATGTCTGAAATTCAACTTTGAGCAACAGTGGATCCAGTGCTGGAGCCTGTCTTCTACATTCTGCTAAGTCACTCAGCTGTCCAAAGCTCACAACTTAGTGTTCAGTTCAGTAGTAGAGAAAAAAGCCTTCTGTGTGATTTATCATATATATATTTCATGTTGTGCTTCTATTATGTATTGTTTTTGAAATTGTAAGCTGAATCTTCAACATAGTGATTTTTAATCACTGACAATAGATGTCATTAGTACACCTCAAGTACTTTCAACAGTATAATGTTACCTGTATGAAATATAAATATCTGGTGCCACCTACCTGCCTTTGATGTCTTGTACCAGCAAAACCCAGTTGTAAAATTGATCTTAAGAAGACTGTAAAGAAAGAAGGAACTTGCATTTATATAGTTCCTTATCATATTTCTCAGGATGTCCCGAAATGTTTTACAACTAATGGATTACTTCTGAAGTAGTTGCGGCTGCCAATTTGTACACAGCAAGGACCACAAACAGAAAATGAATTGATGACCAGCTAACCTGTTTTTGGTAGTGCTGGTTGAGAAAAATGCTGACCAGGACAGGTTATCACCGTAGGACCTTTTATTTACACTTGAGAATGCAAATGGGGCCTCACTTTACCATTTCATCTACAAGAAGGCATTGTTATGTTTTTCAACCTTTTCTACCCTCTTTAATTTAGATTTTCCAGTTTCGATAGTTAAGATTACTCTCATAGATGAATTCCAACTTCCTATTGCCTTGAGAGTATCGAGCCCTGATATTTAGTTAAGTTTTCAGTAACATGTCCAGGATAGCACAAAAACTTTTCTGCACTGGAATTACTCTGTAACTCCATAAGATCTTTCTCCTGTCTACGAAAAGCAACAGAGCACCACAACATTAGACTTTATTTCAGACTTTGACTATCGAGAATTCATTTAACAATAGATAAACAAGACAATAAATAAATGTAAGAGATATATATTTTAGTTGAAATTATACTATCTAAAACAACAAATGTTTCAGGCTCATTACTTTTCTTCTGAATTAATTTTTTAAAAATGGCAATTCTCTTATATTTCTCACTACTGCAGAAGCTATACTGAACTGAAGGTACCAACTGATTCTGATTTGAACAATTCATCTAATGTCAGTATCCCTGAAGAGTTGCTAGCGTTCCTCAGATTTAAATTCAAAAGGGAACTGCCAGTTTTACACATACCTGAATCAATCACACTGTATTATTTATGTTTGAATTCTGTGGCTTGTTTTCACTCTCAAGCCTGTAACCTTGAAGGCACCCAACAAAACCGTTAACATTTATATCGATTTTGGCTGGGTACATGGATTTTAATTGTAGCTGGCTTTTAAACTCCTTGGCCCCGAAATTCTGATGTGGAGGTGCGTGGAGAAGGGTGGAACCTTTTTTGGGGGTACTGAAAACATCGAGACTGAAGAGGCAGCACATGAAGAAGATACAGCAGCATCACAGTAAGCAAAAGCTCAAGAGCTATGAAATCGACTTCTTAGGGAAATCTTCAGTCATGAATGACGCATCCCTTGTCATTGCATTTCAAGGGCCACTTACACTGACAAATATGACAAACTGAATAAAATGGAATGCAGCAATCACTATTACCACCATCACTTTAAGTTTATTTTGTGCTCATGAAATTTAGAGAAAAATAATAAGATTCAAATTATATCGTAATGATTCTGGAACAATTTGGTGAAACACAAATTAACAATCACTCACGTGCTTACCCCTTGTAAGCTTAAGTACTCGCTTTAGCCCTGTTCTCATACTTGTAAGTGCCACCTCAGGGCCTGGGATCTGTAGATGGCTGCTTTTCTCTAAATGAGCCTTTTTGGGTGGAGGTGGCACTTTTCTCAGGGCCACTGAGTCTTGCACGGGTCCCATACCTGTTCCTGAAGCTTCCACTGGTTCCAGGATGGAAGGCATGAATGGGAATTCCTTTCTGATGGTGGCACAAAGATCGGAATTGGCCTTGGCCATAACCTCAACCATGTGCTGCACATCTTGTGAGATGGAACACAGAGGGCTGGATTTTCTTTGACCCGTGGAGGTGGGTTTGGAGGCATGTGGGGGGGTTAAAATTGCGAAAACTGGCGGGCGGGCACAAGCCCGCCTCCACGCAATTTTCATTAAATCGTGTCTGCTGGTCCTGACTCCGTCTCGCCCCTTAGAGGCGGGATAGGCTGTTAAGGCCCTTAACAAGCACTAAATTGCCTCTATAATGCCATTTTGAAAGGCCTTTGTGATTTTAACCCTTTTTCTACGTGAAGCACGCCTGTTCTGAACCACGAATGTGAAACCTGGCGGGAGCACGGCTGGCTGATCTGGCTGGCTGGCTGATCTGGCTTGCATATCTGGGAGTGGTGGTGGATGGGAGACATATCTGGGAGTGGTGATGCAAAAATATCTGGGAGCAGACTTAGGGCTGCTGCAACTCATTTTGCATCCAGGTCCTCTCACAGCAAAGGCCAGGCAGTCTTTGCAGACCTTCAATGCAGCAGCAATGATGACATCATCAGAGGCGACTTTCACACTGAAAACACTAATTGGGTCATGGGTTCCCACATGCTGGAACTCAATTGCCCAATTAAGTGAAAATCGCATCAATCTCCCACATCCAATTGCAGTCGGGTGGATAACACGAAAAGTGGATGACACGACCACAACCCGCCCCAGTATCAAAATCCAGCCCAGACCAGAGTCTCATTACCGGGCCCCTGAGATCACTGTCTGCATACTTCATAGCCAGAGGCTGCCTGTTTCTGGGTCTCTACCCAGAAACAGCACAATCCGCTTCCACTTCCACAGGTATCTCTGTGTTCTGTGACTTAACCAGTGACAATCTCTCATCTAATTCACCTGGAGTGTGTCTCTCTGGGTTGGTGAATGCAAGTGAGGGGTGGATTGACAGTGACAGAATTTCTTGAGATGCTCTGTGTTGTGGAGCCTCAAAAGCCCCGATATTAACAGGGGCAGGTTGCATAGATGGGGGGGGGGGGTGTTTCAAACAGCAGTTTCCCCGCATACTGTGGAGTTTTAACTCCACAGCGTGCGACTTTTCTTCTTGACAGGTTCCCCACCTGGAAGTCAGCCTGATTGACAGGCTTGGCTTCCAGTCAGGTGCGGAGGACTACGGAGCAGACCACAGGAGCAGGAGCAGGTAGGGAGCCTGCTGCTGTTAGTGGGAGTGTGGGGGGTGGGGTCTTTGTGCTGGAAAGGCACTTACCTTCTCCCCGAAGCTGTCCTTGCCTCCCTTCAGCTGCCTGGTTTCCCGAGGCCTGGGAAACCTGCCGGCCACTGTTAAACCTAGAATGCAGGTTAAATCAGAGGCTGCTAGCCTCATTAAAATATTTAAATGTGAGGCTAATGGCTGCCCATCCCCATTAAACCCGGAAGTGGGTGTGTTGGAGGTGGGTTGGGGTCGGGTTTAAAATTAAAAATTTTATCATCTGACCCGACTCCAACCCACCTGTTTTTGGAGGTTAAAATTCACCCCAATTGCTGTACATCTGAGCCTTCTTAGACTGCTTGAGTTTGTGTTCTTTCTGCAGAGATAAGAAGAATCATATTAAAGTTATTGGGCGAAAAATTTGGTTGGTTTGCGCCTCCCGTTAGCGACTTAAGAGGGTGCTAATGGGGCACAAAGCATCTAGCGCCCAGGCGCGGCGATGTTTGCGCCGCTTACGGAATTGACCAGACATTTTGCGCCGGCGCTAAACACTACCGCCATGATCTCCTGCGCCCGCAGATCGTGATGTCAGTTGAGCATGCAACGCCCCGGTAGCGCCCCGGACTGGATATTGAGTGGCGCCCCCTGCCTTACCGCCTGCCGCTAGCAACGACAGGTTGAGGGGAGCGTTTTGCAGTCGGGAAGGGACTGGGGGAGCGCTATTTAAAGGCGACCGCTTCCTGCCTTTTTTTGTTTGCAACATTTTTGCACCACGCATTCTGAGTGAGAGAGAGAGACTTCTGGAGATATTCAACACTGTGTTGAGGAGTTTTGGGTACTGAGCAACACTTTGCAGGTTCATTTTGATTTGATCTTCCTTGCATCGATTTAGAAGAGATTATGGGGGCTGCACTCTGAGCTCTTTCTCTGGGCCTCTCCAATGTTCTTTCAAGCAGATTTGATGTACAGGTCTCTCCAGGCCGAGATTCAAGGCTGCAATGAGCAGGGTGTGGATGGAGAGCAAGATCGACCCGCCCCTTTAAGAACTGGCCGGCGCCAGTGTGTTTGTGTTCCATTGCTGACTGACATCACATGAGCTTCACCAGCGCTCTGAGGTAGTGCCTCACTCCTCGGCGTTAGTGCCTTAAGAGAGGTGTGTAGCGCCTGATTTAGCACTCCAATCACCTCCAGGGGCGATAGAAGCCAAGTTTGCAGTCGGAGGCGATAATTAGCGCCAGGTGCTAAACTTTGCGCCCGACCGATAATTGCGCCCCAAACGGGGCGATACCGAATTTCTCCTCCATTTCCTTCACCCTCTCCTTTTGGGGTTTCCACACACTGATAACAAGATATATGGTACACATCATGAAGGTGATTTCACTGCAACACATCTATTTGCTCAGAACAGAGCCACATGGCTGCAAGCTCTCCAACTTCATCATCCCCACTACCCAAAATGAATTGGTGCCCAGAATCTCCATAATAACTTTCACATGGGATGTTAGCATTGTAAGCTTTTCTCTTACTACTGTTCGGACTTCGAGAATTACGAATAAGCATAACAATGACAGATAAGTATGCGATCAATAAAATTGGTCTTTATCCACACTATAGTTCAAAATTCAAGTGTAGAATCGCAATCAATATACTCTCAATTTACCCATACATACAAGTACTTCCCAGCAACTTACATGCTACCTCCGGGCGATTTATATTCCAAGTCAACCGTACATAATAGTACCCTTTAATAATATCTAAGCTCTATGTCCGACTTATATACATATTTATCTCTGGGTGATCAGTCCAGAAAAGTTGTAAGTCGAAGCATAGACTGGCCAGCTTTCTTTGTTCGTCTGTTCTTCCGTTCTCCTTCTTTGTTCTTCTGTGTTCTGAATTCCCCACCTCTGGGTCACTTCTGTTATAAGGCCTTTCTGCCGGCCTCCCTCATATATCACAGTCTGCATCCCTCTGCTAGGTCAGTTTCACTCCAAACCTTACCTGATTGGAGTTCCTTCTGCATGACACGTTCATGTTCCTGTGAGGTGTGTGGGGGCGGGACTTCCTTGTCACTCATGTTTCTCCTTCCTGTCCATGTGGCCTTTCAAACAAAGGACCATACTGACCACCAGGCAAAGGACCCCCTGTTGACTTCCGCCATTTTGTGTCTTCTCAAACAAAGAACACATGCTGACCTCCTACATTTTGAACCATTTCACAATTTGTCCTGAACTTTGATCTCAACACGGTAGCAGCAGTTTTATTACAGTTCCTAGAATCTTACAGCACACAGATGTCTGCTGGTCCTCTGCCTATAGCCCTTTGTTTGCATGAATTGTGAGCAATCATCTCCTGCATAAGGAGAGTACAGTTTCAGTGCTGTGTTACATTCTCCTACCATTCCTTTTTCATTTATGTAAACTTTCACTTCTTGAAATGGAAGATTGACAGTATTAAAATGATAGGTGATGAAAAAACATGCATGCGTGCGTGTATAAATGTGAGTGAAGGTGATTTGAAGGGATATAAGTAATAAAGTTAATTGTTCATTTCTTTCTCACTGTTAGAACCCAGAGGGTAGTGCTTGAATACTATGGCATGCAGTGCACATTGGCCTCAGATTCCATCATACTCATTTGTGTTGAGGGCAGAGCACCTACCTTGGTTTCCTTTGTCAGGTCATTGAACCGCTTTTGCATTGCAAGGATGTCCCAGTGTTTAGTGAGCTACTGCCACTTCCTTCCAGATTGCTCTTGCTGCACAGTTTCTAGGCTTTTCTCCTATAACTCCAAAAAGTACATCTATTTGCAACCTTATCTCACATAAAGGATGTCTAGCTCACTATCTGTAAAATTAGCTGCTCTGCTCTTCATCCCTCTTCTGCCATTTCTAGTTTAGGAATGAGGAACATTTACCTTTAAGTTCAGGCTGCCTTTAAATGACATCACACTTCTCCCCTCCCTACCGAATTTTCTGAGCCATCAATGGCGCTCCTGCCGTATTGCTGGCAGGACTTAAAATAATGTTCTGTCCAACATTATTCTAATAAGTTGACCCCAGGATTTTTGACACTAGCTCTTCTGATCTGACTTATTACAGTTAAATTGAGTTTGACAATTTTTTCCCTTCTCCCTTCCTGAAGGTGTTCTTTCCTGTTGAAACATGGAGGGGAATTTTAACTCCCAAAAAAGGGTGGGTTTGGGTCTGGTGGGCTGTGAAAATTAAAAAAAATCTCAAACCCGTCCCAACCCGCACACTTCTAGTTTTAACGGAGGCAGGATGGGGGCGGGCAACCAAACGGTTGGTCTTAAATATTATAATGAGACAGCATACCTCACAATTTATCTCCATTTTAGGTTTAACCCTGGCCAGCCGGGTTTCACGGGCCTTGGAAGGCAAGGATTTCTGTGTGGAAGAAGCAAGTGTCTTTCCAGCATTGCTTCTGGGCCAGGAGGAGCAGGAGTGCTTCATCCCAGCACTCCAAGCCAACCTGCTTCCCCCCTCCAGCACTGTGCAGCTCCCTCCCCACCCCATCCAGGATTGCCGACCTTCCCCCTTACAATCGCAGAACCCCTCCCACCCGCCCCCCAGAATCACCGATCTCCCCCGCCTCCTCAGGATTGCTGACCTCCCCCCTCAGGATCACGGAACGCACCTCCCCCCCCTTCCCCCAGATCGCTACCCTCCCCCACCAGGATCGGGACACCATCAGAATCGGGCTGCCCCCCCCCCCCCAAGATTAGGACTCACCCCACCCCCCCAAGCTATCACTATCCCAACAGCAGGCTCCCTACCTGCACCTGGGCTGTGGCCTTCTTCAGAGTGTTCACCGCTCAATCAGGCTGGCTTCCGGGCGGGGAACATGCTGGGTAAAAAGATGCACGCTGTCAAAACTCCACCGCGTGTGAGGAAGGACATCCGGGTTATCACAACACAACTCCTCCCCTCCCCCCCTGCTCAGAAATCCCACCCCAGTCAATATCGGGGCCATGGTTTCACAGATGCTGGGTGTCAACTGATGCCTTGTCACTCTTTGTGTGTGAGCCTAAGCAATGAGCATAGGCAGGCAGTTTTACTGTGGGGGCGAGTCCCAACCTGTCCTGATCCAATATATCTACACACACGCAAACACACCACACACAGCATCTAGCAATCAAGCTGATTTTTCTATTCTTTATTCCAGGGATGTTGAGGCCAGTTTCAGTAGT
Organism: Squalus acanthias; assembly: GCA_030390025.1. Classification (NCBI taxonomy): domain Eukaryota; kingdom Metazoa; phylum Chordata; class Chondrichthyes; order Squaliformes; family Squalidae; genus Squalus; species Squalus acanthias. The sequence continues at coordinate 50,973,354 of CM059437.1, read as the reverse complement.
CCTACTGCCCCCCACTGAAATAAGCTACTCAACAGAGACGAGGAATTGAGTCTAGGACTTTCTGGTCTTTATGGCTCAACTACACGCTGAATTAAACCAAATAAACTAGTGGGGTTACTATGGATTGGGACTTTCTAACTGGCATACACTGGTTAAAATCTACTGTAAAAGAGACTGTAGCACACACCTATCCGGTGTACCGCCTGATGCTGTTTTTCTCCACTATTTATCGCAATAATTTGCCAAGGATTTCCAGTTATTTTCTTCTTTTTGTTTAATAGTTTTTACGATCTTTAAATTGGTTATCTCATTTTGATTGAAAATGTATATTGCTAATTGTCTGCATGAACTATGATTGTTCTTATAATAGATGCTTTTGTTTAATTTGCAATCTGTAAAACGTGTGGATCTCCTCATCTGAATCATTGTTACCTTTTAAATGGGGGGCATTTATCATACATACTGGCTGCCATGCATCTTAATCATACATCTATTATTAAACCTATCACCAACATAATTGAATGTTCGATGCTTAATGATGGTTATTTCCCCATATCTGCTTGCGAAGCTTAAACACCATTTCACAATGCCTCTCACAGCACAATGGAGTAACATGGCAAATAATAATTACAGTGAAGCCCAACACAGTGCCATAGCAACTAGATATTTCACAAGCTTCTACCTTTTGAGCTTATTCTCAGAAGGAAGTTTAAATTAAAACAAAACAAGTGTAGTTTTCATGCGTGAAAAAAGATTCAAGATTATATCCTGCTGGTAGGAACCCCCACAGGAAACAGTGTAACAGCTGTGTGAATAAACTATGTACCATATGACGTACATAAGCCCATAAGGGGTAAGGTTGAGAAATGTCATTCATGGTGTACTTTACAGATCTGTGAACCATTTGTGCTTTTTTTACAAACTTATTTGCAGGCACATATGGGGAAATAAGCATCATTAAGCACTGAACAGAAGTCAATTAAGTCAGTGATAGATTTAATAATAAGTGTAAAAAGGTGTCACAGCAGTTTTGAAAGCGTTAAAAAGTCAAAACCGATTTGACTTCTGTTCAATGCATGGTTGTCAAACACTTGATCTAAACTTCCGATATATGAGGGTAGAAATTTGTCTTAGGTGATAGGACAAAACAGGCAGTATTGCACTGGCAGTGTGCAATGCCCTGCCCAGTATTCAGATCCATTGAAGTGAATGGAATTGAATATCAGGCGGGGGGGTCGAACAGGCGGCTGATGCGATACCACCTGTTCTGTGCTACCGCCCAAGACAAATTTCTACTCCATGATGCATTGATGTGTTTATTTCCCATTTCCCCCTATTTCTCTCTGGGTCAGGCCACATGCCTACAATGCAGTCTTCTTCAGCTATGAGGATCAGTTGATTCAGCCGGCTGACCTATATGCAATCAGTGCTCTGTGGTCAACTATTACAAGGTGAACTTGTAACAGGGTTTTTCCCCTCTTTTTTTCCATTTGTGATGTAATGTTCTGGCTCAGAGATGTATTGGTTGCTTGTGCAAGTCCTGACTGAGCTTGTCGCTATTGAGGTTGCAAGAACTGAGAACTGAGTTCAAGGACTCAAATGTGTGTTAGCTTTCTTATTTTTATTGAAAACCCTAGTAAAGGCTAAGGCTTAGATACAGCAAGGGTGAAAAGAGTACAGGAGAAAATGGGGCCGATTTTACCTTTGGGCAGATTGAGCTATCTGCCTCACTGAGAGGTGCAAGCCATTTTAATGGTCTGGCCTCATTTCAGTGTGCTGGATGAGCTGCGAGCGCTGAACAGGAAGCTCACCCTGTTTGGTGGGGCGGGGAATCCAGGGCTTCACATGTGGAGCTGTACCTTTGCTGGTTTTCTGAATGTCTTGCAGTGGTCTCTTTAAGAAAGAAAGACTTGCATTTATATAGTGCCTTTCACGACCTCAGGACATCCCAAAGCACCAATGAAGTACCTTTTGAAGTATAGTCACAGTTGTAATGTCGGAAACGCATTAAGGACTGCTGTTAAGGCTGCTCTGCCCCTGGTACCAGTGGGCGGAGCATGTGTGGCACAGAATTGCTTTGGGGGTCCTACTTATGTCATAGAATCCCGATTTACATACCTTAAATAGGTGCCTGCCTGAAACAGCTGGGCACAGGCCACTTTTATGAAGGCTCTAAATAAAATGAACGGAGTGGAAATTTCAACTATGCAATTTTCAGAATGCCGTTTTCAATTTTCAATTTCCAGTCGCAGAAGGGTGGGTAACCAGAGGACACAGACTTAAGGTCATTGGCAAAAGAACCAGAGGCGACATGAGGAAACAGTTTTTTATGAAGCGAGTGGTTCTGATTTGGAATGCACTGCCTGAAAGGGTGATGAAAGCAGATTCAGTAGTAACTTTCAAAAGGGAATTGAATAAATACTTGAAAAGGAACAAATTGCATGACTATTGGGAAAGAGCTGGGGAGTGGGACTAATTGGACAGCTCTTTCAAAGAGTCAGCCCAGGCATGATGGGCCGATTGGCCTCCTGTGCTATGTCATTCTATGGTTCTATGATTTTATATTTTTTTAAGTTTCTGTATTCTTCCCTATGCATGCCTTTCTTTTCTCCCTGCAAACTTTCTGAAATTCACTTTTTTTAATTTCTCTTTGCATTGTTTTACTAATCCAATTTAGGGTCATTCTTTTTAAGTCTTTGTTTGCTAACCCTTAATAAATATTTATCTTGAATGCTGCTCAGCATCTTTTGAAGATATTCAATTTGTCCTGAACTGAGGGGTTAATGAAAAAATCCTAACTATTTCTGTTTTAGCTCTACCTTTGTACCCTTGAAGTTATTTTTCTCCCCTTGTCTAGTCTCTTCTGTCCTACATTCATGACTCTTCCGACGCTCCCTGCCACTTTAACAGTTTCAAGTTTCCTGGCCCTAACCGTCTCCTTTTCACCATGGACGCCCTTGTCCCTCTACACCTGGAACACCCCACCAAGACTGCCAGGGGGCTCTCTGCTTCTTCCTTGATGGCGGCCCAACCAGTCCCCATCCACCACTTCCTCCTCCGCCTGGCTGAATTTGTGCTGACATTGAACAACTTCTCCTTTGACTCCACTCACTTCCTCCAAATAAAAGGTGTTGCTCTAGGAACCCGCATGGGTCCTGGCTATGCCTGCCTTTTCGTGGGATACGTGCAACACTCTTTGCTCCAGTCCTACTCAGGTTCCCTCCCTCACCTCTTTTTCCAGTACATTGATGACTGTATTGGTGCCGCTTCCTGCTCTCAACCCAAACTGGAAAATTTAATTCACTTTGCTTCCAATTTCCACCCTTCCCTTGCCTTCACATGGTCCATCTCTGACTCTTCCCTTCCCTTCCTTGACTTCTCTATCTCCATTTCTGGGGATAGGCTGTTAACCAATATCTACTATAAGCTCACTGACTCCCACAGATACCTTAATGACACTTCCTCCCACCCCGCTTCCTGTAAGGACTTTATTCCGTTCTCCCAGTTTTTCCGTCTCCACCTTCCACGCCAATGCTTCCGCTATGTCTTCCTTTTTCCTCAACCGAGGATTCCCCTCCACTGTGGTTGACAGGGCCCTCGACTGTGTCTGTTCAATTTCCTGCACTTCTGCCCTCACCCCTTCCCCTCCCTCCCAGAACCACAATAGGATCCCCCTTGTCCTCACCTTCCATCCCACCAGCCTCCACATTCAACGGATCATGCTCTTTCATTTTTGCCACCTCCAGCGCGATGCCAGCACCAAACACATCTTCCCCTCCCCATCTCTTTCAGCATTCTGAAGGGAGCATTCCCACTGCAACACCCTGGTCCATTCTTCCATCACCCCCAACACCTGCTCCATTTCTCACAGCACCTTCCTGTGCAAGCACAGGAGATGTAACACCTGCCCTTTCACTTCCGCCCTTCCCACCGTCCAGGGCCTCAAACACTTTTTCCAGGTGAAACAGCGATTTACTTATACTTCTTTCAATTACTATATTCACTGCTCAAGATGAGGTCTCCTCTACATTGAAGAGACCAAACGCAGATTGGGTGATCGCTTTGCTGAACACCTCCATTCAGTCCGCAAGCGTGACCCTGAACCTTTGGTCGCTTGCCATTTTAATTCTCCGTCCCACTCCCACTTTGACCTCTATGTCCTCGACCTCCTACTCTGTTCCAATGAAGCTCAACGGATGCTCGAATAACAGCACCTCATCTTTTGACTTGGCACTTTACAGCCTTCCAGACTCGACACTGAGTTCAACCACTTCAGATCATAGCCACTGCTCCCATTTTTTCAGACAGCAGGTGCTGGTAATGGTTCTACTGCTGCCATTTCCAGCTCCTCTAGACCCATTTTTTTTTCTTTACTTGTCCCATTACCATCCCCTTTTGCATTGCACCATCATCTCTTTTGATATTTAATCACTCCTGCCTTCCACCCTATCACAGACCTTCCCTTTTGTTCTTTCCTCCCCTCCTTCTCCCCCATCCCCTTCTTTCCCTGCCTCTGTACTTGCTTAATAACTGTTAAATCTCCAACTACTTCCACTTCTGAAGAAAGGTCATCGACCTGAGACATTAACTGTTTCTCTCTCCACAGATGCTGCCTGACCAGCTGAGTATTCCCAGCATTTTCTGTTTTTATTCGAGAATACTGTGCCCACATTTTGTACTGTCACATGTTGGTAAATATCAAGGCCCTGAAGAAAGTCTAGAGTAGGTTCATCAGAATGTTGGAGCTCTTTGTTATCAGGATAGCTTCATGGAACTGGGGCTTTCTCACTGAAGAAGCATAGGCTTTGAGGTGCTAAGTTTGAGGTTTTAAAAATTATGAAAGGATAGCTTTTTTGAGCTAGATAAGGAGAAGAGGACTAGGGGCTGACATGAATCTTGTTATTCATGGAAAATGACTTATGAAATAATACTGGGCGGCCTGCTGGTGGAGCTGTCCAGGGAGAGTATAAATACTCGGGCCTGGGCCCAGCTTGCGCAGGACATTCTTAACAGGAACTAGAAAAGGACACAACTGGACCTCCATGTTGTAAAACAGTTGATTAAAGCTTTGTTTAACGCTTAGACCAAGTGCCCAGTAGTTTCTTACGTCAGGGGCCATCAGTATAAAATACCACAACATGCCCTTTCCCCATTGACATCAATCCTAAGACTCTCCTCCCCAATATTACTAAAGCCCATGACCTCGCTCCCTAGCGCCTAGCACTCCTTTCCCCACCGCCACACCAATTCAACCAAACCCTAAAACCCAGCCCCAAGATCTCTCCCAGTATTCCATACCTTTGCCATTATATTTTGTTGATTGGCTCAAAGCTGTCAGATTGACGTTAAAACCCAATTGGAAGGAAATCTGTCATCCTTTACGGTCTCTTCTTCTTCTTAGGCAGTCCCTCGGAACTGAGGATGACTTGCTTCCACACTAAAATTGAGTTCTCAGGTTACTGATGAGTCCAATGCGGGACCTACAGTGTGGTTGAAGGGGTGGGTTGGTGGGGTGCTTGGGTTGACGTGCGCTCCTTCCGCTGTTTGCACTTGGCTTCCGCTTGCTCCTGATGAAGAGACTCGAGGTGTTCGGCGCCTTCCTGGATGCTTCTCCTCCACTTTGTGTGGTCTTGGGCCAGGGATTCCCAGGTGTCGGTGGGGATGTTGCACTTTTTCAAGGAGGCTTTGAGGGTGTCCTTGAACCGTTTCCTCTGCCCACCTGGGGCTCTCTTACCGTGTCGGAGCTCCGAGTAGAGTGCTTATATGGCCTATATGTGACTCCAGTCTGATACTAATGTCTTTGGGGGAAAAATTGGGTTGCTTTGCGCCTTCCGTTAGCGCCCTAAGAGACCTGCAGCTGCTGGGTGAAGAAGGCATAGCAGAGGGGGCACAGGAGGCCCTCTCTTTTACCCAGACCATCGGGTGTCAGGCTAATTACTTGGCGACAAGGGGCATCTCCTGAGCACGTGGCAGGGAACCTGACCACAGACGCAGAGGAGTGCTACAGCCATGTCTCTACCAGAGCTGTGATTGAACAAACAATTGTCATCTTGAAACAGAGATTCCACTACCCAGATAGGCGTGAGAGAGTCCCCAGATTTGATGTCATTTGGTTCATGTTCTAACCTTACCCTGCAAAGAGGGCAATCTTTAGATCCACCTGGGGAGGAACAAGTGGAGGCGCAGGAGCAGGAAGAACAAGGAAGAGTAAGGGCTGCCAATTCTGCTAGCTGGCAGAGCTTTTCAGCAGCACATCATCAAGGAACAATTTGGTTGAATTGTCCCTCCCTTCCCCTGTACCAACAGTTCCTCCTTCCATCAGACACTGTCCTTACACCCTCCAAATGAATACCCTTGACTTCAACAACAGCAGCACTTCACTAGGCATGATCAAACAAACACCAATCCAAAGAAATAGTGCACACCAAGAAACTAGTTCCAAATGGTTCATTTTTCAGTTGGCAGCATTTAAGTTGGAAAACTAAAGATCACCCTTGTGTAAACCCCTAGTGACTGTCTTAAGTGCTCTTATGCTTAATCTTTTGCTCCTACGAGGTGCTATTCCAGTGGCTACAACATGGGAGGTGGAAGGCTGCTGATCATCCACTGAGTGCACTTGAGATCGCGTTGGTGGGTGACCTTGAGGAACTCTGGCCTTAGCAGGCTCGGCTGCAGAATGTAGCATATTGGTGGCGACTGGCAGTCTGACCCAGCTGGCTATCTGGTACCAATACAGGCACTGGTTGAGGGGCTGGCAGGGGAGCAGGTGTGCTGTCATCCTGAGAGAGGACAGCATGTGCCTCTCCCATGGCGGCACTGCCACTCGCATGGGGCTGCACCTCAGCACTCCTACTACACTGCGTGACAACAGAGCGCAGTGGTGATGTGACAATTTGGAAGCCCCTTTCCATGCTTTCCTTCATGCCTTGCAATCTGGGGTAGATGTTGCAACCCAGAGCCAAAATGGCAGCATTCGAGATTCAATCAAAGTTGTTAGAGCTGTCACCAAGGGCTTCATAACTAAGGGTCCCTCTGCACGTGCATAGAGGTGACTAGATGCTCCATGGCTAATTACATTGTTACTGTACCCTTCGCGATTAGCCCACACATGTTGGAGGTGGATTGCTCCAAACTGTCTGACATTAAGTGCAGGCTGGCTGGCTGGCAGACAGTCCAATACACTGAGAAGTTGATGGTTCCCAGCCATCAATCTTCTATAGGCTGAGCTCTTGAAGTCAACATCTATGCCCTCTGCAGCAGGGTGAGCTCACCTCCGGCATTTGTTGCTGCCCACTTGTTTTGGTGAATCTCCCAGTGCAGAACCTTCTAACTGACCCTCTAAACTATGTGTGGTGCCATTTTACGATTTGGTGTCTGCAAGGGTAAGGTTGAGTGATGGTATGTCTTCAGGAGGGCTGGCTTCTTCTTCCGCTGCAACTTGTCATAGATGTGGAAAGAGGAGAGGGACAAGGGTTAGTAGTTGGTGCCAAGGAGAGACAGATGAATGATAGCTCAAAGCAGCAGCACATTGTCATGCAGAGTATGTGAGGGAGAAGGTTCAGTGAGAAGAGAAAAGGAGGCTATGATTTCCAAATACACTGGAGCATTTTCTACAGTCTTGCCAATTGCAATGGTCCTGACATGACCTCTGCCCACTGGTTCCAGTGAAGCCTTTTCCAATGGGCACAGAACTTGTATGGTTGGTGGACCTCCCAGGTGGGGAGTGTATATATTGGGATGTACAAGGCATCGCAGTTATGTGGGACAGGCTTCTTGGACCAATGTTGTTTTCCCCTGTCCGTCATATGTTCCTCCTGTCTTTGTCTTCTCCCTGGTATTTAATTCACAGAAAAAGAAAGGGAATGTGGTAGTGTATTGGCCTGCTGAAAGGTTATGAAGATGTGTATGTCAGGATAAAATAGTGTGGATGGTGCATGAAAGATGGCACAGGTGTGGGCAAGTGAGGGAAGTAATTGTGAGGACAGTAGCAGGTGCATTTTGTGCAAGTAGGAGCAGAAGGAGGTTCAGTGAAGTGTGCGGCTGTGATTGGAAGAGAGTAATGGGAAGTGTTGGAGTAAAGGCTTGTGAGTGTTTGGGCTATAGGTTGTGCAGGCCTCTGCAAAGAGTAACTGAAATGTGAGTACTAGTCTTACCTTAGCAGCTCTGGTCAGATCATTAAATTTCTTGGGAATTGCAGTCAGGCCCTGGGTGCAGTGCTCCTCATGTTAGCCTGCTTTATCACCACTGACCACTGCTGCTGGGTTATTTCCTTTGGCATTTCTCTCATCTGTTGGAAAGAGCAGCTCCCTCCTCTTGGTTACCTCCTCCATGAGGACCTCCAGAGCAGTGGTTGAAACTTGCGGCATCCTTGTAGAACTTCTTTTAGCTGCCATTTACAGCAGTAACTGAGAGCTATGATTCGAAACAGCCCAAGTACACCTCCCCTTTAAGGGTTATAGGCTGACTTTAAATGGCGTCACCGCTGTCCGATTTCCAGCTCCCCCAATCAGCCCCCATAATAGACCAATGAACAAGGTCAGAGAATGCAAAGTCAGGGGATGAGTAGCAGAATGGATTGCTGGCTGGCTTCAGGACAGAAAGCAGAGAGTAGGAGTAAAGGGTAGCTATTCACAGTGGCAGAAGGTGGGTAGTGGTGTTCCACAAGGATCAGTGCTGGGACCACTGCTGTTCACAATTTACATTAACGATTTAGACTTAGGAATCAAAAACACAATTTCTAAATTTGCGGATGACACCAAATTGGGGGGGATAGTCAATACTGAAGAGGAATGCAACAAGTTACAGGAGGACATTAATAAACTTGCAGAATGGGCATATAATTGGCAAATGAAGTTCAACACAGATAAGTGTGAGGTATTACATTTTGGTAGCAAGAATAGGGAGGTCACTTATCACTTGGAGGGTACGAGTCTAGGTGGGGTAGAGGAACAAAGAGATCTAGGAGTACAAATACACAAATCACTAAAAGTTGTGACACAGGTTAGCAAGGCCATAAAAAAAGCAAACCAAGCACAAGGGTTTATTTCTAGAGGGATAGAATTGAAAAGTAGGGAAGTTATGCTTAACCTGTATCGAACCTTGATTAGACCACACTTAGAGTATGTGTACAGTTCTGGTCACCATATTATAACAAGGATTTAGAGGCACTGGAGAGGGTGCAGAGAAGATTTACAAGGATGATACCAGAAATGTGAAGGTATACATATCAGGAAAGGATGAACAGACTGGGTCTCTTTTTTCTTGAAAAAAGAAGGCTGAACCTTTATAGTTATGCTGGGGTAAAAATTAGGTCGCGCCCCATTTGGGGCGCAAATATCGTCTGGACACAAATATTAGCGCCTGGCGCTAATTATCGGCACTGACTGGAAACTTCACTTTTACCGCCCCGGGAGGTGAGTGGAGCGCTAAATCAGGCGCTGCACACCTGTCTTAAGGCGCAAAGGCCAAGGAGTGAGGCGCTAACTCAGCGCGCGAGCGCAGCGCAGCTGCTGCCAGTTAGCGAGGGAACACAGACTTCTTAAAGCGGGGGGGGCCAACTTGCTCCCCAGCCACACCCTGCTCATTGCAGCCTTGAATCTCGGCCTGGAGAGACCTGTGAATCCATTTTGCTGCCAAGGATGGAGAGGGTGAGAGAACGCGCTCATCGCTTCACCGAGCGGGCCTTGGATGCTCTGGTTGGCGCGGTGGAGCGCAGAAGATGTATGCTCTTCCCTGAGAGTGGCAGGAGGCCTTTGCCACGCGAGTTCAGAAGAGTGTGGAGGGAGGTGGCTCATAGCGTCTCCTCCAGGAGCATGGTGCCCAGGACCCATACTCAATGCCGCAAAAAGTTCAACGACCTCACTCGGGTCGTCAGGGTGAGTGGCTTTTTCTCAATACCTCTCCATCCCTCCATCTCAACCTCACTCTATGGCCAGAGGGTCTTAAAACCCCAATGCACAACACTCATCCAACACCTATGGCCCTTTCATGAAACACACACACACATTCCGCACTTTGCATACAGTAAGGGCTATTCACCTATGGGAGGCACATCAGGCAACACCATGGCTGTATACAGTAAGGGCTATTCACCTATGGGAGGCACATCAGGCAAGACCATGGCTGCATACAGTAAGGGCTTTTCACCTATGGGAGGCACATCAGGCAAGACCATGGCTGTATATTTACTCAGATGCTGTCCTTTTTCTTACAGGCCAAGCTGGCGCATAATCGGAGACAGCAGCAACGGACGGGTGGAGGGCGGCCTCAGCTGCAACCCCTCAGCGATCTTGAGGAGCGCGTCCACAGGATTGTGGCAAGCTGGGTGATCGGTCCCGTCGCCACTGGAGACGCCGACCCCGTTCTGGACAGCAATGGTAAGGTCATCACCTTTTTGTCCTCTGTCCTTCCACTTGTCCCTCACAACACCAGCCTTTGACACTTTCAATCCAACTTGCTAACTCGCTGCACTTATTCCTCCCTTACTGCCACCCTGTCCTCACGCTAAAGCCACTCTTGTACCTCCCTGCTTTCAGATGGTGATTCACCAGCTGAGGAGACGGGCCCTGAAGCTGCCACTGGGAGTGATGCTGCAGCTGAGGAGGAAGAGGAAGCCGGAGCATCAGTGCCACCCTCTCCCGAGGAAGCCCATGCCCACACTGGGAACACGCCTTCCCTGGAGGGGAGCAGGGGGGAAGGGTCTGATGAGGGTGAAGCTCCAGGACCCAGCGGGCTGCAGCAACGCCATGGGGGGGTAGGGAAGAACGGGGGCCTTCTCCCCAGAGGGAGAGTATGCCAGACACTCCTACTGCAATGGACGCAGAGGAGGAGCGGCTGATTGCAGAAATGAACACCCAGGCGGTGGGCATGCACACTGAGCTCATGGGTGCAGTGGGAAGGGTGCCCGAATGCATTGAGTCACTGGCAAGGTGTGTGGAGCACTTCGCTGTAGCACAGGCGGATGCCACACTAACGCTTAGTGCTGCAATTCAGTCACTGGCTGCCGTGATCCCATCTCTGACTGCTCTCATACAGACTCAGATTGAGGCCACGCGAGCACAGACTGCTGCCAACCTCGATGGTTCGTGCACATGTCCCCGGGGCTGTCACCGCGCCGCAGCAGGCCAGCAATCTGTTCTCCGGCAGATTGCTCCGGATGCTGAAGTGCTGCCCCGTGGGAGTGCCAGTGTGTCGGGCGAGCAGGGAGTTGCTGTCCTCTCTCACGATGACAGCATTCCTGCTGCCAACACTGTCACTTCTCCACTGCACTTGCCACCGCCTGTAGGACAGACTGCTGCCGCCCATGCAGAGTTGGTGCAGTCTGCAGCCGGGCCCTCCAGGCCCAGAACTGGTCGAGGCCGTCCTTCAGGGGCATCTGCAGTGTCAGGGTCTGACGAGCAGCAGCCTTCCACCAGCCTTGCTGCAGCCACTGAGGTCCCATTACGGAGGAGCAGTAGGGTTAGAAGGGGGGAAGTGCGCAAGGGAAGGAGATCACCCTCGAAGGGCAAAAAGTAGGAGGTGTGACAAAATGCTGGTCATTTTTTTATTAAAGGTCGAGGTTCATGGTCCAACTTTTGTTTAGTGTTTTGGACATTATCTCCAGGTTGTGAGAACCAGTTATGTTATTGACTGTTTTTTTGTGTTTATTTCTATGAGTTTGTCATGAGGAATTGACACACACAGAGTTTGTAAAATAAATAAGTTTTTGTATTCAAAATATACATGGTTGGTGGTTGGAATTATTGGTGCCTTGGCCGGCTTAGGGGTTGCGTGCTGGGTTCATTAATGTTGTTACCAATGGCAGGGGCCCTAGAAGCGGCTTGCTATTAGCCGTTGACGGACGGCCCTTGCAGTTTGACCATTGTGGGCCGCCCTCCCGCCTTGGTGCTGCTGATGATCATCCTCCTCGTCCTCTTCCTCCTCCTCCTCTGGTGGTGCTCCAAGGCCTGGTGGCATTGGCTGGGTCCTGAGGATTGCCATGTTATGCAACATGCAGCACACGACTACGAAGTTCGATACTCGCTCAGGCGAGTACTGCAGGGCTCCTCCAGAATGGTCGAGACAGCGGAACCGTTACTTCAGCACGCCGATTGTGCGCTCAATTATGTTCCTGGTAGCTTGATGGCTCTCATTGTACCACAGCTCAGCAGGGGTGTTGGGTGTACGGAGCGGTGTCATCAGCCAGGTGCTCAATGCATACCCCTTGTCCCCGAGAAGCCAACCAACTGGCTGATGCGGTGCCTCGAAAAGTTCTGCCACAGTAGTCTGGCGCAGGATAAAAGCATCGTGGCAGCTGCCAGGATACTGGGCATTGACAGCGAGTATCAGCTGTCTGTGGTCACAGACCAACTGAACATTCAAGGAATGGAACCCCTTTCTGTTCCTGAATTCCTCGGCATTCTCATGCGGAGCACGCAAAGCCACATGCGTGCAGTCAATGGCGCCCTGCACCATGGGGAAGCCCGCTACCCTCGCAAAGCCCAGAGCGCGGTCACGCTGCTTGTCTGGGGTCATGGGGAAAGAGATGAACTCTCGTCTCCTTTTAAAGAGGGCATTTGTGACCTGCCGGATGCAGCAATGCACCGCGAACTGGGAGATATTGGCGAGGTCCCCAGCAGCAGCTGGAAATGAGCCAGTAGCGTAAAAGTTGAGAGCCACTGTGACCTTCACTGCCACCGACAGAGACGTCCTGGACCTCAGTTGAGGCTGCAGATCTGGCTGCAGCAGTTGGCAGAGCTCAGTGACCACCTCCTTGCTGAATCGCAGCCTTCGCAAACACAGCTCCTCAGACATATGGATGTAGGAGAGCTGTTCACGATATACCCTGGGAGGGTAAGCTCTCCTGTACATACGCCTGATGGCCCTCCTCCGTCTGGCCATCATTGCCACTCTCTCTCTGTGTCTCGGTATCCTCCGATTCAGCTGGAGCAGGACGACGCCCCCAATCAGTGCAGCCCCCATATTCTCTTTGCAAGCAAAGTAATGAAGGACAGCAACTAAAGTACCAGCGAAGTTAGGATCAATAGGCAAAACTACCTCACAAAGCGTTGAGTCAATGTAGAAGTCTCTCTTTCTCTCTCTCCGAATCTCTCTCTCTCTCTCAGAACGAGTGGTGCAAAAATGTCGACCACAGAAAAAGACAGGAAGAGGCCCCCTTTAAATAGCGCCCCCCCCAGCCCCACAGCGATTGATAGCGTTCCAGTCTTCCGGTCGTTGGAAGCGCCAGGCGGTAAGGCAGGGGGCGCCACTCAATTTCCGCTCCGGGGCACCACAAGTGCGTTGCACCATGGAATGACGTCACAATCTGCGCGCGCAGGTGGTCGCAGCGGTAAGTTTTAGCGCCGCCGCACAATGTCAAGTTAAGTTCCCGAGCGGCGCAAACATCGCTGCGCCCGGGCGTTAGCGGCTTTGCGCCCCATTAGCGCCCTCTTAAGGCGCTAACGGGAGGCGCAACCAACTGAATTTTTACCCCGCTGAACCTTTATAAAGTGCTGGTTAGGCCACAACTAGAGTATTGCGTCCAGTTCTGGTCACCACACTTTAGGAAGGATATGATGGCACTTGAGAGGGTGCAGAGGAGATTTACCAGAATGGTTCCGGGGATGGGGGATCTTAGCTACAAGGACAGGTTGGAGAAGCTGGATTTGTTTTCATTAGAGCAAAGGAGGTTGAGGGGTGATTTGATAGAGGTGTACAAGATTATGATGGGTTTGGATAGGCTAGACGGGGAAAGGCTGTTCCCACTAGTTGATGATACCAGGATTAGGGGACACAGATTTAAGGTTTTGGGCAAGAGATACAGGGGGGGATGTGAGGAAAAACTTTTTTACGCAATGAATGGTGAGCACCTGGAATTCGCTGCCGACGGAAGTGGTGGAAGCGGAGAGATGCAATGTTTTCAATGGGAGACTGGATAGGCACTTGAGGGAAATAAACTTGCAGGGCTACGGGGATAGAGCGGGGGAATGGGACTGACTGGATTGCTCTACACAGAGCCGGCACGGACTCGATGGGCCGAATGTCCTCCTTCTGTGCTGTTATGATTCTATGGGGGAGAAATTCAGTATCGCCCCATTTGGGGCGTAATTATCGGCCGGGTGCCAAGATTATCGCCTGGCGCTAATTATCACCTCCGACTGCAAACTTGACTTTTATCGTCCCTGGAGGTGATTGGAGCGCTAAATCAGGCGCTACACATCTGTCTTAAGGCGCAAAGGCCGAGGAGTGAGGCGCTAACTCAGAGCGCGGGCGCAGCGCAGGTGCTGTCAGTTAGCGATGGAACACAGACACACTGGCGCCGGACAGTTCTTAAAGGGGAGGGTCGATCTTGCACTCCAGCCACACCCTGCTCATTGGAGCCTTGAATCTCGACCTGGAGAGACCTGTGCCTAAATCTTCCAGCCAAGGACTATGGAGAGGGTGAGAGAACGAGCTCAGCGCTTCAGCGAGCAGGCCTTGGATGCTCTGGTTGGCGCGGTGGAGTGCAGAAGATCTATACTCTTCCCTGAGAGTGGCAGGAGGCCTTTGCCGCGCGAGTACAGAATAGTGTGGAGGGAGGTGGCTCAGAGCGTCTACTCCAGGAGCATGGTGCCCAGGACCCATATACAATGTTGAAAAAAGTTCAATGACCTCACTCGGATCGTCAGGGTGAGTGGCTTTTTTTCAATACCTCTCCATCCCTCCATCTTAACCTCACTCTATGGCCAGAGGGTCTTTAAACCCCAATGCCCAACACTCATCCAACACCTATGTCCCTCTCATGAAACACACACGCACATTCAACACTTTGCATACAGTAAGGGCTATTCACCTATGGGAGGCACATCAGGCAAGACCATGGCTGCATACAGTAAGGGCTATTCACCTATGGGAGGCACATCAGGCAAGACCATGGCTGCATACAGTAAGGGCTATTCATCTATGGGAGGCACATCAGGCAAGACCATGGCTGTATATTTACTCAGACGCCGTCCTTTTTCTTGCAGGCCAAGCTATCTCATAATAGGAGACAGCAGCAACGGACGGGTGGAGGGCGGCCTCAGCTGCAACCCCTCAGCGATCTTGAGGCGCGCGTCCACAGGATTGTGGCAAGCCGGGGGATCGGTCCCGTCGCCACTGGAGACGCCGACCCCGTTCTGGACAGCAATGGTAAGGTCATCACCTTTTTGTCCTCTGTCCTTCCACTTGTCCCTCACAACACCAGCCTTTGACACTTTCAATCCAACTTACTAAATCGCTGCACTCATTCCTCCCTTACTGCCCCCCTGTCCTCACGCTAAAGCCACTCTTGTACCTCCCTGCTTTCAGATGGTGATTCACCAGCTGAGGAGACGGGCCCTCAAGCTGCCAGTGGGAGTGAAGCTGCAGCCGAGGAGGAAGATGCAGGCGGAGCATCAGCGCCACCCTCTCCCGAGGAAGCCCATGCCCACACTGGGAACACGCCTTCCCTGGAGGGGAGCAGGGGGGAAGGGTCTGATGAGGGTGAAGCTCCAGGACCCAGCGGGCTGCAGCAACGCGATGGGGGTAGGGAAGCTCGGGGGCCTTCTCCCCGGAGAGAGAGTATGCCAGCGAGTCCTACTGCACTGGACGCAGAGGAGGAGTGGCTCATCGCTGAAATGAACACCCAGGTGGTGGACATGCACACTGAGCTCATGGGTGCAGTGGGAAGGGTGCCCGAATGCATTGAATCACTGGCAAGGAGTGTGGAGCACTACGCTGTAGCACAGGCGGATGCCACGCAAATGTTTAGTGCTGCAATTCAGTCAATGGCTGCCATGAACCCATCTCTGACTGCTCTCATGCAGACTCAGATTGAGGCCACGCGAGCACTGACTGCTGCCATCCTCGATGGTTCGTACACATTTCCCCGGGGCTCTCACCGCGCCGCAGCAGGCCAGCAATCTGTGCTCCAGCAGATTGCTCCGGATGCTGAAGTGCTGCCCCGTGGGAGTGCCAGTGTGTCGGTCGAGCAGGGAGTTGCTGTCCTCTCTCAAGATGACAGCATTCCTGCTGCCACCACTGTCACTTCTCCACTGCAGTTGCCACCGCCTGTAGGACAGACTGCTGCCGCCCATGCAGAGTTGGTGCAGTCTGCAGCCAGGCCCTCCAGGCCCAGAGCTGGTCGAGGCCGTCCTTCAAGGGCATCTGCAGTCTCAGGTTCTGACAATCAGCAGCCTTCCACCAGCCTTGATGCAGCCACTGAGGTCCCATTACGGAGGAGCAATAGGGTGGGAAGGGGGGAAGTGCGCAAGGGAAGGAGATCACCCTCGAAGGGCAAAAAGTAGGAGGTGTGACAAAATGTTGGTCATTTTTTTATTAAAGGCCGAGGTTCGTGGTCAAACTTTTGAACATTATCTCCAGGTTATGAGAACCAGTTATGTTAATGACTGTGTTTTTGTGTTTCTTTCTATTAGTTTGTCATGAGGAAATGACACACACAGAGTTTGTGAAATAAATAAGTTTTTGTATTCAAAATGTACATGTTTGGTCTTTGGAATCATTGGTGCCTTGGCCGGCTTAGGGGTTGCGGGTTGGTTTCATTCATGTTGTTCTCAATGGCAGAAGCCATTTCCTCAGCAGGGGCCTAGAAGCGGCTTGCTATCAGCCGTTGACGGACGGCCCTTCCAGTTTCTACATTGTGGGCCTCCCTCCCGCCTTGGTGCTGCTGATGATCCTCCTCCTCCTCTTCCTCCTCCTCTTCCTCCTCCTCCTCTGGTGGTGCTCCAAGGCCTGGTGGCATTGGCTGGGTCCTGAGGATTGCCAGGTTATGCAGCATGCAGCACACAACTACGAAGCGGGAAACTCGCTCAGGCGAGTACTGCAGGGCTCCTCCAGAATGGTCCAGACAGCGGAACCGATGCTTGAGCATGCCGATTGTGTGCTCAACGATGTTCCTGGTAACTTGATGGCTCTCGTTGTACCGCAGCTCAGCAGGGGTGCTGGGCGTATGGAGCGGTGTCATCAGCCAGGTACTCAGTGGATATCCCTTGTCCCCGAGAAGCCAACCAACTGGCTGATGCGGTTCCTGGAAAAGTTCTGCCACAGTAGTCTGGCGCAGGATGAATGCATCGTGGCAGCTGCCAGGATAGTGGGCATTGACAGCGAGTATCAGCTGTCTGTGGTCACAGACCAACTGAACGTTTAAGGAATGGAACCCCTTTCTGTTGCGGAACTCCTCGGCATTCTCATGCGGAGCACGCAAAGCCACATGCGTGCAGTCAATGGCGCCCTGCACCATAGGGAAGCCCGCTATCCCAGCAAAGCCCATTGCGCGTTCTTGCTGCTTGTCTGGGGTCATGGGGAAAGAGATGTACTCTCGTCTCCTTTTAAAGAGGGCATTTGTGACCTGACGGATGCAGCAATGCACCGCGAACTGGGAGATATTGGCGATGTCTCCAGTAACTGATTGAAATGAGCCAGTGGCATAAAAGTTCAGAGCCACTGTGATCTTCACTGCCACCGACAGAGACGTCCTGGACCTCAGTTGAGGCTGCAGATCTGGCTGCGGCAGGTGGCAGAGCTCAGTGACTACCTCCTTGCTGAAGCGCAGCCTTCGCAATCACTGCTCCTCAGACATATTAATATATGTGAATTGTTGGCGATATACCCTGGGAGGGTAAGGTCTCCTGTACAGAGGCCTGTTGGCCCTCCTCCGTCTGGCCATGATTGCCACTCTCTCTCTGCGTCTCTGTGTCCTCCGATTCTGGTGGCGCAGGACGACGCCCCCAATCAATGCAGCCCCCAAAGTCTCTTGACAATCAAAGTTATGAAGGTCAAAAACCAAAGTACCTGCCAAGTTATGATCAGTAGCCAAAACTACCTCACACAGCGTTGACTCAATGCAGAAGTCTCTCTTTCTCTCTCTCCGAATCTCTCTCTCTCTCTCTCAGAACGAGTGGTGCAAAAATGTCAACCACAGAGAAAGACAGGAAGAGGCTCCCTTTAAATAGCACCCCCCCAGCCCCACAGTGACTGGGGAGCGTTCCAGTCTTCCGGTCATTGGTTGCGCCAGGCGGAAAGGATGGGGGCGCCACTCAATTTCCGCTCCGGGGCACCACAAGGGCGTTGCACCCTCGTATGATGTCAAGATCTGCGTGCGCAGGAGATCGCGGCGGTAAAGTTTAGCGCCGCCGCAAAATGTCTAGTTAATTTCGCGAGCGGCGCAAACATCGCTGCGCCCGGGCACTAGTTGCTTTGCGCCCCATTAGCGCCCTCTTAAGGCGCTAACGGGAGACGCAACCAACTGAATTTTTCCCCCAAAGACTCTGAGGGGTGAACTAATAGAGGTCTTTAAAATTATGAAAAGTTTTGATAGAGTGGATACAGAGAGAATGTTTCCACTTGTGGGGAAGAGCATAACTAGAGGCCATCAATATAAGATAGTCACCAAGAAATGCAATGGAGAATTCAGAAGAAACTACTTTACCCAGAGAGTGGTGAGAATGTGGAACTCGCTACCACAGGGAGTGGTTGATGCGAATAGTATGGATGCATTTAAGGGGAGGCTAGACAAGCATATGAGGGAAAAGGGAATCGAGGGTTACGCTGATAGATTTAGATGAGGAAAGACGGGAGGCGGCTCGTGTGGAGCATAAACGCCGGCATGGCCTGTTTCTGTGCTGTATATCCTATGTAATCCTATGTAAATGAGGCACGTATATCAATTTAGCTTGTGCCTCTTGCCAGTGTCATCGGGCGTGGGTATTGGTTTCTATGCCCATTTTCCACCTGTTTTTGGCGCAAATTGAATTTCTCCCCCATTGTTTTCTGAGTTAATTGCCGGAAGTCTTTTGACCGACCATTCAGGGAAAATGGTGGTTGTAAGTTCCGCCTCTCTCACCCATTTTCCAAGAGATGCCAAAATTGCTGACAGAATTTTGCTGCTTGAAAGTAAAATTAAATTTTATCAAAGCAGCTATGTGTTTACTGTTCCAAATAAGCACAGGCATTGAGAGTGGAATCTGTATGTTAACTCAGCATCTGTGCTATTTCACTTATCAAAGGAAAACAGTATTTAATTATCACAAAACACTTAATTGAATGGCCGGAATTTTCTTGCATCCGTGTGGGCGGAATCGGAGGCGTATCGGGAGTGAAAGTTGAAATAGATCGGAGTGGATCGGGAACCCTCCGCCATCCCGCCTCCTCGCGCCTTTCACTCGGGTGCGCTTGCCAGCGTGGCCGCAACCCGAATGACAGAGGTGGCCGAGCTAATTGAGATCATTATTAGGTACTTGTTAGACCCTTAAGCGTCTTTTTAACCCTACCTTTCCACTTTCACGGCATGAGCACGGGAATCACGCAGCTCGGAAACCATGTCTGTGAACCTGAGGTGGAAGTTCAGTGGCCATTGGTGGAACCCATTACTGCACAGCATGGAAAGCACAATAAATACTCCCACCTGACACCTGGTTACTTTCCTAAGGCTGATGCTGTTGCTGAATGCATTGTCAGCACAGATTTAGCTTTCTAGAGGTTGCAAGTGTTTTCAACAAATTCGGGAACCACTGTCACCTCATTGGTACAACCCTTCACCCATTGACAGATTGCTTCTCTCATCTCTACTTGACCTGCCTGCTATTACATCAGCATGGGTGCCGTTTATACTGTCTCACCTTGGTCTTCAGAATCGGACCACGATCAACCCCAACACCAGCAGCACCAGGCACACTAGCAGCACCAACAACAACACCACCAACCTTCTCCTCAACGACCTGATGCTGCACAGGACAGAGGGCATGAGCACAGGGCTGCACTGCGCCGGAGGCGATACCCCCAACACCGGGTATACAGGCAGAGGATGAGCTTCCTCAACATGACTGAGCAGCAGTGCCAAAGGAGGCTCAGGCTATCACGCCAGGTCATCGCAGACATTTGCAGCTTGCTGGAGCAAGAGCTGCAGCCCAGAGGAGCGGATGGACACGCCTTACCAGTGGCTGTCAAAGTCACCACCACCCTCAACCTCTTCGCCTCAGGCTCCTTCCAGGGATATGAGAGAGACATTTGCAGCATCTCACAGTCGGCCTCCCACAGATGCATCACACAGGTCACCGATGCCCTGTTTGACAAGTCAGCCAATTATACCAACTTTGCCACTGATGAAGCCAGTGTTACTGAGCACGTGCTGGGCTTTGCCACTCTGGCTGGCTTTCCACAGGTGCTGGGCGTCAGGCCACCCCATCATCACTCAGGAATGTTTGTCAACCGCAAGAGCTGTAGGGGGTGGTGTTTTTGTGTCAGCTTTACCTCTGACTTCTGAGCGGTTCGAATCGCTCCCACTTCCTTGGTTCTAGACCTTGGACTTATTTGGGGGTTGTGATATAGAAGGTGCAGCAGACAACTGGGTTTGATGAAAGAACTTCAATCTTTATTAAAAGGTAAGACACAAATAATAACACTCTTATCACTTTAAAGGTGGGGAACACTTCGGTACAAGCGAGGGAAATGACAGTAGAACAATACTTCACCCCTCCCAACCCCACTCTACTAGCTAAGTTAGGTTTTGAAGGACCAGGGATAATGCTCACCAATCCTTTGACAGTTGGGCTAAATCGCGGTTTTGGGGTTCGCTGTTTATGGCGGTTAGTGTCTGCCGTACCCCATACGCGGTAGAGGACTTCACCTGGGTCTCTGGTCAGTCTTCGCGAGTCCGCTGATGCGGTAGGATGTCGTTATGGATTTATCTGGTGAGTACCCAATTTCTTTAGTTCAGCAGTAGGGCTTAGAGTCTTTGGGGAAAATCTTACCCAGGGGTAAGTCAGGAGTAGTTTGTAGTGTAGAAACTTTGCGTTTCTTCAGGTTTTCTTCCCTGGAGTTGGTCTTTGTTGGTTGCGGTGGCCTGCGATTACCCGGTCAGTTGGGGGTAATGCGCGGTTGTTGGTTTCGTGAGGCCTTTGGTTTCCGCGATGACTTTAGGCCTTGGTTGGTGTGTCGGTTGACCTCGTGGAGCCGTCGGTGACTGGTTGCTGCTTGTTGCTCCGGGTGGCTGTGTTAGGGCCGTGGTTGGAGGTCCGTCGAGGTGGTGTTTTCGCGAGCTGGACTCAGGTGTGTCTGCGTGGTGAGCGATGCCGACTCACTTCCAGCTCAGGTCTTCTTCTTCTTGGTCTCTCCTTCCTTCTTCTCTCTCCTGCTTCTCCGCTTCTCCTTGTGTGTGCTTGGTGGGCCTTCAATTATACAGAATTGAAGTGGCCTTATCTACCCGCCAAATCTGTTTAGTTCATTGTCTAGTTTTGGCGGGCTCGTAAATTGGTAACGATTTACTAGCACGTTAACTGGGTTTTAACAGGCCTTCAATCTGACCCATTGAATATGGCCTTTATCTACTCGCCAAATCTGTTCAGTTCATTGTCTGAATTTGGCGGGCCTGCTACCAGTAACTGCTCTGTAAGTGTCAAATGGGTTTTTGAGATGGTTTGCATCCTGTCGATTTTCTTGGCTGATTGCTGGTGATGGGTTTGTGTTTTGGGTTCCTAGGCTGATCTATAGCCTAGTCCTGGGTGCTTTGTATTATGCATGTTTCTTAACTGCAATACCCAAACTGCTTTCACAGAGGTCGAGCCCAAATTCCTTAACAGCCTTTTCTCCCTTTACAGGCCCAGACATGTTTTTAAAATGCTAAAACTTGGTTTTTGGTCTTAAATTCCTTATGTTAGGCCCAAATGCATTTTTATCACTCTGAGGTGGTTCCAAAGTCCTTTTTCCTTAGGTTTTGGGGATCTGTAAATTTTGGAAACCTTGCAGAGCTTCCACTCCCTCAATGTGCAGTTGGTCTGCAACCTTAGAAAGATCATCATGCATGTGTGCGGCAAATTTCCTGGCGGCTGCCATGACTCTTTTGTCCTGCGCCAGTCCACCCTCCCTCAGCTCTTTGCACTTCCAAACAGACTTTCCGGCTGGCTGCTTGGAGACAAGGGCTATCCACTGAAGACGTGGCTGATGACACCCTTGAGGAGGCCAAGTACTGAGGCCCAGGAGAGATATAATGAAAGCCACATGTCCACCAGATGTGTCATAGAGCAGACAATAGGCATGCTGAAAATGCCCTTCAGATGCCTTGACAGATCTGGAGGAGCCCTTCAGTACGCACCAGCCAGGGTCTCCAGAATCATCGTGGTCTACTGCGCCCTGCACAACATAGCGCAGCAGTGAGGATTAGCGCT
Source organism: Squalus acanthias (assembly GCA_030390025.1). Lineage (NCBI taxonomy): Eukaryota > Metazoa > Chordata > Chondrichthyes > Squaliformes > Squalidae > Squalus > Squalus acanthias. Next base: position 50,951,197 of record CM059437.1, on the reverse strand, counting down.
TCATGAGGAGCAAGGTTCTGAGCGCACAGCCTCTTCAGAGGAGGAGGAGGAGGAGCATCAGCTGGAAGATGAGGAGGATGAGCAGGAGGAACCTGCGGTCCAGCTCCCACCTGCACCCGAGCACATTACTGCCCGGGAGGCCAGGGATGGGCTCATCATGGCCAGATTTACTTAACTTCAGGCATGAGACCAATATGGCTGCCATAAGCTGCGCCAGGTTCCCACCACCCCACGGCAACACCATAAAGCATCCCTACAATGACCAAGCCATTGCTTTCACACTGACCACCATTGCTGGAGGTAACATTATGTCTCACCATTCACTCCAACTCACTAAGCCACTTGCAAAGTTGCAGAGAAAATTGTCCATGACCGGAAAGTGGTGAAAATAGTTTAATATGTGACATCGGAGTAACGGAAGCTTAACACAAACAGTTATTAAAACACCCAAGTGCTTACTCTTGTGCATCTACTTGTGTGTCATCTTTCTCTTATGCGTGTTTCTACAAGGTGCAACCCCTGTGGCTTCAGCAGAGGTAGAGGCAGCCCTGCTCACTTCCCTGTTGAGCCTGCAGAGACACTTTTGGCGGATGTCCTCTGGGTCTTGGGGCCTGTGATGGCCCCGCCAAAGTCTGCTCCTCCTGCGACTGTGCAGGGGCAGATTTGTCCATCGCGATCCCAGGTGACATGTGGGGCTCTGACTGAGGAGGATGCAACGGGGGAGAAGTGTGAGTGCTTTGAGAGGAGCCCCTACTTCCATGTCCCCTTTCACCGTCATCCCTCTCATGGGCCACCCGCACGTCCCTGCTAGCAAGGACCTGGAGAGCACAGCAGTGGGGCCATGAGGACCCAAGTCTATGTTGACATTTCTCCTAGAGAGGAGGTCTATGAGCCTCTGCCATCTATTCTCCATAGAGACCATGTGCTCATGTGAGTGGCACATTAGTTGCTCCATGCAGGTGGCCATCCTTTCCATGGAAGAGCCTACAGTCGCCATCACCTGTGACACAGTGCTGCTCATGTTGGAGATGGTCTCCTCCATTCTCTGCACATTTGCTGACATCGTGGTCTCAAAACCTATCAAAGCCTCCTGCACTTCTTCCTGTACCTCCAGGATCGCCCTCTTTCTGGATGGCCCCTGAGGCTCAGCGATTGCATGCAGCTGAGCAGAGCTGGGAGTGTCCTGTGCCCTCCAGCGAGGAGTCTCCACTGCTGTCCCTGTCTCCACCATCTCCTCTTGCTCACTTGTGACATATCAGGCGACAACACTACTCTATCTCACGTGGGATCCACCGAGGTGTGCGTATCTGCGCTGGTGCTGGGTGCGCTTATATCTGCTGACGTTGCACCCTCAGAGGCTGGAGGCTCCTCTGAGGAGTCATCTTCCTCTTCCTCCTGTACAGTGGTGGGGCAGGGGGGGGGCTCTTGATGGACCTGTGGGAGAGTAAAGAGATGATTTAGAAATGTCATATCAAGAATGGGTAATGAGACCATTATGCACATGATGAACATTCACTGACTGCTGACATCAGTCACCATATGAGTGACTGTTGTATGCCATGTGGCTGTATGAGATGTAATTCTGTTAGCAGGTTGCTGAGATGTCCCCCTCTCTCCGTCTCCCACCGCCAGCTGCTCTGCGGCTTCTGATACTTCCAGGGCGACCTCCTCTGCTGCAGTTAAGGTGGCCAATGATGGAGGGCCACCTCCGGTTCTCCCCCTCTCCCTCTTATTGTGGGTTCTCTTTTTCTGCAAGGAGGGAAAGAAGAGAAGTTTGAGTGAGAGTGATGGAATGAGTGTAAGCAATGGATGGGTTACATCTTTAGAAGGTGATTATGATGGAGTGGGCTGCCAATGCCAAATGGCCACCTTGTGTTTTGTTAGTTGGTATGATTGCATTAGGATGAGGGTGAGAGTGAGTGTGAGGGGTGGTTAGTCAGATGGGGATGTGATAATGTAGATAGAGAGGGATGGGTGGGCGTGCAAGGTATGTTGGTGTGAGTAATGATGTGCAGGAGTAGGGTTGGGAAGGCAGAGTGATGGGGATGTGATGAGAGGCACAATAGGACGAAGTTGAGTGTGGATTTCCACTCACCTTTCCTGATCTAATGAGATAATTGAAGTGTTTCTGGCACTGCACCCAGGCCCTCCTGATAACATCCCTGCTGTTCACCTCCTCTGCAATCTCCAACCAGGCTCGTTTGGTCTGCTAGGGAGGTCTCTTCCGCCCATCAGAAGGGAAGAGGACCTCCCTGCGTGCCCTCACTCCCTCCACAAGCATATGGAGGGAGTCATCTGAGAACCTGGGTGCAGCCCTCTGCCTCTGTGCAGTCATGTTTCCAAGGCTTTGCAACACTCCAGTGCTCCAATACAGTGCCTGCACAATCCTAGATGAACCTTCAAATGCAATGTGGCCAAGGCTTCTTTATGAAAATAAGTCATCAATGACGTCATCAGACCCACACCATTTAATAGAGCCAGGTAATGCCTTAATAGGCGCCATTAAGGGAAAGTCACTCTGAGGAGCGGCCTGAAATGGGGAACGGGGTCCCGACCCGCCACGCCGACTGCCCGCACCCGCCCCGCCCAGGTAAAGAAAATTCCGGCCAATGTTTTCCGAGATCTCTCAGAAACTTACTAACTTACGTCCATTTTCTCCCCTGCCCCTGCACCTCCCCGCCCCAGCTGTTGACAGACCTCAGAAATCCACCAGTGAGCCAAATCCCACATTCCACCTCCTAGTTACTAATCGCCCTAACGGCTGGTATAAACATGGTTACAGCCATGGAAGGAGCGTTAATCAGCCTGAGAATCCTTCCACTACTTCACACTGTTCTCCAAGTGAAGAGTGTGATGATATGAAAACCACTTCCTAGTTCTTCCTAACCCCCAGGTTTCCCCTCCATTGCTTACAGTGAACTTAGAGGATACCTTATTTTATAAGAATAGGGGTATTATGCTTCCAAAAACTATAAGATGACCCATGCTGCCAAACCCCAGCACTCCCACCCCAGTACTGCCAAATCCCTGGACCGTCCTCACTGCTCCACAACCACCCCGAGCAATATTGCTAAAAACATGGTATCTACTTCCAACTTAATACATCTTGCATACCATGCTGCTGTGGATCCTCAGCTTTAAAATAAATATGGGATAAAAATTAAATACATAGATAAAAGAATATATGTAGATAAAGGAATTAGAAGACCACTTATTTCTAGTTTTCACAGAATAATGGATAGTCCCAAGTTTTAATCTGCAAAAGTCCCAGAATACCATGTAATAAGATATGCAATTTGACTTATTCAATCAGTGTCCCTGATAATACAATGGTCTTGATTTTGTAGTCGGGTATCTTGCTGGGAACAGCACTTATGAGGAAATTGAAGTGCATAATTTTTTTTATTCGTTCATTTAAATGAATGGAAAATTAGGCATTATGGGGCTACGCTATCCTGGCTAACATTCCCTGTAAGCATCGGTACGTGCTGGGAGATCCTGACTGTGGAATCAGCTCTATTGTGCTTTGCATGACATAACAACTCTATTATTATAAAACGACACATCCTCTGGCTCAATGTGAGCAAAGATCCAGGAGACTTGCTAGTGTGTATAATAAATTAAAATTTGTTCCTCATTGTGGAGGGGGGATGTGTGGAATTTTATCCTGGTTTAGTTTGGGGAGACACAGTTCATTTCCCTGCTCAGTGGGATGGGGGGATATGAAGTAAAAACAGAAAATGCGGAAACACTCAGCTAGTCAGTAGCATCTGTAGAGAGAAACAGAATTAACATTTCAGGTTGATGACCTTTCATCAGAACTGGGGGGGCTATGAAGGTTTGTTTGTACACACAGTGAGGTTGGCAGGTTTTTTGATCTGTGATGGAAAAGCAGAATGATTGGTGGGTGGTAGACGGCTGCTGACTTGACGTTCATTTGGAATTGCTGATGGATGAGGTTTCCTTCTTGGGGAAGAATACAATGGGAAGGCTGAATTGGATCAAGATTTACTGTTTGGGTGAGAATTGATGATAGCATGGTGCCATGCTATACACCAAGAAGGATTACAGAGCCATACAACATCGGGACTAAAAATATTCTTCACTATTCCATAGAAAATTGAGGCAGGAACTCTGAAGTGAGAAAAAGCACACGCAACATCTTTTTCCATGGAGGATGTTTGCTCTCACTTTTAGACTAACTGAAGAAAAAGTCAGCGGTGGCAACCTTTCAACTCACATGAGAAAGCGCCTTGGGATGTTTTACTACATTAAAGGCGCTCTATAAATGCAAGTTGTTGTTGTTATTGATTGAGTAGCAGATGGAACAACTGACACAGGATCGTAAAGTTTGGTGTTCGGAAGCCTCAGCTGCAGTGTAGTGGAAAGGGGAAGGGAAAATGGAAATTATTAAGCAGTCAAGGAGATTGCAATATTTCTGCTTGGACAATATAGTGGGGATGTCACATAACGTTAGTTGAGTCCCACAGTAATTAATGGATCACAGCACCACCTACAGGCACAATACCTTCGGAATGTTGTAACCATTCATCATTTTTAATATATTATAGATATCTAAAAGGTGCAATTGATGATTAAAAGTTATAGCTGGATATTTCTTTTAATCCTTTAAATTTATCTTTTAATTCTTTTCATCCTTTTCCTGCCAAGTTTCTTTTCTTCCCCTCCTCCCACATCTGAAGTTCTAATAAACCTTGGCGGTGCTTTCCACTTCTGCACCACCTGCCTGTGATTTTCCCATCCATTAAAATGGATGGGCAGGCAAATTCACGGGCTCACAAGCAGAAAACCCCAGCTCTTGACTTCTTGCTGAGGTCATGCTCTACAGGCACTGTACGCCTGCTCGTACCTTATCCGTGGCTATTCCATGAGGGTGAGTTTTAATACACTATTCTACCACAGAAGGCATCACTGTTCAGTTTCTCCTTGACCTTAATCAACATCGATACTCCATACACTTCCAGCACTTCCCCTCCCCACTTCCTAACGCATGGGCTCTGAGATTAATTTTAGTGTCCTTACATTTGCCTGGACCAAGATCAGCTAACACAGCAGGGGCCTATGACTTAAATCTATGACTTCCCGGCTGCCTTGAGCAGCTGAAAAATCGAGGAGGCTGTATGTGTTGTTTTTAAATGTAGCACTTTCAAGTTCCAAAATATTTTAAGTCAGGATTTAATTTCTTGCCCACTGCTGATCTTATACATTGAAGGTTGTATTGATATTTCCCTTAGAATTATACTTTTTTCTCCAAGAAGTTAATGGCATGTCTGGCGCATATGGCATCACAGATTATTATTAATGCTTTGGATTAAAATGGTAATACATTTTGGACACAATTTATCTTTATTTCAATTCTAAAGGAACGTTCCCACCCCTAGTGCCAGAAATTGCATTTTGTAACAAGGTTTTCCTTTTCAGCCACCAAAGCCTCATCAATCTCTTTCATCTCATCAAAATTAAAGTACAACTGGAACTCCATCTATATTATCAAAAGGTGTATATGTTAATGTAATGGTTTAATGTTGTTGTTGTTGTCACAAGATTGATAAAGGAAGTCCGTTCAACCTATCATTCATTCAGAATGACCGGACAGTATCCACCCCCAGTCACAGCATCTAACTGTTTCTTAAATGAAGAATGTGGAAGTCCATTCCACTTGTGCAGAATAATGTCCTGACATCAATTCCATCCGGCGAGTCTAAAATGGACGGCTGATCTGTTGCCACCCATTTTGTGCCTGGTGTGAACAGTTAAAATCGACCCCAATGTTCTGGATCTACCATTTCTATACAGTTTGCTATCTTGTAAAGCTCTGTAAGATCACCACTCAATTGCTTCCTTTCAAGGCTAAAAAGCCCAAATTTCTCCAATCTTTCTTCACAATTCAGTCCTCTGATGCTAGAGATCAGTCTTCTGACTCTTTGAACGGTTTCCCGGCCCTGAATGTCTCCCTTATGTCGGTGGCTAGAAATGGACACAGTATTCAGGGTGTGGTCTGACCAGCACTATACAGTTCGAGTATAACTTCTTGTAATCAATTGTTTTAGCTATATAGCTCAGCATTCTATTTGTTTTGTTCTGCAGTGATTGTGCATGTTGAATATCTTGTCTACTGAAACCTCCAGATCTTTCCACTTCATCCTTAGCTATTTTGAAATTATTCAGGGAATAGAATCAGAAACATACAGCCTTCCTAATGACTTGCTGCACCTGCATGTTAACTTTTTGTGTTTCATGTACGAGGACACCCAAATTCCTCTGTACCGCCGCATTCTGTAGACTTTCTCCATTTAAATAATATTTTTCTTTTCTATTCTTCCTACCAAAGTGGATAACTTCATATTTTCCCACATTATACTCCATCTGCCAAATTCTTGCCCACTCACTTAACCTATCTATATCCCTTTGCAGACTCTTTGGGCTCGATTTTAATAGCCCTGAGGAGGCGGGTTCGGAGGCGGGTCAGTTGCGAAATCGGAAAAAATGGCTTCAGACACCCATCCGCCCCCACATGATTTTCGTGAGTGTCTTTTCAGCTGCTCCCAAACTGACCCGACTCCAACCGGTGGGACAGGTAGTTAAGGTAGTTAAGAGCCTGTTAACTGCTTTGATAATCCTATTTTGATAAGAGGTTTCCCATTTTCGTGCCTCTGGCTCCTGTTTCCCGTCTTGTCAGAAACAGTCCAGCTGCAAGGAGACGAGTTGGTGGAGGACATGATATGTAGTCATTATTGGTGCAGAACTTTAAAAACGGTCCTGTAACATGGTTGGTATTCAAATGCAACAACTTTGTTGTTGGAGGTTTGGGTTAAGATTTTGCAAATCTACTGACCTTGTGAATGGTCAAGCTGATACATCTGCTGTTTGAACTGATTGGAATAATTTCAGGCCACTTTGAGTGTGCGCTTGCAAGCTTCTTGCCTCAACTGAAATCTATAACAACGGGATGGGAACCATTTACATCCTCTCATCAGATTCGGAGGAAGAGCAGTGCGGCTTAGTGCTGCCGGATGAACAAGTGGCTCAGCACACAGCCTCCTTGGAGGAAGATGAAGATGAAGAGGACGAGGACGAGGACGAGGACGAGGAGGAGGATGAGTAGAAGGAGGGGGAATGACGCCTTGCGGGGCCGGATGTGGCCAATCCAGCAGCAGGCGATCACATTGATGGCCGTCAGGCAAGGGATGCACTCATCCATGCCAGATTCGCGTAAGCTAACGCTTCAACCACAGGTGGCTGGCACATGGAGATAAATATAAGTCCGACAGTCTCAAACCCCAGGCATCATCTGTCCAATAAACGGTGGTTTGTGTTCAGTGTCACCACCATCATTCTACATGGAAATTGCCCTGAGCCCTAACTCTTGAACTTCCATGTCCCAGAACATAGAGGCCACACTTTAGGTGATCTCAGCAGATCATTAAACCTTTTTCGACACTAAACCCATGTGCGTCTGCACACAGACCTCGAGCTCAGCTCCTCAGCAATTTGCAGCCAAGCTGCCTTGGTTTGCTGAGGAGGCCTCCTCCTTCCGTTTCCAGGGAAGAGGAGCTCCTGACATCCTCTAACTCCCTTAACAAGAGCATGATGAGAGCCCTCATTGAACCTGGGTGTAGCCTTAGTTTTTGGGGCTGCCATTCCTGCAGCTCCCAGCACCTTTAAGAGAAAAAGCATTAATATTACTAAGCAAATGATTGGAACACATCTGACATCTTTTTCATTTCATAGTCAGATAATAAAGTCATATATTAAAAAATCATGAATCTCTTTCTGGAATAATATGACCAGCAATATCATTCATAAAATTTTGCTCAGAACAGAGGCTGTCACCTCCCCTTTCTATATAATAAAGCGCCATACCATCCGAATGACATTTTTTTCAAAGGGGACATGGCCCCTTTAAATTTTCAAACAAACACACGTCATCAGACACGAAAAACTGACATCCTCCAAGTAATTGCCTGGAGGGACCCGCACATCGGCAGTAAGGAGGCCAATGAAGCAAAAATCAGAGGTGCTGGGAGGCGGCAGCTGGGTGCGGGTCCGTAGGCTGCCGAGCAGCAGTCCCGCCCTCAACCCACCTCCGTTATTAAAATCGAGTACTTTATGTCCTCCTCACAACTTACTTTCCCACCTATCTTTGTATCGTCCGCAAATTTGGCTACAATACACTCGCTTCCTTCATCCAAGTCATTAATATAGATTGAAAATAGTTGAGGCCCCAGCATTGATCCCTGTGGCACCCCACTAGTTAGAGATTGCCATCCTGAAAATGACCCATTTATGCCGACTCTCTGTTTTCTGTTAGTTAGCCAATCCTCTATCCAATCTAATATATTACCCCCAACCCTGTGAGCTCTTATCTTATGCAGTAACCTTTTATGTGGCACCTTGTCGAATGCCTTTTGGAAATCCAAATACACTACATTTACTGGTTCCCCTTTATCCACCCTGCTCATTACCTCCTCAAAGAACTCTAATAGATTTGTCAAACACGATTTCCCTTTCATAAAACCATGTTGACTCTGTTTGATTGTATTATGATTTTCTAAATGCCCTGTTACTACTTCCTTAATAATGGATTCGAGCATTTTGCCAATAACAGATGTTAGGCTAACTGTCCTATAGTTTCCTGCTTTCTGTCTCCCTCCTTTTTTGAATAAGGGTGTTACATTTGCAGTTTTCCAATTCGCTGGGACTTTTCCAGAGTCAAGGGAATTTTGGAAGATTACAACCAATGCATCCACTATCTCTGTAGCCACTTCTTTTAAGACCCTAGGATGCAGGCCATCAGGTCCAGGGGACTTGTCAGCCTTTAGACCCCTAAGTTTGCCTAGCACTTTTTCTCTCGTGATAGTGATTGTTTTAAGTTCCTCCCTCCCTTTTGCCCCTTGATTTTCTACTATTACTGGGATGTTTTTAGTGTCCTCTACTGTGAAGACAGATACAAAATATTTGTTGAATGCCTCTGCCATTTCCTTGTTTCCCATTATTATTTCCCCAGTCTTGTCCTCTAAGGGACCAACGTTTACTTTAGCTACTCTCTTCCTTTTTATATACTTGTAGAAGCTCTTCGTACTGTCAGTTTTTATATTTCTTGCTAGTTTACTGTCATAAGCTATTTTCTCCCTCTTTATTATTTTTTTAGTCATCCTTTGCTGGTTTCTAATATTTTCCTGATCTTCTGGCCTACCACTAATCTTTGCAACATTGTATGCCTTTTCTTTCAATTTGATACCATCCTTAACTTCCTTGGTTAGCCATAGTTGGTTCATCCATCTCTTCGAGTCTTTCTTTCTCACTGAAATATATCTTTGTTGAGAGTCATGAAATATCTCTTTAAATGTCTGCCACTGCTTTTCTACCATCTTACCTTCTAATCTATTTTCCCAGTCCACTTTAGCCAACTCTCTCCTCATACCTTTGTAATTGCCTTTATTTAAGTTTAATACTCCAGTTTCAGACCCAAGTTTCTCACCTTCAAACTGAATGTGGAATTCTATCATATTATGATCACTCTTCCCTAGAGGATCCTTTACTATGAGAACATTAATTAATCTTGTTTCATTACACATTACCAGATCTAAAATAGCCTGTTTCCTGGTCGGTTTCACAACGTATTGTTCCAAGAAACTGTCCTGAATACACTCTATGAACATTGGTCCCAACTCTGTTCAGGTGCAACCCGTCCATCTTGTACAGGTGCCCTTTCCCCCAGAACCGGTCCCAATGCCCCAAGATTCTGCAAACCCTCCCTCCTGCACCACTTCTCCAGCCACATATTTACCTGCATTATCTTCCTGTTTCTATACTCACTAGCACGTGGCACTGGGAGTAATCCTAAGATTACTATCTTTGAGGTTCTGTTTTTTAAATCCTTTTCCTAGCTCCTGAAACTCTGCCTGAAAGACACTTTTTCTACCTATGTCATTGGTTCCAACATGGACCACGACTTCTGGCTGTTCCCTTTCCCCTCGCACAATGTGCTGTACCCACTCGGTAAATATATATGGTGCCCATTTTTTCTTCACCTCTTTTACTTTGAATTAAATTTTGTCAATTCTGTCAATGTTCTGCCCATTTACTTATTTTGTCTAATTTTGTAGTTCCCCAACTGGCTCTTCAGATTGAACTCATTGTCTGATTTTGATTTCTGTGACTTTAACTAGTTTGCATTGAGCACAAGATAATTAAGGATGAGGCAGGCCATTTGGCTCATGTTAATTAATCCATTCCGAAAGATCCTAAATTTCCCCCTATTGTAGCATACAAGCGTTTCTTAAACGATTCAAAGATTTTTACCCCTACTACTCTATCTGGAAGTGTACCTCACCCAGCTGTACCTCACTACCACCTCTCTTGACCCCTCCACTGCCTCTGTGTTGTCAGGTTGCTTGTCTGACATCCAATACTGGATGTCAGACATTTCCTCCAATTAAACATTGGGTAGACTACAGCCATTTTCTTTGATCCCCGCCAAAAACTCTGTTCCTTCGCCACCAATTTCATCCCTCTCCTTGGCCACTGGCTCAGGCTGAACCAGATTGTTCACAACTGTGGTGTCCTATTTGACCCTGAGCTGCTGTTGCGCATCCCTCTTGTGCAGCCTCAACTTCCTTCGCCCCACCATTGGCAGTCGTGCCTTCTGCTGTCTGGGCCCTAAGCTCTGGAATTCCCTCCCTAAATCTCTCCACCTCTCCTCCTTTAAGACGCTTCTTAAAACCTATCTCTTTGACCAAGCTTTTGGTCACCTGTCCTAATACTCCTTCTTTGGCTCAGTGTCAATTTTTTTTGTCTGATAACGTGCATATGAAACGCCTTGGGACATTTTACTAAGTTAAAGACGCTATATAAATGCAAGTTGTTATTGTATAGTCCATACGTTGATCACTCTTTATGTGAAGAAGAATGTTCTGAGATCAGTCTTAAATGTACCTTTTATTAGTTTGAAACTGTGTCTCCTTGTCCTATTTTATTAACTGCTTTGTTAACCTGTCCTGCCACCTTCAAACATTTGTGCACAAGTAGCCCAGGTCTCTCTGTTCTTGCACCCCCTTTAAAATTGTACCATTTAGTGTGTATGGTCTCTCCTCATTATTCCTACCAAAATGTATCATCTCACACTTCTCTGTGCTGAATTTCATCTGCCATGTGTCCGCCTATTCCACCAGCCTGTCTATGTCTTCGTGAAGTCTATTATTATCTTCCTCACTGTTTACTACACTTCCAAGATTTGTGTCATCGAAATTGTGTCCTGTACTCCCAAGTCCAAGTCATTAATGTATATTAAAAACAGCAGGGGTCCTAGTACTGAACCTTGGGGAATGCCACTGTATACCTCTCTCCAGTCCAAAAAACAGCCATTCACCACAACTCTCTATCCCTTAGCCAATTTTGTATCCATGCTGCTACTGCCCCTTTTATCCCATGGGCTTCAATTTTGCTAACAAGCCATATACACAACATGAAATGCACTGACCTCATCCATCCTCTCTGTTAGCTCATCAAAAATCATACTTCCCATGAAGGTCGAGTTAGGAGTACCCAGAAAGTGTATTCGGAGTTGAGCAGCGGTTACTGGAGAGATGCCAGCAGTGGTTAATCTGGAACAGCGGCAGCAAGCTGAACCTGTTGAGCAGATCAAAAGGCCGAGGACAGAAGGGCGACGCCGGTAGAAGCACAGCTAATTAATTAAACCGTCCAGTCATTACATTCTTTACCAATTGCTGTCATCAGCTCATTGACACATAACGCACTTTTAAAAAGGCTTTCCTTAAATTCACACAGTTCTCGTAGTAATTTAAAAAAAATCAGTCATGGCTGTAAATAGCTATCAACACAAAATCAGCATATTGATCACTTAAAAACCCAGTCAGCAATTTATTTATTTGGTTAGTAAACCAGCAGCTTCATAATAATTTATTATTTAAATAGTTGGTTCATTTAAATAGTTGTCTCATTTAAGATCTCCCTCTGTCAAAAAATAATGAATAATATAGGATAGCGTTAAAGATTTTGAAAAAAACTAGATATGGAAGGAAAAAGGAGTGAGACTATTACTGGAAAAGCAGTAATACGAAAGGGGTCAATTGAAAGAAGAGAAGATAAACCAGTAAATTGTATGCATTAGAGTGAATAAACCTAAATAGGGTATAAAGAACGAAGACATACAGTAACAAATATAATTCACTGCCTTTACCTGAATTCTAGAAGCTTTAGTAATATTTTGCTGGAATCTGAAGCATATCATAGAATGATCCAGCCCAGAAGGAGGCCATTAGACCCATCGTGCTTGGGCCGGCTCTTTGAAAGAGCTATCCAATTAGTCCCATTCCCCTGCACTGTCCCTATAACCCTGTAAAAAAAATTCCCTTCAAGTATTTATCCAATTCCCTTTTGAAAGTTACTATTGAATCTGCTTCCAACACTCTTTCAGGCAGTGCATTCTAGATCACAACAACTTGCTGCATAAATTTTTTTTCCTCGTGTCACCTCTGGTTCTTTTGCCAATAACCTTACATCTGTGTCCTCTGGTTACCGACCCTTCTGTCACTAGAAACAGTTTCTCCTTATTTACCCTATCAAAACCATTCATGATTTTGAACATCTCTATTAAATCTCCTCTTAACCTTCTCTGCTCTAAGGAGAACAACCCCAACCTCTGCAGTCTCTCCACAGAACCAAAGTCCCTCATCCCTGGTACCATTCTGGTAAATCTCCTTTGCACCCTCTCTAAGGCCTTGACATCCTTCCTAAAGTGCGGTGCCCAGAATTGAACACAATACTCCAGCTGAGGCCTAACCAGTGTTTTATAAAGGTTTAGCATAACTTTCTCGCTTTTGTGCTCTATGCCTCTGTTAATAAAGTGGTCATGATGCGGAGATGCCGGTGTTGGACTGGGGTGGACAAAATTGAGAGGTCGCACAACACCAGGTTATAGTCCAACAGTTTTATTTGAAATCACAAGCTTTCGGAGCTATCGATTGCTCCTTCCTCAGGTGAAGTAAATTAGATACAGAATCGCCAACGTCGATACAGATCGTCGTCTGTATGTTTCTAAGGTTGCCTTGGAGAACGCTTACCCGCAGATCCGAGGCTGAATGTCCTTGACTGCTGAAGTGTTCCCCGACTGGGAGGTAACAATCCTGCCTGGCGATTGTTGCGCGGTGCTCGTTCATACGTTGTCTCAGTGTCTGCATGGTCTCGCCAATGTACCATGCCGCGGTGCATTCTTTCCTGCAACGTATGAGGTAGACAACGTTGGCCGAGTCACATGAGTATGTACCATGTACCTGGTGGGTAGTGATCGCCAGGCAGGATTGTTACCTCCCAGTCGGGGAACACTTCAGCAGTCAAGGACATTCAGCCTCGGATCTGCGGGTAAGCGTTCTCCAAGGCAACCTTAGAAACACACGACAACGCAAAATCATCGAGCAGAAACTGATAGCCAAGTTCCGCACTCATGAAGACGGTCTCAATCGGGATCTTGGGTTTATGTCACGATACATGACGTGATCCGGACTCGAGTCGTCGTTAGCTTGTTCACAGATGTGATTCCCAGTAAAAAAGTAAAAATTTTCCCAGTAAAAAAGTAAAAATTTTAAAGCTTTTCGTTTTACATACAGACGGCAGCTTTTGACGCGTTAGAACCCCTGCGACTACACCTCATTGTCTCAGTTGTATCTTGCTATGTCTTTGATGTGGTACCTTCCTGGCTGACTTAATTAACTTTATCACACCTCGGCAGATAGTCAGGATGATTTAATTTAGTGGTCTGCAATTGTAAGGTACACATGCTTTGTTTTCTATCTATATATGCTTTGGCGATTCTGTATCTAATTTACTTCACCTGAGGAAGGAGCAATCGATAGCTCCGAAAGCTTGTGATTTCAAATAAAACTGTTGGACTATAACCTGGTGTTGTGCGACCTCTCAATTCTGTTAATAAAGCCAAGGATCCCCATATGCTTTTTTAACAGACTTCTCAGCTAGTCCTGCCACCTTCAAAGATTTGTGTACATACATCACCAGGTCCCTCTGTTCCTACATCCCCTTTAAAATTGTACCATTGAGTTCATATTACCTCTCATCATTTTCCCTATCAAAATGTATCACTTTACACTTCTCTGCGTTAAATTTCATCTGCCATGTGTCTGCCTATTTCACCAGTCCGTGTCTGTGCCCTCCTGAAGTATGTTACTATCCTTATCATTGTTTACTACATTTCTGAGTTTTGTGTCATCTGCCAACTTTGAAATTATGCCTTGTATACCCAAGTCCAGGTCATTAATATATATCAAAAAGAGCAGTGGTCCTAATACGAACCCCTGGGGAACACCACTGTATACTTCCCTCCAGTCTGAAAAACAACCATTCACCACTACTCTCTGCTTTCTGTCCCTTAGCCAATTTTGTATCCATGCTGCCACTGTCCCTTTAATCAAATTGGCTTTAATTTTGCTAACAAGTCTATTATGTGGTACTTTGTCAAACGCCTTTTGAAAGTCCATATACGCAATATCAACTGCACGACCCTCATCGACCCGCTTACTTCATCAAAGAACTCAATTAAGTTAGTCTAACAGAATTTGCCTTTAACAAATGCGTGCTGACTTTCATTTATTAGTCCATAATTTTCCAAGTTCCAATTAATTTTGTCCCAGATTATTGTCTCTAAAAGTTTCACCACCACCGACGTTAGGCTGACTGGCCTGTAATTGCCAGGTATATCCCTTTCCCCTTTTTTAAACAAGGGTATAAAATTTGCAATCCTCCATGCCTCTGCCTCTACCCCCATATCCAAGGAGGACTGGAAGATTGTGGCCAGAGCCTCTGCAATTTCCAGCTTTACTTCCCTCAGCAATCTAGGATGCATCCCATCCGGACCAGGTGTCTTTCCTACTTTGAGTATCTGCTCTTTATTTATTTTAATCCTATCCAATAGCACCACTACCTCCTTCTTTACTGCTACATTGGCAGCATCCTCTTCTCCAGTGAATATCGATGCAAAGTATTCATTTAGTACCTCAGCGATGCCCTCTTCCTCCACAAAAAGATCTCCTGTTTGGCCCGTAATCGGCCCCACTCTTCCTTTGACTACCCTTTTAATATTTATATGTTTATAAAAGACATTTGGGTTCCCTTTTATGTTAGCCGCTAATCTATTCTAATACTCTCTCTTTGCCCCTCTTATGCCCTTTTTTAGATCTCTTCTATGCTTTCTGCATTTAGCTTGGCTCTCTACTATATTATCAACCTTACATTTGTCATAAACCTCCTTTTTCTGTTTCATTTTAATCTCTATATCTAAAGTCATCTAGGGAGCTCTAGCTTTGGATGCCCTTCCTTTCCCCCTCGTGGTAATGTGCCTACTCTGTACCTGAACCATCTCCTCCTTGAAGGCCTCCTATTGTTCAAGTACCATTTTGCCTACCAATTGGTGATTTTAAAAAATTCATTTATGATATGTGGGTGTCACTGGCAACACCAGCATTTATTGCCCATCCCTAATTGACCTTGAGAAGGTGGTGGTGAGCCGCCTTCTTGAACCGCTGCAGTCCATGTGGTGAAGGTACTCCCACAGCTGTTAGGTAGGGAGTTCCAGCAACAATGAAGGAATGGTGATATATGTTCAAGTCAGGATTGTGTGTGACTTGAAGGGGAACTTGGAGGTGATGGTGTTCTCATGCGTCGGCTGCCCTTATCCTTCTAGGTGGTAGAGGTTGCAGATTTGGGAGGTGCTGTCGAAGAAGCATTGGCGAGCTGCTACAGTGCATTTTGTAGATGGTACACACTGCAGCCGCACTGCGCTGGTGGTGGAGGGAGTGAATGTTTAAGGTGGTGGATGGGACGGCGATCAAGTGGACTGCCTTGTCCTGGATGGTGTCGAGCTTCTTGAGTGTTATTTGAGCTGCAACCATCTAGACAAGTGGAGAGTATTCCATCACACTCCTGAATTGTGCCTTGCAGGTGGTGGAAAGGCTGTGGGGAGTCAGGAGGTGAGTCACTCGTCGCAGAATACCCAGCCTTTATTTGGTTAGAATTAAAAAACAATAGAGGAGCAAATACGCTACTGTGAGTATTCTATAGGACACCAAATAGTGGGAAGGAGATAGAGGTGCAAATGTGTAGGCAAATTATAGAAAGATGCAAGAAATGTAGAGTAGTGATAATGGGATACTTCAATTATCCTAATATAGACTGGGATAGTAATGGTGCATAGGGCAAAGAGGGGAAGGAATTTTTGAAATGTGTACAAGAAAACTTTCTTGATCAGTGTGTTTTCAGCACAATGAGGAAGAAAGCAGTGCTGGATCTACTTCAAGGAAAATAGGAACAGGAGTAGGCCATTTAGCCCCTTGAGCCTGTTCTGCCATTCAATGAGATCGTGGCTGATCTATGACCTAACTCCATATACCCGCCTTTGCCCCATATCCCTTAATACCTTTGGTTGACAAAAATCTATCAATCTCAGATATAAAACATGGAGATGGCAAAAATGCTGAACAAATATTTTGTTTCAGTCTTTACAGTAGGGGACACTAAGAATATCCCAACACTGGACAAACAGGGGGCTCTAGGGGGGGAGGAGCTAAATACGATTAAAATCACTAAGGAATTGGTACTCAGTAAAATAATGGGACTCAAGGCGGATAAATCCCCTGGACCTGATGGCTTACATCCTAGGGTCTTGAGGGAAGTGGCAGTAGGGATTGTGGATGCTTTGGTAATAATTTTCCAAAATTCCCTGGACTCAGCAAAGGTCCCGGCAGATTGGAAAACTGCTAATGTAACACCCTTATTTAAAAAGGGTAGTAGGCAGAAGGCTGGAAATTATAGACCAGTTAGCCTAACATCTGTGGTGGGTAAAATTATGGGGGGAAAAATTCAGTTGGTTGCACCTCCCGTTAGCGCCTTAAGAGGGCGCTAATGGGGCGCAAAGCAGCTAGCGCCCGGGCGCAGCGATGTTTGCGCCGCTCGCGAACTTAACTAGACATTTTGCGGCGGCACTTAACACTACCGCCACGATCTCCTGCGCCGGCAGATCGTGACGTCAGTCGAGTGCGCAACACCCCGGTAACGCCCCGGAGCAGAAATTGAGTGGCGCCCCCTGCCTTACCGCCTGATGCTAGCAACGACAGGTTGAGGGGAGCGTTCTGCAGTCATGAAGGGAAAGGGGGAGCGCTATTTAAAGTTGACCGCTTCCTGCCTTTTATTCTTGTTGCCATTTTTGAACTACGCATTCTGAGAGAGAGAGAGAGAGACTTCTGGAGAGATTCAACGTTGTGTGAAGGAGTTTTGGGTACTGAGCAGCACTTTGCAGGTTCATTTTGATCTGCCATTCCTTGTATCGATTTAGAAGAGTCTGTGGGGGCTGCACTCTGAGCTCTTTGCCTGGTACTCTCCATTGTTCTTTCCAGCAGATTTGATGTGCAGGTCTCTCCAGGCCGAGATTCAAGGCTGCAATGAGCAGGATGTGGATGGAAAGCAAGATTAACCATCCCCTTTATGAACTGGCCCGGGCCATTGTGTGTGTGTTCCATTGCTGACTGACATCACATGAGCTTCGCCAGCGCTCTGAAAGGTAGCTCCTCGCTCCTCGGCCTTTGCGCCTTAAGACAGGTGTGAAGCGCCTGATTTAGCGCTCCAATCACCTCCATGGGCGTTAAAAGTGAAGTTTCCAGTCAGTGGCGATAATTAGCGCCTGGCGCTAATTTTTGCGCCCGGACGATATTTGCGCCCCAAACGGGGCGCGACTGAATTTTTCCCCCTTGGAGTCTATTATTAAGGAGACAGTAACGGAACATTTAGATAAACATAATTTAATAGGACAAAGTCAGCATGGCTTTGTGAAGGGGAAGTCATGTCTGACAAATTTGCTTGAGTTCTTTGAGGACATAACGTACAGGATGGATAAAGGGGAACCAGTGGACGTAGTGTATTTAGACTTCCAGAAGGCATTCGACAAGGTGCCACATAAAAGATTATTGCTCAAGATAAAAAATCACTGGATTGGGGGTAATATTCTGGCATGGGTGGAGGATTGGTTATCTAACAGGAAGCAGAGAGTTGGGATAAATGGTTCATTCTCGGACTGGCAACCAGTAGCCAGTGGTGTTCCGCAGGGGTCGGTGCTGGGTCCCCAACTCTTTACAATCTATATGAACGATTTGGAGGAGGGGACCGAGTGTAACATATCAAAGTTTGCAGATGATACAAAGATGGGAGGGAAAGTAGAAAGTGAGGAGGACATAAAAAACCTACAAGGGGATATAGACAGGCTGGGTGAGTGGGCGGAGATTTGGCAGATGCAATACAATATTGGAAAATGTGAGGTTATGCACTTTGGCAGGAAAAATCAGAGAGCAAGTTATTATCTTAATGGCGAGAAACTGGAAAGTACTGCAGTACAAAGGGATCTGGGGGTCCTAGTGCAAGAAAATCAAAAAGTTAGTATGCAGGTGCAGCAGGTGATCAAGAAGGCCAACGGAATGTTGACTTTTATTGCTAGGGGGATAGATTATAAAAACAGGGAGGTATTGCTGCAGTTATATAAGGTATTGGTGAGACCGCACCTGGAATACTGCATACAGTTTTGGTGTCCATACTTAAGAAAAGACATATTTGCTCTCGAGGCAGTACAACGAAGGTTCACTCGGTTAATCCCCGGGATGAGGGGGTGGACATATGAGGAGAGGTTGAGTAGATTGGGACTCTACTCATTGGAGTTCAGAAGAGTGAGAGGCGATCTTATTGAAACATATAAGATTGTGAAGGGGCTTGATCGGGTGGATGCGGTAAGGATGTTCCCAAGGATGGGTGAAACTAGAACTAGGGGGCATAATCTTAGAATAAGGGGCTGCTCTTTCAAAACTGAGATGAGGAGAAACTTCTTCACTCAGAGGGTAGTAGGTCTGTGGAATTTGCTGCCCCAGGAAGCTGTGGAAGCTACATCATTAAATAAATTTAAAACAGAAATAGACAGTTTCCTAGAAGTAAAGGGAATTAGGGGTTACGGGGAGCGGGCAGGAAATTGGACATGAGGCTGAGTTCGGATCGTTCGAGGCCCTGTGGGTGGCGTAACGGGCCCAGGGGCTGAGTGGCCGGGTCCTGCTCCTACTTCTTGTGTTCTTTAGATTTGAGGTGAGGATCAGATCAGCCATGATCTTATTGAATGGCGGAGCAGGCTCGAAGGGCCGATTGGCCTACTCCTGCTCCTATTTCTTATGTTCTTATGTAAAATTGACCTAGCAGCACTTGCCATTTGCGGAAGAGAGTTCCAAACATCTACCTCCCTTTGTGTGTAGAAGTGTTTCCTAATTTCACTCCTGAAAAGTCTGGCTCTAATTTTTAGACTATGTCCGCTAGTCCTAGAATCCCCAACCAGCGGAAATAGTTTCTCTCTATCTACCCTATCTGTTCCCCTTAATATCTTGAAACT
This sequence comes from Squalus acanthias, assembly GCA_030390025.1. Taxonomy (NCBI): domain Eukaryota; kingdom Metazoa; phylum Chordata; class Chondrichthyes; order Squaliformes; family Squalidae; genus Squalus; species Squalus acanthias. The sequence goes on along the minus strand of CM059437.1, from coordinate 50,931,732 downwards.
CCGATCAAATCACCCCTTAACCGTCTAAATTCCAGGGAATACAACCCTAGTTTGTGTAATCTCTCCTCGTAATTTAACCCCTGAAGTCCAGGTATCATTCTGGTAAACCTACAGTGCACTCCCTCCAAGGCCAATTTATCCTTCCTAAGGTGTGGTGCGCAGAACTGCTTGCAGTACTCCAGCTGTGGTCTAACCAGGGTTTTGTATAGCTGTAGCATATCTTCTACTCCCTTGTACTCTAGTCCTACAGGTATAAAGGCCAGCATTCCATTAGCCTTTATGATTATTTTCCGTACCTGTTCATGACATTTTAATGATCTATGTACCTGGACCCCCAAGTCTATTTGGACCTCCACTGTATTTAGCTTTTCACCATTTAGAAAGTAGCCTGTTCTATCCTTTTTAGGTCCAAAGTGGATGACCTCACATTTGCCTACATTGAAATCCATTTGCCACATTTTTGCCCATTTACTTAATCTATTGATATGTCTTTGTAATTTTATGCTTTCATCTACACTGCCTACAATGCTGCTTATCTTTGTGTCATCGGCACATTTGGATATGTGGCTTTCTATGCCATCATCTAAGTCGTTAATAAATATAGTGAATAGTTGAGGCCCCAACACAGATCCCTGCGGGACACCACTAGTCACATCCTGCCAATTAGAATACCAGCTCATTATCCCTACTCTCTGTCTCCTGCCCCTCAGCCAATTTCCTAACCAGGTCAATAATTTGCCTTTAATTCCATGGGCTTCAACCTTAGTTAACAGTCTTTTATGAGAGACTTTATCAAATGCCTTCTGGAAGTCCATATGAATAACATCCATAGACATTCCCTTGTCCACTACTTCAGTCACCTCTTCAAAAAATTCAATCAGGTTCGTCAGGCATGACCTACCTTTCACAAATCCATGCAGGCTCTCTCTGATCAGCTGAAAATTTTCAAGGTGTTCATCAAGGTGTTCAATCACCCTGTCCTTAATTATAGACTCTAGTAATTTCCCAACAACAGATGTTAGGCTGGTTTCCCTCTCTCACCATTCTTAAATAGTGGAGTGACATGTGCAATTTTCTAATCTAAAGGAACAGTTCCTAAATTGAGAGAACTTTGGAAGATTATGGTTAAGGCATCTGCAATGTGCTCACCTACTTCCTTTAAAACCCTGGGGTGGAAACCATCTGGTCCTGGGGATTTGTCACTCTTTAGTGCCATTATTTTCTTCATTACTGTTATTTTGCTTACATTAATTTTGTTGAGCCCCTGTTCCTGATTCAATTATTAGTTTTCTTGGGATTTCCTCTACTGTAATTATTCAACATGTCCACCATTTCTTTATTATCATTGACAATATCACCGTTGTCAGTTTTCAAGGGCCAACATTGCTCCTGACCACCCTCTTTTTCCCAATGTAATTGTAAAAATTTTTTGTGTTGATTTTAATATCCCTTGCAAGTTTCTTTTCATACCACTTTTTGTAGCTCTTATTATTTGTTTTGTGACCCTTTGCTGTACTTTGTATCTTTCCCATTCGCCAGGATCTGTGCTATTTTTTGCATTTTTGTATGCTTTTTCCTTTAGTTTTATGTTGTCTCTTACCTCTTTAGTCGGCCATGGCTGTTTTTTTTGACAAGTAGAGCTCTTGCCCCTTAGGGGTATAAACTGGTTCTGTATAACATTAAATTCTTTTTTCAACACCTCCCACTGATCTTCTATCGTTTTACCCATTAACAGATTTGCCAGTTTACTGTGAACTGTCCCTGTCTCATCGCATTGAAATCAGCCTTACCTGAATCTAGAATCTAGAATCTTAGTAGCTGTTTTGCGTTTCTCCCTTTCAAACTCTACGTTGAACTCGATCATGTTATTATCGCAATTAGATAAATGTTCATGCACCGTTAGTCTGTTAACTAAATCTGGCTCATTACTAAATCTTATATGGCATGCCTCCTTGTTGGTTCTAGGACATATTGTTGCAGAAAGCTATCCCGGACACACTCAAGAAATTCACTACCTTTCTGATGTGCTCGTCTGCTTATCCCAATCTCTATGAAAGTTAAAATCCCCCATTAAAACCAGTCTGCCTTTGCTACATACTTATCTAATCGCTTCATTTATAAAATCTAGAACTTCAGAGCTGCTACCAGGGGGCCTATACACTATTCTACAGCCTTAAATCCTTTCCTATTTCTTAATTCTACCCATAAAGTCTCCACTGCCTGCTTACCTCTCGTTATATCCTCTCTTATCATTGAAGTGATTACATCCTTAATCACTCAGGCTTTTCCTCCCCCTCTACCATTTTCCCTATCTTTCCTGTAGACCTTATAACCTGGTATATTTAGTTCCCAGTCCTGATCGTGTTGCAGCCATGTCTCAGTAATGGCAACCATGTCATACCCTCCAAGTTGAATTTGCGCCTGCAGTTCATCCAATTTATTCCTTCTACTCCATGTGTTTGTATAAAGAATGCTTATTTGGGCCACACACCGTAACCTGTCCTTCAGCTCTAATGTTTTACTCACATGTTTCTTATTTCTGTCTCCTGGTTTAATCACTTTATATCTTTTAGCTTTCCCTTTACCTGTAGTGCCTAAAGCACAATTTCTGACTGTTACTCTACTCTCTTCCCTTTAATTTATTTTTGAACTATTATTTATACTACATTTTCCACCTGAGTTCTGGGGGAATGAAGTGGGGCAAGTGGAGCATGTTTCAGTGGGGGAGCATTTGGAGAACAGTGATCATAATATCATCAGGTTTAGAATAGTTATGGAAAAGTACAAGGTACAATCAAGCATAAAAGTACTTAACTGCAGGAGGGCTAATTTTAGTGAGTTAAAAAGGGATCTGGCACAGGTGGATTGGGTACAGTAGCACAGTGGTTATGTTACTGGGCTAGTAATCCAGAGGCTTGGACTAATAATCCGGAGATGTGAGTCAAATTCCCACCATGGCAGTTTGTGAATTTGAATTCAGTTAATTAAATAAATCTGGAATAAAAAGCTAGTATCAGTAATGGTAACCATGAAGCTATCAGATTGCTGTAAAAACCAAACTGGTTCACTAATGTCCTTTAGGGAAGGAAACCAGCCTTCCTTACCAGGTCTGGCCTATATGTGACTCCAGACCCACAGCAATGTGGTTGACTCTTAACTGCCCTCTGAAATGGCCTAGCAAGCCACTCAGTTGTATCAAATCGCTATAAAAAAGCTCTGCAGTCCTGCCACACACATCCAGTCATGAATGATGGTGGACAATTAAACAACTAGCAGGAGGAGGAGGCTACATGAACATCCCCATCTTTAACGATGGCAGAGCCCAGCACGCGAGTGCAAAAGAGAAGGCTGAAGTGTTCACAACCATCTTCAGCCAGAAGTGCTGTGTGGATGATCAATCTTGGCCTCCTCTTGAGGTCCTCACCATCACAGAAGCAGTCTTCAGCCAATTCGATTCACTCCACGTGGTATCAAGAAATGACTGAATGCACTGGATGCAGCAAAGGCTATGGGCCCCGACAACATCCCGGCTGTAGTGCTGAAGACTTGTGCTCCAGAACTAGCTGCGTCTCTAGTCAAGCTGTTCCAGTACAGTTGCAACAGTAGTATCTACCCAACAAAGTGCCCAGGTATGTCCTGTCCACAAAAATCAGGACAAATCCAATCCAGCCAATTACCGTCTCATCAGCCAACACTCAATCATCAGCAAAGTGATGGAAGGTGTCCTCGACAGTGCTATTAAGCGGCACTTACTCACCAATAACCTGCTCACTGATGCTCAGTTTGGGTTCGGCTAGGACCACTCAGCTCCAGACCTCATTGCAGCCTTGGTTCAAACATGGACAAAAGAGCTGAATTCCTGAGGTGAGAGTGCCTGCCCTTGACATCATGGCAGCATTTGACTGAGTGTGGGACAAAGAAGCCCTAGTAAAATTGAAGTCAATGGGAATCAGGGGGAAAACTGTCCACTGGCTGGAGGCCTACATTGCACAAAGGAAGGTGGTTGTGGTTGTTGGAGGTCAACATTCTCAGCCCCAGGACATCGATGTAGGAGTTTCTCAGGGCAGTGTCACAGAATCACAGAATCCCCACAGTGCAGATAGAGGCCATTTCGGCCCATCGAGCCTGCACCGACACATATCCCACCCTATCCCCGTAACCCCAAGTATTTAATCCCCCTAACACTAAGGGTCAATTTATCATAGCCAAATCAACCTAACCCGCACATCTTTTGGACTGTGGGAGGAAACCGGAGCACCCGGAGGAAACTCACGCAGACACGGGGAGAATGTGCAAACTCCACACAGACAGTCACCCGAGGCCGGATTCGAATCTGGGTCCCTGGCGCTGTGAGACAACAGTGCTAACCACTTTGCCACCGTGTTGCCCTAGGCCCAACCATCTTCAGCTGCTTTATCAATGATCTTCCCTCCATCATAAGGTCAGAGGTGGGGATGTTCACTGATGATTGCACAGTGTTCAGTCCCACTCGCAATTCCTCGAATAATGAAGCAGTCCATGCCCGCATGCAGCAAGACCTGGACAACATCCAGGCTTGGGCTGATAAGTGACAAGTAACATTCGCGCCACAGAAGTACCAGGTAATGACTATCTCCAACAAGAGAGAGTCTAACCACCTCCCCATGACATTCAATGGCATTACCATCGTCGAATCCCCCACCATCAACATCCTAGGTCAGAAGCTGGGTATTCTGTGGCGAGTGACGCACCTCCTGACTTCCCAAAGCCTTTCCACCACCTACAAGGCACAAGTCAGGAGAGTGATGGAATACTGCCCACTTGCGAGAGAGTACTCCCTACCTAACAGCACTGTGGGACCACATGGACTGCAGCGGTTCAAGAAGGCGGCTCACCACCACTTAATCCAGGGCAATGAGCGATTGGCAATAAATGCTGGCCTTCCCAGCGGCGCCCACATCCCGAGAATGAATAAATAAAATATAAGAAAAAGATATTCCAGCCTCACTTGTCTAGAAATTAAAGGGGAAAAATTCAGTTGGTTTGCGCCTCCCGTTAGTGCCTTAAGAGGGCGTTAATGGGGCACAAAACAACTAGCGCCCGGGCGCGGCGATATCTGCACCGCTCGCGAAATTGACCAGACATTTTGCGGCTGCGCTAAACACTACTGCCACGATCTCCTGCGCTGGCAGATCGTGACGTCAGTTGAGTGCGCAACGCCCTGGTAGCACCCCAGAGCGGATATTGAGTGGCGCCCCCTGCCTTACCACCTGCTGCTAGCAACGACAGGTTGAGCAGAGCATTTTGCAATCAGGAAGGGACTGGGGGAGCGCTATTTAAAGGCGAACGCTTCCTGCCTTTTTTTGTTGGTGACATTTTTGCACCATGCATTCTGAGAGAGAGAGAGAGAGACTTCTGGAGAGATTCAACGCTGTGTGAAGGAGTTTGGGTACTGAGCAGCACTTTGCAGGTTCATTTTGATTTGCCCTTCCTTGCATCTATTTAGAAGAGACTGTGGGGGCTGCACTCTGAGCTCTTTCCCTGGTACTCTCCATTGTTCTTTCCAGCAGATTTGATGTACAGGTCTCTCCAGGCCGAGATTCAAGACTGCAATGAGTTGGATTTGGATGGAGAGCAAGATCAACCCTCCCCTTTAAGAACTGGCTGGCGCCATTGTGTCTGTGTTCCATTGCTGACTGACATCACATGAGCTTCGCCAGAGCTCTGAGATAGCGCCTCGCTCCTCGGCCTTTGCGCCTTAAGACAGGTGTGTAGCGCCTGATTTAGCGCTCCAATCACCTCCAGGGGCGATAAAAGCCAAGTTTGCAGTCGGAGGCGATAATTAGCGCCAGGCGCTAAACTTTGCGCACAGCCGATAATTGCGCCCCAAACGGGGCGATACTGAATTTTTCCCCCTAACAGTTTTCTGTTGGAAGTACAGTATATTTAATCAGGGAATGACCTTTAATAATACCTCTCTATTAACAGAGTATTTTTTTATTTGTTCATGGGATGTGGGCAACGCTGGTAAGGCCAGTATTTATTACCCCTCCCTAATTGCCCTTGAGAAGGTGGTGGTGAGCCGCCGTCTTGAACCGCTGCAGTCCGTGTGGTGAAGGTACTCCCACAGTGCTGATAGGGAGGGAGTTCCAGGATTTTGACCCAGCGACGATGAAGGAACAGCGATATATTTCCAAGTCAGGATGGTGTGTGACTTGGAGGGGAACTTGGAGGTGGTGGTGTTCCCATGCGCCTGCTGCCCTTGTCGTTCTAGGTGGTAGAGGTCACTGGTTTGGGAGGTGCTGTCGAAGAAGCCTTGGCTAGTTGCTGCAGTGCATCTTTTAGATGGTACACACTGCAGTCATGGTGCGCCAGTGGTGGAGGGAGTGAATGTTTAAGGTGGTGGATGGGGTGCCAATCAAGCAGGCTGTTTTGTCCTGGATGGTGTTGAGCTTCATGAGTGTTGTTGGAACTGCACTCATCCAGGCAAGTGGAGAGTATTCCATCACATTCCTGACTTGTGCCTTGTAGATGGTGGAAAGACTTTGGGGAGTCAGGAGGTGAGACACTCGCCACAGAATACCCAGCCTCTGACCTGCTCTTGTAGCCACCCTATTTATGTGGCTGGTCCAGTTAAGTTTCTGGTCAATGATGACCCCCAAGATGTTGATGGTGGGGGATTTGGCGACAGTGATGCCATTGAATGTCAAGGGGCGGTGGTTAGACTCTCTCTTGTTGGAGATAGTCATTGCCTGGCACTTGTGTCGTGTGAATGTTACTGGTCACTTATCAGCCCAAGCCGGAATGTCATCCAGGTTTTGCAGCATGCAGGCATGGACTGCTTCATCATCTGAGGAGTTGCAAATGGAACTGAACACTGGGCAATCATCAGCGAACATCCCCACTTCTGGCCTTATGATTGAGGGAAGGTCACTGATGAAGCAGCTGAAGATGATTGGGCCTAGGACACTGCCCTGGTCTTAATGATTGCATCAAAAACCCGTCTAAGAGTAAAAATACCATCTGAAACTCCTCAGTTGTGAAAGGTCTTGTACAGTAACAAAGACAGCCAATTGTTCTGCATGCAGTACAGTCCAGAGAAAAAAAATTATACTGGCATAAATGTCATATCTTTATTGTACTGGGAGTATATGTCATTTCTACATGAAGTGCACCTTTGTATGGAAGTTGTGCTTCATTTGTACAGTTCTGTGGCTTACTGAGATGTTTGATGAATGAATACCACTTTATCTATGACAAGCCCAGCTTATTCTGTTTCTAGTGTTTGCAAACATCATGTATAGGAGTTGATATTGAAGCCCATACCTGAGCCATTCAGTGCCTAATTTACCAAAAGCATACTGTAAAGGCAATTACCTCTGAGGTGAAAGGAAGGTGTTGAGATTGTGTTAAGAAAGTTTCCTCTCTGTTCACAGTTGATGTTGGTGAATAGCTAGAAGTGAAGTTGTGATTACAGTTCATAGGTTATATAAAGCTGAGCTGTTCATCTGGGTCACAGAATTATATAGTCTGGTTCTTCATAACATTTAAGCTGAATAGCTGTCAGAGATAATCCTTGAAAATCCCTTACTTATGATCTGGGATGAAAAAGTAGAGTTCTATATGCAGTTAGCAGTCTTAGTATAATTACATAAGTTCTAGATGCTGGGTCATATGTGGTTTTAGGGAAACTGAGCTGAAACTATGCATAGTAATTATTTATAATCCAGGCTGTAAATTTAGGTGATTCAAAAAACAATGCAGAACTATATGTAAGGATTATTTGCCCCAACAAATCTTGCATTGAGTTGATTGTAACGGAAGCAATTCAGCATTAAATTGGTATTTGAAATAACAAAGATATTTTGGATAGTGGTCTTTTACATCCACTATATAGGACAGCCGGGGCCTGTGTTTAACATGTCATTAACATGGCGGCTCCTCCGATAGAGCAACACTCCCTCAGTATTGCATTAGCGTGCCAGCCTGGATTATGAGCTCAAGTCCCTGGAGTGGGACTTACACCCACAACCTTCTGACTCACAGATGAGAGTGCTACCACTGAGCCAAGGTTGACACCTAAATAAGTGCTTTTATTCAAATTGCAATAAACTAAATAAAAATAGCAATGAGCTTAATGCCAGAATAAGCGTAAAATGGCAAAAGGATTGTTGGCGTAATGTAGACTTGAACCTTGCATTCATGAGGGAAAATGGATTTGCTAATTCAGTATTTAATTAAGACAGTTCATGCATTGATTAAGTCAAAGGCGAGGGGGGTAGAAATTTGTTTCTGGCGGTGGTGCAGAATGGGCGGTATCGGATTGGCCGCCCGTTATATGCAGCGACTGATAATTCAGTTCCATTGCAGTCAGTGGAATTAAATATCAGACGCTGCGTATAACGGGCGGCCGATCCGATACCGCCCGTTTTGTGCTGCCGCCCTATTCGAATTTCTACCCCCTGATATCTAATGCACTGAGATTTCATGTGTACAGGGTCGCATTGAATGTATTTGCAGGAAAGTAGACAATACCTTATTTTGTGCTGACCAAACAAAATTGGTTTGAATATTCTCTTCATGACTGTACCTGATGTGTTCTTTCATAAGTGTTAAGTAGAGAGCCCGTAACAAACCCTCCATTGCAAAATAGGATTCATTATTTTTCTTCCTCAGAATTGCTACAGTAATCCAAAGAGTGATTTAAATCACAGTGGGGTTGGAAAATTCTGGTAGACTTTATCACAAAGAAGCTCCATAGAAAATCATCTGTTCTGTATGTGTTCTGTGAGTGTAGTATGGAAATAAATGCAAAACAGGAATAAAAATGTCAACGTACTGAGTCAGCAGACATTCTGACGGCTAGATGTTTAGGGAGGAAATAGAGAGTGGACCATCAGTATCTGGCAACAATGACATTAGTTTTTTCTTGATAAACACAATTTCTCATATGTACTTTACATCGGTGTTTACCAAGGAAGAGGACTTTGCCAAAGCTACGGTAAACGAGGAGGTTTTAGGGATACAGGATGAGATATAAATAGATAAAGGGAGTGGGACTAACTGGATTGCTCTTTGATAAAACCGGCACAGTTTCGACGGGCCAAATGGCCTCCTTCTGTGCTGTACTATGCTCTGAATCTATGATTCTATGTGAAAGAGTCTATATGGATTTTCAGTGTTCTAGCTTTTTCATTTCCATTGTTACTTATCTTATATGATATCAACACTACTTGCGTGAGGATAGTAATTTTGTTTCAAATCTGTTGTTAGTGTGATACAAAGCTTATTGTGTAGTAATGTAATACAAAATTTGCTTTCATGGTAAAAAAAAGTCAAATTTTACTGTCCATAGAAAATACTCTAGAAAAAATCTGGAAAATACAGTTTCTTCCCCATTTTAGCTACTCAAGAGCAATAGGAATAGTTATTAAAACATGGAGTATTGATTCATGGAGAATGCTTCAATCCAAAAAATGAGTAATGCCCTAAAAATATCTGTTTTTTACATTTTTTGTTACGAGTAAAGACTATGGGGCAAAAATTTGTGGCTGCCGCGAGAATTGCCGGTGTCACTGGCAACTCGGGTTAACGGCTGCTGAAAATGGGCGAAGCGCTACCAGGGAAAAATTCATGCTGGGGGCTAAAGATTTTTAGCTCAGCATTAACTTAGCGTGTAATGCCCTCCTGGTGGCATTAGTGCAGGCATGGGAGTCGAAGTTCCTGTCTTGAAGTGGCATTCCAGCTTCTAACAGCCTCTGGAAGCGAGGCTATGGAGTTTGCAAGGAATTGTGGGCAATTAAAAGGGCACTGTATTAAAAGGGCAATGCCTTCCGAACTAATAAAATTAAAATGAAGTGAAAAAATGCAGATTTCAGCCCTTACTGCCTTTTAAAAAAAATTAACATTAAAAAGGCCCAAATGGGAGTCTTCAGCACTTAAAGTTGAATTCCCATCCGAACCTCAAAAAATGGGAAAAGTGCCTCAGCACTAACACAAATGGCTCAGCAAGCCAGGGAAGGGGCACCCAGGGTCTCGCACGCAGCACTCCAGCTTTGTACAGGGGGTCAACACTGCAAGAGAGGTCCTCTACCCACAGGGACCAGGAGGCCCTCCAGAAAAAAGATTGTGGGACCAGATCACCGAGGCCGTCACTGCCAGCAGTGTCGCCCCCACCACCTGGCTCCAGTGCCCAAAGAAGCTTCATGACCTCGGACCACTGGTCAAGGTCAGTGAATGCATCTCCTACCAACTGCTCCACTAGCCTCACACACTGCTCAATGCATGACCCCCACCCCCAATCACTCACCTACCAACAATCTGTACCAATCACGAGGCACATCTCCCATTCCTAGCCTCACCTCACCCCCTTGGAGAAGACGGTGCTGGCCATTCTTGACAGGGGCATGGCTGAGCCTTTGGCCAGTGTTGGGGCTGAAAGGATACAAGATGCTGGTATCCTCATACGTTATCCTCCTTCTAACAGAATGCATAAGGGTGATGAGTTGATTTCTTGATGTCATATTGGATGGATAAATGTATAAAGTTGGATTGGAAAGTTTGCTTTGCGGTGGCTTTTATTTCAACATCGTGGCCAAGAGGATGCTTTGATGGCCAGTAACAGGGAATGTAAGGTGTGGGACTAATGTTGAAAGTGGAATTGGGGTTGTGGTCACTGGTACCGCAGGTGGATCATTCCATCTCGGATATCCCGGCCAGAAGGGGGCTCTCTGAATTGCATCTTTTCTTCAGCTTCCTCCTCTTCTGTTTCTTCCTCTTCTGCGTCTTCCTCTTCCCTCTGCAAGTGGATGGTGTAAATATTAAATGACAGCATAAAATGCTGGAAATACTCAGCAGGTCCGGCAGCATCTCGACCTGAGTGTAAGTGCAAAGTGTTTCTCTCTACACGGATATTTCCTGACCTGCTGAGTCTTTGCAGCTTTTTCTGTCTTCTCAGAGGCCTTCCTTTACCATCCGAGGCCTTGCAAGCATCCAGCAGGACTCCCTACGCACTTACATTTTTTTTAACATTTATTGCAGCAAGCCACTACTTCAGTAAGATCAAAAAAACCCCATCCAAAAGCTTAAATGCAAACTTACCTGAAAGATGTGTGTGTCCCTTTAAGAGGTGCTGACAACATGCTGGGTTTACATGGAGAGCTTAGGACCCAGCACTGAACTTAGCACAAAGGCCCAAGTTCGCCGTGGTGACGTTAAGTCGGTGTGCACCACTCCCTCATTTTACTTTGCAGGGCGATACATCTTACCGACAGTGCTGCCGGGCCTGGGAAAAGGGAGGACACCATGGGACCCGCCACCAGCTGGTGACAGAGTGGCGGCCGCCCCCTTTTCGCTATTTTTTGATGGTAACGGGTGGCTTAAAGCCCCTGAATTTTTAGCCCTATAAATGCTAAGCGCTTTAGTTATATTTGAGTTGTAACACTCGAGTATATATATATTTAAATTAATAGGGTCTTTTACATGTTGGATGCCATGTTGAAAATCCTTAAAGCAGAAGATGAAGTATCAACTTTACAGACCCTCATAGCCTCAAATACAAACTTGGATTTTGAACGAGATTTTAGTTTCATGCTTTGATTTTATAAATAGAAAATATGGGCTGGATTTTCCAAGCCCCGAGGAGGCGGGCATGGAGGCGGGACAGCCTGTAAAATCGGAGAAAGTGGGGGCGGATGGCAAACCCGCTCCCATCCCGCCTCCGTGCCCTTTTGCCAGGAGGCAGGAAGATGTGCAGCTTCGGGTCCCGTCTCCTGGAGGTGGGAAAGACATTTAATCTTTTTAACTGCCTGTTAACAGGTACTTAACAGGCAGAAAAAAGGATTAGTGCCATTTTACCTTCACAGGTGAAGGTTTCCCAACCTCAGAGAACCCCGCTGGGTTGGAGGAGACGTGGAGGAGGTCTGCGCTGGTCGGAGGCACCTGGAAGTAAGGTGTAGAGGTGAATGATGGGTGCAAGTGTGGAGTGGTAAGTATGTAAGGTGAGTGATAAGTTTAAAAAAGTGTGCACTTACCTTGTTTTCTTTCTACAGCCTTTAGCCGCGCTGGATGGGGAGAGACGATATTCTCCTTGTCAATTTCACATAATGGCTGTTGGATTCTCCGATCTTACAGACATGTGAAATTTACAAAGTTGAGAGGTTTGATGAGGCCTCACCACAAAGTCTCATCAAACTAAAGAGAATGTCAGTGTTTGACAGCTTCACAGAGCTGTCAAATGCTGTCATTTCTTCTTTCAAGGAGTCTTGATAGATAGCACGTCTGACGTTGATGTGATCTGTCAGTGACTTCTTCCCTAATTGGCCTGCTGAGCCCGCAGGGCGGGCTTAACAAGCTCAATCAGGGGAAAATCCCTCTGATTAGTCAGGCGAGGATGGAGGCGGGATATTGACACGACAAGCAGTAGTCCCGCCTCCAACTCGCCTCCATTCACAAAATCCAGCCCTATCTCAAAACACTCTTAACATTTCAATTCGATTTAGCAAACAGTGGTGCTGTAGTTGCAGTAGATTATTGTGGATGATTGCATCAACATCATGGCCTTGATGGAAACCTGGCATTCCCCCTAAATGAAGCCTCCCTTCCTGGCTATACCTTCCACCACTTGCCCCGTCCAAACTGCCGTGGTGGCGGTGTGGCCCTTATCACCAAATCAGACCTCAGTCTGTACCCCTACTCCTCTGGCTCCTTCTGCTCCTTTGAGCATCTCACCTTGTTCCACCCCTCTCGCCTCTCATTTAAAATCCTCATTCCCTACCGCTCACCCAAGTACCACGCCAAATTTCTCGCCGAGATATCTTCACTGCTTTCCTCCCTCAGCCTCTGCACCAAGCGACTTCTCATCCTCGGTGATTTCAACTTCCATCTCAACTTGTCATGCTGTCTCTCCTCTGAGTTCACTGCCATCTCATCCTCCCTTAATCTCTCCCTCCATATAAACTCCCTTACCCATGTTCACAGCCACGCTCTTGACCTTGCCATCTCACGTGTCCTCGCTACTTCCATTGTCTCAATCATAGATAAGGCAATCTCTGATTACTTCCACGTCCCCTTTCCTCCTCCCGACCCCACTTTCCCCTGGAAAAAACTCTCCCCTAAGTCACTTACAACTGCAGTTTCAAATTCCCAACTGTCCAGCCTTTGGTCTGCTCAATCACATCCTTACCTCCACCTTTGATGACCATGTCCCCATTAAAACCTTTACTCTCTCGCACCCTGGGCGTTCCACAGATACAGCCCTTATCTCCACTCCCTTAAGTCCAAGCGACGCAGACTTGAACGTTTATGGCAGACAACTGGTTTGGCCATTCATCACCAAATCTGGCTGGACCACATAAAGCACTATCAGGTCCTGCTCTCCTCGGCCAAAACTGCTCACTATTCCAGGATCATCCTGACTATAAAGATAATCCCCGGCTTCTCTTCTCCATTACAAACCGGCTTCTTAAACCCCTCTCTCCTGCCTCCTCCACCCTCATCTCCAATAATAAGTGCGAGGAGCTCATGGACTTCTTTGTCACTAATTGAGACCATCTATTCAGCTGCCTCTGCTGCTTCCCCCCCTTCCCCTAGCCCACCGATCCAAACTTCCCCAAAGGTTCCCCACTGCCCGAGCCCTGAACTCGCATCTTTCTCTAGTTTCTCTCCTATCTCCCCTCATGCCCTCTCCGAGCTCATCTTGTCCATAAGACCCACCTCCTGCTCCCTCGAACCTATTCCCAGCAAACTGCTGACCACCCAACTTCCCTTCCTGGCCCCCATGTTAGCTGATATTATTAACGGGTCCCTCTCCTCAGGTACTGTCCCCACAGTACTAACAATTACCCCTCTCCTCCACCCCCATTACCTGCTTCAACCCCTCTTGCGGAATTTACCTGAGGGCCGCTGCCGGCGAGGAAAGCGGCCTGAAATTCATTTTTCTTGTGAGGCGAGCTGCCTGTGGAGGTGCGACAGGCGCTGGCAACTTGTCCTGAATACAGGAAACTCTTTATTAACCGGCACCCAAATATCCGGAAATCTCTCTTAACCGGCAAAATTCTTGAGTAGGTAAACCGGGGTTTTCCTTCATCTCTCGTTTAAAATTAACTTTAAAAAAAACCCCGAGGCGTTTACCTTGTATCGGAGCGTGTAGATTGGGAGGGGAATGTGCAGCCCGGGTAGGCAGCGGACACGACAGATGGTCAGCTGGCGGTCCCCGGGGAGACGGAGCTCCGAATGCAGGCGCATGTCAATGTGTACGGGGCTCTCGTACGTTGGGAGATATAACTCTCCGTTATCCGGACTTAATAAAGAGTTTCCTGTATGTAGATGAGATCCGAGGCCCAATTTCAGGCCGGCCTCAGGCGATCTCTGTTGGAGAGCACGCTGCATGGGCTGAAACAACTAGAGCTCCACTCACCTGTCTCATAGTTGTCAAGCTTTTCCCTGCCAATTCAACGGTATGTTGTTGCTTTTTAATCCTTTTCTCCTACCTCATACTTGCACTGAACCTTCTCTTCTTCCTTCTAGTGCTTGCACCACTCATTTACTTCCTTCCTTTTTGTACCTGCACTGCTCCTTTTCCTCCTATAATACATTTTAGCTTTATGACTGCAGTGGCTATCCTTTTTATCTGCTACCAGATGAGCTGATTCTAACTCCTTGTTAAGGTCTTTCTGGCCTCTTGTGCTCACAGTAACTGCTATACATTTCTTGTAACATACTTAAAATTAAATTTTAAACACTTGTTTGGTCTGTGCGTGATATTTATCCCACTTTAGTTGCCACCAATTGTCATTGTTCGGTCTTTCACCCACCTCTCTTGGTTAGTGCTCATAGTAAAAACACAGTTCCCATAAGCATACTGAGTTTCCTCTGAACCAAAACCTACATCCTATTACATGCAGTGAGTGGAATGGTGTGACACAGAATTAGCAATTACCCCCAATTATGATGTGCCATGTACTGGAGATCACATGGGATGCCAACCATATTCTTCTGCCTTCTTCGAAAGGCAATACATACCACACCATCAGACCAATGCACTTGGGGGGCATTATAGATTTATTTAAAGGTTGAGTATTACACAGAAGTAGAAAGACACATTACTGAAAGTACAAAGTTAAAGAAAACAATAAAGATAGAATCAATCCACAAGGAGAATTGATCCACCAGGAGAATCGATCCACAAAGGGTTAAAATATTCCTTTTAGAACGTATTCCATACATCGCTTGATAACCAGCAAAACTTTTTGATGAAACAGTCTTTCATAGATCCTTTCGATGTGATGTTTTACATTGATGACATAACCAGTCACCCCAAAGTGTTCAGATTCTGCAGTAAGAACGAAACATTACAGAAGAAACCCACAGTTCTTATACAATTTCTGGACCCCTAAGACAGTATTGTCTCAAAACCCAAGATCAAGTGCACCATAAGAAGGAATTATTGCATGACATTGTAATGATAAATTTCTCATACATCATCTGGGTCCCATACCTGCCAAGGCCTTAAGTTTTGTGCATTTTTAATTTTGTTACGATTAAAACCCCTTTATCTGCCTAATTTCTAGATCACATAATCTGATTTTTCCAAAGTTGCCTACTCTCTGATTTTCATTTGGAATTTTGGTAAGGAAAGAATTTTCATTGTAACCGTAGCTATTTTTAAAACATTGTATGAAGTAAAGACAGGGTGTAAACTGCTTTCATCCACAGAGACTATGACAAAAAAATCAGCTCCAAATACCTCAAGTCAATTAACTAAAGAAAAGTCTACATTTATCATGAATTTTTCTTTTAAACTTCCAGCTAGTTAAAAAATCTTTTGAATGTGAACAAAGCAAGTTCTGGATTTTCTGTGAGTCGGCCAAGGGAGAGGCCACATCCTTTATTTCCATGGGTCACTTTTTCTTCTAACTCTTCCAAATCATACTCTCCCAGTCGAGGTTTTACAAACAGCCGCAACAATTCCTGAATAAACCTGGATGTGGGTATCTTTCACCCTCTATCTCAGTGTGAAGCTCCATCTGTAGTAGGGCTGCGAGGAAGGCCAGGAAGCTGAAGTGGAAGAAGCTAAGGGTCATCTTCATTTTCCATGGGCTTGGCCACTATTGACACCAATTTACTTACATTTTTTAGAAGTATCTGAACCAGAAGATCTCAAACATTGTGAAAGAGCCTCCATGAATGTTCGCTAGCAAAAAATTGAACTGTAAAATACTGCATTTCCAGTAGCACCAGACATCACAACAATATAAAGTCTCTAACCCTATATTATCATAATACCCTGTCCTTTATTTTTGTTTCTCTCTTTCCTTTACTTTTGCATTTCTCCCCTTTCCTTTTGTTTCTCTCTACTTTTGGTTCTATCTCTTGCTCTTTACTTTGCTTCTCTTTCCTTTCATTTTGTTTCTCTCCTTACTTTTGTTTTTCCTCATTACTTTTGTTTCTTTCTTCTCCTTTACTTTTGCTTCTCTCTCTGTCTCTCTTTCAACTCACATGATGGAGTAGGCAGCAGGAACATGGGCATCATGAAAGTGAGGCCCTGGTGGCAGGTGGAGCAGAAAATTGTGTCCGTCTCTGATTAGACAGGAGTGGAGACTCTGTTTACAGAAGCAGAGGGATTTATCCCTTGTAACCACGTAATTGATAATACAGTATCAGTCCCGTGGTTAACAGCAAGTGAGCAAAGCATGATTTTTAAATAATAGATAGATTCATGAAATATTGGTCTGTCTACATTGTGTACAGAGAACCACAAAATAAGTTGTTTCATAGAATTTACATTATGCACCTTAAAATGGCAGTCAACATAACTAGTAGATAAGTTCTTCCATGAACTCATTCTGTGGATTGGTTCTTATGTTTCTTTTATAGGTTATTTTTGCTCAGGTGATACAGTTCTTAAAAGTCTTTCTTTTTCTGTCAATTAGTTCTGTAGTCTCAGCTATTTTGAGGGCTTAATTTAATGTTGCTGTGCAATAACATCAGTATAGTTCTCTGTACTTAATGCAGACTATATTTTATTGTGTCATACAGGCCTTTCAACAGACTGAGCGGTATTTAATTTTTATTTAACTTTAATGCTATGTGTTGCATAAAATGTTGTGGAATTTTTCCACCATTTGAAAAATTGATGGGGTACAAATTTGTCGTCATCCAGTTTCAGTTGCGAGGCATTGATGCAGCTGCAACACGCGCCTGAACTGGGAAGCACGAGGCCATCAGACATCCTTGGGGCACAGGGTGTTGGTCCCTGAAATTGGCCCTCGTTGTAAAATGGCGTAAAACGGGCGCAACGAGTCCAATTTCTAGGCTAATATGTTACAAACTTTTTTTAATCTTCATGTTTTGTATGTCTCCCTAGCTACATGTCTAGGGATAAACGGATCTTTTTCAGGTTGGCAGGCTGTAACTAGTGGGGGGCCGCAAGGATCAGTGTTGGGGCCTCAGCTATTTACAATCTATATTAATGACCTAGATGAAGGGACCGAGTGTAATGTATCCAAGTTTGCTGACGATACAAAGCTAGGTGGGACTGTAAGCTGTGAGGAGAACACAAAGAATCTGCAAAGGGATATAGATAGACTAAGTGAGTGGGCAGTAAGGTGGCAGATGGAGTAGAATATAGGGAAATGTTAGGTTATTCACTTTGGTAGGAAGAGTAGAAAAATAATATTTTTTAAATGGTGAGAATCTTTCAAATGTTGGTGTTCAGAGAGATTTGGGTGTCCTCGTGCAAGAAACACAGAAAGCTAGCATGCAGGTACAGCAAGCAATAAGGAAGGCAAATGGCATGTTGGCCTTTATTGCAAGGGGGTTGAAGTATAAGAGTAAGGAAATCTTGCTACAATTGTACAGGGCCTTGGTGAGACCACACCTGGAGTACTGTGCACAGTTTTGGTCTCCTTATCTAAGGAAGGATATACTTGGCTTGGAGGCGGTGCAACGAAGGTTCACTAGATTGATTCCTGGGATGAGAGGGCTGTCCTCTGATGAGAGATTGTGTAGAATGGGCCTATACTCTCTGGAGTTTAGAAGAATGAGAGGTGATCTCATTGAAACATACAAGATTCTGAAGGGGATTGACATGGTAGATGCTGAGAGGTTGTTTCCCCTGGCTGGAGTGTCTAGAACTCGGGGGCATAGGCTCAGGATAAGGGATAGGCCATTTAAGACTGAGATGAGGAGGAATTTCTTCACTCAGAGGGTTGTGAATCTTTGAAATTCTCTGCCCCAGAGGGCTGTGAATGTTGAGTCTTTGAGTATATTCAAAGCTGAGATAGATAGATTTTTGGACTCTAGGGGAATCAGGGGATATGGAGATCGGGCAGGAAAGTGGAGTTGAGGTCAATGATCAGCCAAGATCTTATTGAATGGTGGAGCAGGTTCGAGGGGCCGTATGACCTACTCCTGCTCCTATTTCTTATGTTCTTATGTTCCTGTTTACTTCCTAATTCATAATTGTATCTCTCTTCATTGCACATTTGGGAATGTGAACTACAGCCAAATGACTTGATCTTATTAAGAATTGTGGAAATGCACGTTGCATTGGAACAGCAGTACTGATTCAAATCTGTTGTTTGAAGCCAAATGCAAGATGTACATAAGAACATGAGGTTGAATTTCCATGGAGGTTCTTCCGATCATCTGCTTTGGCGGTCGATCCGTGGAAACCCTGGGGAAATGGTGCTAAAGCTGTTTATGGTGTTTCTTTGCGGTGTTCAGAGATCTTCTGCCGAAGGTACAGAGAATGATCAGGAGAATCCCTGCGAAACTTTAATCCCATACTGCGGAATGAGCAAAGATCATTCAGCCTATCCTGCTCAATGTATTTGTTAGGCCATTATTAAAAACTGATCTGACGAATTTTAAAAGCTTTTTCAACAAAAACCATACCCCTCTACCCTTTGCTGAATCAGGAATTCATTCAGATGCTTCAGTAGTCACCAGTGCTACTTTCAAAGTGATATTGTAAGTTTGTGTTTCCAGTAGTATTGTTGCAAATTTGGCTTCATACTGTATATAGGGGGAGAAATGCAGTTGGTTTGCACCTGGGGAGGGCGCGCTAAAGGGGCGTTAAGGGGTTAGCGACTGGGCGCGGTGAATGCAATGACGTCCAGGAAATTCATTTCCGGTTTAGCGCTGCTGCTACCTCTTACCACCTGGGCCACAAGCGCCTCGCAGATCATGATGTCGTCAAGTGCACAGCGCTCCGTTACCGCCCTGGATGTGAAATTGGCTTCCGCCCCTTGCTGTATCACCGGCCATGAACAATGGCTGGAAGAGGAGTCGTTGTCAACTCGGCTGGCCACTTAGGGAGCGCTATTTAAAGGGAATGATTTTCAGGTAGGCCAACCTTTAATATTTCCACCAATCTGGTTCCTGCTGAAAGTTTTTGGTCGCTTCATTGCTACAAGATGTCCAAGCCCTCCACTTTGTAGAGTGTTTGAGGCTGTAATGGCAGTCATGCAGGTCGTCTTGAAATGCAGACCTGCCGACAAGTGGGTTGTGAAGCATCACTGGCCCTTCCCTTTAAGCGAGGGAAGCAGCCTCTGATGCCATTAGCGATGCGCTCCAAATTGTTCAGCGCTCTGCTGCTACTGCCCCATACCGGACTTTAGTGCCCTAGGGGATGTGGTTAGCGTTTGATTTCGCGCTCCACTTCCCTCTTGGAGCGCTAAAGCTGAATTTCACGTCAGGAGAGAATCATTAGCGCCTGGCGCTACTTTTCTTACTTTTCAAAAGTTAACTCCCCAACCGATACCCAATTTCTGAATGTTTTGTGCATAAATGGGACATTAAGAAGGAAGATAATTTTAATATCAGGCTCAACTTGCTTTTTTTTCTTTTCTCTTCTCTGTTTTGACTGTTAAACTATTTATCAATATTTGTTCTTCAACTTCCAAATGTCAGTTGAAGCAGTTTTACATTCTGATGTGGATTGAACAATATCAAAATCAGAATGTCAGAAGGGCTAATGTCAAAAAGGGTGAAATATCACATTGCTGTGGCAGGGCATCTAACAGCGTCTGCCATAAGTTAGACTTGCGCTTGCACGTTTAGGCTTTTTAATTTTTTTGCATGGCAAGTTGCTGAAAGTGCGAGCTGATAATGGGGTAGCGAGGGAAACAGGGCATCTGGGACCTGAGTGAACAGGGCAACCAACAGGGTATCTCCTTAATCAATGAGATTGAAAGATTGTGAAATTAACAGCGCAAGGACTGACAAGGATGTGTAAATTTGAGTGGGCGAATTCAATGTCAAATCAGGTATAGAAAGCAAAATAGAAAGAGGGAAAGAAAGATTGGATTAAGAGAGATGGAAAAAAGAGAAAGGAAAAGTAAATTAAAAAATATATTTTAAATTTGACTTTTTAAATCTCCACTAACAATTCAAAGCTGAAGGAATGAGACTCCACATTTGTAATAGTTAATTTTTGTGCCAGAGAGGTTGATTAGCAGTAATGAACACTACCACGTCATTAAAAGGGTACTTAAGACTTGAAGTGACAAGACTTAACTTACTGTGGCGAGTTTAGTTCATATCTACCGCACAAATACAGCAACTTCACGCCGTTTAATGCATTTCAATGGTGAGGCAGACAACGAAATGCTGTTCTCGCGAAGTTAACGGTGGAGCGGCGCAATTTGGACAGCAACTTTTGGATATTTGCATATAACTGCGCATCTGCTCCTCGGCTAAAGTTGTTGTACCATTTACCCATAAATAACGGCGACGCCATTAGCCTCGCCATTATTTTGACAGCAAATTCTGGCCCCAAAAGGGTTTAGAGATTTTAGTTCTGAGTTTAATAATTTTTGTTATATGTGATGTGTTAGCATCTTTGAAATGTATTTATATCTACTGTGTATGTGAAATGTAACAAGCCTTTGTTCACACTATTATCTACAGTCTAGTCCTGATAATTTGAAGTTCTGTTTTGTGCCAAAATATTGAATAATCCAATCATTTGAATTGACCAATTTTGAATTAAGAGTGGATTGTATTGGCTTGTAATACATGGCTTCACTGTTAAATTATCAAATGGGCCAGAAATTCGGCTCTTGTCGGGTGAGTATGCGCTGTGTACTCACCCGTAAGGCCGCCTGAAGTGCCAGTTTCCTGCATGCACTGCGCATGCGCGGGAAACGGGAACTTCCGTTCCCCTGAAGGGAGGGGTTCAGAAGTCGAACGCGTGCGCGGGAGAGGCTGCACGCACGCAGCGAACTTCGGTTTTTTTTTCAGGTTTCTCCGGGAAGTAAGTATGGAGAAGCTGCACTTTTAAAAAGGCCTGTTTTTAACAAGGTAAGTGGTTAATTAATTACAATTTAAACATTTTTTCAACAGGTTTATCTTTTTTAGATACTTTAAAGAAAGGTAAGTTTATTTTTAGCACCATTAAAAAGTATAATTAATTTTTTCAAAAATTTAAATTTTTGTTTAAAGTAGTTAATTTATGTAACTTATAGTTATTTTAAAAATGTGATTTAATTAAAAAAATTATTTGAAGTTTAAGTGTGGTTTTGGGGCCGATCTCTATTCATAGATTTGACAGGTCTTCCTGTCAAATCTATGAATGAAAATGCTCTGCTAGGATTGGCTCTCCATGGCCCGCGTGATCCCAGGGGACGCTTCGAACTAACTGCGCCCCTGGGATACGCAAGCACTGCGCGCCGGCAGCTGGAGGAGGCCCAGGACCCGAAGTCCTCGTGGGCCCAAAGCACAACTGCAGGTGCGGTAGGCAAGTACGCGCGCGATGCTTGCACCCGCAGGAAGCCGGAAAGCCGAATTTCTGGCCCAATGTGTTCTTTCCTAGTTAGCTAAAAGTGCACCTTAATTAAGAGTTTAGAAGTTATAATTGGATTAAAAAAATCTCAGTAAACAAGTATGAGTTATTTCTCAATAAACCTATAGTAAAGGAGTTGTTAATCTTCCTTGTGTCAATGTCAGCAAGGGCATAGAATTCACTGCCAGCGGGAATCTGTACAAACCGTCAAAGCACAAATGGATACAAGAAACCCCTTCGCAACATAGAACTTAAACTAGGTATTTTATAAGTAATAAACAATAGAAAGGAACACGTCTACAATCAAATTTTGGGATTTAAAATATTCTATCGAAACAGTTCAAGGTTTGAGTTTGCAGTTCATTGCCTCATTTGCAATTCTCAATTTGTAATCACTCAGAGTTTGTTTTACAGACACTATGGCCGCCAACCACATAGTCTCCCAACCCCGCACAGCCCGCTTCTACCTCCTTCCCAAGATCCACAAACAGGACTGCCCTGGTAGACCCATCGTTTCAGTCTGTTCTTGCCCCACGGAACTTATCTCTTCCTATCTCAACGCTATTTTTTCTCCCCTTGTCCAGTCTCTTCCCACCTACTTTCGCGACTCTTCCGACGCCCTCCGCCACTTTAACATTTTCCAGTTTCCTGGCCCCAACCGTATCCTTTTCACTATGGACATCTAATGCCTCTACACCTGTATCCCCCACCAGGACGGCCTGAGGGCGCTCCGCTTCTTCCTTGAACAGAGGCCCAACCAGTCCCCATCCACCACCACCCTCCTCCGCCTGGCTGAACTTGTTCTCACATTGAACAACTTCTCCTTTGACTCCACTCACTTCCTCCAAATTAAAGATGTTGCTATGGGAACCCGCATGGGCCCTAGCTATACCTGCCTTTTCGTGGGATATGTGGAACATTCTTTGTTCCAGTCCTACTCAGGTCCCCTCCCTCACCTCTTTTTCCGGTACATCGATGACTGTATCGGTGCTGTTTCCTGCTCTCGCCCTGAACTAGAAAATTTCATTCACTTTACTTCCAATTTCCACCCTTCCTTCACCTTCACATGGTCCATCTCCGACTCTTCCCTTCCCTTCCTCGACTTCTCTGTCTCCATTTCTGGCGATAGGCTATCGACAAACATCCACTACAAGTCCACTGACTCCCACAGCTACCTGGACTACACTTCCTCCCACCCCGTTTCCTGTAAGGACTCTATTCCATTCTCCCAGTTTCTCCGTCTCCGCCGCATCTGTTCTGACGATGCCGCCTTCCATACCAGTGCTTCCGATATGTCTTCCTTTTTCCTCAACCGAGGATTCCCCTCTACCGTGGTTGACACGGCCCTTTACCATGTCCGTTCCGTTTCCCGCACTTCTGCTCTCACCCCTTCCCCTCCCACCCGGAACCACGATAGGGTTCCCCTTGTCCTCACCTTTCACCCCACCAGCCTCCACATTCAACGGATCATCCTCCGCCATTTCTGCCACCTCCAACGTGATCCCACCACCAAACGCATCTTCCCCTCACCTCCCCTTTCAGCATTCCGAAGGGACCGCTCCCTCTGCGACACCCAGGCCCACTCCTCAATCACCCCCAATAGCCCTTCCCCTTCACCCGGCACCTTCCCGTGCAAGCGCAGGAGATGCAACACCTGCCCTTTTACCTCCTCCCTTCCCAGAGTCCAGGGCCCCAAATACCCCTTCCAGGTGAAACAGCGATTTACTTGTACTTCTTGCAATTTAGTATACTGTATACGCTGCTCACGATGCGATCTCCTCTACATTGGGGAGACCAAACGCAGATTGGGCGACCGCTTTGCGGAACACCTCCGTTCAGTCCGTAAGTGTGACCCCGAGCTTCCGATCGCCTGTCACTTTAATTCTCCGCTCCACTCCCACTCTGACCTCTCTGTCCTCGGCCTCTTACACTGTTCCAATGAAGCTCAATGTAAGCTCGAGGAACAGCACCTCATCTTTCAATTAGGCACTTTACAGCCTTCTGGACTCAACATTGAGTTCAACAATTTCAGACTATAACCCCTGCCCCCATTTTTCAGGCGGCTGTTGATGATTCTGCCATCCCGATTTACAACATTTAATCTCTCCTGCCTCCTACCCTAGCACAGACTATTCCTTCAGTTCCTTCCTCCCCTCCCCTCCCCCTTTCCCTGCCCCTGCACCTGCTTAAAACCTGTTACATCTCTAACCTTTTCCAGTTCTGATGAAGGGTCACAGACCTGAAACGTTAACTCTGTTTCTCTCTCCATGGATGCTGCCTGGCCTGCTGAGTATTTCCAGCATTTTCTGTTGTTACACTAAAATAGTTTAACTCTTCTACCACTGAAAGAATGCTTACAGCAACTGGAAAAACCTGAAGAGGAATTGGAGAAATTTATAGGTCCATGGGACATTTATTAATTCATGGTATTTTTGAAACATTTTTATTTTTGATGAAGCTAAAGCAGTAATGCAAGGATTTTTAATTAAAAGTCACTCAAAACAGATCAAAAATTCAGATACACAGAATGGCTATGAGATTGGAAAGTTATGATTTAAAGTGTTTTCTGACAATAATCAGTGAGCCACTTCAAAAATAAATCAAATTGCATTGTTTTCATAATTTCTTCAGTGGCTGGATATTCTCTTAAATCTTCAGATTGATATATTAAATTGTTTGAATTAATTTTTGGCACTGTGGCTCACTGTTTTGGAGTTCCAACTTAATATGCCATGGAATCACGATTACATGCATAGTGAGGGAACAGTCCCAGCTGGAGGATGGAAGTCACTCAGTAAAGGAGAAAAGAAAAATCAAAGTCAGAACTTACTTTGTGTACCTGCTTGTGGTCAATCATAATCGAGAATTAACAAAATTCTGGTAAGCTGGTGTCTAACCCTGTCCTTTTAGCCAAGGAAAGTGGACGACATTAGGGAGAAAGGGGAAAAAGTAATAAAATAATTGTTTATCTCCTGCCCCTTAAAAAGAAATCACTGAACCAGATTATTTCCTGCTCTGAAGAGCTTGAGTATCTATTTAGTACTGAAGTGAGGGGAAAGCAAACTGACAATTAAACAAGTGGAATACCTACCTCCAAACAATTTTATATACTCATCCCACTTTATAGGTTATTGCATATGGTTCATTAATGCTGAAACAGAAGTAGTGTATCTCAGAATGTCAACTCATTCTCTTTGTACTGTGACAAATTGTGCTATATATGTTCGGAGCAGTATTTTAATGTAGGCCCATAATTAGACTGTGTTATTCAGAATACATAGTAGCGTACCTTAACAATCAAAGAGGAGACAGACTGATCTATTAACGTAGTTACCTATTGTTGTCAGAACAAAGTACATTACTCAATGAAAAATTTCTACTTTATGTTAAAATTTACTTTAGAAAAAAAGTTGCCTCAGAATTTTCATGTTATTTCCTTGCATAAATAGCAAGATAAAGTTTGTACTTCTTGAGAGTGTTTGTTTGTAAGTTGTTTTAGCCCTGAATACTTCATTGGCAAGGGAATATTTTAAAATCATTTGCATTAGGTGGATAACAAGGATGATTTAGGGTTAGGGCTTTAAGTTATGAAGAAAAGCTTCAGGAAGCAAAATTGGTTTCAGTGGAGATAAAGATCTAGAGGAAACATAATAATAGGTATGAATAATGTAGTTAAAACAGGTTGATTCCGATCATAGAACTAGAGGACATAAGCACAAAATTAACGCCTCAAGCAAAATTATCATAGAATCACAGTATAGTATGCTGTGGCCATTCAGCCCATCGAGGCTGCCAAGGCTTCTTCGGCAGCACCTCCCAAACCCGCGACCTCTTCCACCTAGAAGGACAAGGGCAGCAGGCGCATGGAAACACCACCACCTCCAAGTTCCCCTCCAAGTCACACACCATCCTGACTTAGAAGTATATCGCCGTACTTCATCGTCACTGGGTCAAAATCCTGGAACTCCCTACCTAACAGCACTGTGGGAGTACCTTCACCACACGGACTGCAGCAGTTCCAGAAGGCAGCTCACCACCACCTTCTCAAGGGCAATTAGAGATGGCCAATAAATGCTGGCCTTGCCGGCGACACCCACATCCCATAAACGAATATAAAAAAAAGTCTACACCGGCTTTTTCGAAGAACAATCCAGTTAGTCCCACTCTCCCGTTCTTTCCCCATATCCCTGCAATTTTTTCTCCTTCAAGTATTTCTCCAATTCCCTTTTGAAGGCCACTATTGAATCTGCATCCACCACCCTATTAGGCAGTGCATTCCAAATCCTAACCAATCGTTGCTTAAAAAAGTTTTCCTCATGTCGCCTCTGATTCTGTTGCTAATCAATGTAAATCTGCGCCCTCTCATTATCGACCCTTCAGCCATTGGAAACAGTTTCTCTTTATTTACTCTATGTAAACCCTTCATGATTTTAAACACCTCTATCAAATTTCCTCTTAGCCTTCTCTGCTCCAAGGCGAACAACCCCAGTTTCTCCAGTCTATCCACGTAACTGTATTCCCTCATCCCTGGAACCATTCTAGTAAATCTCTTCTGTACCCTTTCCAAAGCCTTCACATCCTTCCTAAAGTGTGGTGCCCAGAATTGGACACAATACTCCAGCTGGGCCTGAACTAGTGTTTTATAAAGGTTTAGCATAACTTCCTGGCTTTTGTACTCTATGCCTCTATTTATAAAGCCCAGAATCCCATATGCTTTATTAACTGCTTTGTTAACCTGTCCTGCCACCTTCAAAGATTTGTGCACAAGCACCCCCAGGTCACTCTGTTCTTGCATCTCCTTTAAAATTGTACCATTTAGTGTGTAAGGTCTCTCCTCATTCTTCCTACCAAAATGTATCACCTCCCACTTCTCTGTGTTGAATTTCATCTGCCATGTGTCCACCCATTCCACCAGCCTGTCTATGTCTTCTTCAAGTTTATGACTATCTTCCTCACTGTTTACTACAATGACCAGAAAATGTATTTCCCATAGAATTGCACCGATCCCTAGCAAAAGCTCCAAAGAGTTGAACATCTGTTCCGAATTAGATTAAAGGGTGTCAGGATAAGGATAAAGACAGATGAGCAAATGATTTGCATATAACAATGATTTCTGTGCTGCTGGAATTATGACTCAGATTGTCCTTCCAGCAGTGGTGTTTTAGTGGGGGCGGGACTTCCGCTTGTCCCTCTTTCACTGCCAGAACCTCAACCCAGTTTCCTAGGTCGGGGTTCATCTCATACGCATGGTAGACTGCTGGCAAGGTTCCTGTCACCAATGGCCCTACCTCAAAATCACAGCAGTGCTGCAACAGGATCACTGATGCAACACAAGTGACGGCTGGGCAGTTAAAGGGGCAGAAGATTCAGAGATCAGTATCCTGATAGGCCTTGGAGAGATGGCAGGAAGGTAATTAAAGGCAGGATTTGAGAGATGGAAAGCTGCTTAATGCTATTTCCCTCCATGCGCCTCAGGGTCATTACCGTCCCTTCCCAGGCCTACCATCAACTTCCTCATAGCAACCCTGAGAAGCAACAGTAACTGGGTTGGACAGGAGGGAAGTCCACTGAGGACAAGGGCCACCTCCCATCACCATTTGCATGCGCAGGTGGAGAAGGAATGACTAGTGGCAGTCCCGGTGGGAGCAGGGGGGATGAAATTGGCAGTTAGGGTGGTGAGGTGTCTCCGCTATGTTCCCATCTAATTTCTGTCAGGATCGCGGAGGAAAATCCCAGTTAACATGTAATTTGTGGAATGCAACTGGTCAGAGTTGAATAGTGTAGATTCTACATTGCATTAATATCCTGGAGGGTTGCCTGATTATCTGGGGGCTGTTACGGTGAAATGTCATGCAACTTTATCTTATCAGAAGTTCACTTATGGTTGGTGAACTATTTTAGAGGATTGTGTGGGTTGGTGCAGCTTACAATACTTCAAATTGTATATTTGCTTAACAATATTTTCTTAGTCCATACTTTATGTTTTTGCAGTGCAATGCAATTGTAAAGGGGCTGGTCTCTGAAATAAAAGCAATCCCTTGGGATTTGTCATCCAAACTGATGCTAATCATTGCATTTATTCTATCCATATAGCATTTCAGTTTATTCAACAAAGATGTAGTATTTAAAATAATACTTAAAGATGTGACCTGGAGCATGAAATAAGCTGACTGGAAACCTCCACTTAAGTAGGGCTATGAAACTTTGTTTTCTATAGTAATATAATGTAAATTATATAATTGGCTACATTGTTGAGCAATTTCATTTTTATAGCAATGAAGCATCATGTAAGGTTAGGAATGACAGAAGTTCAAGTTGTGGGATCTATTGCTATTTGAGGGTGGGGGGAGACTGGGAGGTCAGTCCGCAGAATATACTTCTATGAAGTCAGAAAAAGCAATCGAACAATTGTAAGGCATTGTTGTAATAACTGATTGCTACACTAGGTAAATGAAGACACGGTCACTGAATATAGGCCAGTCCACATCAGTTTTCTGACCTGTGGATCTTGAAAAGGTGATGGGAGACTTGTTTTTAAAACACTCAAAAATAAAACATTAATTTGGAAAAGAAAATGAAAATATAGAAAGAAATTGAGAGGGTTAAGAAAAATAAAGAAGCAAAAACAAAAAGCAAAGAACAAACTTATCAAAGGAGGGATAAATGGCCCATTGTGAAGCTGGTTCAAAGAAATCTGCCGTCTTCTCATGACTGTTGGTCTTGGCTTAAATGTCACTTTCTGGACAAATTTCAATGCACAATGAACCCGGTAACACTGAGCTACAGGTCCTAAGCAATAAATAGTGAGATTTTAAGATAATTAAGCTTCTGTGCTTCATTTACGAAAATGAGCAAAACCCTGTTCTTTTCCTCATCTGTTGCAAATGGAGCTGTTTTCGTCTGTCCACCACTCTGGAATGAAAATCAGGTATGTTCTTCAACAGGTGGGTGATCTGTTTCACCAGATTAACGCACAGGCAGTGAAGACAAATATTTACCCCAGAGTGTTTTAATCAAATGACCTATTTCATGCTCAGAGATTGTTTTTACATCTTAGATAAATATTACACTGATGAATGCCATTAAATAAAATATGGTTTTGTTAAGTTATTAGAGGCAAATATTACCGTAAATCACCTTCACAATGATGGATATCACACATTTTACCCACTAATAACATTATTCATTTTATTTAATTTCTTAAAGTGAACAGCTTTTAAAATTTGTCTCAAAGCCCTTAAATGGAGATTCACATACTAGACTTTGTTTACGTGTCTTTTCTTTTCATTTCAGAGTGTGCTTTACATTTTTCTAATGTATTTACATACTTCTGTCGCGTGAATGTTGCATGAAAAACGAAAGAAAAATCAATGCTGTATGCTGAGCATTTCAATTTTAGTTACAAATGTGTCTTTCGGCCATCTAAAGGTTGCCATTATCACAGAAACCAATTCAGCAAGTTGAGACAGATCATAGTAGTGTCAGAACAGTTTACAGATCAGTAAAACTGCCCCATTTATCAGTCAGTGGTTCTTAATTGTCTCCATTTTCTAACCAAAAAGTAAAAAGGCTGTAGAGCACAACAATTTCCAGTTTCCGTGTTGTTCTTTTCGCTCTTCCCTGTAGAATTTCTGTACTGAATTGTGGAACTGGATCAATGAGACATTTCCATTGTCGTGAGGCCAGTATGATGTAATCTCAGTATCAATTGTTTGAAGAATGATGTGTAATTCAGAACAAAAATGGAGGACGAAACATTACACACATCATTTATATCTGGGAAATTAAATGTTTAATTTTTTTTTAAAACCTTTCATCAGTATTATTTCTTATTTACAAGGAGCCAAAGAATATGTGACCCCTTTTTTAACTGAAGGAGAGGAAAAGAACTGTTTTTGCCTGTGTTTGTCTTGACTGGTTATCTTTGACCTGGCATACAGCTAACTCGGATTTTGGTTTTGCAGAGTGCAAGTATGATGTCAGGAATGGCAGGGAGCTTATTAAGTCACTGCAAATAAACTATAGCTCAGTCACGTCACATTAAAAAGGAGAGGTTACATCAGAGATCACAGTGTTTCTCATGATTCCGTACTGGAACTCATGATGCTGGATTGTGAATCACTAGAATCTTAGTGAATTAGTTAAGCTATTCAGTGCAGTAGCTCAGACCTCATCCAGTTATCATCATCGTGGTAATTTTCCTCGCCCTCTTTTGCTGCCAAATCCAGCATTTCTCCTGTTTACATTTATTCTGGACCTCCTGAATCCCTGTGTGGATTTTGTTCAATGTTAGCTGGAGTATTGTCTAACAGAGCCCAATGTATTTCAAGTTATTTTGAATTATCACATCAGTAACTGCATCAAAAACAAACTGGATGTTACTGGTGTCTGTGGCACAGGTAAAGTGGGAGTAGATCTCCTTTGTTTCCTTGTTGCGGTTCAGGTCCTCAAACTGCCGCTGAATGTAGACAGCAGCCTCTTCATACGTATTCTGACCCTTGTACTCTGGGAAACATACCGTCAATGGAATTCGTTTGATCTTTTCTGCAAGGAGATCTTTCTTGTTCAGAAACAGGATAAGTGAGGTGTTGATGAACCAGTTGTTGTTGCAGATAGAATCAAAGAGACGCAAACTTTCAGCCATTCGACTCTGAAACAGAAATGTAATAGAATTGTTAAAAGCTGAAGATATATTTAGTAGCAAAAAGTACATAGTGAAATTCAAGTTAGTCATTTTCCTAAGAGAATGGGGGTGAAATTGGTCTTCGGCGACAGCAAACGATTTTCTTTTCAATATTTACCAGCTGTCTTGTTTAGATAATGCATATTTACAGTTTCTCTCAATGCATGATTCCATATCTACAGTCACAGTTTGATAATAGAGTCCATGCTGCTTAGACTTAGTGAGCACTTCATCTGTCAACCAGCTGTTGACCATACCTCTTCAAGACAAGAGGCCAGGGGGTGGCTTGAAACACTGAAAAGGACAAGAGCAGCAATGTTGTGGAAAAACCATCACCTCCGAGTTCCCCATCAGTTCACACACCATCTTGACTTGGTCATATCTTCATCGTTGCTAGGTAAATATCCTGGAAATCCCTACCTAACATCATTGTGGGAGCGCCATCACCATGAGGTCAGACTGGATGGAGACTTGTGTAAAGACTTGAAGCATCCTGAATCTGTAGTGGAAATGCAGTTTAGAGAAGCTAGTGGTTAAGGGAATATATCTCAATCAGCTGGGTGCATTGACTTGACATTTGAAGCTGTCAACTCATCAGCTGATTCAATGACCACTGACCTCCCGCCTCAGCTTCACGGACTGCAGCACTTCAAGGAGAATGGCAAATTTCGATCCTCCTGCCCCGATTGAACTGCTGCTGTGCTCCTAATAGGCCCAGGGATTTTGGGTGCTATGTTTCTTAAAGATATATGGATGAAAAGGTTCTTTGGACAAAACAATGAAGCCTTTACTTCTGGTCAACTTCATAAAAAATTTACTTTGTGCATACAGTTTGGGCTGGATTTTGTGGGGGTCAGCGGGCATGATCGGTGGCGGGTTGGGTGGGAAAGTGTTTTTTTTACCCCCAGCGGTTCGCGACCCCGCTGTGAACCCGCCACCACGTGCCTTTACCAAATGTCGGGTCTGTCAGCGCTGAGCAGACCCGACACGCAGTGGCGGGGGAGGCAATTAAAATCATTAGTGGCTTGTTTCCAGCCACTTATCAATGGTTTTTTCCCAGCTTTTTGGATTTGACAGGTCACCCACCAGTTTCCCGCTGTGCCTAGACCTCATCTGTGAAGCTGAGGCAGGAGGTCAGTGGCCATTGAATCAGCTGATGAGTTGACAGCTTCAAATGTCAAGTCAAAGCTCCCAGCTGATTGAGATATATTCCCTTAACCACTAGCTTCTCTAAACTGCATTTCCACTAAAGATTCAGGATGCTGCAAGTCTTTACACAGGTCTCCATCCAGTCTGACCTCATTACCTCTCCCACCATTGACAGATCGCTTCTGTCATCTCTACTTCACCTGCCATCTATTCCATCAACATGGGTGCCCTTGAAACTCTCTCACCTTGGTCCTCAGAATCCCACCACGATCAGCCCCAACACCAGCATCACCAGGCACACCAGCAGCACTAGGCACACCAGCAGCACCAACAACAACACCAACCTTCTCCGCAACCAACTGATGCTGCACAGGACGCAGGGCATCAGCACCCGGCCACATTGCTGTCCGGGAGGTCAGGGATGTCCTCACCATGGCCAGATTTACTTCACTTGACACTGTACACCCTGGCTGCCACATGATGCGCCAGGTTAGCACCACCCCACACCAACACCATAAAGCATCCCTACAATGTCCACGCCATTCCTTTCACACTCATCACCATTGCGGGGGGTACCGTTATGTCTCACCATTCACTGCAACTCACGAAGCCACTTCCAAAGGTACACACAAATCTGTCTAAGAATGCAAAGTGTTGAAAATAAAGGTTTCAATGTTTGACACCACATTAACAGAAACTTTACATGAGCATTGCATAAAACACCCAAGTGCCTACCCTTGTGTGTTGTTAGTTGGTATGATTGCACTAGGATGAGGGTGAGTGTGAGTGGTGGCTAGTGAGGTGGGGAAGTGATAATATAGATAGAGAGGGATGGGTGGAGGCGCAAGGTAATTTGGTGTGAGTAAGGATGTGCAGGAGTAGGGTAGGGAAGGCAGAGTGATGGGGCTGTGATGAGAGGCACAGCAGGATGAGGTTGAGTGTGGCTTTGTACTAACGTTTCGTGATCTACTGAGATAATTGAAATGTTTGCGGCACTGCACCCAGGTCCTCCTGACCACATCCCTACTTGTGCCCTCCTCTGCAATGTCCAACCAGACTGTGTTGATCTACTAGGGAGGTCTCTTCTGCCCATGGGAAGGGAAGAGGACCTCCCTGTGTGCTGTGACTCCCTCCATAAGCATAAAGAGGGAGTCATGGGAGAGCCTGGGTGCAGCCATGGGAGAGCCTGGGTGCAGCCCTGCAGCCTTTGTGCAGTGCTTGTCAGTGTTTGCAGCCCCTTAATGCTGTAGAACACTGACTGCACAAATGTCCCTTTAAGGAAACCGGCTGATGACGCATCATCAAATGATGTCACCAGACCCGCTTCCTCTAATTGGCTGTGAAACGCGCTAGGCGGGCTTAACAAGCCCAATCAAGGGAAATTCATTTCAAAGGCCGGGATTTCCACAGTAGTGGGGTTGGGCCCGCCACTGACATCCCCTGCCACGGACCCGGCAAGGTTCATAAAATCGCGGCCTTTGTTTCTGAACTAAGCAGTTTAGTATTTACATAATATGAGATGTATGCCCCACTCACTTGGGCACAGCCACAAGTTAAAATATGGTAGGTTATACAAATTACAGCACATCTGGATGAAGAAATGGCTCTCATTGGCTTGATCATGATTGGCTTGATTTTAAAGGGCATAATGTTATTTATATTCAAAAGCTGTTTGTCTCACACAGGCAAATTGGTTTATTCAAAATAGTGATTGCTTAATACAGATGCATATATTCTCTGTTTTAGGACAGATTCCAATGCTCTCATATCCTATGAGGTTTGCTTGTCTGAGTATTTATCAACCAAGGAATCTGTTTTGGTGAAACAAAATGTAATTTGTTGAACCTTAAGTAGATGGTAGTAATTGGGAAGTTGAAACTTGTGGGTTCAACACTGAGTTGGTCATGGGACAAGAGTGCTTGGGTATAAATCACTCATTACTATTTTAGTGCAGCAGATGAACAATAACTTCAATGCTGAAAGAATGGCCACCAGCACTGAGCTAACCTATGTAGTTGATCTAAGAATCCTGAAGAATTGTTTGATCTATACTTTACTCTGCTCTCTCATTGCTAAATTATTCAATGGATATAAATTCTTTAAAATAGGAAATGTGAAAAATAATGGTGCTCAGATGGAATCTGATGATGGGCTGAAGTCCTGGGCTGGCTCTTGAGAGAAGCTTGTAGTTTGAGGATGGGCCATTGGATCTGGGGTGAAGTGGAGATGTCAGGGTAAGACTGGCAACACTTTGACCTGCATAGCTTGATAAAGACTGGGAGATTGCAAGCTAAATTACTATGAAATGGTAGTTCTCTGGTATAGCTCTGTTTGGAATTAGTGTCAAGCCAGCCAAGTAAGGCCACATGATATAGAAAAACCTTAGAGAGCAACCTTTAGAAATGATTAACTTTCCAGCGTTTTGTGCATAGACAGTTGTGATTCTGTGCTTACCATAGCAACATGTTCCATTGCTTTCCCTCTTAGAAATCTTATTATGGATAAATATTGTTCCAGATTATTTATTAACAGATAAAAGGATACTGTCTATAGACTAATGAGTTTGTGAAAAACGTTAATTGTAAATAATCTCTCTTGCAGCGATCTGATATTCAATTTGTTAACCTATCCAGCAGTATTTAAAAAGAAAAAATCAGACTTATATTCTTATTAATATGCTTCAGCCAATTTGCCTTGAATGTAATGTATACAATTCTTTCATAAGTAATAAAGTTGCCCCTCCGCCAATGGCTCCATTTTTTATGGCAGTGAGTAACTGAGGTAATGCAAACTGGGAAGATCCAAGGTTTGATCCCTTGTGTGTGCTGAGTTAGGTGGGTAGAGTTACGGTAGCAGTATTGGTGCTGCAACTGACATCAGAGCCCATGGGAAAACTAGTCACCTTCATGAGCACAACGATCAACCCCCAAAACAAACAGAATTTTAAAAGTAAATGGACCATAACAGGAGGGTATCACCCTAATCAATAAAGAAAATTTATCGAAACTAATATGTTATGTATCTGTTCCTATAGTACTTGTCTGTCATAAAAGCTGTTTAATAAAAATCAAGTGGAAAATTACTATTATGGTCAAGGTTCCTGCTGCTGCGCCTGATCGCTATCCAGTGATCCCTGTTAGCAATGCAAGTATGGCAGTTGGACAAGAACAGGCCACATATAGTGGAATAGTGTCTGACGCTGTCTAGGCTGACATACAAAGAATGGCCACTTCAAGATACAAGTGGGCACTTGAGACCTGTGGAACCATGCCTTCGCAAATAGTCAATGCCTTCAGCAGAGGAGGAAGAGAGGGGAGAAAATTGGTGATAAAAAGAGGAAAATATCAGTAATTTTTTGCTTAAGTCCCCCTGTCATCTTGTCATGGAAGAAGAATAAAGACTTAAAAACAGGTAAAATTTAACTAGCCTGCAAAGTACGAATAAAATTCCAAACTTTAAGTTTAGCAGGTATTTTCTGAGAAAAGCTAGATATAGAAGATTTAGTTTAGTTTGTTGAATTGACACCCAATTTGTATTTTGTTGATTTACTTAAAAACTAACACGACGGTTTCATTTTGGGATGTCAGACTATGCTGCCATGGTGTTGTGAAGGAATAAGACATATTCAGAAAAATACACCATTCTATGAAAGAATTCTGGCCTTATTAAAACATGACAAACTGGGCTTGAAAATCTAAAAACCTAACAATGGAGAAGCTGTATTGTTAACAGCATTCAGGCTATTGAGATAAGATAAGTTGTTGACACTGAATCAATAACCTTATTGAAACAGGAGGTTGGAGGCTCCTGAAGTCTGAAGCTTTGGAAAGAACACAATGGTAAACCCTGTTAAGGTGTTCTAAATTACACTTCGGAAAGAAACACATAAAATTAAGAAACATATGCCTTCGTAAAAATGACATCAAATAGATGCACCTGCTGTTACACTTTTTTATGGTGGGCTTGGGACGCCTGAGGTAGAGACATAATTCTGTATTGCTACCAGCTGAGGTGACTGTAAGAATAGCAGGGGTCAGCAGAAAAATGACTAGAGATAATTAGCTTACATCAGCAGAAAACTTCAAAGGAAATACCACTGAAAAAGGATATAAATATTGAACTTTCAAATGGGATGATAGACTCGCTGTAAAGGGGCAAAGCGATTCTCAGGCTTCAGAGGCGGCTCTGTAAGTCTACAACACTTTGTATCTCGGGGATCAAGGTACTGTACTGTATTTGATTTTGGTGGATATCCTGGAATAAAGACTAAGGGGGAAAAATTCAGTTGGTTGCGCCTCAGTTAGCGCCTTAAGAGGGCGCTAATGGGGCGCAAAGCATCTAGCACCCGGGTGCGGCGATGTTTGCGCCGCTCGCGAAATTAACTAGACATTTTGCGGCAGCGCTAAACACTACCGCCACGATCTCCTGCGCCGGCAGATCGTGACGTCAGTCGAGTGCGCAACGCCCCGGTATCGCCCCGGAGTGGATATTGAGTGGCGCCCCCTGCCTTACCGCCTGCCGCTGGCAACGACAGGTTGAGGGGAGTGTTTTGCAGTCAGGAAGGGACTGGGGGAGCGCTATTTAAAGGCGACCGCTTCCTGCCTTTTATTGTTGGTGACATTTTTGAACCACGCATTCTGAGAGAGAGAGAGAGAGACTTCTGGAGAGATTCAACGCGGTGAGAAGGAGTTTTGGGTACTGAGCAGGTTCATTTTGATTTGCCCTTCCTTGTATCGATTTAGAAGAGACTGTGGGGGCAGCACTCTGAGCTCTTTCCCTGGTACTCTCCATTTCTTTCCAGCAGGTTTGATGTAGAGGTCTCTCCAGGCCGAGATTCAAGGCTGCAATGAGCTGGATGTGAATGGAAAGCAAGATCAACCCTCCCCTTTAAGAACTGGCCTGAGCCATTGTGTGTGTTTTCCATTGCTGACTGACATCACATGAGCTTCGCCAGCGCTCTGAGGTAGCGCTTCGCTCCTCGGCCTTTGCGCCTTAAGACAGGTGTGAAGCACCTGATTTAGTGCTCCAATCACCTCCAGGGGCGATAAAAGTCAAGTTTGCAGTCAGTGGCGATAATTAGCGCCAGGCGCTAATCTTTGCGCCCGGCCGATAATTGCGCCCCAAATGGGGCGATACTGAATTTCTCCCCCTAAGAACTGTAAAAATGTAGAGAAGTTAAGATTGGAGAATAAGGATCTCTGATAATAGAATTGTAAGCTTTCTGTTTTTGGAACTGTTAATGTTGCGATTGAATCACCAACTGTAAACTGCATGTCAGTTCTTGAATAAATCTATATATTTTTAGAATTGTCTCACATAATACTTCTGTATCAAACTTGCAAACTCAATCTCTGTACGCTCTTTGGTGAGGAGTTGCAAAATTCTGGGGGAGTTATCTGGACCCTCATAATATCCGGAACGTTACAGTCTAGCTAAACTTATTAAAAGTGCTATCTGGAGGACGGTAACACCTTCAGGTTGTTCCTTTCCTTTAGGGAGAGATGGTCCAGACCTTTAGACCCAGTTAAGCGTTTTTAGGATTAGGCTACCTCAAACTTTAGTTGAAAGTGAATGTCTGGGGAATACGCCTGATCTGGGGTAGCCCTAAAGGGGATAGGACTAGTAATAATCCCTTCAGTGTAATATATGATAAAACTGCTACTGTTGAGTTCAACTTGGTTCTCAAGGGGTTAACTTCGCAGGGATGAGAGATACAGATTGGAATTTCAGATGGGGTGTCTGAACCAACATGTTTCAGACAATGACAGTTAGTTTGGACATTGCAGTGATCATTCACACCACTTTGAGTGAGAGGGCTTGATTCATTTGAGATCCTCAGGTGGTAGTTGTCAGGGTCATATGGTGAGATTACACTTGCTGGGGTCAAAATTAACAAAAAGGAGAAAAACAAAACCCATGTTCCGGGTCAGTCAAGTTAACAAAGTCTGTGAGAAGGCAGGTCCTGGCCTGAGTTGGGAATTAAGATATAGCAGGTTGGTTTCTTGATATAAAAGCTGATCCGAAGAGAAATAAAACAAAAAGTGAATATTCTGTCCACTATTTGGGACAGGTTAGTCTGCTTTTGTTGTTTTTT
The DNA here is from genome assembly GCA_030390025.1 of Squalus acanthias. Classification (NCBI taxonomy): domain Eukaryota; kingdom Metazoa; phylum Chordata; class Chondrichthyes; order Squaliformes; family Squalidae; genus Squalus; species Squalus acanthias. Next base: position 50,894,040 of record CM059437.1, on the reverse strand, counting down.
GCTGTTACGGGAAGCGTTGTAGAAGTTTTAAAAAGTCTGGGATTGCTGCTTTTGTTCAGTCGCATGTATTCCACAAAATAAACCAGCTTCAGGGGAAAAAGAATGACAGGATTATGGGGAAACAGCTCTACCAAAGAGCCGGCACAGGCACCAATGGGCCCAATTGGCTCCTTCTGTGCTGTATCATTCTATCATTCTGTGACTCCAGATTTCTCATCAATTTGGCCATTATCAGATTGTTCATCAGTTCCGCCTATTGATAGATTGGAAAAGCACATGTGGGGGCACGTGCAAGTTTACAGTATCCAGTTTGTATGCTAAGCGGCACGCATAAGATTAGTGACTTCTGACCTGCAGTTGACATGAATAGATGGAACAGATTTCTGAATTGACACCTGCTGATTGGAGCAGCTTGTTGCGTGGCTGCCTTTTGGAGTTTTTTCATATAACTCAGATGTCAGATTGCTATAATTAAATATTTTATGCCTGTACGATGAAGAATTTGGATGGCAGCATGATTTAATAGCAAAAAACATTTTTATTAGCGATTGTGCTGCTGAACATCACAAACTATTTATTTTGAAGTGTGGAGAATTTATGAAACAGGAAAAGGCGATTAAACCCAACAAGCTAGTCCCATTTTGACTGTCATAATCCCCACCTACCACTTTTTCACCATATCCCTTAATCCCTTTCCAACTCTTATTATCTTTTGTTTAAATATAGGAAGTTCTGTCTGACTTACATTCGTAACTTCCTAACTTTTAACCCAAGTTCAAAGTTTTTAAAATTCTTTCACGAGATGTGGGCGTTGCTGGCAAGGCCAGCATTTATTTATTGGCCATCCCTAATTGCCCTTGAGAAGGTGGTGGTGAGCCACCTTCTTGAACCGCTGCAGTCCGTGTGCTGAAGGTACTCCCACAGTGCTGTTAGGGAGGGAGTTCCAGGATTTTGACCCAGCGACGATGAAAGAATGGCGATATATTTCCAAATCAGGATGGTGTGTGATTTGGAGGAGAACTTGGGTGGTGTTCCCATGCGCCTATTGCCCTTGTTCTTATAGGTGGTAGAGGTCACGGGTTTGTGAGGTGCTGTAGAAGGAGCCTTGGCGAGTTACTGCAGTGCATCTTGTAGATGGTACACACTGCAGACACGGTGCGCCGGTGCTGAAGGGAATGAATGTTTAAGGTGGTGGATGGGGTGCCAATCAAGCAGGCTGCTTTGTCCTGGATGGTGTTGAGCTTCTTGAGTGTTGTTGGAGCTGCACTCATCCAGACAGGTGGAGAGTACTCCATCACACTCCTGACTTGTACATTGTAGATGGTGGAAAGGCTTTGGAGAGTCAGGAGGTGAGTCACTCGCCACAGAATACCCAGCCTCTGACCTGCTCTTGTTGCCACAGTATTTATGTGGCTGGTCCAGTTAAGTTTCTGGTCAATGGTGACCCCCAGGATGTTGATGGTGGGGGATTCGACAATGGTAATGCCATTGAATGTCAAGAGAGTGTGGTTAGACTTTTGCTTGTTGGAGATAGTCATTGCTTGGCACTTGTGTGGCACAAATGTTACTTGCCACTTATCAGCTCAATCCTGAATGTTGTCCAGGTCTTGCTGCATGCAGGCATGGATTGCTTCATTATCTGAGGAGTTGCGAATGGAACTGAACACTGTGCAATCATCAGCAAACATCCCCACTTCAGACCTTATGATGGAGGGAAGGTTATTGATGAAGCAGCTGAAGATGGTTGGGCCGAGGACACTGCCCTGAGGAACTCCTGCATCGATGTCCTGGGGCTGAGATGATTGGCCTCCAACAACCACAACCATCTTCCTTTGTGCTGGGTATGACTCCAGCCAATGGAGAGTTTTCCCCCTGATTCCCATTGACTTCAATTTTACTAGGGTTCCTTGATGCCACACTCGGTCAAATGGTGCCTTGATGTCAAGGGCAGTCACTCTCACCTCACCTCTGGAATTCAGCTCTTTTGTCCATGTTTGGGCTGTAATGAGGTCTGGAGCTGAGTGGCCCTGGCGGAACCCAAACTGAGCATTGGGGAGCAGGTTATTGGTGAATAAGTGCTGCTTGATAGCACTGTCGACGACACCTTCCATCACTTTGCTGGTGATTCAGAGTAGACTGATGGGATGGTAATTGGCTGGATTGGATTTGTCCAGCTTTTTGTGGACAGGACATACCTAGGCAATTTTCCACTTTGTTGGGTAGATGCCAGTGTTGTAGCTGTACTGGAACAGCTTGACCAGAGGCGTGGCTAGTTCTGGAGCACAAGGCTTCAGTACTACTGCCGGGATGTTGTCGGGGCCCATAGCCTTTTCTGTATCCAGTGCGCTCAGCCGTTTCTTGATATCACATGGAGTGAATCGAATTGGCTGAAGACTGGCTTCTGTGAAGGTGTGGACCTCAGGAGGAGGCCGAGATGGATCATCCACTCGGCACTTCTGGCTAAAGATGGTTGCAAATGTTTCAGCCTTGTCTTTTGCACTCACATGCTGGGCTCTGCCGTCATTGAGGATGGGAATGTTCATGGAGCCTCCTCCTCCCGTCAGTTGTTTAATTGTCCACCACCATTCACAACTGGATGTGGTAGGACTGCAGAGCTTTGATCTGATCCGTTGGTTGTGGGATCGCTTAGCTCTGTCTATAGCATGCTGCTTCTGCTGTTTAGCATGCATGTAGTACTGTGTTGTAGCTTCACCAGGTTGGCACCTCATTTTTAGGTACGCCAGGTGCTGCTCCTGGAATGCTCTTCTACACTCCTCATTGAACAAGGGTTGGTCCCCTGGCTTGATGGCAACGTTGGGTGAAGAATATGCCGGGCCATGAGGTTACAGATTGTGGTGGAATACAATTCTGCTGCTGCTGATGGCCCACAGCGCCTCATCGATGCCCAGTTTTGAGTTGCTAGATCTGTTCTGAATCTATCCCATTTAGCACGTTGGTGATGCCACACAGCATGATGGAGGGTGTCCTCAGTATGAAGACGGGACTTCGGCTCCACAAGGACTGTGCGGTGGTCACTGTTACCAGTACCGTCATGTACAGATGCATCTGCGACAGGTAGATTGGTGAGGATGAGGTCAAATTATCCCTCGTGTTGATTCTCTCACCACCTGCCGTAGGCTCAATTTGGCAGCTATGTACTTCAGGACTTGGACAGGTCGGTCAGTAATAGTGCTACCGAGCCACTCTTGGTGATGGACATTGAAGTCCCCCACCCAGAGTACGTTTTGTGCCCTCAGTGCTTCTTTCATGTGGTGTTCAACATGAAGGAGTACTGATTTATCAGCTGAGGAAGGGTGGTAGATGGTAAACAGCAGGAGGTTTCCTTGCCCATGTTTGACTTGATGCCATGAGACTTCATGGGGTCTGGAGTCAATGTTAAGGACTCCCACAGTCATTCTCTCCCAACTGTATACCACTGTACTGCCACCTCTGATGGGTCTATCCTGCCGGTGGAACAGGACATACCCAAGGACGATGATGGAGGAATCTGAAAGGTATGATTCACAGGCTTGACTAGGCTGTGGGACAGCTCTCCATAATTGTGCCAATTCGGATACGACAGTCGACCCTGCAAAGTCCTCCTCACTAACATCTGGGGACTTGTGCCACAATTTGCACTCAGCAAGGTCCCACAAACAACAATGTGCTAATGACCAAATAATCTTTTGTGATGTTGATCGAGGGATAAATATTGGCCAGGACACCGGGGATAACTCCGCTGCTCCTCTTTGAAATAGTGCCATGGGAATCTTTTACGTCACTTGAGAGAGCAGACAGGGCCTCGGTTTAATGCCTCATCCAAAATACGGCATCTCCGACCGTGCAGAGCCCCTCAGTACTGCACTGGAGTGTTAGCCTAGATTTTTGTGCTCAGGTCTCTGGCGTGGGACTTGAACCCACAGCTTTCTGACTCAGAGGCAAGAGTGCTACCCACTGTGCCACAGCTGACACTGTACTTAAACTGTCATGACTAAATGATTTAATGTACACACAAATTTAGCAAGACTAAAGTTGTTAACATGAATTCTAGCTTTAACTTAACTTTCATGTACTACTATGAATTTTAGCAAATATTTTTCCTTTTTCACAAATGCCTTATCTCATTGTGCATTGTGCAGTCACACCCCTTAGGTTATGATGCGGAGATGCCGGTGTTGGACTGGGGTGGACAAAAGTGAGAAATCAGGTTATAGTCCAACAGCTTTATTTGAAATCACAAGCTTTCGGAGCGCTGCTCCTTCGTCAGGTCACCTGACGAAGGAGCAGCTCTCCGAAAGCTTGTGATTTCAAATAAAGCTGTTGGACTATAACCTGGTGTTGTGCGACTTCTCACTTTTGTCCACCCCTTAGGTTAGGTTGTGGTACAGGCCTGGTTAGTGGTCAGGGACAGGAAGATGTGACTGCGAGTCAGGCAGGTAAGGGGACACCAGGTGCAGTGCTGGAGGAGCCTTGGCTTTTGCCCTATCCAACAGATACGAGGTTCTTGCTGCCTGTGTGGTTGAGGGCAAAGTCTGCAGGGTGGATGACCAAACTGACCACGGCACCATGGTACAGGAGACCATTCAAGTCGGGAGAGTGAAAAGAAATGTTGTAGTGGTAGGGGACAGTATAGTCAGGGGGATAGATACTGTTCTCTGCAGTAGAAATTGGAGCCCTAATTTTAATTCGTGGGAAGGAATCGGGAGGGCGGGGACCAAGTCAGGCGGCAAATTATCTTGACGTCGGCAGCGTGAGGCCGGGGTGATTTTAACTCCTGGGCCTCATGTGCATGCGTTTCCTGCCGAAACCGGTTGGAAGTGGCAGCTGACCAGCAGGCGGGAACGCAATGTTGGGTGGCAGGATGTCGCCGTTGGAGTTCCAAAGGCTGTGTTGCCAGGGTTAAGGATATCTCCTTGCGGCTGAAGAAGAACCTGGAGTGGGAAGGGGAGGAGCCAGTTGTTGTGGCCCATGTAGGATCCAACGACATAGGTAGAACTAGGAATGAGGTTCTGCTGAGAGAGTTTGAGAAGATAGGGTCCAATTTAAAACGCATGATTCCTTCCCACGAGTTAAAATTAGGGCTCCAATTTCTACTGCCTCTCTGGAATTGCACTCTCACAGCCGCGAGAGAGTTTTGTGCACACATGTTTACATGGATGTGTGGAACTCTACTTTAAGCTAATTATGAATGTTAAGGGTGCGGACGAGAGCATCGAGCATCTACATTCTCAAAATGTTAAAGGTAACTGCATAACTTTATAGAAAGTGCCCAAGAGGTCCAACAGGGAACCAATAAGCCTAGTTTGGCATTGCAGTGTAGTTATACTTCATGCAGTGGCAATCCCAAGCAATGTGAGACAACCTTCATAAGTATATCTCATACTGTTATACCCCAGAAATTGGTTTACAGTGATGCAAAACTGGCAGTATATATTCAGTTAAATAGAAATGATAATGAAGCTGTTGGTGGTGTGACAAGACTGAATTGTAACCAAACTGCACAGAATAGTGAGATACAATACATTTTATATAATATCCAATTTTAAAGCATACGGGACAACGAACAAAGATTTGGCTGTGGGTATTGTGATAGGATTCACAACACAGAGGATAGTTCAGCAGTTAAGGTTCATAACATGCATGAATAGTGAAGGGGAAAACCAGGAAACTTGACACAACAGCACTTTGTGAGGCATTAATTTTTTTTAGATATGGGGCTATTATGAAACCACCAACTGATGGTTGGAAAGGATTTAATGTAGCCAATAGATGATTTCGGCTCAAGTCTGATCACTAATTAAAATTTTTAAAATAATGTTGGTGAAATCAAAAACTGATTGAAATTGCCTATCTGTTTTTTTTATTTCTAGCCATAAAAGCATAGCATTGTAGCCCTTTTATAGCTAAAATCTGCAATGCAGGAATCAGTTACTCATTTCAGTAGCACGTTATAAGATGAGATGTTCATGCCAGGTTACATGCCAGGCTCCTTTCTATGTACTACTTATGACCAATACCTCAACCTACATGCGAATGATGAATCACCACTAGACTTTGACTTGTGGGACTGTGAATGAGCTCAGCAGGGAGCTTTGTTTAACTACTGATTGATTACATTTTCATTTGAGATTACCATTCTCTTGCTTGTGTGATTGGGAAATTTCATTATGTACGCTGAAACATTAACCCAACTTTCCTCCTTGGATTTTCATGTTAGATGATAGTGTACATTGGGGGAAAAATTCAGTATCGCCCCGTTTGGGGCGCAATTATTGGCCGGGCGCAAAGATTAGCGCCTGGCGCTAATTATTGCCTCCGACTGCAAACTTGACTTTTATCGCCCCTGGAGGTGATTGGAGCGCTAAATCAGGTGCTACACATCTGTCTTAAGGCGCAAAGGCCGAGGAGTGAGGCGCTAACTCAGAGCGCTGGCGAAGCTCATGAGATGTCAGTCAGCAATGGAACACAGACACAATGGCCCCGGCCAGTTCTTAAAGGGGTGGGTTGATCTTGCTTTCCATCCACATCCTGCTCATTGCAGCCTTGAATCTCGGCCTGGAGAGACCTTTACATCAAATCTGCTGGAAATAACAATGGAGAGGTCCCCGGGGAAAGAGCTCAGAGTGCAGCCCCCACAGTCTCTTCTAAATCGATACAAGGAAGGGCAAATCAAAATGAACCTGCAAAGTGCTGCTCAGTACCCAAAACTCCTTCACACAGCGTTGAATCTCTCCAGAAGTCTCTCTCTCTCTCTCTCTCTCTCTCTCAGAATGTGTGGTTCAAAAATGTCGCCAACAAAAAAAGGCAGGAAGCGGTCGCCTTTAAACAGCGCTCCCCCAGTCCCTTCCTGACTGCAAAACGCTCCCCTCAACCTGTCGTTGCTAGCGGCAGGCGGTAAGGCAGGGGGCGCCACTCAATATGCGCTCTGGGGCGCTACTGGGGCGTTGCGCACTCGACTGACGTCACGATCTGCCGGCGCAGGAGATCGTGGCGGTAGTGTTTAGCGCCGCCGCAAAATGTCTAATTAATTTCGCGAGCGGCGCAAACATCGCTGCGCCCGGGTGCTAGTTGCTTTGCGCCCCATTAGCGCCCTCTTAAGGCGCTAACGGGAGGCGCAACCAATAGACATCGACATAGCCTCCAGCTGTGTACCCAGAATTCTTGGCATGTAATATTGTTGTCCAAAAGGCAAAGCACAAATTTTTTGCAATGCTAATCAACAAAGTCCATGAACAGCATAATGCCCTTGTCCAGGATCTGGGTTAGTTAGCATTCCTGCGAATCCAGCTACTCTGAGAAGATAAGCTGACTGGTCCAGAAGTGCAAGGCTAAAATGTGACTTTGAAGTTATTAGTGGAGAAGAAGCTGATAATGAAGTGACCGTCATGAACAGCTACATTGTATGCACTGTTTGTCAAGCAAGTATTCTCCTTTGTGACTGTAATTGAGGATCATTACAATCCATTAATGAGGAATCTCCTGACCACCTGGTTCTTAACACCAAGGAAGTAATGGATGAAACTTAATTCACATTGTTTGTCATATGAAAAAAGATTGGTGAAGTACACTATGATGGTTTTGTGGAAGAGAAACTTGCTGAGGCAGAACTTGTTTGATCCAGTAACAAGCTTTCTCTATTCAGTCACTCCCTCGCAAAAACAACCTCAAAGCAAAAAATTTAACTTATACCACTGAAGAATGACGGTGCACTATTTTCAAGACTTTAATATTGCATGTCATCACATGGACACAATTTTCAAGCATGAGAAGCAAACATTCCCTCCATTTCTGTCCCAGGCAGGCAATATACGTCTAGTAAGAAAAGCACACATTTTGTAATATTTTAGAAATGGGTGAAATATGCATATCATACATTTTAGAAAGAAAAGGTATCTGTCTGTGAAAAGAACCATCATTATAGCAAGTCTCGGCCTGGTCCCACCACCATCACATTAAAAGCAGACTTGTCCTGGCCCCACTACTATTGCAGTGAGATCTAGTATGACCCCACTGCCTTCATAGGTAGACACAACCTTGTCCTATAGCCATCACTGCACGACCTGGTGCAGCTTGGCTATGCTGCTAGCACAACCAAAAATTATCACAGCAAGACAAAATCTGGCTTGGTGCCACCACCAGCACAGCAAGACTAGATCAGTCTGCCCTTGTCACCAGCACAAAAGGGACCAACCCAGCACACCATAATCAAAGTAAGAAATAGTCTGGCTCTACCACAGTGAGACTTTCCTGGCCATCAACACAGCAATACCTGGATTAGCCCCACTGCAATCGTACCAGGACCACAGCTGATCCTTGCCCACTGGCATCATAGTAAGATCAACCCAAGAAGGATGACCAAAGGACCAGACCTAGTCTTGCCCAACTATCATCACATTATAACCAGAGTGTGACTGCGCTGTGTTCCAGAGCTCTGAGTAAAAACAGTAAAGCTAGAGATGAGGAACATAAAAATAGAGAAAGACAGAGAGCTATGCAAATAGCTTAGTTTCCCACCAAGTGTTCAAGAATATTTTTTTCATAATGCCACAGGAAATTAATTGGTAAATATATTTTTTACATTATAGGTTCTGATATTTATGTCCCCAATGCGAAGTATAATCAAAATGTGCTACACCTGACCTGAACCCACCTGGATTTTCATGGATTTAACATGGCCTCAACCTGCCCCATGTCAATGGCCTGAACCTAGGATTGGAGGGTGAAAGCCAGCCCCTGCTAATGGCTTCTGGTTGCTGTCAAAAAGCAGCAGGCAGAAGGCTTCCAGCCCTGAGGATCTGATGGCTTCAAAAGAAAGGCTACATACATTTTTAGGCCTGCTTTGCATTGATGCAGCCCCTCAGACCCTCTAATCTGAAGGGGGCCAGGCACAAGGCTAGTAACAGTTTCTTTGGTCACCCCTCAAAATGGGTGGCCAACTGACATTTCCAGAGGAAACTGAGGTTAAGATGCAGTGTTGTAGACGGATTATAGGGTTCCAGCAGGATTATACTTGGGTCTTTCTGTGACATTCTCTTGTAGGCGCAGGCACTCTGCTCCCCCTTGAAGGAATACCAGGACAACATAAAGGACAGGACCGCCACCATTTTTCCTCCCCTTTGTGCCTGGAAATTTATGTGTTCCCCAGGTCATAGGAGAGGAATATCTTTACCTTCACTTAGATGTCTGACTAACATCCCAAGCTCACTATGTGGAGAATTGTGGTTGTGAATCTGTATCCTCAATATTCTGTGGCACACTACAACAACAACAACTTGCATTTATATAGCGACTTTAACGCAGTAAAACATCCCAAGGCGCTTCAAAGGAACGATTATCAAAAACTTTTGACACCGTGCCACACAAGGAGATATTAAGATAGGTGCTTGGTCACAGAGGTAGGTTTTTAGGAGCATCTTAAAGGAGGATAAAGAGGCGGAGAAGTTTATGAAGGGAATTCCAGAGTTTAGGGCCTAGGCAGCTGAAGGCACGGCTGCCAACAGTGAAGTGAAGAAAATAGGGGATGCGCAAGAGGCCAGAATTGGAGGAGCGCAAAGATCTCGGAGGGTTGTAGGGCTGGAGCAGGTTACAGAGATAGGGAGGGGCATGGCCATGGAGGGATTTGAAAACAAGGATGAGAATATTAAAATCGACGTGTTCCCGGACCAGGAATGTAGGTCAGTGAGCACTGGGGTGATGGGTGAACGGGATTTGGTGCGAGTTAGGATATGGGCAGCAGAGTTTTAGATGAGCTGAAGTTTATAGAGGGTGCAAGGTGGGAGGTCGGCCAGCAGAGCATTGGAATAGTCGAGTCTAGAGGTAACAAAGGAATGGATGAGGGTTACAGCAGCATATAAACTGACACAGGGGCGGATACAGGCAATGCTACGGAGGTGGAAGTAGGCGGTCTTGGTGATGGAGCGGATATACACGATGATAGTATAAATAGTTTTTTGATATCATATTATTCCTTTAGTCCCTAAAATGCTACAATGTCTTCGATGCAGCAGCTTGGTTTGGGTTGGGTTTCTGTATAGCCTATTCCTAAATATTGTAAATAAATAACTTTAAACGAAAGGTTCAGATTCATGGAGTGCAGTGATCTGTAAAGCAATGTATTGACCACTGATACACGGAACATTTTTAAAAGTCCATTGAGTAAAGAGATCTAGGGGGAGAAATTTGTGTTCGCCACTAAAGTTGCCAGTGTCACCGGCAACTGGAGTAAATGGCCGCAACGCTAACGGGGCAAAATTCTTCTGGGGGGCAGGAGATTGTTGGCGCAGTACTTACCTTCCATGCAATGCCATCCTGGTGGCGTTGCTGAAGGCATCCGAGACGAAGTTGCTGTCCAGGTGCGGCGTTAGAGCTTCCCACAGCCTCTGGAAGCGAGGCTGTGGAGCTCGCGAGGAATTGTGGGTGATGGAGGTCTGAGATTTAAAGGGGCCATGCACACTGAAGCAATACAAATTAAAATGAAGTGAGACAATGCAGTTTTCAGCCCTTTCTGCCTTTAAAAAAAATATTTAACGTTAAAAAGAAGTCCCAAATGTAAATATTCAGCTCTTAATGCTGAATTCCCTTCCTAACCTCAAAAGATTGGAAAAATGCCTCAGCACTAACACAAATGGCTCAGCAAGCCAGGGAAGGGGCACCCAGGGTCTCGCACGCAGCACTCCAGCTTTGTGCAGAGGGTAAACACTGCAAGATAGGCCCTCTACCCACAGGGGCCAGGAGGCCCTCCAGAAAGAACGATGTGGGACCACATCACCGAGGCCGTTACTGCCAGCAGTGTCGCCCCCACCACCTGGCTCCAGTGCCCAAAGAAGCTTCATGACCTCAGACCACTCGTCAAGGTCAGTGACTGCATCTTCAAAAGCCATCTCCTACCAACTGCACCACTAGCCTCACACGCTGTTCAATGCATGACCCCCACCCCCAATCACTCACCTATCAACAATATGCATCAATCACAAGGCACATCTCCCATTCCTAGCCTCACCTCACCCCCTTGGAGGAGACGGTGCTGGCCATTCTTGGCAGGGGCATGGCTGAGCCCTTGGCCAGTGGCGGGGCAGAAAGGATAAAAGATGCTGGTATCCTCATACGTTATGCTCCCTCTGGCATGGTCCTCATGCTTTCCTGCCCACCCATCACCACATCTCCACCCTCGTGCCTTCCTTGTTTCACACACCCAAGAAATGCAACCTGCCCAGCCAGTGGGTGACCAAGAAGAGGGAGAGGAGAGTGAAGAAGAACAAGAAGAAGAAGGTTGATTTGACACTCCCAGCCACCAGCTCCTCAAGGTCAACCAGCAAGGACATTTGCAGTGTCCCCCACTGAAAGTCAGCAGCCTTCCACCAGTCATGCTGCAGCCACTGTGGTAGCACTGCGTGACAGTAGGATAGGCAAAGGTACACATAAGACACTCACTAAGAGAATGCATAAGGATGATGAGTTGATTTCTTGATGTCACATTGGATGGATAGATATATATAGGTGGATTGGAAAGTTTGCTTTACGGTGGCTTTTATTTCAGCATCATGGCCAAGAGGACATTGTGATGGTCAGTAACAGATGGAAGGTAAGGTGTGGGACTAATGTTGAAAGGAGAATTGGGGTTGTGGTCACTGGGACCGGAGGCAGATGATTCCATCCCAGATATCCCGGCCACAAAGGGACGATCTGGGATGCATCCTTTCTTCTGATTGCTCCTTTTCTGCTTCCTCCTCTTCTGTGTTTCCTCTTCCCTCTGCAAGCAAATGCTGTAAATATGAAATGACAGCATAAATACTGGAAATACGAAGCTGGTCAGGTAGCATCTCGACCGGAGATGGGAACTCTGTTTTTCTCTCCATGGATGTTGCGTGACCTACTGAGTATTCGCAGCATGTTCTGTCTTCTCAAAGGCCTTCATTTACCATCTGAGCCCTTGCAAGCATGCAGCAGCACTCCCTGCACACTTAAAAAACTTTTCACATCTATTGCAGCAAGCCACCACTTCAATAAAATTAAAAAAAACAGTCCAAAACCTTAAATTCAAACTTACCTGGATGATGTGTGCATTCCTTTAAGAGGTCCAGACATCACCACTGTCAGCCTGTGTCGTAAGAATGAGCCTTACGCGTGGTGAACTTAAAGTAAGCTTTAATCAACTAAAAAGGTGCTACATACAAAAGAGGTCTTACTCTATGCCTCTCCAGGATCCAACTGATCAGCCCAGTATTTATCCTGGACTAATCACAGGAAGTGATGTAATAAAGTTCGAGTCACAGGAAGCTGTATTGTGTTACCACATTCTCCCCCCCCAAAAGATTAGGAGGCCGGGATGAAGTTCGAGTCACAAGGAAGCTGTATTGTGTTACCACATTCTCCCTCCATTTCGTAGCCGCTGGACGAGGGAGAGCCGCACCCGTTTGGGTTCTCGTAGCGGTAGAGGGCCCCTAGCCCGTTTACCCGCCGCGGGCCGTGGACCAGAGTCCGAGTGATCCAGCCCGCTCTGTGAGGGGTCAGGACGATCCTGACTGTGTACTGGTGCCCGAACGGGCTGTGGCAGATCCGTTTCCGAGCGTATGGTACGGGGTGGATCGTGGCTGCGCGTGCGAGCCCCGACGGGCTCATAGTCAGTTTGCCCCAGGTCGGCACGCTGGAGTGAGGTACCAGCCGGCGTCAGATCCAGATCGTGATGAGAGGCACCTGGCGAGCCCAGAGATGTGCCTGGTACAATATCATCCCCTGGTGTCCCTCTATGTTTCGGCGGGCAGGGAGCCAGATCCCGCAATGACACGGTAGATTCCCGACCGTCAGGATACCGAATATAGGCGTAGGTAGGGTTGACGTCAGTGAGCTCAACCTCATCTACCAGGGGGTCATTCTTAGACGCCCGAACATATCTTCGGAGTAGCACTGGTCCCGGTGCAGTCAGCCACGACGGGAGAGATATCCCATAGGATGAGCGACGCTGAAATCGGAAGAACCGTTCATGAGGCGTCGTATTTGTGGCGGTCGAAAGGAGGGACCGTGTGGAGTGTAATGCGTCTGGAAGTACTGCTTCCCATTGCTGGTTGGGTAGGCCCCGAGATCTCAAAGCCAGACGTACCGCATTCCAGATGATAGCGTTAAAACGCTCGACTTGCCCATTCCCGACCGGATGATAAGGCGTCGTTCTGCTGGCAGCAATACCCCGTTCCGAGAGATAGGCCTTGAGTTCTCCTGACATAAAAGAAGGGCCCCGATCCGAATGAACATAGGATGCCATGCCACAGAAAGCAAATACCTGCTCAAGGCAGCTGATAACCGTGGTCGTCAGCATATTGGGGCAGGGAAAGGCAAACGGAAAACGGGAATACTCATCGACCATGGTCAATAGATAAGTGTTGCAAGTTGAAGAGGGCAACGGCCCCTTAAAATCGATGCTAAGCCGTTGCATTGGCTGGGTCGCATGTATGAGTATACCACCCGAGGGGCGGAAAAACTGAGGTTTCAATTCCGCACAGACTCTGCAGTCCGAGCACATCTTCTTTACATCCCCGGTAGAGAATGGGAGATTTCGGGACCGCACGAAGTGTAGCATGCGAGTAACGCCCGGATGACACAACCCATCATGGATGTCTACGAGCGTAGAGGGTGCCATGGCGGAGCAGAATGCTCGTGTGAGGGTATCCGGAGCCACATTCTCCTTGCCAGGTCGATAGTGGATGGTGTAACCAAAAGAGGTCAATTCCAGCCGCCAAAGCTGGATTTTATTATTTTTAATTTTGGTCCGTTTTTGATCATCGAGCATGAAGGCGACCGATCGCTGGTCCGTGATTAAGGTAAAGTGCTGGCGAGCTAGGAGATGAGTCCACTTCCGTACTGCCTCTATGATGGCTGTAGCTTCTTTCTCGACTGGAGGATAATGTAGCTCAGCCCCTTGAAAAGTCCTGGACAAAAATGCCACCGGACGACCTTCCTGATTCAGAGTGGCCGAGATCGCCACCTCCGAGGCATCACACTCAACAACAAAAGGAAGACTCTCATCGATGGAGTGAAGAGCCGCTTTCTCCAACTGTTTTTTCAGGAGGTTAAAGGCTGCAACAGCCGCTGTGTCTAGTGGGAATGTGCTGGCCTTCAGTAGAGGTTGGATTCGGTCCGAGAAGTTAGGAATCCATTTAGCATAGTATGCAAACAGGCCGAGGGCCCGGCGCAAGGAGGCCGGATTCTTAGGTGGCGGGAGTTCTTGGAGTGGGCGAAGCCTTTCAGGGTCAGGTTTAATGATGCCATTGCCCACACAATAGCCAAGGATGTTGATGGTTGGTTGTGACTCAATGGATTTAGCTGCATTTAATGTCAAATTACGGTGCTGGAGTGCATCCCAAAATCGTTGGAGATTGGCGTCATGTTCCCGCTGATTGCGACCTGCGACAGTAATATTGTCCAGATAAGGAAACGTATCCTTTAAGTCTTCCTGTTTGACCAGGTCATCCATTGCTCGCTGGAAGACAGCCACTCCATTAGTGACCCCAAAGGGGAGGCGACGAAATTGATACAGCCGTCCATTGGCTTCAAAGGCCGTATACTGCTTGTCTGAGACCTTCAAGGGTACCTGATGATAGGCACTTTTCAGATCATATGTTGAGAACACCGTGTACTCAGCCAGTTTATTAACCATATCATCGATGCGCGGCAATGGGTATGCGTCCAAGTCCGTATATTGATTGATGGTCTGTGAATAGTCAATGCACAGCCGTTTCTTGTGAGGTTGTAGAGGGTTCTTAACAATAACGACCTGGGCGCGCCATGGCGACGAACAAGGCTCGATGATATCCTCTGCTAAAAGCCGAGAAATCTCAGCCGCAATAAAAGACTGGTCTTCCTGACTGAAACGTCGTGACTTTGTTATAATCGGTTTGCATCGAGGAGGGATACTGGTAAACAGTGAGGGTTCATCCAGTGAAGCTGCTGACAATGCACAGAACGGTAATCGAGGTCGTATATTAGAAATAGTGAGTTCAGGTTTGGATCCGCCGAACTCAATGGTGAGCTTCTTATGCTGCTTTTGAAAATCTAGCCCTAAGATAAGATCACTACATAAGTCCTTGAGCACCGAAAGCCGGGTGGAGGGATACCTGTGACCATTAAGTGTTATTTCAACCATACAAAAGCCAGAAATTCTGGTATTAAGTGATGACTGAGCCATCGCAATTGCCTGGTCCGATGGGAAAACATGTAGCTTTAACTCTGCAACAATCTGTTCCCTAATGAAACTATCAGTGCTACCTGAGTCAATTAAGGCATCTAAAGTATGTCCATTAATTGATGCTTTTGTAGCTGCATGGAATAGGTTCTGAGGACAAGCAGCTGTAATTGGTGTCGTTGCACAAAGAGTGGCTGAAACTCTAGGTGTGTTTCTTCGAGAGAAAACCCGAGAGGAAGCACGATAGATTTTAGCCGGAACATCTTGATAGGCCCTTACCGGGGCAGTTCGGTAGGACTTAGCTTGATAAGCCCTCGTAGAGGCTCTTGATAGGCAAACCTTTGCAAAATGACCCTTTTTGTTGCAATGACTGCAAAACGCATTGCGAGCAGGGCAGAATTTCCGAGGGTGAAACTCATCACCACAAAAGAAGCATTTCTTAGATTGCCAAGAGGCTGCCACAGTGGGGTCATCATCCTCTTCATCAGTGAAGTCATCAGATTGATCGTCAGGGATAAAGTCCTCCCTAATAGAGTTCACCTGTGGCCTCTTAAATTGCCTGACTGTAGTTAAGGCAGCAGACCGAGGTCTGGGCACTGTATAAAGGTCTGCATTTCTTTTTGCCAGATCTAGAGAGCAAGCCATGTCATAAGCTCTCTGAAGCTCAAGTGTCTTACTTTCCAGTAGACGCTGGCGTATAAATGGGGAGGCAAGCCCGCAGATGAAAGCATCACGGATCATTTCTTCACGGTACAGCTCAGCTGAGGCCGCCTGAAAGTTACAGTCCATACTAAGTCTGCGAAGCTCTTGGAGGAATTTATCAATGGATTCCTCCGGCCCTTGTTGGGCTGTAGCTAGTAGATGTCTGGCATAGACCTCATTCGGTGTCTTAGTATATAGTCTTTTAAGCGTCCGAATTGCCTCCTCGTAACTGCCCCATTCCTCGACATACTGAAATACATTCGGGGTGACACAGTTGATGAGTATCCGCAATTTTGAGTCATCATCAGCCTTGCAATATTCGAGAAAATTGTCAAACGTGCGATACCAGTGTTTCCACACCTTACCGGCTGCTGGGGTGTTTGGGTCCAAGTCAAGACGCGATGGTTTAAGGATGTTTTCCATGATGGGTGATTCCCTGGATCCTTAGTTCCGAGTTCGTCCAAAAAGTTTGAGTGCGAAGTTTTTCAAAGTTGATTAAATTGTCGTAAGAATGAGCCTTACGCGTGGTGAACTTAAAGTAAGCTTTAATCAACCAAAAAGGTGCTACATACAAAAGAGGTCTTACTCTATGCCTCTCCAGGATCCAACTGATCAGCCCAGTATTTATCCTGGACTAATCACAGGAAGTGATGTAATAAAGTTCGAGTCACAGGAAGCTGTATTGTGTTACCACAGCCTGTTTGCATGCCAGGTTAACCTGGCAGGCTTAGGACCCAGCGCTGAATTCAGCGCTAGGGTCGAAGTTTGTGTTTGTGACGTAAAGTCGGCTGGTGTTTATGCTCCACACGAGCCTTCTCCCACCCCTCTTCATCTAGCTCCATCAACATATCCTTTCTCCCTCATGTTTATCTAGCTTCTCTTTAAATGCATTTATGCTATTTGCCTCAACTACTCCCTGTGGTAGCGAGTTCTACATTCTAACCACTCTCAGTGTAAAGAAGTTTTCCTGAGTTCCCTATTGGATTTATTAGTGACTATCTTATATTGATTTCCCCTATTTATGTCTCTTTCCCCCACCGCCCTCCCCACCCCCCCCCCCCCCCACCCCCCGCCTCCTCCAGTGGAAACATCTTCTCTATCAAACCCTTTCATAATCTTAAAGACCTCTATCAGGTCACCCCTCAGTCTTCTCTTTTCTAGAGAAAAGAGCCCCAGCCTGTTCAAATTTTCCTGGTAGGTATAACCTCTCAGTTCTGGTATCATTCTAGTAAATCTTTTTTGCACCTTCTCCAGTGTCTCTATATCCTTTTTTTAATATGGAGACCAGAACTGTACACACAGTGCTGCGCTATTAGAAGTGCAGCAGGGCAGAACATCTGCCTGATGGTCTGTGCCGCTGTTTCTCTGGGGTTTCTGTGGGTGTTATGGCTAAGTTACAGCTGACAATCGGAAATCCCCCCTACCGAAATTGAACTCGTAAATGCATATTCAACAAAAAATATTCCTTTCAGGTTGATTGGTTTAATAAGATGTTTGTAGTCAGTTTAATATAACTTGCAACATGACTGAGCAGCCTCAGGATGATTATGTAATATTAATTCTTTATACCCTCTTCACCTGGTGCTAATTCCATGTTATTGCTAAGAGTGACTGACTGACCTATGTTCTTTCTAGAGAATATAATTTCAATCTAGTTTAATGTACCTGTCATCTTTTCAGAGAACAACATTAATAAAGCCAACATCATTATGTTTAAATACCTCAATATCAGCAGTGTCAAATTACAGGGGAAGAACTACTCAAATTTCCTTCTATGTTATTGGTCTAGGAAGTATTTAAGACAAAGATATTGGCCCATTACATTGCGTGTTGTTCAAGATCAAAGAGCAGTAAAGGCCTGGCCAAGGTGGCCATCTACAGGTCCAGGCAGCGGGTAGTTGAGGGGGTCATTCAACCCGACTGCCGCCTCTCTTCCGTGCTTACGTTCGAGCCAGGGTGTCCCTGGAGATGGAGCACGTGGTGTCCACCGGCACGCTCGAGGCCTTCCGCGACTGGTGGGCACAGGAGGGACTGGAGTGCATCATCACTCCCGGGAATAAAATTTTAATTTGATTTGTTAAGTTTCCTTTAAACTTTTTTGTTAAGTTACAGTCTTTATTGGATGTGCCCCTTTAAAAGGGGGCACATGCTAAATTTTAAATAGGCAAAGATTAGTAAAAGCTATAATTTGCATACACAAACAAACACTCAACTCGACAATCTGTTTGCAGCAAGACAGGTTAAAAAGAAGTAGGAACTTGCATTTATATAGCACCTTTAACATCCTCAGACTATCCCAAAGTGATTCCCAGCCACTTCATTACTTTCAAAGTGTAGTTAGTGTTGATGTGTAGAGTTTGATTGTTGGTCATTTCTTTATAGTAAACTCTGCTAATTTGTTAAATAAAGTGGAAACAGTTGTATAAGTATTGCCGCCTATTTGTGGAAATTTCTGCCACATGGAGCAAAGGCACAGAATGTACTGCAGAAGCTCAATGATAAACTATGTAAATACAGTAGAGACACAGCCTTGTACATCAGCATAGCTTTATATGCTTTTAAGTTTTTTTCTGCTTTCCCTAATTTAATTCGTTATTAATTATAATCTAGTGACTGTTTGTATTGTTAAGGTCTTAAAACTGATCCATGTGCCCTAAATAGGAGCAGGAGGATCTTCAATTTAGAGAGACTTGTGAATGACTTGAAGAGTCACTTACAAGTTAGGAAAACTTTCCTTTATTTTATAGTATGCAGTGTTGATAGTTCCAAAAATGATATGCCTATCACCCCTAGTGCCTTCTTTCAACTTGATGTGCTAGAAAATGTGAATGTCCTATTACAGGCACACACTCCACTTGAATAGTCTTCGTGCAGTATACTTTTTCATTAGATTTTTGTATGAATACTTCTGTTTCAATATTGTACAAAATGAAACATGACCTGCCTTAATAGTGTCTTGATAATCTGTACAGCATTACATTTGTTTTATAGTTTATACTTGAAATATTTTGATAATTTGTTGAACCTGTTAGAAATCTCGGGGAGTTTTTATTTCCCGACGCGGTGGGAGCGGGGGGTTCCGGAGTAGGGCGCGGGAAACCTGGAAGTCTGGGTTTCCCCGCATGCTGTGGAGACTTAACTTCACAGTGTGTGTCTTACGTCATTGACAGGTTCCCTGCCCGGAAGTCAACCTTGGCTTCCAGTCGGGCAGGGAGCACTCCAGAGGAGGCCGCAGGACCAGGTAGGTCTGATCCCTGACTCCAGGGGGTCTGATCCTGCAAGGGAGGAGGCGGTGGTGGGGGGGGGGGGTGGATTCTGATGATGGGGGAGCTTGGGGGACTGGGAGGAAGCACTCCTGCTCCTCCTGGACCACAAGGAGTGATACCCGAAGCTGTCCTTACCTTGCTGCAGCTGCCGGGTTTCCTGTGGCCCGGGAAACTCTGCCGGCCACAGTAAAACCTGCAAAGCAGGTTAAAGCCAAGGCTTCCAGCCTCATTAACATATTTAAAAAGCCAACCCGCCTCCTGGAAGCAGGTTGGCTGCCCACCCCTTGTCCTGCCTTAGTAAAGCACGGACATCAGTGGGTTGGAGCCGTCTTCCCGACACGGTTGCAATTTTTGGCCATTTAAACCCCCATCCGCTCATCCATGTTAAAATTCGTTCCCCCATCACTTCTGTAAATATTATGAAATAACAATTGTTCAATAATTATATAACGTGAACATTTCTACCTGAGTTCACAGTCATGGAACAGAATTTGGACATTCTATTTTAATAAATGACATTCTTTATCACCACATATGCCATACGTGCTTACTGAAAGTCCCAGGATGCAGCAAGCTGTGGCAAGTTCTTGCAAGGCTTGCTGTCAGCACAAGTGTAAGCTGCTCTCTTCCACTAGCTTATACAATTTGAAGGTTCTCATAGTTGTGTGACCCACAGGGACTGCTCCCAACAAGTTTCAGATATAAAATCTGCTCATAATCCCTCTGTATGTGTGCAGATAATTTATATCTTTGGAATTTCAAGCTGCAAGATGGCACAAAACAAATGGTGCTGAGCAGCCAGACGGTTGCTGTTAATTACTTCCTGCTGTATCGATAGTACATCTACCTTTCTGCCATCCCTGGGATTCACTGGCACAAATACTATTAAAGCAATCTGATGAGAATTGGATTATTTGTGATCTCTGGGATTAACATATGGGGGGCTGCAATTTATCAAGAGGGATATCTGCAATTAAACCAGCAATTATAAGTGCAGAGCTGGAATATGAAGTCATCAGTAAGACATATGCAGAGCACTGATCTGATAATAAAATTGTTGGCTATTAAATACAGTAAACTAAACCCACAGTTGCATTTATTTTGGAGTGCTGCACCATCAGTGTTATAGCAGAAGTTAAACAGAGAATAAACTGCAATCTTCAAAGGTACATAGTTTCTCTTACATACAGAATTATTTTAAAAAAGTATTTGCATTTACATAGTGCTTTATCACGTCACTCAGAAATGTCTCAAAGTGCTTCAGAATGAATTACATTGAAGTGCAGTGACTGTTATGTAGGTATTTTGTGCACTGCAAGATCCCTTAAGCTCCTAGGGGATGAAATTTCCAGTTAATCAGTTTTTATTGGTGTTGGTTTAGGGAGGAATTTGGCCAAGACACCAGATGAACTCTCTGCTCTTCTTTGTAAGGTGCAATGGGATCTTTAATATTCACTCAAATCATTGGAGCAAATAGACGAGGTTTTGGTTTGATATCTAACCCAAAGGAGAGCACCTTTGCCTACAGTACACATACTCAATGGCGTATTGGAGTATCAGCTTAGTTTATGTGTTGATGCTCTGGAATGAGTCTTGAATAAAAAACCTTCTAACTTAGAGGTAACAGTGCTATCAGATGAGCCAAAATTAACATTTGAAGTGATGCAGCTCTGCCTGACCTCAGAAAAATCTCTACCAGTTCAGGACACAGCATTATCTATCTTGTACTGTTTTCCCCCTAAGCTCAGGTAGCTCTGGTCTATAACATCACGGCCTTTAAATTCCATGGTTGCCTGGGGGTGTTCTCTTGGTCTCGCACTATGACTTTGGCGGCAGACCAGCCGAACCCCCCAGAGAAATGACATAAATTGCTGATTTCAGACGTTTATTTAATTTCTCTGGGGCTTCCCGCCAAAGCTACAGTGAAAGACCAGGAGAACCCGGTGGAATTTCAGGGCCCATCTCCTATTAATCCAGTGCAGCCACTCTGGGATGTATGTAGACTACTGCCATCAGTGGATCAGCTCAACGGGGGAGCAGAGTGCTAAAACAGTGGAGGGTAGGAATTCGGCTCGAGCGGTGGCGCAAAACGGGCGGTATCGGATCGGCCGCCTATTATACGCAGCGGCTGATATTCAGTTCCATTGCCGTCAATGGAATTAAATATCAGGCCCTGCATATAACGGGCGGCCGATCCGATACCGCCCGTTTTGCGCCACTGCCCGAAATGAATTTCTACCCCTAGATCTCTACAAAGTCAAAAACACTATAAACTTTTTTTTTCAAAGAAAGCGATAAGTATGGGGAAGAGTATTTTAAATAGAAATTATTGGCCATAGTCTTTCCCTTTCCTTGAAATAACTTAGCCTTATTTAAATACTAAATGATTCCAAAGCAAACCTCACCCAAGAATGTATACATGCCAACTTTTTAAAGTTACATCAGCATTTCACAAGAAGTAACAGTTAGAAGAACACTGAGAGCCCCAAGGGGAAGCACCAGGGTAAAGGATCAAGGGATATGGGGAGAAAGCAGGGACAGGGTACTGAATTTGGATGATCAGCCATGATCTCATTAAATGGCAGAACAGGCTCGAGGGGCCGAATGGCCTACTCCTGCTCCTATCTTCTATGTTTCTATGTAAAGAACTGATTGTGTGTGGAGTTTGGATATACAAATAATAAATAATTAGTGCTTTCTTAAGGAGCTGATGCTGCAGGTATTGGTACTAGTTGCTGTTATATGCAGAGATTAGTAACATGAGGTGTTTAATTGTTCCTGCACATGTAGTCCACCTTAAGAAGTCCCACTGCAATACACGTAACATGCTGCACATTAAACAATGGAACTCTCTGAGGTTCATGTATGACACAGCATCAACAAAAGGGGTCCTTGTAACCACATGGGTCCAGTCGATGGCGCCTATCTTATTCAAGTGTCTCTTACATCAGGCAGAGATTGCTGTGTGACAGCAGGAGATGTGAAGTGTGACGTCACAACATCTTAACCTCTTAATTCAACGGGTTAAAGATGTCACTGAGCGGCTGCAGGACATTCTGAGGGGGGAGGGTGAACAGCCAGAGGTCGTGGTCCATATTGGTACCAACAACATAGGTAGAAAGAGGGATGAGGTCCTGCAGACAGATTTTAGGGAGCTAGGAAAGAGATTAAAAAGCAGGACCTCAAAGGCAGTAATCTCCGGCTTACTACCGGTGCAACACACGAGTGAGTATAGAAATAGGAGGATAGAGCAGATGAATGCATGGCTGGAGAGATGGTGCAGGAGGGAGGGCTTCAGATTCCTGGAGCAGTGGGACTGGTTCTGGGGGAGGTGGGACCTGTACAGGCCGGTCGGGTTGCGCCTCAACAGGGCCGGAACCAATATCCTCGCGGGGAGGTTTGCTAGTGCTGTTGGGGAGGATTTAAACTAATTTGGCAGTGGGATGGGCATCAGGATGTAACATTAAAAAGGGGAAATAAAGTGCTCAAAGGTTTGGGAGAGGCAGAGAGCACTAAAGTAAGAAATAGTAAGGTATTAGGTGGGGTCAAACTAAGAGAGAATACAGGATGGTCTAAGATGGGTTTACAGTGTATGTATGTAAACGCACGAAGTGTAGTAAACAAGGTAAGTGAGCTGCGGGCACAAATAGCCACATGGGAATATAATGTTGTGGCAGTAACTGAGACCTGGCTTAAAAAAGGGCAGGATTGGGTATTAAATATTCCTGGTTATAAGGTTTTCAGGAAAGATAGGGAAGGAAAGATAGGAGGTGGTGTAGCAGTATTGGTTAAGGAGAATGTTACAGTGCTGGAGAGGGAGGATGTCCTGGAGGGGTCAAGGACAGAATCTATATGGCTGGAGTTAAGAAATAACAGAGGTGCCATTACACTACTAGGTGTATTCTATGGACCACCTAATAGTGGTAAAGATATGGAGGAGCAAATTTGCACAGAAATTACAGAGCGGTGCAAGAACTATAGAGTAGTAAAAATGGGGGACTTCAACTATCCTAAAATAGACTGGGATCGTAATAGTGTTAAGGGCAGAGAAGGGGAAGAATTTCTGAAGTGTGTTCAGGAGAACTTTCTTGATCAGCATGTTTCCGGCCCGACGAGGGAGGAGGCATTGCTGGATCTGGTTCTGGGGAATGAGGTAGGTCAAGTGGAGCAAGTCTCAGTAGGTGAACATTTAGGGAACAGTAATCATAATATCATAAGGTTTAGATTAGCTATGGAAAAGGACAGGGAGCAATCTGGAGTAAAAGGGGAAAAAATTGGGTTGCTTTGCCCCTCCCGTTTGCGCCCCCGGGGGGCGCTAATGGGGCGCAAAGCTCCTAGCGCCTGGGTGCGGCGCCGCTAACACCTCCTGCGAAATTTAGCGGGAGGTTAGCAGCGGCGGTAGCGCCCTGCGGCGCTGCGCCTCTGGTGATGACATAATCGACGTGTGCAGCGTCCCGGCCGCAAACTTTGGTCGCGCACCCTGACCGACCGCCGGACGATATGTCCGACACGATCAGGATGGTGTTTTTGAGGCCGTGGCGGCGCAAATTAAAGGGCAGGTGCTGGGCTGCAATTTTTGTTTGGGCCGCCTGCCAGCTCCTGCACCCTTCCGCTTCTTCATGCGGCGTGCCAGCCGCGATTGGTCAGCATGGCACTCCTCTTGAGTGCTGGGCTGTATTCCCAGCACCCAGCTCCCTGGTGGTCTAGCAGGTCCCTGGTGCGCACTGTGCTAGGTCCCTCCCCTTTAATCAGAGGAGGAAGGCCTGTAACACCGTGGCGCTACGTGCTGACGCGATATTGAATGGTAGCGCCCCAGGAAGGAGGATGAGCGCTTCCAGTAGCGCCCCCACCTCCTGCTGGGGGCGCTACCACTCAATTTACGGCACAGGGACGCTAACTTTTTTGGGGCGCTAAAAGTAGCACCCCGGTGAAGTTAGCGCCCCAAAGGGGGCGTGACCGAATTTTTCCCCCAAAATGTTTAACTTGGGGAAGGCCAATTTCAGTGGGATGAGAACGGATCTGGCTCGGGTAAACTGGAATCAAAGATTGGCAGGCAGAGCTGTAGTGGAACAATGGGCTGCCTTTAAAGAGGAAATAGTTCGGGTACAGTCGAGGTACATTCCCACAAGGGAGAAAGGTAGGGCAACTAAAATCAGAGCTCCCTAGATGATGAAACAGATAGAGTATTTGATGAAGCAGAAAAAGAGCACGTATGACAGATGTCAGGTTGCAAATACATCTGAGAATCAGGCTATATATAGAAAGGTCAGAGAAGAAGTAAAAAAGAAAATAAGAGCGGCAAAGAGAGGATATGAGAATAGAATGGCAACCAACATAAAAGGTAATCCAAAAGTCTTCTATAGGCATATAAATAGTAAAAGGGTAGTAAGAAGAGGGGTGGGGCCAATTAGAGATCACAAAGGAGACCTATGCATGGAGGCAGAGGGTATAGCTGAGGTACTAAACGAGTACTTTGCATCTGTCTTCACCAAGGAAGAGGATGCTGCCACAGACATAGTGAAAGAGGAGGTAGTGGAGATACTTGATAGGATAAAAATTGATAAAGAAGAGGTATTAGAAAGGCTGGCTGTATTTAAAGTAGATAAATCACCAGGAGCGGATGGGATGCATCCTCGGATGCTGAGGGAATTGAGGGCGGAAATTGCGGAGGTACTGGCCATAATATTCCAATCCTCCATAGTGCCAGAGGAGTGGAGAATTGCAAATGTTACACCATTGTTCAAAAAAGGGTGTAAAGATAAACCCAGCAACTACAGGCCAATCAGTTTAATCTTGGTAGTGGGGAAGCTTTAGGAACAGTAATCAGGGACAAAATCAACAGTTACTTGGATAGGAGTGGATTAATTAAGGAAAGCCAGCACGGATTTGTTAAAGGCAAATCATGTTTAACCAACTTGATCGAGTTTTTTGATGAGGTAACAGAGTGTTGATGAGGGTAATGCGGTTGACGTAGTGTACATGGACTTCCAAAAGGCATTCGACAAAGTGCCACATAATAGGCTTGCCAGCAAAATTGAAGTCCATGGAATAAAAGGGACAGTGGCAGGCAGCCTGGATACGAAATTGGCTAAGTGACAGGAAACAGAGAGTAGTGGTGAACGGTTGTTTTTCGGACTGGAGGAAGGTATACAGTGGTGTTCCCCAGGGGTCAGTTCTAGGACCACTGCTTTTCTTGATATATATTAATGACTTGGATGTGGGTGTACAGGGCACAATTTCAAAATTTGCAAATGACACAAAACTTGGAAGTATAGTGAACAGTGAGGAGGAGAGTGATAGACTTCAGGAAGACATAGACAGGCTGGTGAAATGGGCAGATGAAATTTAACGCAGAAAAGTGTGAAATGATGCATTTTGGTAGAAAGAATGAGGAGAGGACATATAAACTAAATGGTACAATCCTAAAGTGGGTGCACGAACAGAGAGACCAGGGGGTATGTGTGCACAAATCCTTGAAGGTGGCAGGGCAGGTTGAGAAAGCGGTTAAAAATGCTTACGGGATCCTGGGCTTCATAAATCGAGGTATAGAGTACAAAAGTGTGGAAACTATGATGAACCTGTATAAAACACTGTTTCGGCCCCAACTGGAGTACTGTGTCCAATTCTGGGCATCACACTTTAGGAAGGATGTGAAGGCCTTAGAGAGGGCGCAGAAAAGATTTACGAGAATGATTCCAGGAATGAGTGACTTCAGTTACGTTGATAGACTGGAGAAGCTGGGGTTGGTCTCCTTGGAGCAGAGAAGATTGAGAGGAGATTTGATAGAGGTATTCAAAATCATGAGGGGTCTGGACAGGGTAGATAGAGAGAAACTGTTCCCATTGGCAGAAGGATCAAGAACCAGGGGTCACAGATTTAAGGTGATTGGCAAAAGAACCAAAGGCGACGTAAGAAAAAACTTTTTTAAGCAGCAAGTGGTTAAGATCTGGAATGCACTGCCTGAAAGGGTGGTGGAGGCAGACTCAATTTTATCTTTCAAAAGGGAGTTGGATAAGTATCTGAAGGAAAAAAAATTGCAGGGCTACGGGGAAATGGCAGGGGAGTGGGACTAGCTGAGAGTCAGCACGGGCTCGACAGGCCGAATGCCCTTCTTCCGTGCTGTAACAGTTCTATGATTCTAACGGTTTGCACCAGACAGTGGATGGGTATTTTGTACGTGACGTCACTTCCTTAAAAAAATTGCACTGGTGGAAAAATGGGTGTGGATGCAGCAGGGCATGTCTCAGCTACAATTCCACCCCTGCTAGCTCGAATTATGTTAATAAAACCGAGAGCGGGTGGATAGTCTAGCCTATATGTATGTGACAACATGTGTATTCAATGAACATGATGCACTGCATTTTGAGATATCTTTCCAGTGTATATTTTATTAGAAGTTTGCTGCTTTTCATGTATTTGCAAGGGATGCTGTTAATGTTTTTTAAATATACCCTATGAAAATCTACTAAACAAATTTGAAAAATTAAAAGTGCATAGGAAAGAAAATCAAATGACTCCCTTCCACAGTATAGAAAGCGGCCATTTGGCCCATCACAGCCGTGTCGGCACTCAAAGAACAATGCCTTATCCCCGCACCCTTTTTAATTTTTCCTTTTCAAATATCTATCCACTTCCCTTTTAAATCCTAGTATGGATTCTGATTCCACCACTGTTTCTGGTAGTGTATCCCATGCCCTAACAATCTCCTGTGTAAAAACAAATTCTCCTCACATCTCCTTTTGCTCTTTTAATAATGATCTTAAATTTATGCCCTCTAGTTACAGATTCATTGACCAGTGGAAATAGTGTTTCCCTATTTCCTCCATCAAAACACTTGATTTTGAACAGCTCTGGCAGATCTCATCTTAACCTTCTTTGTTCTAAAGAAAAGAGCTTCAGTTTCTCTAGTCTCTCCTCATAACTAATGCCTCTCATCTTTAAATCAAGATGTATTGATCCAGCCATAGAAAGCACAGCATAGAAGGGGTTATTCAGCCCACAGTCTTGGTGTCTGCAGCTATGTCAATGCTAGGTCTTCAACTGGAGCTGTCTCTTCTAACCCTGTTTCCCTGCCCTCTCTCTGTATCCTTTTTATATTCTTCCTTCTCAAGTACTTATCCAATCCCCGTTTAAATGATGTTATAGTCTCTGCCTTAATAGCCACTTATCGTAAAGTATATTCTAATGACCTGCTGTGTGAAAACATTTCTTACAACTTCCCCTTTGCTCTGCCAGTGATAATCCTGACTCTACGTCCCCTTGTTACCAATTCACTAAGCAGCAGAAAGAATCTTTCACTATTTACTCTTGCAAAATCTTGAGGGCTGGCAGTAGATTAAATGACCATGTAAGCTGTTGTTTTATCTTAAAATCGCAACTGGGATGACTAATGTTCTTCGGGAGAGGGACCTACCACCTCTAATCAATCTGGCCTACATGTGACTCCAATCCAACACTATGTAGTTGACTCAATGTCCTCAGGGCAACTAGGGATGGGTAGTGTCACCCACATCCTTGGAACAAATTTTTAAAAACGTTACATCACTAGGCACCAATTATGGTTAGAATGTTGATACATATGTTCAAAGCAAAGTAACTGTGATCAAAAATTTTAAGTAATGATATGAAAATCAAAACTGGATAAAAGTTGGTATTATAGTTCAGAGGTCTTATTCTGAATACTGAAACCCTAAAACAAGCTGCTTATCTTTTACAATAGTCTACCTTTAATTCAAATTGCTTAATTCAAAATATCTGATAATTCACTCTTTGTTAGCTCTAAATAATCACTTTGCTGTATTATTTACTTTGCTTAATTCAAATAATTCAACATTTAATGCCATAAACAGTGTTGTATTATCAGGAGAAGACTTCATTGTGTATTGTTTCAATGTTTGAATAATGGAATAATCACAAAAAAGGATCTTGTATTGCTTCTTTATCCGCTATAGAGCTTGTTACATTGTGTTATTTGGAAAATCTCCTCTTTATATTAATATATATCTGTTGATTCCCTTTGTAAATTGTTGTATACCACTTAGTTACACAAGTGCAGAAAGGCAGATCTTTCCTGCTGAGGCCTTTGATTAATTTCTTTACCGCCCAAGAAGCTCAGCCTGAGATGTTAACAGAATAACCTTTTCCCTGCCAATGAAGGTCAAACTATGAAAAGATTTCTATGAGCTGGTAACTGTTTCTTCTGTAAAAGAATTGTCTACACTGGTGAACTGCTCCACTACAGACTGTGGTGGTATAGCACTGTTTAGTTTAGGTTATCCAAGAAAAAATGCACAATATATCTTTTCAAATTTGAGTGACAAGTTTGAGATTATTGTAGTATTTCAAATAAGGAAAGTAGCACTCAGATCTGGATGAACTTAGGACTTTTTTGTTTAATATTGATGCAAACTGTACCATTCAGATAATGTTCTTAAAGTGTTAATTCTGGCCTCTTGCGCATCCCTGATTTTTATTGCTCCGCGATTGGCGGCTGTGCCTTCAGCTGCCTAGGTCCTAGGCTCTGGAATGCCCTCCCTAAGCCTCTCTGTCTCTCTACCTCTCTCTCCTCCTTTAAGACGCTCCTTAAAACCTACCTCTTTGACCAAGCTTTTGATCACCTGTCCAAATATCTTCTTTGTCGCTAGGTGTCAAATTTTGTTTGATAACACTCCTGTGAAGCACCTTGGGAAATTTTATTATGTTAAAGGCGCTATATAAATGCAAGGTGTTGTTGTTGCTGCCAAGGAATCACTCAGTGCAATGCACTCCCCTCGATGCACTTTAATAATAATTATTAAAATATCTCCAAAATTAGTAGTTAACTGGCATAGAGATTTTTTTAATTGGTTGATGATCCAGCTAAATTGATGCATGCACGTACTGACAAAATCCATGGCTGATTTTATCAGCGAGCACCTGTAAAATGCCTTACAGGGCTTTAATGTTAGTAAACAGGAAATTGTAGCGAGCACACCTGTGATTTCCCATATGTGCTCCAGGCGGGCGAGGCTCCACGTTGTGAACATGAGCATGCATTCAGGAAATCAGCCATCAGGTGAGAGCGGGGTACTGTTTGACTATGATGTCTCCAAAAGTTAAATGCCTTGCTAACACTCGCTATCCACGCTCACATATAAAGAATGGTCACTTGGGCGAGATACTGCAAGACTGCTTCCGATGATGGAACCACATCTGCATGATTTCATCTTCAGGAGAGGAGAAGTAATAGGAGAGAACCAGAAGAATAATTGAAAGGTAGTTTTTGTACAATTGCCAAGTTTAAGGAGCTTTCAATAACTCTAACTAACCTCCGTGTCTGTCTACTCCCTCGAATCACACTAGGCTGGCACTTTTACTTTTTCTGAATTGGAGATTGTCCAATATTAGGTAATATGTACAAACAGATGAACCTCAAACAGACCACTAAGCATAGGAAACCCTTGCATTGGTTACTGTCTTATAAACAATTATACTTAACTCAAGAAGCCCTTTAATTGTTTATTTGGGCTATCAAAACTCAGGGCTATAATTAAGTAGAACATTAGATAACTGAAACAAACAGCTGGCCATTTTAGCAGAACAGGGTTAGGAATAGATTCACACCCTTAACAGCTCAAAGATAAAAGCGATGAGGAGGAATATGTTGAGGTCAAATTTCCGTGCAGGATCTGGCAGGAGTCTGCTGTGCCACCGTTTCTGGGATCTCCCCATTGCCTTGTATGGGGTAGAACCTCCATTCCTCCCATACAAGGCAAATGACTGTAAGAGGGTGGAGCCAGGGGCAGGGAAATCCCCTTCCAACAATTGGGTACCCGAGTTTCCAACAGACATGAGCAGGCGGACACCAGCAATGCGCCCAAAGTAGCACTTGCGCCCGCCCTGTCTCATGTGAATGAGGTTCCCTCAAACAAACTTTAGCAGAGTCAGCGCTGGAAGGCACTCCCGGGATTGGATCCAAAGATTTTAATGGCTGTTATTTCTAAGTAATTCATTTGACTCTGATTGCGATGCCTTAGTTACAATGCAGTGAGGCTAACACAAGCTTTTAACCTTGAGCCATAACCTTGTAAGACAAACACGATGCCACAAAGCATGCATAAGCAGGACAAGCAATCCTATGTTGTGTGTGATCACCTTGACAATCAAAGCAAAGCCAGTTAGCATGTATTTTGGTAATGTGATTTTGATAGTTACAGTTATATTAAACCAACACCACTAAAACAGATCATGGCCTAGAAATTTGGACACACCCATTTTTGGGCACGTGGAGGGCCCAGGGTTCCATACCTGTGCCTGAATGAAGAGGCCCGAGGTACCCCCAATATTGGTGCTCAGACCTCATTTCCATGAAGCTGACGCGCTGTGGATAATAAGAGGCAGGTCGCCCAGGGAAGCATGGTTGAAGATCGGGCTGCTGCGATGCTAGCAGTGGCCCTCAGGTAAGTGAAGAAGGGTGTCGACCGGGGAGGGATTGAGTAACAGTAATCATCCCTCTGGAATTGATTTCTGTTGGTCTGATCATTTTTGGGACCAATGCCTGTTCTCAGCAGATGTAGGCTCTGCTTGATTTAACTAGGCGCTTAGGGTGAAATTCGCAGGGCAGCCCGGGAATGCCCTTAGAATCACCCCATAAAGTTGCAAGAAACTAATGGGTTCACCCCAACTTCTTACCCTTCTTTCCGGAATTACGCTCATTGCACTATTTCTAGCACACAATTTTCTGGCTTAAATCTTACTGACCTAGCAATAACTGAACAAAGCTTATGGAAAAGAACTAACCTATTATATCTTACTGACTATTAAAATTATAATGTGGCATCCTTTTTTCTGACTGATCTCTGAAAATTTTAATGTTAGTAGACAGTGACTGTCAATAGGCTCTCTTTTCAACATTTTGCTTTTCAACATTAAAACAGATTAATAATTAAGTTTCCAGTCCATTGCACTACCCTTTTTAAATCTTAGCTTTGCACGAGTTTTATTTGCACTGTAATGATTTCCACGTGCATTATTGCAATTTGTGTGATTTTTGCAGCCAAGTTATGCTGCTCATTGTGTGTTGATGTAAAGCTGAGGCCACTTTTCATTGACCGGATCTCTGATAGATAACTGGCTTATAAGACTATTCTTAATGTACCTGACTAAGACCTCATAATAACTAAGCAAATGGTCTTCTTAACTCATGAACTTACTTTGAAAATTCTGTGTAATAAGATTTAGGTTTATGGAGGGGAGGGGAGAAGGGAATTCAGTATCAAAGAACAGTGCCCTACAATGGCAGCATGAAAATGATAACCAGCAATTTAAAAAGTGGTGCAAGTAACAAAGATTGTAATTAAATCTAATTTATCTCAGTCTCCTTTGTGGATTCTAATGTCTCATGTGAGACCTCCTCTGAACTCAAACTGCTGTCTAATATCTTGTTTATTCTCAGACCTGCAGCTGTATTAGAGTCCATCTCCTGTTTTTCCCCAGTTTTCAATTTCTCCCCTCCTTTTCTGAATGTGCTGATTCTTACTGGATATGGTGGTTCTTCAAGTGTGGATATTTTCAGGCTCGGAGATCAAATACGGCTGACGTTTTTTGCCCAATGCAGGCCAGAGGTATTAAGGCCAATTGTATTATCCCAGCTAACTTTTAAAAAATTTTAAATTTGTTTTTATGGGATGTGGGTGTCGCTGGCAAGGCCTGCATTTATTGCCCATCCCTAATTGCCCTTGAGAAGGTGGTGGTGAGCCGCCTTCTTGAACCGCTGCAGTCCGTGTGGTGAAGGTACTCCCACAGTGCTGTTAGGTAGGGAGTTCCAGGATTTTGACCCAGCGACGATGAAGGATCGGCGATATACTTCTAAGTCAGGATGGTGTGTGACTTGGAGGGGAACTTGGAGGTGGTGGTGTTCCCATGCGCCTGCTGCCCATGTCCTTCTAGGTGGAAGAGGTCGCGGGTTTGGGAGGTGCTGCCGAAGAAGCCTTGGCGAGTTGCTGCAGTGCATCTTGTAGATGGTACACACTGCAGCCACGGTACGCCGGTGGTGGAGGGAGTGAATGTTTAAGGTGGTGGATGGGATGCCAATCAAGCGGGCTGCTTTGTCCTGGATGGTGTCGAGCTTCTTGAGTTTTGTTGGAGCTGCACTCATCCAGGCAAGTGGAAAGTATTCCATCACATTCCTTACTTGTGCCTTGTAGATGGTGGAAAGGCTTTGGGGAGTCAGGAGGTGAGACACTCGCCACAGAATACCCAGCCTCTGACCTGCTCTTGTTGCCACAGTATTTATGTGGCTGGTCCAGTTAAGTTTCTGGCCAATGGTGGCCCCGAGGATGTTGATGGTGGGGGATTTGGCGATGGTAATGCCGTTGAATGTCAAGGAGAGCTGGTTAGACTCTCGCTTTTTGGAGACAGTCATTGCCTGGCACTTCTGTGGCGCGAATGTTACCTACCACTTATCAGCCCAAGCCTGAACGTCGTCCAGGTCTTGTTGCATGTGGGCATGGACTGCTTCATTGTCTGAGGAGTTGTGAATGGTGCTGAACATTGCAGTCATCAGCGAACATCCCCATTTCTGACCTTCTGAACTCAGCGCAGATCAGAAATCGAACCTTTAACCTTCTGTCCTGATTGAATGTAACCCCACTGTTCAGGAAAAGAGGGAGAGAGAAAACAGGGAGCTATAGGCCAGTTAGCCTGACATCAGTAGTAGGGAAAATGCTAGAATCTATTATTAGGGACGTGGTAACAGGGCACTTGGAAAATCACAATATGATTAGGCCGAATCAACTTGCTTTTATGAAGGGAAATCGTATTTGATAAATATATTAGAGTTTTTTTGAGGGTGTCACCGACAGGGTAGATAAGGGGAAACCACTGGATGTAGTATATTTGGATTTTCAGAAGGCATTCGATATGGTGCCACACAAGAGGTTGTTGCACAAGATTAGGGTTCATGGGATTAGGGTAATATATTAGCATGGATTGAGGATTGGTTAATGGACAGAAAACAGAGAGTAGGAATAAACGGGTTGGCAGGTTGTAACTAGTGGGGTGCTGCAAGGATTAGTGCTTGGGCCTCAGCTATTCACAATCTATATCAATGACTTAGATGAGGGGACCGAGTACAATGGGCCAGAAATTCGGCTCTTGTCGGGTGAGTATGCGCTGTGTACTCACCCGTAAGGCCACCTGAAGTGCCGGTTTCCTGCATGCGCGGGAAACCGGAACTTACGTTCCCCTGAAGGGAGGGGTTCAGAAGTCGAACGCGTGCGCGGGAGAGGCAGCGCGCACGCAGCGAACTTCGGTTTTTTTCAGGTTTCTCCGTGAGGGTAAGTATGGAAAAGCTGCACTTTTAAAAAGGAGGCGCAAGGCCTGTTTTTAATAAGGTAAGTGGTTAATTAATTACAATTTAAACATTTTTTCAACAGGTTTATCATTATTACATACTTTAAAGAAAGGTAAGTTTATTTTTAGCACCGTTAAAAAGCATAATTAATTTTTTCAAAAATTTAAATTTTTGTTTAAAGTAGTTAATTTATGTAACTTATAGTTATTTTTAATATGTGATGTTTTAAAAACAATGTATTTGAAGTTTAACTGTGGTTTTGGGGCCGATCTCTATTCATAGATTTGACAGGTCTTCCTGTCAAATCTATGAATGAAAATGCCCTGCTAGGATTGGCTCTCCATGGCCAACGTGATCCCAGGGGACGCTTCGAACTAACTGCGCCCCTGGGATACACAAGCACTGCGCGCCGGCAGCTGCAGGAGGCTCAGGACCCGAAGTCCTCGTGGGCCCGAAGCACAACTGCAGGCGCGGTAGGTAAGTACACGTGCGATGCTTGCACCCGCAGGAAGCCGGAGAGCCGAATTTCTGGCCCATTGTATCCAGGTTTGCTGACGATACAAAGCTCGGTGGGAAAGTAAGCTGTGAGGAAGACACAAAGAGGCTGCAAGGGGATATAGACAGGTTAAGTGATTGGGCAAGAAGGTGACAGATGGAGTATAATGTGGGGAAATGTGAAATTATCCACTTTGGTAGGAAGAATAGAAAAGCAGAATATTTTTTAAAAGGTGAGAGATTAGTAAATGTTGGTATTCAGAGGGATTTGGGTGTCCTTGTACACAAATCACAGAAAGTTAACATGCAGGTACAGCAAGCAATTAGGAAGGCAACTGGTATGTTGACCTTTATTGCAAGGGGTTGGAGTATAAGAGTAAGGAAGTCTTGCTGCAATTATATAGGGCTTTGGTGAGACCACACCTGGAGTACTGTGCACAGTTTTGGTTTCCGTACCTGAGGAAGGATATACTTGCCTTAGAGGCAATGCAACAAAGGTTCACGAGATTGATTCCTGGGATGAGAGGATTGCCCTATAAGGAGAGATTGAGTAGAATGAACCTGTATTCTCTGGAGTTTAGAAGAATGAGAGGTGATCTAATTGAAACATGTAAAATTCTTCGAGGGCTTGACAGGGTAGATGTTGTGAGGCTGTTTCCCCTGGCTGGAGAGTCTAGAACTAGGGGTCGTAGTCTCAGGATAAGGGGTCGGCTATTTAGGACTGAGATGAAGAGAAATTTCTTCACTCAGAGGGTGGTGAATCTTTGGAATCTGTGGTTGCTCAGTCATTGAGTATATTCAAAACTGAGATAGATAGATTTTTGGGCACTAAGGGAATCAAGGGATATGGGGATAGGGTGGGAAAGTGGAATTGATGTAGAAGATCATCCATGATATTATTGAATGGCAGAGCAGGCGTGAGGGGCCGAATGGCCTACTCCTGCTCCTGCTCCTAATTCTTATGTTGTTGTTATGTTCTTTGGTTACTCAGTGATATACTGGGCAGTGCATTTACCTACTAGACTATCAGAAAAGAAGAAACCACTATATTTGTATGATGAGCTGGTTTATCTCAGCTCTCCTGCAAAGGACCCACACTTTGTTTAATGGGTATGAACTCCAGCTAGTTATTTTGTCCTACTTCCATCATTTCCTTTTGTCGCTCTGCAATTTTGGCAAAGAGGACAGAAATACCACTGCTAACTTGCTGTCAGGAGTTGGGTGAGAATGGTCCCCAATCGATCTTCTTTTCATCTTCCCTCCATTCCCCTACGGCCTCTTAAATGATTTGAACAGCTTCGCTGTTCTAAATTAACGTCTGAAATCATTCTTGGCATCTGACCATATTAAAATCAAAGGTTGGAAAATAATTTTCTCTGGTGAGAACAGTGCAAAACTCAGGTGCAAGTTTTTCAGAAATACTAATGATGTCCTGCAGCATTACTCATGGATTAAAAATATTTATCACCATAATCTCAAACATGTCACTCAACTATAAAAAAATGATATTGTGGATTTTCTTCACGGCTAACCTAAAATAAGCAGTGCTATACCACCACAGTCTTTGGCGTAGCAGTTCGCTGGTGTAGACAATTTTCTTACAGAAGAAGCAGTTACCAGCTCACAGTGTTTCCAATTATTTTCATAGTTTGACCTTCATTGACAGAGAAAAGGTTATTCTGTTAACATCTCAGGCTGAGCTTCTTGGGCGGTAAAGAAATTAATCAAAAGCCTCAGCAGGAAAGACCTGCCTTTTTGCATTTGTGTAAGCAAAGTGGTATACAACAATTTACAAAGGGAATCAACTGAAAACAGAATTAAAATAAAGAGATTTTCCAAATAACACAATCTAATGCGCTCTACAATGGTTAAAGAAGCAATACAAGATTTTTTTGTGATTGTTCTGTTATTCAAACATTGAAACAACACACAATGCAGTCTTCTCCTGATAATACAAAGCTATTTACGGCATTAAAAATATTCAATTAGCAAGAAAATAACACAGCAAAGTGGGTATTTAGTGCCAATAAAGACTGAATTATCAGATACTTTGAATTAAGCAATTTGAATTAAAAGTAGACTGTATTGTAAAGGATAAGTGGCAGTTAAAATCAAAGGTTGGAAAATAATTTTCTTCGGTGAGATTTCTGCCAAACTCAGGTGCGAGCTTTTAAGAAATATTAAAGATGTTTTTCTCCATTTCTATCTGGTCTTCGTTCCCAAAATTAATGGGACTAAAAGTCGATAAATCCCAAGGACCGGATGACCTACATCCTAGGGTTTTGAAAGAGGTGGCCATTGGAATAGTGGACACATTGGTTGTCATCTTCCAAAATTCTATAGATTCTGGAATGGTTCCTGCAGATTGGAGGATAGCAAATGTAACCTCGCTATTTAAGAAAGGAGGGAGAGAGAAAACGGGGAACTACAGACCTGTTAGCCTCACATCAGTAGTTGGGAAAATGCTGGAATCTATTATAAAGGATGCACTAACTGGGCACTTAGAAACTAATAGTAAGATTGGGCAGAGTCAACATGGATTTATGAAAGGGAAGTCCTTTTTGACAAACCTATTGGAGTTCTTTGAGGATGTAACTAGTGGAGTAGACAAAGGGGAACTGGTAGATGTGGTGTATCTGGATTTTCAGAAGGCCTTCGATAAGGTCCCACACAAGAGGTTGGTGAACAAAATTAGGGCACATGGAATTGGGGGTAATATACTAGCATGGATTGAGAATTGGTTAACAGACAGAAAACAAAGAGTAGGGATAAATTGGTCTTTTTCAGGATGGCAGGCTGTGACTAGTGGGGTACCGCAAGGATCGGTGCTTGGGCCCCAGCTATTCACAATCTATATTAATGATTTGGATGAGGGGATTAAATGTAACATTTCCAAATTTGCTGATGTTACAAAGCTAGGTGGCAGTGTCAGTTGCGAAGAGGATGTGAAGAGGCTTCAAGGGGATCTCGACAGGCTCAGTGAGTGGGCGAGAACATGGCAGATGGAATATAATGTGGATAAATGTGAAGTTATCCACTTTGGTAGAAAAAACAGAAAGGCAGAGTATTTCCTAAATGGTGAAAGATTGGGGAATGCAGATGCTCAAAGGGACCTGGGTGTCCTTGTACATGAGTCACTGAAAGTGAATGTGCAGGTGCAGCAAGCCATTAGGAAGGCAAATGGTATGCTGGCCTTCATTACAAGAGGGTTTGTGTACAGGAGTAAAGAAGTGTTACTCCAATTATACAGGGCCTTGGTGAGACCACACCTGGAGTACTATGTACAATTTTGGTCTCCTTACCTAAGGAAGGATATACTTACCATAGAGAGAGTGCAATGAAGGTTCACGAAATTGATTCCTGGGATGGCGGGACTGTCGTATGAGAAGAGATTGAGTAAACTAGGCCTGTATTCTCTTGAATTCAGAAGAATGAGAGGGGATCTCATTGAAGCATACAAAATTATTACAGGGCTTAATAGGATGGATGCTGGGAGAATGTTTCCCTTGGCTGGGGAGTCTAGAACCAGGGGCCACAGCCTCAAGATAAAGGGTAGGCCATTCAGGACTGAGATGAGAAGAAATTTCTTCACACAGAGGGTGGTGAATCTTGAGAATTCTCTACCCCAGAGGGCTGTGGAGGCTCAGTCATTGGGTATATTCAAAACAGAAGTCAATAGATTTCTGACTAGTAAGGGCATCAAGTGATATGGCGATAGGGCCGGTGAATGGAGTTGAGGCAGAAGATCAGCCATAATCTCATTGAATAGCGGAGCAGGCTCGAAGGGCCGAATGGCCTACTCCTGCTCCTATTTCTTATGTTCTTATGTTCTTATGACCAGGGTTTACCTCTTTGTCTCTCTCTCTCTTTATCTTTCTTTCTATCTTTGTTTCCTCTCCCAGGCAAGATGTTCTTCATGGATAAAACGTAAAGGATTTTTACTCTACTGAGAGAAGGAAGCACCTTCTCACACTTCTTTTATCAACCTCACCCATCATACTGTTTCTGCGCTACGTGCCCATCCTTATACTCTGGCATCTCTCTCACCTGTTTGATGTCAAGATTGATGCCTCATCGTAGACATAGCCCCCTACCCAGTCCCAGTCCTGCACCAGGCTGTACATCATGGTGCTGCCCAGCTCTGGTTGACTGTCAGGGAGTCAAAATGTAAATTATATTACATAGAATTACATATTAATTTAATTTCATTTAATATTAATGAATGAATTCCCCACAACAGGCTCCCTCCTTTTCTTTTCTTTTACCTCCTTCCTTAGGAACATAGGAATTTTTAGATGAAAAAAGACCTCGGTTCATCCAGTTCGCTTTCTACCATTCTGGTAGTCACATGATACAATGATAACGGAGTTGTTGACTAATCATGGCAATCAATCTCTATCAATTAGTCTACAACAGACCTAGACATAAGACGAGGAATACCTAGTGCTAAAAAGCTTGGGAACCAAAGTCAACTGTTTCTCTCAAACATACTGGCCTGGCGTTTCCACTAGAATTCGCCCAAAATCTGCCAAACCAGCGCAAAAGATCGAGCAATTTCAAGCGCAAATTACATCTAGCGCAAATCGAGTTTCCGCGATCTATTGTGCTAGTTTTAAAAACATCGCGCTAGAAGCTGGTCTTGCATACAAAACTGGCCCTCTTCCCAAATCGAATTAATCACCATGACGAATTTCCGCTAATTGTGCCCGTTTGTGGGCATTCGCAGAGGCTCTAAAATTAAGCAGGTTTTTTTTAGGAGCAAGGGCACTAATAGGCACCTTTTAAAAACTTTTCAATATATAATTCATTTTCAGTTATTTAAAATCAGGTTACTCATAGGTGGTGGACTAGACACTCTGATTAAAAATGCTTATTTTTTTGTGATAAACCCATTTTCAGCCATATTAATAAAACTACACCAGGTAACCACTCTTAAATATATCAAAGAATATTTTTTAATACAAATTTTTTTTAAATTCTAAAACACTGCCCGATTGATTGTGTTGGTTCATGGAAAATTTTACCTTCAACGATCTGCAAATGAGTTTGAGTGGACACTTGAGCAAAAAATTCACTTTGCAAAACTAGCGCAATTTTGAGCGCAATTTGCGGCCAGATCGCCGATTGCGCCCAAAGCGGAAACTCTTGGCGGAATTTCATGTCTCAGATTACTCTCATACTGTATCCAAAAATATTATTTAGCTCAACAAGATGTCTTTCTCTTTCCGTTATGAACAGGGTCTGTCTGTCTATTTCTTCTCTCCCACTTCAATTGTGACTCTTTCTCTCTCTTTGTTTCTCCCACTTCTCAAGCTTTCTTCCCCTCCCCCTTCATACCTGCTTAACAAGGCGTCTCTTTCTTTCTCTCTGTTCTTCCATGAAAAAGGTCTTTTTCCCTCTCTCTTTGTCTTTTCCACAAGACATTGCTCACAAATGAAAAATAAAAGAATTAGTACTTGTTTAGAAGAACCTTATGCCATGCTTCTTCCCATCTCCTCTACCTCAAAATGGCCCCATCTAAAGGGGAAAAAATTGTCAAACAAGGTCAGGAAACCTGGAGTCCAAGCCCTGAATGGAAGAAAACTTTGCAGGGATTTACAACACTGTATTACAGTATGGGTAAGTTTAATCATTTTGGATATAAAGGGGGAAAAATTCAGTTGGTTGCGCCTCCCGTTAGCGCCTTAAGAGGGCGCTAATGGGGCGCAAAGCATCTAGCGCCCAGGCGCGGCGAAGTTTGCGCCGCTCGCGAAATTAACTAGATATTTTGCGGCGGCGCTAAACACTACCGCCACGATCTCCTGCGCCGGCAGATCATGACGTCACTCGAGTGCGCAACGACCCGGTATCGCCCCGGAGCGGATATTGAGTGGCGCCCCCGCCTTACCACCTGACGCTAGCAACGACAGGTTGAGGGGAGCGTTCTGCAGTCATGAAGGGAAAGGGGGAGCGCTATTTAAAGGTGACCGCTTCCTGCCTTTTATTGTTGGTGCCATTTTTGAACTACGCATTCTGAGAGAGAGAGGGAGAGACTTCTGGAGAGATTCAACGTTGTGTGAAGGAGTTTTAGGTACTGAGCAGCACTTTGCAGGTTCATTTCATTCCTTGTATCGATTTAGCAGAGACTGTGGGGGCTGCACTCTGAGCTCTTTGCCTGGTACTCTCCATTGTTCTTTCCAGCACATTTGATGTGCAGGTCTCTCCAGGCCGAGATTCAAGGCTGCAATGAGCAGGATGTGGATGGAAAGCAAGATTAACCATCCCCTTTAAGAACTGGCCCGTGCCATTGTGTGTGTGTTCCATTGCTGACTGACATTACATGAGCTTCGCCAGCGCTCTGAGGTAGCGCCTCGCTCCTCGGCCTTTGCGCCTTAAGACAGGTGTGAAGCGCCTGATTTAGCGCTGCAATCACCTCCAGGGGCGATAAAAGTCAAGTTTGCAGTCGGTGGCGATAATTAGCGCCAGGCGCTAATCTTTGCGCCCG
The DNA here is from genome assembly GCA_030390025.1 of Squalus acanthias. Lineage (NCBI taxonomy): Eukaryota > Metazoa > Chordata > Chondrichthyes > Squaliformes > Squalidae > Squalus > Squalus acanthias. The sequence goes on along the minus strand of CM059437.1, from coordinate 50,853,589 downwards.
GCCGATAATTGCGCCCCAAATGGGGCGATACTGAATTTCTCCCCCAAAGTATTTAATTTTTGATGCGCTTATTATATGTTATAAGCTTGGCTGTCTCAGAATTCATGGAATTGCTGAAGTCAATCTTCTGAGCGATTTAATTGGCTGGTTTTCCAGTAGTTGCTATTTAGTAAATGGAAGTGGCAGTTGTTTAGTTTTGAAATTAGTAACTGGTTTGTTTTGCCCTTGTTGGTGCTGCTTATAGATTGGCAGTTGTTTCCTCCTAAGGGTGAATTTCACCCAATCAGTATTGTTTATTTAACAGACAATGATTGCTTTGACTGGTTTAAATATGATTTTGAACCAATGGGTCACTGCCCCCCTCTCTTCTAGGAATGCCCACCTTGAAGAAGTTCTGCTCTTCTCTCCGACAGGATTTCCGTTTGTCTCTTCAGCCTTGTTCATCTTCATCGCTTTCAGTTTCCCTTCCTTCAATTCCTTCCTCCCCTCCCACCTCCCCCCCCCCCTGCTGTCTCTGCACCTGCTTAATATCTGTTACACCTCCAGCTTTTTCCAGTTCTGATGAAGGGTCCCAGACCTGAAACGTTAACTCTGTTTCTCTCTCCATGGATGCTGCCTGGCCTGCTGAGTGTTTCCAGCATTTTCTGTTGTTATTTCAAATTTCCAGCATCTGCAGTACAGGAAACTCTTTATTAACCGGCACCCAAATATCCAGAAATCTCTCTTAACCAGCAAAATTCTTGAGTAGGTAACCGGGGTTTTCCTTCATCTCTCGTTTAAAATTAACTTTAAAAAAAAAACCCCCGAGGCGTTTGCCTTGTATCGGAGCGTGTAGATTGGGAGGGGAATGTGCAGCCCGGGTAGGCAGCAGACATGACAGATGGTCAGCTGGCGGTCCCCGGGGAGACGGAGCTCCGAATGCAGGCGCATGTCAATGTGTACGGGGCTCTCGTATGTTGGGAGATATAACTCTCCGTTATCCGGACTTTTTGATTAACCGGCACCACGCCGGTCCCGTCGGTGCCGGTTAATAAAGAGTTTCCTGTATTTTGCTATGATATTTTGCTCTCTGGAGACTCTTGAGCTGTGCAGCCTGAAAGTGTGATGACCATTTTTGAGATGTGATTCTTCACAAACACATGTTATTCACTAGATTTTTATGTCTGCAGATATAAATACATTCTCCACTTTTCCAAGCGAGTAAGCTGAAAGGTAGGTACAGTATAACATTAATCAGGGCCAGAGTGCTTGCCTGGACTAGCTTCGATTATTTCTAGGGACGGGGAGGAACCTTCCAGATTTTTTCCCCCAAATTGGCCTGGGTTTTTAATCTGGTTTTTAGCCTCTCCCATGAGATCACATGGCTTCTGGGTGGGGTGGGGAGTGTATGTATTGTGATGCAGTTATGTGGGACAGACTGGATGGACCAGTGTCTTTTTCTGTCTATCATTGTTCGTATGTTCATAGTTTTGAGGCCTACCGCCCTGTGGAAATGGGGCATTAGCACCCTGAAAATGGTAGGGGATGCCTTACTGCCCTGTTCCCGCTATGGCCACGTTCCCCGGGCCTACCACTGGGCAGTCGGAGTAAGGCGGTAGACCCATTTAAAAAACATATCGGGGTTCTATGATGTACATAGGACCCCAATTGTCATTTTAGGACAGAATTTTCACCAGTTTCACCAGTGTGAAAGACTGCTCCTCTGGGTCCCCCAAATAATACTGCAGGTAGCTGCCGGCCCAGGCCCTAACTGTAGCTGCTGCATCACTCCAGCTGGCTGACATTCCTGTGCCCAAAATTTTGTGACAGCACTACATATTTATTCTGACTAAGCCAAATATACAGTTCATGGTTGTAAACCAGAGCTGAATTACCTGTCTGCTTTGCAATTTGGCACTCACATGCATCTAGAAAGAAGGTATTGGTGACAAATGTACTTTGTTTTGTTGAACTTTGTCAGCATTTTAATCCAATTATTTTTGAACTCTGACAATATTTTGATAGTATCTGTGAAAGTGTTGCTGGGTGAAATAAGTCTCTGGATATTCTTATTTTCCCTTCTCGTTGTAGATCAGACAATTTTGCTTGATAGAATTTGTTTTTTTTGGGCAATTTGTAACATACCTGAGTTGGTATTTGCTGCAAGCTGCTGAATAATGTAATATGGACAGGATCGCAGACGTTCAAAATAATTGCTCTCTGGGAAAAATATATGTAAGTAAACCAGTGTGACTAGGGACACAATGGGCCAAAAATTCATCCCGCGACGCGAGAGTACGCACTGCGTACTCTCGCGTATTCTCTCTCCAATTGCCGGTTTTCTGCATGCCCTGCGCATGCGCTGAAAACCGGCACTTGGTCTTTTGAAAAGGGGGCGGTTCCTCGGTGCATCGCGTGCGCGCTACAGGCTGCGCGCACGCTGTGCACTTCATGCTTTGGACGCGCAGGTAAGTACGGAAGATTTTAGAAATGGAAAAAGGAGGAGTAAGACCCACTTTTAACAAGGTAAGTAGTGAATTAAGTATTTTTTTGAATTTTTTTTAACAGGTATATCTTTTTTAGAGACTTTAAAGACAGGTAAGTTTATTTTTATAACTTTTTAAAAGATTTTAAATTTTTTAAAAAATTTAATTTTTTATTTAAAATGGTTAATTTATTTAACTATACTTATTTTATTAATGTGATGGTTTTTTTTTTTAATTTAATTGAGGTTTAGCTGTTATTTTGGGGGGGTGTAAGATTCATAGATTTCACAGCACGTATGTGAAACTTATGAATGGAAGATGGTGTGCTGCCATTGGCTCTAACTGAGTCACGTGATCCCACAGCTCGCACGAATTCACTACGCCGGTGGGATACGCAAGCACTGCCCAGCTGATGTCTGGAACATCAAGTTCGTGCGAGCTGGATCTGAAAAAGCACAAGCGGAGTGAGAGATCGCGGGGAAGCCTTACCCCCGCGGGAACAGAGCGAGATCAATTTCTGGGCCATTGTTAAAGAGTCGTGTACCTGAAATGCAGTGTTCGAAATCGTTAGTTAAAAGTGAAAGGCAATTGAAAATGAGGAGAAAACGTCACTGATTCCATCACTTCACATCTCAGTCTGCATGATGAAGTCATCTTAGGAAGCGTCCTAAATTTAGTATTTTAAATAGTAAATAGAGAAGGCAGTGCTACTTTCATTGCTGTCAGTTTTTCATAGTGTTTGTTCATTGGTCCCCATTGAAACCAAGTGAATGCTGCCCATGACCACGGGATCACAGAACTCCTTTAGCCGTCTACAGACACTGCTGTGGACTGAGATGATTTTATAATGAATATCTATGCGAGGTCAAAGTTATCTCTTCAGTTACTGACATTTTGGGTGTTTAGATTAGTTATTGTGAAAAGAGTTTATAGGTAATATGTTCTGTATCTTTCAATCTTCGCCTCCCATGCAAAAAATACTAATTTGATGAATATGCTAGGGTTAACTTTACGCATCATTAATGGCTTGTCCCATTGCAACATATCATTGTGTGACATCAGTGATGTATGCTCTTCTCTGAAACACTTTCAAAGAAATTCCAATGAAAAAACTGGCTGTTGAGTCAGAACATTTGTCTCAATCACGAGCATGTGTTAGCAAAGATTAGAATTGTGCAAGGGTTTATGAAAGAATTAAACATTTAAATAGTCAACAATTTACCTGTGTGACACACGTGAATTCATGTTCATTGGTAGCCATTAGATACGTTAGCCATTCAAGTGCTTAAAAATTACACATATTAGGCTAGAAATTCATATACTTACCGCCACTCTGTAGCGCCATGAAATGGCAATAAAATGGTGGCCGCCGCTCTTTCGCCAGTTGGTGGCGGTTTCCGCGACGGCCACCATATTCCTCTTCCCCTTTGTGCTGCCGGTAACTGGCAGCGCCCTGCAAAAAAAAATGGTGTCTTGGTGATGTCAATCAGCGTGCAACTGAATGTCACCAACGTGAACTTCGACCCTAGCGCTGAATTCAGCGCTGGGTCCTAAGCACACCAGGTTAACCTGGTGTGCAAGCAGGCTGACAGTGGCTGACAGTGGCGATGTCTGCAGCTCTTAAAGGGACACACACATCATTCAGGTAAGTTTGAATTTAAGGGTTTCGACTGGGTTCTTTTGATTTTATTGAAATGGTGGCTTACTGCAAGAGATGTGAAAAGTTTTTTTAAGTGTATAGGGAGTGCTGCTGGACGTTTGCAAGGGCTCGGATGGTAAATGAAGGCCTTTGAGCAGACAGATCATGCTGTGAATACTCAGCAGGTCACGCAACATCCGTGGAGAGAAAAACAGAGTTTGCATCTCAGGTTGACGGAAATAGGCAGCAGAGGCAGGCAGCACAGGATAAAGAGCGTGGAGCCGCCGAATTCCAAAAGAGCAGCAAAAGCAAGGAGTGACGCCATAGGACTGCATGTAGGTGATTGGTGGGTGAGTATTAATGTTTTATTCTCTCTAACGTAACTAGATAAACGAATTAATATAACTAAAGCTAATCATGTGAATAAAGACTTTAACTAAGAGAGCGAGAGAAGCAGCCGGAGATAAAGGTAGGCCCGACTTTTAAGACTCTTAGGAGGAAAAATTCGGTCGCGCCCCCTTTGGGGCGCTAACTTCGCCCCGAAAAAGTTAGCGCCCCGCGCCGTAAGTTGAGTGGTAGCGCCTCAAGCAGGAGGCGGGGTGCTACTGGAAGCGCTCCCCCTCCTTCCTGGGGCGCTACCATTCAATATCGCTACGCGCAACAGCGCCATGCACATCGGCACATAGCGCCATGGTATTACAGGCTTCCCTCCCCTGATTAAAGGGGAGAGGCCTAGCGCTGCGCGCACCGGGGCCCTGCTGGACCACCGGGGAGCGGGGTGCCGGGAAAACAGCTCAGCACACAAGAGGAGTGACGGGCTGACAACCCACATGAGGAAGCAGAAGGGGGCAGGTCCTGGCAGGCGGCCCAAAAAAATGGCCGCCTGGCACCTGCCCTTTAATTTGCGCAGCCGCAAAGCCGCCACCCTGACCCTGTCGGACATAACATCTGGCGGTAGGTCAGGGGACGCGACCAGTTGCTGAAGGTAAGCATGCAGGTGCAGCAGGCGGTTAAGAAGGCAAATGGTATGTTGGCCTTCATAGCGAGAGGATTCGAGTACAGGAGCAAGGATGTCTTGCTGCAGTTTACAAGGCCTTGGTGAGATCACACCTTGAGTATTGTGTGCAGTTTTGGTCGCCTTATCTGAGGAAGGATATTCTTGCCATGGAGGGAGTGCAGTGAAGATTTACCAGACTGATACCTGGGATGGCAGGAATGACGTATGAAGAGAGATTGGGTCGATTAGGCTTATATTCGCTAGAGTTTAGAAGAATGAGAGGGGATCTCATTGAAACTTATAAAATTCTAACAGGACTAGACAGACTAGATGCAGGAAGGATGTTCCCGATGGCCGGGGAGTCCAGAACCAGAGGTCACAGTCTAAGGATAAGGGGTAAGCCATTTAGGACTGAGATGAGGAGGAATTTCTTCACCCAGAAAGTGGTGAACCTGTGGAATTCTCTACCACAGAAGGCAGTTGAGGCCAATTCATAAAATATATTCAAGAAGGAGATAGATATATTTCTTAAGGCTAAAGGGATCAAGGGATATGGGGAGAAAGCAGGGACAGGGTACTGAATTTGGATGATCAGCCATGATCTCATTAAATGGCAGAGCAGGCTCGAGGGGCTGAATGGCCTACTCCTGCTCCTATCTTCTATGCTTATTAGGTGGAGTCAAACTAAGAGAGAATACAGGATGGTCTAAGATGGGTTTACAGTGTATGTATGTGAACGCACGAAGCGTAGTAAACAAGGTACGTGAGCTGCAGGTACAAATAGCCACATGGGAATATGATGTTTGGCAGTAACTGAGACCTGGCTCATAAAAGGGCAGGATTGGGTATTAAGTATTTCTGGTTAAAAGGTGTTCAGGAAAGATAGGGAAGGAAAGATAGGAGGTGGTGTAGCAGTATTGGTTAAGGAGAATGTTACAGTGCTGGAAAGGGAGGATGTCCTGGAGGGGTCAAGGACAGAATCTATATGGCTAGAGTTAAGAAATAACAGAGGTGCCATTACACTACTAGGTGTATTGTATAGACCACCAAATAGTGGGAAAGATATGGAGGAGCAAATTTGCAGAGAAATTACAGAGAGGTGCAAGAACTATAGAGTAGTAATAATGGGGGACTTCAACTATCCTAATATAGACTGGGATCGTAATAGTGTAAAGGGCAGAGAAGGGGAAGAATTTCTGAAGTGTGTTCAGGAGAACTTTCTTGATCAGTATGTTTCCGGCCCGACAAGAGAGGAGGCATTGCTGGATCTGGTTTTGGGGAATGAGGTAGGTCAAGTGGAGCAGTCTCAGTCGGTGAACATTTAGGGAACAGTGATCATAGTATGATAAGGTTTAGATTAGTTATGGAAAAGGACAGGGAGCAATCTGGAGTAAAAATGTTTAACTGGGGAAAAGCCGACAGATGTCAGGTTGCAAATACATTTGAGAATCAGGCTATATATAGAAAGGTCAGAGGAGAAGTGAAAAAGAAAATAAGAGGGGCAAAGAGAGGGTATGAGAATAGAATGGCAGCCAACATAAAAGGTAATCTCAAAGTCTTCTACAGGCATATAAATAGCAAAAGGGTAGTAAGAAGAGGGTGGGGCCGATTAGGGACCAAAAAGGAGACCTATGCATGGAGGCAGAGGGTATAGCTGAGGTACTAAATGAGTACTTTGCATCTGTCTTCACCAAAAAAGAGGATGCTGCCATAGACATAGTGAAGGAGGAGGTCGAAGAGACACTTGATAGGATAAAAAATGATAAAGAAGAGGTGTTAGAAAGGCTGGCTGTACTTAAAGTAGATAAATCACCAGGAGTGGATGGGATGCATCCTAGGATGCTGAGGTAATTGAGGGCGGAAATTGCAGAGGTACTGGCCATAATATTCCAATCCTCCATAGATACGAGGGTGGTGCCAGAGGACTGGAGAATTGCAATTGTTACACCATTGTTCAAAAAAGGGTGTAAAAATAAACCCAGCAACTACAGGCCAGTCAGCTTAACCTCGGTAATGGGGAAGCTTTTAGAAACAGTAATCAGGGATAAAATTAACAGTCACTTGGATAGGTGTAGATTAATTAAGGAAAGCCAGCACGGATTTGTTAAAGGCAAATCGTGTTTAACCAACTTGATTGAGTTTTTTGATGAGGTAACAGAAAGGATTGATGAGGGCAATGTGGTTGATGTGGTGTACATGGACTTCCAAAAGACGTTTGATACAGTGCCACATAATAGGCTTGCCAGCAAAGTTGAAGCCCATGGAATAAAAGGGACAGTGGCAGCCTGGATACGAAATTGGCTAAGTGACAGGAAACAGAGAGTAGTGGTGAACGGTTGTTTTTCGGACTGGAGGAAGGTATACAGTGGTGTACCCTAGGGGTCGGTTCTAGGACCACTGCTTTTCTTGATATATATTAATGACTTCGACGTGGGTGTACAGGGCACAATTTCAAAATTTGCAGATGACACAAAACTTGGAAGTATAGTGAACAGTGAGGAACAGAGACTTCAGGAAGACATAGAGAGGCTGGTGAAATGGGCGGACACGTGGCAGATGAAATTTAACGCAGAAAAGTGCAAAGTGATACATTTTGGTAGAAAGAATGAGGAGAGGACATATAAACTAAATGGTACAATCCTAAAGGGGGTGCATGAACAGAGAGACCTAGGGGTACGTGTGCACAAATCTTTGAAGATGGCAGGGCAGGTTGAGAAAGCAGTTAAAAAGGCTTATGGGACCCTGGGCTTCACAAATAGAGGTATAGAGTGCAAAAGTGTGGAAATTATGATGAACCAGTATAAAACACTGGTTCGGCCTCAACTGGAGTACTGTGTCCAATTCTGGGCACCACACTTTAGGAAGGATGTGAAGGCCTTAGAGAAGGTGCAGAAAAGATTTACGAGAATGATTCCAGGAATGAGTGACTTCAGTTACGTTGATAGACTGGAGAAGCTGGGGTTGTTCTCCTTGGAGCAGAGAAGATTTAGAGGAGATTTGATAGAGGTGTGCAAAATCATGAGGGGTCTGGACAGAGTAGATAGAGAGAAACTGTTTCCATTGGCAGAAGGGTCGAGAACCAAAGGTCACAGATTTAAGATGATTCGCAAAAGAACCAAAGGCGATGTAAGAAAAAACTTTTTTCTGCAGCGAGTGATTAAGATCTGGAATACACTGCCTGAAAGGGTGGTGGAGGCAGACTCAATCTTATCTTTCAAAAGGGAGTTGGATAAGTATCTGAAGGAAAAAAAATTACAGGGCTACAGGGAAAGGGCGGGGGAGTGGGACTAGCTGAGAGTCGGCACGGGATCGACGGGCCGAATGGCCTTCTTCTGTTCTGTAACCATTCTATGATTCTGGGACATGTTGCCTGACCAAGTGAGTATTTTCAGCATTTTATGCTGTCATTTCACATTTACAGCATTTGCTTGCAGAGGGAAGAGGAAAACGCAGAAGAGGAGGAATCAGACTGAAGGGTGCATCCCAGACTGCCCCTTTGTGGTTGGGATATCTGGGATGGAATTCTCTGCCTGCAGTCCCACTGGCTGGGGAGTCTGCTTCTTCTTGTTGACCCACTGGCTGGGCAGGCTGCATTTCTTGGCTGTGTGAAATGAGGAAGGCAGGAGGGTGGATTTGTGCTGACAGGAGGGCTGGAAAGCATGAGGAGCATGCCAGAAGGAGGATAACGTATGAGGATACCCGCATCTTGTATCCTTTCAGCTCTGCTGCTGGCCAAGGGCTCAGCCATGCCCCTGCCTGCACCGTCTCCTCCAAGGGGGTGAGGTGAGGCTAGGAATGGGAGATGTGCCTCATCATTGGTGCAGATTGTTGGTAGGTTAGTGATTGAGGGTTGTGCATTGAGCAGTGTTTGAAGCTGGTGGTGCATTTGGTAGGAGACGGCTTTTGAAGATGCATTCACTGACCTTGACCAGTGGTCTGAGGTCATGAAGCTCCTTTGGGCACTGGAGCCAGGTGGTGGGGGCGACACTGCTGGCAGTGATGGCCTTAGTGATGTAGTCCCACATCGTTCTTTCTGGAGGGCCTCCTGGCCCCTGTGGGTGAGGGCCGCTCTTGCAGTGCTGATCCCCTACACAAAGCTGGAGTGCTGCGTGTGAGACCCTGGGTGCCCCTTCCCTGGCTTGCTGAGCCATTTGTGTTAGTGCTGAGGCAGTTTTCCCATTTGTTGAGATTAGGAAGGTAATTCAGCTTTAACAGCTGAATATTCACATTTGGAACTTTAAAATATTGAATATTTCTTAAAAGGCAGAAAGGGATGAAAAATGTATTGATTCACTGCATTTTATTTTGTATTGCTACAGTGTGCATGGCCCCTTTAATTCTCAGACCTCTTCATTGCCCACAATTTCTTGCGAGCTCCACAGCTTCGCTCACAGAGGCTGTGGGAAGCTGCAACACCGGACCTGGACAGAAACTTCGTCCCGGATCCCTCCAGCAACGCCACCAGGACGGCGTTGCATGGAAGGTGAGTGTGAGTGCTGTGCCACTTATCTCCATGCCCCCCAGATCAATTTCACTCGGTTAGCGTTGCGACCATTTCCAGTGGCCATTAACTGCAGTTGCCTGTAACACTGGCAACTTTGCTGGTTAACACAAATTTTTCCCCCATTCGGTTTTATCTTGCTTTGTAGTAACACCTGGGGGAAATTCTCTCCTCATTCATACTGCAGAAGGGAAAAATTCCACCTTTGTTTCCAGCACATCTGTTATAACAATCATTTTCTGTATATTTTTTCCCCCTTCCTCTCCAAAGTCTTTGAACATGTCCCCTCCCAAATCCATCTTCGAATCTCTCCAAACAGGTTTCCGCCCAGCACAACACTGAAACAGCCCTAATTAAAGCCACAAATTACATCTTCTGTGACTGTGACCATGATGCACTATCCCTGCTAGTCCTGCTCAAGCTCTCTACAGTCTTTGACATGGTCGACCACACCATCCTCCTCCAACACTTCTACTCCGCTGTTCTGCTCAGTGGTACCGACCCCTCTTGGTTTCACTCTTATCTATTTGATCATAGCCAGAGAATCTCCAGCAATGGCTTCTCTTCCTGCCCCTGCACCGTTACCTCTGAAGACCCCCAAGGATCCATCCTTGGCCCCCTCCTCTTCCTCAACTACATGCTGCCCATTGGCAACATCATTCGCACAAATGGGGTCAGCTTCCACATGAATGCTTAGGATAGCTAGTTCTACCTCTCCACCACCTGTCTCTACTCCTCCACTGCTTCTGTGTTGTCAGACTCCTTGTCCGACATCCAGTCTTGAATGAGCTGCAATGTCCTCCAGTTTAGGAAGATCAAAACCTTCGGCCGGAATTTTCCGGGGTGTCAGCGGCCAGGATCGGTGACGGGTCGGGTGGGAAAGTTTTTTTTTGACAGCGGGTCACGAACTCGCTGTCAACCCGCCGCAATGCGCCTTTCCCAATGCCGGTCTGCTCAGCGCCGACAACGGCGGGTGACCCAGTTAAACTAATTATAATGTACTTACCAGACCCTTAACAGGCTTTTTTACCTTACTTTTTAACTTTAACTTCATGGCCACGCTGTTCGGTGACCACGTCTGTCAACCTGAGGTGGGAGTTCAGTGCCCATTGCTCCAGCTGATTACTTGATCGCTTCAAATGTACAGTAAAAGCTCCCACCTGACAGAGATCACGTTCCTCAGACACAAGCTGATCCTCACTGCATTTCCACAACAGATTCAGCATGCTGCAAGTCTTTCCAGCAAAGTCTCCATCCAGTCTCGCCTCATTACCTCTCTCGCCATTGACAGATCGCTTCTGTCATCTGTACTTCACCTGCCATCAGCATGGGTGCCATTTATACTGTCTCATCCTTGGTCCTCAGAATCAGACCACGATAATCCCCAACACCAGCAGCACCAACAACAACACCAACCTTCTCCGCAATCACCTGATGCTGCACAAGACAGAGGGCATCAGCACCTGAGCATATTGCTGCCTGGGAGGCCAGGGATGGCCTCATCATGGCCAGATTTACTTAACTTTACGCTGTACACCCTGGCTGCCACATGATGCGCCAGGTTGTCACCACCCCACACCAACACCATAAAGCATCCCTACAATGCCCAAGCCATTCGTTTCACACTCATCAGCATTGTGGTGGGTACCGTTATATCTCACCATTCACTGCAACTCACTAAGCCACTTCCAAAGGTGCACACAAATCTGTCCAAGACCGTAAAGTGTTGATAATAAAGATTTCAATGTTTGACAGCACATTAAGAGAAACTTTACATGAACATTGGATAAAACACCTAAGTGGCTAGCCTTGTGCGTTGTTAGTTGGTATGATTGCACTGGGATGAGGGTGAGTGTGAGGGGTGGCTAGTGAGATGGGGATGTGATAGAGAGGGATAGGCGGAGGTGCAAGGTAAGTTGGTGTGAGTAAGGATGTGCAGGAGTAGGGTAGGGAAGGCAGAGTGATGGGGATGTGATGAGAGGCACAGCAGGATGAGGTTGAGTGCGGCTTTGTACTAACGTTTCGTGATCTAATGAGATAATTCAAATGTTTGTGCCACTGCATCCAGGTCTTTCTGACCACATCCCTACTTGTGCCCTCCTGTGCAATGTGCAACCAGGCTGTTTTGGTCTCCTGGGGAGGTGTCTTCCCCTATCGGAAGGGAAGAGGACCTCCCTGCGTACTCTGACTCCCTCCATAAGCATATGGACGGAGTCATGGGAGAACCTGGTTGCCGCCCTCTGCCTCTGTGCAGTCAATGTCAGTGTTTGCAGCACTTCAATGCTTTAGAACATTGACAGCACAAATGTCAAAAGAAAGTTGGCCACGGTCCCTTTAAGAATACCGGCTGATGACACATCATGAATGACGTCACTAGACCTGCTTACTCTAATTGGGCTGGGAAATGCGCTGGGGGGGCTTAACAAGCCCAGTCAACGGAAAGTCATTTTTGGCAGCGGGATGGAGCCAGCAGCGAGGCCGCGACCCGCCACCAACATCGCCTGCCGAGGTGAGCAAAATCCCGGCCTTCGTCTTCAGATCCAGCCACAAACTCCGAACCCTTACCACTGATTCCATCCCCTTCTCTGGCCGCTGTATGAGATTGAACCAGATTGTTTACACCTTTGGCATCCTATTTGACCCAGAGCTAAATTTCTGACCCCAGATCCTCTCCATCATAAAGATCCCTTACTTCCACCTCCGTAACACCGCCGACCTCCGCCCCGCCTCAACCCATATACTGCTGAAACCCTCAACTATCCCTTTGTTAGATTCCGACTCAATTGTTCTTCCCTGGCCTCCCATCCACCACCCTCTTTAAACATTAACTTGTCCAAAACTCTGCTACCCATATCCCTTCCGCACTAATTCTTGCTCACCCATCACCCTGTCCTTGTTGACCTACATTGGTTCCTGGTCCTCCAACACCTCAAATTTAAAGTTCTTGTCCTTGTGTTTAAATCCCTTCAGTGCTTCACTCCTCCTATATCCATGTAACCTCCTCCAGCCCTACAACCCCCCGCAGAACCCTACATTCGTTGACTCTGGCCTTGTGTATCCACCCTTCCCTTTCCCCCACCATTGATGGCCATAGCTTCAACCCTAGGCCCTACACTCTGAAACTCCATCCCTAACCATCTCCACCTTCCTTTCCACCTCCAAGGCCCTCCTTAAAATTCACCTATTTGACAAAGCTTTTGGTCTTCCCCTCCTAATAGCTCCTTCTTTGGCTTGGCGTGCATTTTTGTCTGATTTTTTTTTCTATGTTAAAGGTGTAATATAAATCCAAGTTGTTGTTATTGTTGTAGTTAGTAGTAGTAGTAGTAGTATGCCCTGGAGTAAAAACCCAATGGTTAGTCTCTGGATTATCAAAAATGTAGGCAGCTGTTGAAATGGTACTGGGTGAATGTTGCTGGCTCTGTATTCTATTGGATAAGGTATCCCCTTATTCAGTGCTATTTTCTCATTAAATCAAATTTAGGTGTGGAAGGTTTTAGCTTTTGGACTTCACAAAAACATGACAGGGCCACTGCAATATGGATTTTACTAGATCTTGGATCATGAACCCAACAACACTAACTGGGAACAAATAAACCATACTTAATTTCTTACATTTTCGGAGCAATTTAAGTTTTTTTTAAATAAATATAGTTAAAGATAAACAGTGGCACAGTGGATAGTCTGAATTCCATCACCTGGGTCGATTTTAACCCTCTCCGCCCAGGTGGTGGGCAGTTAAAAGCGAGCAGGTTACGTTCCCGTTCAGACCCTGACCATTTCCAAGCCAGACGGGAGCTTCATACGTCTATGCAAATCAGGGTTTTATTACATCAATAGGACTCCGGTGCAATTTTAACCGGGGCCTGAGTGGGGAAGACGCCACGGATTTCGCGCTGGGCAGAAGTATATGCAGCTGTTAAATGATAAACATCTGCATTATTGTAACCCTGGTATTCAGCTTGTCTGAAGATAGAAAGAGACCCTTCTGGTAAATCTAAAACTTTCCTTTGAATGGCTCAGAGAAGCAGGAGTACTCCTCCCGGGCCCCACAAGGAAGGTCATGGCTTCCCCTGCCCCCTCCTCTCCGAGACCCACCCAAAACTCCATCCCCGCCACTTACCTGGAAAGAAAGAACTTGCATTTATATGGCACCTGTCACCACCTCAGGACGTTCTAAAGTGGTACACAGCCAAAGATGTAGTATTGAAGTGTAGTCACTGCTAGAAGCCAGTGAGCGGCCAAAGGCTGCCTGATCTTTGCCTGCCGGGAGCCGTTCTATGTCTTCCACCCACCCGTTCCGAGTGGGAAGTGGACCAGCGGCATTTAAATAAAGCCTGGTGGTTAAAATCGCTGTGACTTCCTGCTGCTTCTGCCGGGTGGGATAACAACTCACTGGAGCGGTGTCATTATGAATCTAATGCAAATACTGTTGGGGAAGCATAGACATTGAAAGATATTTCTGAGATTTTAAAAGGTTACACACCTTGAGGTTCATATAAGACCAAAATTTAAAGTCATCGTTTTATCTTTCACATATCAACATTTTAATGTATTTATTTTGTCAAAATAGGTAGAATTTTTCAGTGTCATTTATCAAACAGCAGCCACATCATATTTTACAGAAACAGAAAAACGTAAGGTGTGTAACCTTTTAAAATCTTAGAAAATCTTTCAATGTCTACAATTTCCATCAATTTGACTCTTCACTACTTCTAGCCTCTGAAGCAGTTTCCTGAACAATATTTACATTAGATTCACAATGATAGTGATGGGTGGTGTATTGGGAACCATTAATAGTGGTGACCAGGCACTTGCTTTGCGCACTTACTTCCTGAGCAACTGGAACTGATTTCTGAATTCGACTGACACATCAGTCAGGGTTGCTAAATTATACAGATCTAAGGCATTATGGATGTTCTGTGTTGTATTGGTTTTTGTCTGTATTGTCCATTTAAGTAGTGAAATCTGCAAAAGCTCCCCAACCAGAACATTGGTGCACAGTTCATTGGGCACAGAATCAATGTTGAGCAATTGTATTCAATTGAATAGCTATGGGAAGTAGTATTTCTTGTAGTGTGGCCTGGATATAGGACTAAGCCATTGCTAAGCAATTTGATGTTTGATCATAGCTCTTTTGTGTAGTGGCCTGAATTCATGTCTGAATGGAATTGATTTTATTGCATTCATCAGTTGTGTAGTCATTGTCTGTGCTTGCTCACCTATGGGACTGAAATACTGTGCAGCACTCAGCAGCTCGATCAATGATTTTGAGCCCGCCTGCTTTGATGTCAGACTGACGTTTGTGTGCTTTTCAGATGTGGCTTGATCAATACGCTTATACATTGAAAAAAATACATACTGCCGGAGTACAGGCATCGAATCAATTTTTCGCTGTGGTGTCATGTCAGGCTTGTGAAACAAGAATTAAACCTCAACCTGAAATTTGAAATTTCTGTATTAAACCACAATAATCTGACATTTAGAAGCATCATGTATTTTATTTTGTGTAGTTTCCAAGTTAATGACTCTTGTTTCTTTTTCTTTGCTGAGATCATGTTTATTGTAGAAGCTGCCTGGAGTTTTACAGACTACATTTAAGCTACGTCTTGATTAAATTACCTGGACTTCATTTCTAAAGACATTTGATTTTGTAATTTACTGAACTAAAAGCATCTGGATTAACACTCATTGGATGTTGGTTTTAATCAAGAAATGAAAGTCATTATGTTGCTGTGGAGTCAGGAGGAGGATTCCTGGCTCCAACTGCCCTTCGGGGGACTCCAGTTGTCCCTTTAAGGACCCCTGGTAGACCCGGAAAAACTGGGCGGAGCTTGCGTGGCTCACGCTCTGCCCAGTTTCTGCCGAATTTGGCATCGGGAGACTAAAACAGGAGTTAGACCTGATTAGCACATTCAAGGGGCCCAACGTCTGCTTTAGACAGGTCATTCGGCAGTCGCTGGCGCACGGAAATTGTTGCCCCCCACTCCTATTTGTCGCCCAGAAATTGGGTGTGATGGAGACCAGTTTCTCCCCCATAGTCTTGGGTTAACTGCCCGATTTTCATTTCTGTAGCGCTCTGAGATATTACTCTCTACATGGGGAGTGCTATAGAAATGTAAGCTGTTGTAATGATTACTCGGAAATAACAAAATTCAGACATATTGGGCCAAAAATTCATCCCGCTGCGCGAGAGTACGCACTGCGTACTCTCGCGTATTCTCTCTCCAATTGCCGGTTTTCTGCATGCCCTGCGCATGCGCTGAAAACCGGCACTTGGTCTTTGGAAAAGGGGGCGGTTCCTCGGTGCATCGCGTGCGCGCTACAGGCTGCGCGCACGCTGTGCACTTCGTGCTTTGGACGCGCAGGTAAGGACGGAAGATTTTAGAAATGGAAAAAGGAGGAGTAAGACCCACTTTTAACAAGGTAAGTAGTGAATTAAGTATTTTTTTGAATTTTTTTTAACAGGTATATCTTTTTTAGAGACTTTAAAGACAGGTAAGTTTATTTTTATAACTTTTTAAAAGATTTTAAATTTTTTCAAAAATTTAATTTTTTATTTAAAATGGTTAATTTATTTAACTATACTTATTTTATTAATGTGATGGTTTTTTTTAAAATTTAATTGAGGTTTAGCTGTTATTTTGGGGGGGTGTAAGATTCATAGCTTTCACAGCACGTATGTGAAACTTATGAATGGAAGATGGTGTGCTGCCATTGGCTCTAACTGAGTCACGTGATCCCACAGCTCGCACGAATTCACTACGCCGGTGGGATACGCAAGCACTGCCCAGCTGATGTCTGGAACATCAAGTTCGTGCGAGCTGGATCTGAAAAAGCCAACGCGGAGTGAGAGATCGCGCCTGCTCCTTACCCCCGCGGGAACAGAGCGAGATCAATTTCTGGGCCAATGTAAAGTAAAGATACACTCGTGCAAATCAGCACTGAACAATTCATTATACTTAACAATTATAATCATCGCAATTTATGATTATGCATTCCATAATCCATTGAAACTGACTCCATTACCTAGTCGTCCAAGATAACTAGCTCTGGACAGCAAGATAAATTATTGGTGAGGTTGATACCAACACTTAGGTTGGCTTGTGGCAATTGAAAAGCATGCAGAATGCTCCAATAATGTGTTGGAAATTTTGATTAAAAAAATCTGCGCTCTATTACTCTGCCCGGTGCTGTTGAGGCTTATAGTTATTCCAAATTCAAATGCTATTTAAAGCTGTACTGTCCACTCCCCCGGTGACTCAGTGGTTAAGTGCAGCGCATGTTGTGTAATTGAACCACATAGAATTGGAAGGTTCCAGGTTCAGGCTCTGGCCTGTTGCTGATTTAGCTGACATAGGTTGCAAAGTGGATATTACAGTCAATTTCAATGTCTAGTGAGCGAAGTTAGCCAAGTTACTCACTTCTGATCATCAACCAGTAATTCCAGATGTTCTTATATTGTCATATTCACCCCTAATCATTCATTGTTTTCACAGTCTCACTGATTTTTAACATTTTTTTAAATTACTCACTAATTTTAAAGGATCACATTTTTTGATATCGTTAAACAGTGGTGTTTTTACAGAACAGTACAACTTTCCCTCATGTCAATTTTTTCCAATACCCTTCATCGCAATAGCCCTCTTCTCTTCTAGGCGCTGACTTATGCTGGTGTAAGCTTCGACTTGTACCAGTTTATCTCATCCAAGTAGTCATTTTCATATGTGATCTTAGACAGTAAGTGATTGTTTTATAACATGAGGACAGAAGTCTCCAGCACGATTAGAGGGTATGCTGCCCTGTCTCAAGATAGTGGTGTGACTTCATTAGTGGTAAAGCACTGTGACGTGCTCTTGTCTTCTAGATGTCCATTGTATAGCTGATGAGGAAACTCTGAGACTTAGGATGACAATTGCTGGAAGGTATTACTTGGATGATGGGTATAAGAACGTGTGCTCCGATATCTACCATTTGGTACCAGAATTGGGTTGCAGAGAGGCAAGCAGATACTTTGAAATGCTGCACCACCAATTAATGGAGCTACCATTCAATGGGTGTGGTCAGGAGGATGATGGCAGTGCATTCATACATCTTATGATGATTTGTTCTGCTCACCGAGCCACTCAAGAGGAGCTCTCAGTGCCTACTATCTGCCTATTGAAGATTCAACTCCATACTTGCCATTTGTCTTATGACTAAATAATGACTAGTTTGCTTTGGGGAAAGGTGGGGGTCTCTTTGGAGTTGAGGTGACTCTTAGATGACATGATGGTAGTTTAGAACTAGGTTTACGGCAGATTCAGCAATCTGATACCTGGTCCGCTGTACTCGGGTACCGGTGGAGTTTGTGGCTCACTAATGGAACTTAGAGGGGTAGACTTGTCACATGAGCTGAGATTGTTCCTACTTGGCTCCAGCTAACCCATGCAAGGCAATGATGTAACAGGTAATGTGATTCTGATTGGACAAGTAGTGAGAAATTTACCAGTCTGTGGGAAGGCGGTGCCGTATTTGCTGGTTAATCTTCAACAGTAACACTGTGCATACTTGGAGGTCTTTAAGCTTTAGCATTGTCAAACTGCGTCTAAGTTATTGGGAGCTTGGTAACTGGGGAGAGAGTGTACACTCCAAATCAGGCAAACAGAAACTCTATCTGTGTGGATTTCTCAGTAGTTTAGTTTGGAGACTGTTAAGCGTAGTCACAGATTTCTGCGGGATCTGATTGCCCCAAAAAATGTTTCACTTTCTCAATTAGAATTCAACCGTGGCAACAGAAGGTAAGAATTGGAATAGCAAAAGTTTCTGATGTCACCAGACCATTTTGACAGTGCCTTATGACAGATATATATGTGTATATATATATATATATATACAGTAAACAGAGAAATATAAAACCTGTCATCACTGCATTTCAGATTGGGTGGCACAGTATCACTTCAGTTCAAATTATGATCACAGGAATCTTAAGTATTTTACGAAATGCCATGACATCTGCTGCACAAAAAAAAGCTAAATAAGTGAGGATGGTATAAAACCAAGTCCACAAATGGCTCCTGGTTATAGAATAACACAGGTGGGAGTGTATGTTAAGCATATGATATGTTTTAGGGTTGAAATAATATTGATAAACCCCACATATGGTTTGACATTTTCTCAACAGCTTGATATATTACCACCATGTAACACATTCCAGTCTATGGCCGGAATTTTCCTTACCTTGGCGGGTCTGGTGCAGGCGGTGTCTGTGGTGGGTTCCGACCCCGCTGCTGGCTCCATCTCGCTGTACAGAATGAACTTACTTTAATGGGGCCTATTAAGCCTGCCCAGCGTGTTACCCGGCCCAATTAGATGAAACGGGTCTGGTGACATCATTCATGACACGTTTTAAGCTGGGATCTTTAAAGGGATCCTGGCCACATTAAATTTAGTGGGTGTTGAATCTTATTATACAATCATATAATAAATTATATATGAGTGACAAATATTTAAATTATCATTAAGTAATATGACTCCATCTACACATACGATCAAGAACATAATTTAAAAAGTACATTCATTGTGAAGTTATTGGTCACAAATCTATAGGGGTAAAAATTGAGTCGCGCCCCATTTGGGGCGCTAACCTCGCCGGGGCGCTACTTTTAGCGCCCCGAAAAAATTAGCGGCCCCGCGCCGGAACTTCAGTGGTTGCGCCCCAAGAGGGAAGCGGGGCGCCACTGGAAGCACCCCGCATCCCTCTTGGGGCGCTGCGAGGGAATATCCTGGCGCTACGTGCCGCAGCGCCACGCGCTGTGGCACGTCGCGCCGCGGTATTGCAGGCCTTCCTCCCCTTCTTAAAGGGGAGGGACCCTGCGCAGCGCGAACCGGGGCCCAGATGGGCCCCCAGGGATCGGGAGTGCCGGCAAAAGAGCCCGGCACTCAAGAGAAGTGCCGGGCTCTTGGAGCGCAGCCGGCACTTCACGGTGGGGGGGCTTCACGGGGGCCGGGGACAGCAACGGGGGCAGGTGCTGGCAGGCGGCCAGCAACAAAAATGGCCGCCTGCCACCTCCCCTTTAAATATCGCCGCCCCGGCCGCACGTACGCCTCCCTGAACCCGTCGGACATAGCGTCTGGCGGTAAATCAGGGGGCGCGACTGAAGATCGCGGCTGGAGCGCGAGCGGGGTGCTGCGCACGGCGATGACGTCATCGCCGGCGGCGCAGCGCCACAGGGCGCTACCGGCTGGCGCCGCCGCTAACCTCCCGCTGAATTTTTCGGGAGGCGTGGGCGGCGCTGCGCCCGGGCGTTAGCTGCTTCACGCCCCATTAGCGCCCTCTTAAGGCGCTAACGGGAGGCGCAAGCAGCTGAATTTTTCCCCCTTAGACTTTTGTAGCAGTAACTGGTACAAATAAAAGATGTGTGTGTATAGGTAATACATAAACTTAAGCAGATTTTAAATGTAATTGTAAAGGGGTGGATTTATAATTTTATGCAAGTTCAGCGGAACAGCTGCGGAATCCCTGACAAACAGTGTAAATGGTGCTTACAATGTGTTTCTGGGATTTCTGCAGCTCTTTCGTTGAAGTTAACAATGGACAAGTGAGAGAACCTCTGCAGAAATTCACTCTAAAGTCTCAGACTGAAAAATTACATGAGTCATATTCAGGGACTGAAAGCAAATTGAACCAGTGGAATGAGTGATGAGAATGAAATTGTTACGGTTGATGACTTGATTTGACAATCACAGTATACTGTGAGAAAAACTTGACCAGAAACAACACAAAAATTAATTTAAATGGCATATGTCATTTTTTATAGTGCAGATCAATTCATTGCAGTTACTGTTCAGTTGGAAGGCAACAGCTGAGAATGGCCAGTGAAAAATTAACATTTACCAGTAGCTTTTCAAGTAGTACAGAATCTCCATCAATCTGTTAACTTTGTAATCAACATGTTTTTATTTTGGTTTGTTTTTCATGTTGTCAAGTAATCAGCTGGAGCAATGGCCACGGAACTCACGCCTCAGGTTGACAGATGTGGTTCCTGAGCTGTGTGAATCCCGTGGCAGGGAAATTTAAAAAGGAGGGGGTTAAAGGCTCTTACGTGCCTGTAAAGTACCTCATAATGATTTCAATTGGGTCCTCGCCGCTGCAGGTCGAGTCAGTTCAATGCTGACAGATGCACCTGTGGGAAAGGCGCGTGGGAGCGAGTTGACAGCAGGTTCCCGACCCGCTGTCAAAAAAACTAACTTTCCCACATGACTCGCCACTGATCGCACCCGCTACCATCACAGAAAATTCAGCTCTATTTGTCCTATACATGCTGCGTAAGGTAGTGAATAACTGTGTTCCACTCTAAAATAAAACTGTAACACCAAGTTTGGATGGAGTGAGCCTTTGGATTAGTGGTAGAAGAACTCTCACCTCTGAATCAGAAGGTGCAGGGTTTGAACCCTGCTCCAGATGTCCCGGAGAGTGGACAAACGGCAGGATTCTCGTGTCTGGTGGGCGTGGGTGTGGGTTCCCCCCCACCTCATTGTATGGGTTGGGAGAGCCAATAAAACCCTTCCATCATATAGGATTAATCACCTATATTGGCTGGCATAAAGATGGTTACAGCCATGGAAGGAGTGTTCATGTCGCAGCCTGTCAGACTGTTAGTCAGCCTGAGAATCCTTCCACTACCTCACACTTGAGCAGTTTTGAGGCCAGTGGTCTCAAGAGGGAGTGTGAAGATATTAAAATATCAACAACCAAGTGTTACTTACTTTGAAGTTATACAATAATGCTTTTGACTACAACTTTTGAGATAATGTAAATTGCTTCTGACTTTGTTGTTAATAGTAAAACCATTTGAAACATCTTCTCAAGCCTAAGATGGTACTGCAGCTTTCTAAAACTTGGTCCAAGACAGCTGTTATTATTTATAATATTCAATTTGTTTTTGAAAATTGTAATTGAAATCAAAGTTAATTACAATGATTCACCGTGATTAGTGACTGGAATGACAATGGGGAAATATCACCTGACGAAGGAGCAGCGCTCCGAAAGCTTGTGATTTCAAATAAAGCTGTTGGACTATAACCTGGTGTTGTGCGACTTCTCACAATGGGGAAATAGGCAGCATGTGACACAGAAAAAACAGCACTTTTACCTTACCTGCCTCAGTATTTAATGTCAAGAAGGTACAGTACAACATTTCATAATACTCTGCTTTACTAAGATTTAATTAACTTGCATATTATTCAAACAAATGCAAGAAATTAAAGACAATAACATAACTTCAGGACTTCAGATGATCTGTGTAAACTGTCTGAATTTTGTTATACTAGAGTTATGGAAGATGCTGTTAACTCTCAAAGTGTACATCACCTTGCAAGTTCTGGTCTAATCCATGATCACTATTATGGTTTTCAACATGGCAGTTCCACTGCCTATTTTCTGCATCTCTGGAACTCTATCCTTGATTGTCAACTTTACTCAATTGATAATACTCACCTCTAAGACAAAAGCTTATGGGTCAAGCTCCACTCCAGAATTTGTATATATAATCTAGGCTGACACTGCAGTGCAGCACTGATGGAGTGCTGTGTTGACAGAGGTGCTGTCCTTCAGGCATTAAACCAAAGCTCCATCTGCCTGATGCAAAGGTTCAGTGGACGTTAAAGATCCCAAGGCACTATTCAAAGAAATACAGGAAATTCTCCTGCCCCATCTGCCAATAACAGCAAAAAATGATTAACTGATCATCTAATGGCTGTGCACAAAATGGCTGCCATTTGTCTACATAACAACAGTGACTGCAGTTCAAAGCAATTCATAATCATCTTGGGGTAGATTTTAAACTTACCGATTGGGTATAAAACTGGCATTGCGGATCGCCTGTTATTGAAACCGACGATTTTCATTTCCATTGATTTCAAAATGGCTTATTTTAACAATCTGTGCACCCTGAGCCACATTGCACAGATTGTCCATATAATCAGTTTCAGTTCATGGCAGAAGTTCTTTGACTGGTGTGAAAAAATGCAACAATGACGCCGATGATTGTAAAATCATTTCTGCAATGTGTTGTCACTAATGCAAATTAATAATTATTTTAATTTAGAACTTTACTCCTTGGGTTTCCAAACCAGCTCCACATAGGGTTATCTAACAGCTGCTGTCTGTTCTTCACCGCGCGTCAATTACAAGATAAATGCAGGGAACAGCACCAACCGCTGTACATGGCCTTCTTTGATCTCACAAAGGCCTTCGACACTGTCAACCATGAGGGATTATGGAGTGTCCTCCTCAAATTCGGCTGCCCTCAAAAGTTTGTCACCATCCTCCGCCTGCTTCACGACGACATGCAAGCCGTGATCCTGACCAACGGTTCCACCACAGACCCAATTCGCGTACGGACCGAGGTCAAGCAAGGCTGTGTCATCGCACCAACGCTCTTCTCGATCTTCCTTGCTGCAATGCTCCATCTCACCCTCAGTAAGCTCCCCGCTGGAGTGGAGCTAATTTACAGAACAAACGGGAAACTGTTCAACCTCTGTCGCCTCCAGTCCAGATCCAAGGTCGTCCCATCCTCTGTCGTCGAATTACAGTATGCAGACGACGCTTGCGTCTGCGCTCACTCAGAGGTCGAACTCCAAACCATCGTCAACACCTTCACCGAAGCATACGAGAGTATGGGCCTTACACTAAACATCCATAAGACAAAGGTCCTCTACCAACCTGCCCCAGCCACACAGTACTGCCCCCCGATTATCAAAATCCACGACAAGGCCTTGGACAACGTGGACCACTTTCCATACCTCGGGAGCCTACTGTCAACAAGGGCAGACGTCGATGACGAAGTCCAACACCGCCTTCAGTGTGCCAGTGCAGCCTTCGGTCGCCTGAGGAAGAGAGGGTTTGAAGACCAGGACCTCAAACCCGGCACTAAGCTCATGGTCTACAGAGCAGCAGTGATACCCGCCCTGCTGTATGCCTCAGAGACATGGACCATGTACAGCAGGCATCTCAAAGCACTGGAGAGGTACCACCAACGCTGCCTCCGCAAGATCCTGCAAATCCACTGGCAGGATAGGCGCACCAACGTCAGTGTTCTCGCTCAGGCCAACATCCCCAGCATCGAAGCTTTGACCACGCTCGATCAGCTCCGATGGACGGGTCACATCGTCCGCATGCCCGATACGAGACTACCAAAACAAGCGCTCTACTTGGAGTTCCGGCACGGCAAGAGAGCCCCAGGTGGGCAGAGGAAACGCTTCAAGGACACCCTCAAAGCCTCCTTGAAAAAGTGCAACATCCCCACTGACACCTGGAAATCCCTGGCCCAAGACCGCGCAAAGTGGAGGAGAAGCATCCGGGAAGATGCCGAACACCTCGAGTCTCTTCGCCGGGAGCAAGCGGAAGCCAAGCGCAGGCAGCGCAAGGAGCGCACGTCAACCCAAGCACCCCACCCACCCGCCCCTTCAACCACCGTCTGCCCCACCTGTGACAGAGACTGTAGGTCCTGCATTGGACTCATCAGTCACCTGAGAACTCATTTTTATTTTGGAAGCAAGTCATCCTCGGTTCCGAGGGACTGCCTAAGAAGAAGGATGTCTGTTCTCGGGTCTCTGCCCTTACTGCTTCTGGGCTGGACGCTGGGAGCCAAGAGACGCCTGGGGTAATTTGTCCTCCTCATCCAGCAGTTACTGATCTTTTCTTGATTCATCACTGGATTGATTCCTCTGTCAAGTAATTCTAATAGCATTGAAAATATCCTCTGTGAACTGATGTATTATTTAACCTTTAAAAGAGACATCACTAAAGAAAAGCTTTATCATCCTACACTTCTTGCATTCAAAACACTGATCCATCAAAGACATTGATTTTAATCAGTGGTTTTCATTTTAACCCTGCCAATGGTGCAGGCTAAAAGAAAACTAATGAAAAATCCTGTTATCAGATAAGACTCTTGTAAATTATCCTATATGAATTTATACAATAGTTTCTGACAAGCTTTTGCGGCTGTATGGGTGCCCATATACTTATAATCTTTTTCGCTTGAAGTAAATCCCAACAAGTATGTAGAAGGCGATAAAGAGATTGGAATGTAGTATATTCCAGTTAGTATGAGAATGTGATATTTCTCTTATCTCAATAGAAAATTTCATTCTTCTTGATTCTCTGCATCATCCACGCAGCACTGAGGTGAGCATGACCATTGGGTGAGATGCTGAGGGAGAAGAATCACAAGGAATGATGCTCCTTTAGGATGTTTTGATGTTGATATTATGTTGGGAATGTCACCCATAGGACTTCAGTTACATGCCTTATATAAGTGTGATTTTGCACACATGACTTGATGGGCCGAATGGCCTCCTTCTGCGCTGTGCTATTCAATGATTCTATGATGGTTAGTTCATTTTTCTCCCCACCCGAGGTCACTGTTCCCATCATTGGTATAAGTGAGCAGCCATCACACTTGCAAGATGATGTGCAGGCATTCTGTTCTGTGTCATTTTATTTTTAATGACAGAGTCTCCCAGGCCTTCAATCTCTGGTCCACAGGTTTGTGCACATGCCATTGAGCACCTAACACTTCAAAGTTATTTGAATTCTCCTTTTCAGCAAAATTGTTTTTAACTAATGTATTGTTAGAAAGAAGTTTCAGAATTATTGTGAATTTTCTTGGACCTTTACTGTGGCCAACAGCCACTCCAAGTGCTTATACTTTTCTTGTCAATGTGCAATATAATCTTGTGCTGTATTTATTTGGGCTTTTCACCAGGACAAGAAGAGAATGTCTCAAATATTTAAAATTCTCGCTCAAAGTAAGTTTGAGTAAGTTCACAAGTTCACAGTGTCTAGCTTGGCTCAATGTTAGCACATTCTCCTCTGAGTTAGAAAGTTGCGAGTTTAAGCCCCACTACAGGACCTGAGCATGTATTCTAGGCAGACACTTCAGGACAGCACTGAAGGAGTACTGCATTGTTGGAGATGCTGTCTTTCAGATGAGATATTAAACTGAGATCCTATCTGCATGCTTAGATAGCTGTAAAAGATCCCATGGCACTATTCAAAGAAGAGCAGGGTAATTCTCCTTGGGGGAAAAATTGAGTCGCGCCCCCTTTGGGGTGCTACTTTTAGCGCCCCGAAAAAATTAGCACCCCCGTGGCTGAAATTCATCGGTAGCACCCCAAGAGGGAAGCGGGGTGCTACTGGAAGCGCCCCGCCTCTCTCTTGGGATGCTGCGAGTGAATATCGCGGCGCTATGTGCCGCGGAACTCCCCTTCTTAAAGGGCAGCGCAACCCGGGGCCCAGCTGGGCCACCAGGGATCGGAGTGCCGGCAAAAGAGCTTGGCACTCAAGAGAAGTGCCGGGCTCACAGAGCGCAGCCGGCACTCTGCGGGGGTGGGGGGGGGGGGGGGGGGTCTGAAGAGGAGGCCGGGGACGGCAGAGGGGGAAGGTGCTGGCAGGCGGCCAGCAACAAAAATGGCTGCCCGGCACCTTCCCTTTAATTAGCGCCGCCCCGGCCGCAGGTAGGCCCCCCTGACCCCGTTGGACATAGCATCCGACGGTAAGTCGGGCCGCTGCCGAAGATCGTGGCTGGGGCGCAAGCGGGGCGCTGCGCACGGCGATGATGACATCGCCGGCAGTGCAGCGCCGCGGGGCGCTAACGGTTACCGCTGCCGCTAACCTCCCGCTGAATTTCACGGGAGGCGTTGCCGGCGCCGCGCCCAGGCGCTAGTTGCTTTGCGCCCCCTTAGCGCCCTCTTAGGGCGCTAACAGGAGGTGATAAGCAACCGAATTTTTAGGCCCTAGTGTCCTGGGGAACATTTATCCCTTAACCAACAGCACCAAAACTGATTATCTGGTCATTTATCTCATTGCTTTGTGAAAATTGGCTGCCACGTTTGCCTACGAAACAACAGTAACTACACTTCAAAAGCAATTCATTGGCTGTAAAGACCTTTGGGACATCCTGAGGAAGTGAAAGGCACAATATTAATGCAAATTCTTTCTTTTCTTTATCACAAGATAGTTACAGATGAAGGCAGCCATTTGGACTATCTTTGCCCATCAATCCAGGGTAAAAGAGCTACATTACCACCATTACATAGAATCATAGAATTAACAGCATTGAAGGAGGTTATTTGGTCCATTGTGCCTCTGCTGGTGCTAGCTCTTCAACTGGGCAGTCTAATACAATTTCCTTGTCCTTTCACCATATTCCTTTATAATCTTCCTTTTCAAATACTTATCCAATTCTCTTTCAGTTATAGTCTCTGCCTCAATAGTCACTTGTAATAAAGCATTCCATATTCTAGTAACCCTCTGTGTGAAGCACTTTATTCTATCTGCCCTGTTTGTTCTTCTACTGATAATCTTCAGTCTGTGCTCCCTTGTTACCAGTTCACCAACCAGTGGAAACAATCTTTCACTATTTACCCTCTTAAATCGTCAACATTTTAGAATGCATGTCATTCAAATCTGGTGTCCTTTCTACTTTTAATCCCCAAACTTTTTTAACTTCCCAAAAGTTTCCTTTTGATTTTTTTCACCAATAATGGCACTTCCACATCCCCTTCAGGTACCGCTATAGTCCCACTTTCACTGATGTGAAATACTTTTTAAGCACCTCTGACATTCCCTCTCTCAAGTACAAGATGGCCCAGTTTATCTCCAAGTGGCCCCACTCATTCTTTGCTCTTTTACTTCCTTTGCTTCGCTGCTGACCACAAATTACGGGCCAATATGTCTTTATTAATTTCATTTTGTTCTAGTATTTTAAAATTTATATACAGAGCTCCTGCTTTTGCTCCAACTCAGAATGTATTTTTTTAAATTAATTCTCGGGATATGGCCGTCACTGGCAAACCGGCATTTATTAGAGCCGACACAAGCACAATGGGACGAATAGCTTCCTTCGATGATATTGCCCATCCCTAGTTGCCCATGAGAAAGCAGTTGTGGGCTTTCTTCTTGAACCGCTGCAGTCCGCATGGTGAACCCATACCTTATTGATCTCCCACTGCTGGTCTACAGTTTGACTGCCATTTCTCTAAACTGCTGCTCTGGGCTAGGCTCCCTTTTATGCACTGAAATTAGCTAATCCAGTTTTCCTGTCAATGTGTTACATATAGCTTGTATTATATTGATTTTCATCTACCACTGTTTTGCCCAATTGCAACGTTTTATCTCTCCTTTTGTAAATCCCTTTCAACAGCCCAGTTCACCATCATCTGTGCACTTGACCCATTTGTATTGGGTTTCTGTATTTGCTATTACTGTAGATTAGAATCAGTAGGAGCCCAAGCACCGAACCCTGAGACATTCCACTCAATACCCCACCCCAATCCTGACATCACTCCTCTGAAAAGTGCCCACTGATGTTTTTTCAATCAGCCAATTCCTTATCCACAGCCAAATTTTATTTGAATTGCCATTACATTGTTTCAGTAGCAGAATTTCATGAGGAACTTTACTGAAGGCTATATGGAAATTTAAATATACCAAGTGAAATGTATTTTTTATTGTCCACTTAGAATATTTCTGACTCACAAAAGTCAAGAAGGCTCATCAGGTAGGATTTTCCCTTTGAAAGCCATGCTGGCTGTTGTTTATTAGATTATTCATATATAAGTAAGTATCCTACAGTTTCCACTGATGATCAACTCCATTATATTTTTCAAAATCAAGTATCGATGTTAGACTGTTGGGTTTATAAATACCCAGATTAAATTTGTCTCCCTTTTTGATTATGGGTACTTTATTAACTTGTTTTTTTTATTCAGTGGCACCTCCCCAACATTCATTTACTCTTTCATAGTGGTTATTAATATTTCACAAATTCCATCCCTAGTCTCTCTTAATACCCTGCGATTATGTATCATCTGTTCCTGGGGATTTGTTCATTTTGAGTCCTAGTAAATCTCCTTACAATCTCCATCAGGTTGATGTCAGAATTCTCAAGCCTGCTTTGGATTACTTTTTATTACATTTGGGCATGTTGCTGGTGATTATTCAAGGAACTATTCATTGAATATACGAGCTAGTCAATACTCATCCTTAGTTTCATTCCCATTATCATCCTTTAAGTCCTCATGCTGTTATGGTACCGAATGTATTTCTTGCTGTTGTGTTTAGCATCTGCAGCTGTGCTTATTTCCTATTTTTCTTTGCCCTTCTGATCAGTTTTGACATGCTTCTGAAGTTTCCTGTAATCTCCCCAGTGGAATCTCTTCGCTTTCTCCCTACAGGCCTTGTGTAGTTCATTTTTCTTTGTTATTTCTTGTCAAACTTACACTTGCTAATCTTAGTTATACAGTGCAACCTGTAAATTACAGACACCTTAGGGACTGGCATCAGTTTTTTGCAGGTGACCTTATTTTCAAAATGGTCATTGTATGTACTGTAAACATTTTCAACAGAATGGGGAGTTCTTTACCCAGCATCCATAGCAGCAGAGAAATCGCTCTATCCCTGGGATAGCCGTGCAAGCATTCAATCCCAGAGACAGAGCAGTTTCTCGCTGGGTAAAGAGCTCCCTATTCCACAAAAGCCGTTTCTTTCACTAAACCTGCTGCCGCCTCCCACTGACCCGCATACACTGACATTACAAGAATTTGGGGGCAGAATGGAAGGAAGCTGCAAGGGGAAGCGCCAGTGTTCTTGACTCTGAATGTCCTAGATCCAGCAGCTTTGTAACAGGCTGTGTTCTGTGTTTTTAGTGGGTGTAATAGGACTTGCTGCATTGAAGGATTTCCGTAGTTTGTAATTTGTGAGTGTCTATGGTTTCAGAGTGCCTCGTGTATATTTTACCATGCAAGCTATTTGGGTCCCTCAATAAATGTCCTGCTTTTTTGCAGGTGTCTGTTTTTTGGGAGTATCCGTTTATACTGGTTTCACAGTACATTTGTCCTGCATTTTGGTCAGTAAGCCTTTGAAGGTTCTCCACTTGTACTTTACTGAGGTTTACTAAATAATTTCCCCCAGTCAACTTGTTTCATCTCGTCTTTCATACTTTTGTGGTTGGCCTTTTTAAAATTGCATACCTGGGTGCTAGACCTCAGCACTGTTGAGTCCCAATTTATGTCACAAATACAGTGGTTGCTATCACCCGGAGATATTACAGATTCCACTTTCTGTACTCTGTCAGGGTCACTTACGATTGCCAAGTCAAGCTGATATTTTTCTCTTGTGGCTTCCCTAACACACTGTGCCATGAAGCAATCATGCATTTCATTTACCAATTCTGTCATTAAGCCACTTGACGTCCCAATTTATATTTGGTTGACTTAAATCTCCCATTAGTGTCGCCTCCCTATTATCACATAACATCCTTATTATCACTTCATAATGTATTCTATTCTCTAACAGACTCCTAATTTTGATTTGTCTTGCTTTGAAAACCTCCAACCAGATTATTTAGCTGGGTAGTTTTTCCCTTTCTACAGAATCTACTTCCTTTAAGTTGTTCAGATGAAGGGTCTACAACCAAAATATTGAACCTATTTATTCTTTTTACAGATGCCACCTCGTATTTCAAGATATTTCTGTTTTATTTCAGGTTTTCAGAATTTGCATTTTTTCCCTTTTCTAGCTGCTAAGTTGGGTTGGTTTGGGGATTCTGCCCACCAGGTCTTCAGACCTGGACTACTCCATGTCCAAATAGCATTGGTGGAAGACAAACTTGGCACTTGGCACCAGGGATACCTGTACATCCCCATGGCTTCAGAAGTCCTTCTGGTCTCCCCCGAGGACGCATAGAGAGCCAACTGGCACAGAGCAGTCCCGGTCAAGACCGGATATTGGAATAGTTGCCCTATGCCATATGGAACCTCTGAGCCATGCTGCTGCTGACCAGCCAGCTATGAGAGGCACACTAATACCTTGGGCTAGAAATTCGTTATAGCCAAGGAATGGGCAGTGTTTAGACTAAAAGGGGAGGAAATTCGGTATCGGCAATATCGGCCGGGCGCAAAGTTTAGCGCCTGGCGCTAATTATCGCCTCTGACTGCAAACTTGGCTTTTATCGCCTCTGGAGGTGATTGGAGCGCTAAATCAGGCGCTGCACACCTGTCTTAAGGCGCAAAGGCCGAGGAGTGAGGCGCTAACTCAGAGCGCGGGCGCAGCGCAGGTGATGTCAGTTAGCGATGGAACACAGACACACTGGTGCCGGCCAGTTCTTAAAGGGGAGGGTCGATCTTGCTCTCCAGCCACACCCTGCTCATTGGAGCCTTGAATCTCGGCCTGGAGAGACCTGTGACTACATTTTCCAGCCAAGGACTATGGAGAGGATGAGAGAACGAGCTCAGCGCTTCAGCGAGCGGGCCTTGGAGGCTCTGGTTGGCGCGGTGGAGTGCAGAAGATCTATACTCTTCCCTGAGAGTGGCAGGAGGCCTTTGCCGCGCGACTACAGCAGAGTGTGGAGGGAGGTGGCTCAGCACGTCTCCTCCAGGAGCATGGTGCCCAGGAACCATACTCAATGTCGCAAAAAGTTCAACGACCTCACTCGGGTCATCAGGGTGAGTGGCTTTTTTTCAATACCTCTCCATCCCTCCATTTCAACCTCACTCTATGGCCAGAGGGTATTAAAACCCCAATGCCCAACACTCATCCAACACCTATGGCCCTCTCATGAAATACACATGCGCATTCCACACCTTGCATACAGTAAGGGCTATTCAACTATGGGAGGCACATCAGACAAGACCATGGCTGCATACATTAAGGGCTATTCAATTATGGGAGGCACATCAGGCAAGACCATGGCTGTATATTTACTCAGACGCCATCCTTTTACTTGCAGGCCAAGCTATCTCATAACAGGAGACAGCAGCAATGGACGGGTGGAGGGCGGCCTCAGCTGCAACCCCTCAGCGATCTTGAGGCGAGCGCCCACAGGATTGTGGCAAGCCAGGTGATCGGTCCCATCACCCCTGGAGAGGTTGACCCCCTTTGGGACAGCAATGGTAAGGTCATCAGCTTTCTCTCCTCTCTCATTCTACTTGTCCCTCACAACACCAGCCTTTGACACTTTCAATCCAACTTACTAAATCGCTCCACTCCTTCCTTCCATACTGCCTCCCTGACCTGATGCTAAAGCCACTCTTGTACCTCCCTGCTTTCAGATGGTGATTCACCAGCTGAGGAGACGGGCCCTCAAGCTGCCAGTGGGAGCGAAGCCGCAGGCGAGGAGGAAGAGGAAGCTGGAGCATCAGTGCTACCCTCTCCCGAGGAAGCCCATGCCCACACTGGGACTACGTCTTCCCTGGAGGGGAGCAGGGAGGAAGGGTCTGATGAGAGTGAAGCTCCGGGACCCAACGGGCTGCAGCAACGCAATGTGGCTAGGGAAGCTCGGGGGGCCTTCTCCCCGGTGGGAGAGTAGGCCAGCGAGTCCTGCTGCACTGGACGCAGAGGAGGAGCGGCTCATCGCTGAAATGAACACCCAGGTGGTGGACATGCACACTCAGCTCATGGGTGCAGTGGGAAGGGTGCCCGAATGCATTGATGCACTGGCAAGGAGTGTGGAGCACTATGCTGTAGCACAGGCGGATGCCACGCAAATGCTTAGTGCTGCAATTCAGTCACTGGCTGCCGTGATCCAATCTCAGACTGGTCTCATGTAGACTCAGATTGAGGCCACGCAAGCACTGACTGCTGCCATTGTCGCTGGTTCGGACACATTTCCCCGGGGCTCTCACCGCGCCGCAGCAGGCCATCAATCTATGCTCCAGCAGATTGCTCTGGATGCTGAAGTGCTGCCCCGGGGGAGTGCCAGTGTGTCGCTCGAGCAGGGAGTTGCTGTCCTCTCTCAAGATGACAGCATTCCTGCTGCCACCACTGTCACTTCCCCATTGCACTTGCCACCGCCTGTAGCCCAGACTGCTGCCGCCCATGCAGAGTTGGTGCAGTCTGCAGCCGGGCCCTCCAGGCCCAGAGCTGGTCGAGGCCGTCCTTTAAGGGCATCTGTAGTCTCAGGTTCTGACAATCAGCAGCCTTCCACCAGCCTTGCTGCAGCCACTGGGGCCCCATTACGGAGGAGCAGTAGGGTGGGAAGGGGGGAAGTGCGCAAGGGAAGGAGATCACCCTCGAAGGGCAAAAAGTAGGAGGTGTGACGAAATGTTGGGAATTTCTTTATTAAAGGCCGAGGTTCGTGTTCAAACTTTTGTTTCGTGTTTTGGACATTATCTCCAGGTTGTGAGAACCAGTTATGTTAATTAATAATTTTTTGTGTTTGTTTCTATTAGGTTGTCATGAAGAAATGACTCACACAGAGTTTGAAAATAAAAAAGTTTTTGTATTCAAAGTGTACAGGTTTGGACTTTGGAATCATTGCTGCCTTGGCCGGCTTTGGGGTTGCGGGTTGCTTTCATTCATGTTGTTCTCCATGCCAGAAGCCATTTCCTAAGTAGGGGCCTAGACGCGGCTTGTTATCAGGCATTGACGGACGGCCCTTGCAGTTTCAACATTGTGGGCCTCCCTCCCGCCTTGGTGCTGCTGCTGATCATCCTCCTCCTCTTCCTCCTCCTCCTCTTCCTCCTCCTCCGGTGGTGCTCCAAGGCCTGGTGGCATTGGCTGGGTCCTGAGGATTGCCAGGTTATGAAGAATGCAGCACACAACTATGAAGAGGGAGACTCGCTCAGGCAAGTACTGCAGGGCTCCTCCTGAGTGGTCCAGACAACGGAACCATTGCATGAGCATGACGATCGTCTGCTCAGTGATGTTCCTGGTGGCGAGATGGCTCTCATTGTACTGCAGCTCAGCAGGGGTGTTGGGGTTACGGAGCGGTGTCATCAGCCAGGTGCAGAGTGGATATCCCTTGTCCCCGAGGAGCCAACCACTTGGCTTATGCGGTGCCTGGAAAAGTTCTGGCACACCAGTCTGGCGCAGGATGAAAGCATCGTGGCTGCTGCCAGGATAGTGGGCATTGACAGCGAATATCAGCCGTCTGTGGTCACAGACCAACTGGACGTTTAAGGAGTGGAACCCTTTGCGGTTTCGGAAAATCTCTGCATTCTCATGCGGTGCACGCAATGCCACATGCGTGCAGTCAATGGCGCCCTGCACCATGGGGAAGCCCGCTATCTTCGCAAAGCCCAATGCGCGTTCATGCTGTTTGACCCGGGTCATCGGGAAAGAGATGTACTGGCGTCTCCTTTTATAGAGGGCATTTGTGACCTGACGGATACTGCAATGGACTGCGAACTGGGAGATATTGGCGATGTCCCCAGTAGCTACTTGAAAGGAGCCGGTGGCATAAAAATTCAGAGCCACTGTGACCTTCACTGCCACCGACAGAGACGTCCTGGACCTCAGTTGAGGCTGCAGATCTGGCTGCAGCAGGTGGCAGAGCTCAGTGACCACCTCCTTGCTGAAGCGCAGCCTGCGCAAACACTGCTCCTCAGACAAATTAATGTAGGAGAATTGTTCCCGGAATACCCTGGGAGGGTAAGGTCTCCTGTGCAGAGGCCTGTTGGCCCTCCTCCATCTGGCCATGATTGCCACTCTCTCTCTGCGTCTCTGTTGCCTCCGATTCTGCAGGCGCAGGACGACACCCCGAATCAGTGCAGCCCCCAAGTCTCTTGGCAATCGAAGTAATGAAGGTCAAATCCAAAAGTACCTGCAAAGTGATGCTCAGTAGCCAAAACTACTTCACACAGCGTTGACTGTATGCAGAAGTCTCTCTATCTCTCTCTCAGAATCTCTCTCTCTGTCAGAATGAGTGGTGCAAAAATGTCTACCACAGAAAAAGCCAGGAAGAGGGCGCCTTTAAATAGCGCCCCCCCAGCCCCTCGCCGACTGGGAAACGTTCCAGTCTCCCTGTCGTTGCTTGCGCCAGGCGGAAAGGAGGAGGGCGCCACTCAATATCCGGTCTGGGGCACCACCAGGGCGTTGCACGCTCGACTGACGTCATGATCTGTGGGCGCAGGAGATCGGGGTGGTAAACTTTTGCGCCGCCGCAAAAACTCTAGTTAATTTCGCGAGCGGCACAAACATCGCCGCGCTCAGGCGCTAGTTGCTTTGCGCCCCATTAGCACCCCTCTTAGGGCACTAACGGGAGGTGCAAACCAACCGAATATTTCCCCCAAAATGGTTAAGTAGTGCCAGGTGAAAATCACAAAATTCATCCTAACTCCTCATTAAAATTATTGCAGTCATGATTCTAGTCTAAAAACCCAACCTCATTGGCGTTACACTGAAAAGATAGACCAATATTGGGTGTAGTCTAAGCTCAAGTAATGATTGCCACGGGCTTTTTTCACTACTTAAAGGGGAGGTTCATTGATGCTGCAGCACCTCATTCTCAGCATTATTGGGTGTGCAGCTGCCTCAACAACCATAAGAAGAAGGACAAGGAGAAAGAGCACTTATTTACAAATCCTGATGGCAGATCGCTGCCCCAGCGAGAGAGTCCGGAGGTTTTCTGATAAATCTTTGGAGGCATTAGTTTTAGCGGTGGAGAGAAGGTGGGCGGTCCTGTACCAACTGGCAGGAGGCCTTCGCCACAAGTCTGCCGGACTATGTGGAGGGAGGTGGCACACCACGTCATGGGCAGCACTGTGCTCCCCAGGTCCCCCACCCAGTGTCGGAGGAAGTTTAACGAGCTCACACGGGTGGTCAGGGTTACTGAAGGCTTCAACAAATGCTATGTACCACCATCTGTACCACAAGCTTCACACACTGCTCAATGCACCAAACCCCAGCACTCACCCACCAACAATCTCTACCTTGCAGCACTCACAACCACATCTCACACCTTGCACACAATGAAAGCTATTCAACTATGGCAGGCACAAGGGTCATTAGTTATTAGAATTCATGTAATATGTGTGATATGTTTATAGAAAAATGTATTAATGGTGTTTAGAATACTTTGTGGTCTCTCTCATTTCACCTTTGCGCCCAGGAGGATGCTGTGACATGGCGTGAGACGGGGTTGGTATGAGGGGGGTGTGGTGAGCAACGGGGATCTGGGGTTTTATTCATTTGAATCGCAGTCTGATGAGCCGGTCATGTTATTATGCCTGGAAGGCCGATTGTCTCGCTGCCTCTTCCCTCCCTCCTGTTCCTCCTCCTCCTCCTCGTCCTCTTCCTCCTCGCCCTCCTCCTCATCCTCATCCTGCCTTGTCCTTCTGCTGGCAAGGGCCCTCATGATGGCCAAGTTGTGGAGCATGCAGCAGATCACCACGAAATGGGACACCCGCTCTGACGAGTACTGGAGGGCTCCTCCCAGGCGGTCAAGGCAGCGGAACCGTTGCTTCAGTAAGCCGATAGTCTGCTCGATGATGTTCCTGGTGGCAGCATGGCTCTCATTATATGAGTGCTGGGCATGAGTGTTGGGGTGAGGAGGGGAATCATGAGCCAGGTGGAAAGCGGATAGCCCTTGTCTCCGAGCAACCACCTTCGAGCTTGATGTGGTGGCTGGAAGAGTGCTGGCACACCGGTTTGGCGCAGGATGAAGGCATTGTGACTGCTGCCAGGGTAGCGGGCATTGACGGTGAGGATTCGCTGTGTGTGATCGCACACCAGCTGCACATTAAGAGAGTGGTAGCTTTTGCGGTTATGGAAGATCTCAGGATTGTTATGCGGTGCCCGCAAAGCCACGTGAGTGCAGTCAGTGGCGCCTTGCTCCATCGGGAATCCCGCTATCCTGACAAAGCCACATGCGTGCTCGTTCTGCTTCTCTTTGGTGATTGGGAAGCCAATGTAGTCCCTTCTGTTACTGTTGAGAGCCTCAGTGACCTCCCAGATGCAGCGATGGACGGCGAACTACGAGATGTTAGCTATGTCTCCTGGTGATCGAGGTTACCGGCAGCACTACCGACACCACCGACACTGAGCGCTGGAACCGGCATCAACTGTCGTTACAGCTGTCAACGGCACTTTAGCACCATCTCCTAGCGCTAACGTGTGGCGTAAGCCACACGAATTTCTCCCACCTTGTGTTTAGAGAATGGAAAACAAAGATTCCTCTCTGGTCAGATGATATTTGAAATTTCTCTCTTACTAGAACATATTAGACCTGCCCTCCACCTCCCCTGAGGATGTTGGGGAGCATGTCCTTCCATCAGCCACCCTTTCCTCCTTTCCATGGGACCAGGGAGATTTCTCTTCGCCCTTGCATGTATCCTTTGTATATATCAAACATATTATTATGGCTGTAACTGCGGAGACTGTTATAATTGGTTTATATTTCCCATTCATTGACAGTGGTGTGAATGATAAGGGAAGATTTCTGATTACTACATCACTTTCTTGCAGCGTGAGGATGAAAGTGAAATGTTTGTTTGGGTTTATACATTCAACACATTCTGTTATACCGACATAAAGTGCAAAAAAAAGTTCCTTAAATACTGTTCTTGCTGGGAGTTACATCATAGGCTGAAAAATACAACCCATGGTGTAAATGTAATGATTAAGTGTCCCTGAATGAGCAGCCTGTTCTCAACCAGTAGATAGTTGTGTGACTCTGAAATTTGGTGAATGAGGCTCACTGAGTTCAATCAGTCTTTTATTCATGAATGCATGATGGGAACTTCCCAATTCAGCTCTTCCTTTGTTTTTCTTGTGCTGATCCATTAGTCTAGCAGTGAGGAACAATGGCCCCGGTATTTACCGAGGCGCGAGTTTGAAGTCTAATGGGGCAGGGTGGGGGAAGAGATTGCGAGATCGGGGGGAAAGCGTGGTCGGGGGAGCCAGATGGTGTCACAGGAGGGGGGTTGAGCATGGTCGGGGTGGGATGGGGCCAGATGGTGGTTGTGGGGGAAGGGGTAGAGCATGACAGCATGGTCGGGGGGTCATATGCTGGTCACGGGGGAGGGGTGTAAGAGCGTGGTCAAGGGGGCGAGATGGTGGTCGCTGGGGTGGGGGGAAAGACCGTGGTCAAGGGGGTGAGATGGTGGTCACGGGGGGGGGGGTTGAAGAGCGTGGTCAAGGGGGCGAGATGGTGGTCATGGGGGGGCGGGGAAAGAGCGTGGTCAAGGGGGCGAGATGGTGGTCGTGCGGTGGGGGGAGGCAGATGGTGGTCGTGGGGGAGGAGGGTAGAGCGTGGTCAGAAGTGTCAGTGATCGTGGTGGGGGGTTCGGTGGAAACACTCCTGCTCGTCCTGGCACACAAGCATTGCTGCAAAGGCACGTAACTTATGGATCTGGCCCTTCTCGCCTCCTTTTACCTGCCAGGTTTCCTGAAGCGGAGATGCCGGTGTTGGACTGGGGTGGACAAAATTGAGAGGTCGCACAACACCAGGTTATAGTCCAACAGTTTTATTTGAAATCACAAGCTTTCGGAGCTATCGATTGCTCCTTCCTCAGGTGAAGGAAGGAGCAATCGATAGCTCCGAAAGCTTGTGATTTCAAATAAAACTGTTGGACTATAACCTGGTGTTGTGCGACCTCTCAAAGGTTTCCTGAAGCCAGGGAAATCCGGCCACCATGAGTTTAAAAGTAGAAAACTTGTATAAATGAGGCATGCAGCCTCCTTAAAAGCTTTCAATGGCCAGTCTGCCTCCTGAGAGCGCATCGATCGCCTGTCTCGCCTCTGTTAAAATCGGAAGTGGGCGGGTTCGTGGCGGGTTGGGTTCGGGTTTGAAATTTTTTAAATTTTAACTTCCCACCCGACCCAAACCCATCTGTTTTTGGGGGTTAAAATTGCCCCCGATGTAACAAATGTCAATCGGGGTTCTGGTTGTGAAGAGCAGCAAACAAATGAATAGCTGAAACGCATCCTTGTTTTTTAAGGCAGTTCTTATGGAAACTCTATACTAAATTGAACAAAATGGAAGAAAGAAGTGCATGACACTATTCAAAAGCACTTGGCTTTACTTTGGAGAATATGTCCAGACTGCCTCTCTCCCACCCCCACCCAACCCACTGAAATTGAGAGGTGAGCTCCTCATATTTCCATAATGATGAAAAATTCGATATCGTATCTCTAATATGTGTCAGTTAATGGTGACATTGATAATTATACAAACTTACACAATACATATCTGAATGAGTTAAACAGCATATATTTGTGTAGGACCAGAATGGGATGCTTAGAACTACATCGCTCTGAATTTGAAGGGCAACAAGGAGCAAAACTAGTCCGACATGCTGCTATTTGCAGAAACCACTTTAACTTTTCCCTCAGGCTATATTGCTTCTCATTGTCAGAACTTAAAAATGGTATTGTTTATTGATGGCACACTGTACACATACACCAATCTTAATCTGTTAGCCTAAACAAGGAGTGTTGGCAGACTGTTCAGTCATGGAGGAGCCCAGACTGTCATACTGGATGTCATATTTATCTTTTTCTTTAAGAAATAATTGATGTACATTTTGAGGGCTAACTAGAAGGTAGTTGCTTTAGTCTACTCTCGTTGATAGTCTATTCTAGTCGACAGTCTGCTCTAGTTGTACTTTTTGAATAGTCCATTTTATCGACTGGTGTAATGTTTGGAATGTTTTTTTCCTGAATCTACTGGTGTAAATCTTATGTGTAAGCTCAACAGGGTGGCAATTTAAAGGGTGTTCCTCATCCCTCCTGAGGGACATGTGATTTTGAACTAAAGGAGACTATGATCCTCTAGTTGATCTAGTGCTATGCCTGTTTTCTGCACTTTTTCTTCTTAAGTTTCCAAGAGAATTCTGGCTCTTTTAAAAAAAAAAAATAGGCCCATAAAATCTGCGGGGGTGCAGCTGTATACTATTGGATAAACTTGATGAGCCATTGGAGGAACTTCAATAAAGAGAATATTTAATTTCCTTGGTGTAGAATAATCTTCATCAGTCTTTAGTGGTACAATGTCTTTGACTTTTGTGATTTTCCTACTGCAGTTTTTTTATAGCACAAAGCCTCAAACAACCTTGTTGTCATCATTAACCTGAAGAGTGGCAGTCAAATTTACAGCAGGAGTCTGGAACGGCCATGAGTTTATGGGGCCATAATATTTTATTATAGTTTTGTGCAACTTCAAAAGGTGCACAAGTTTATTTTGGTGACATAATCTTCCCCAGAATGCACTGAATTAAGAAGTAATGACATCCCTATAGTGGGGGGGGGTTAACACATTGGTAAAAGCTAGATTTTTCTGCATTTAGATTATTTTGTTTGTGCCCTATAGTTTCACCATTTTTGATAGGGATTTATTTTTCATTTTTTTGACAATTTTCTACTATCTTTTCCTACGGGCATTGAAACCTTGCTTGGGTATGGTTGCATGTGCAACAGTCACCCTCCAGTACATCACCTAAACAGCTATTATCCATGTGTAAGACCTTGACAAAGTTATTTGAGCACAGATGCATTGATAAACTAGCCCGATCCATTCCAAGCCTAACATACACAGATGCAATTCCAGCAATGGTTGGTTAGATAGCAATCAGGAGCGGGAAACCTCACCTACCTAACTCAGGGACTCTGAGGCCAATTTCTACTATGTCTACGATCATCCCCGCTGTGATCAACCAGCTCAGCATAAACCAGAGATAATTCCTGGCCCTTTCTTGGTCTGTATGACTTAGCTGTATACTATTGGATAAACTTGATGAGCCATTGGAGGAGCTTCAGTAAAGAGAACATTTAATTTCCTTGGTGTAGAATAATTTTCATCAGTCTTTAGTGGTACAATGTCTTTGTCTTTTGTGATTTTCCTACTGCAGTTTTTTATTAAAATTCACACCATGCCATCAGTGGAATGAGAATTTTTATACTGAAAAATAAACTTTTTTTATAGCACAAAGCCTCAAACAACCTTGTTGTCATCATTAACCTGAAGGTCTGCCACACATGTGTCCTTCAAGACTTTCTAATTAAATTTTGATGCTTAGGTTTTGTTTGAGACAGATTGGCAAATCTGACAACCTGTCATTTTGACTTAATGTCAAGACGCCTTCGAGGTAAAAATAAAAATGTGGTAAACAACCTCATTTGTTAAATGGGGATAAAGAAAAATAAAGCTATGCTATTAATGTTCTTCACAATCCAACCAAGACTCACAGTGTGCAGATAATCCAGATGAAACAGAATTTTGCTATGGGAAAATAAAGCTCTTAAGTGGGAAATTATCCAATTAGAAGTACATTTGCATCAAAAAGTGTATTTAGCTGACAGTGCAGTAAATGGGATTTTAGTGTTTTATCCACTATGCTTGTTTGTTCAAATACTCATTCTATCCTATTTTAACTTTTTCCTTTCACATTTCTTTTAACCATCACTGTAAATGAGAGGGTTCACAGAAATTTACCTGCCATTTTGTTATCTCCAAGCATTGATGTTAATCTTGCAGAGACTTATGAATGCACCCTCCACTGGCTGTAAATTGTCTGACTGCTTGCCCAACATCCAGTACTGGATGAGCAGAAATTTCCTCTAACTAAATATCAGGAAGACCGAAGCCATTGTCTTTGGTCCATGCCATAAACTCCGTTCCCTCGCCACCGACTACATCCTGGCAACTGTCTGAGGTTGAACCAGACTATTCGCAACCTTGGTGTTTTATTTGACCCCGAGATGAGCTTCCGAATACATATCCGCTCCATCACTAAGACCGCCTACTTCCACCTCCCTAACATCGCCCGACTCCG
Organism: Squalus acanthias; assembly: GCA_030390025.1. Taxonomy (NCBI): domain Eukaryota; kingdom Metazoa; phylum Chordata; class Chondrichthyes; order Squaliformes; family Squalidae; genus Squalus; species Squalus acanthias. The sequence goes on along the minus strand of CM059437.1, from coordinate 50,812,451 downwards.
CCCCATCATCTGCTGCTGAATCCCTCAGCCATGCCTTTGTTATTTCTAGACTTGACTATTCCAACGCACTCCTGGCCGGCCTCCCATCTTCCACCCTCCATAAACTTAAGGTCATCCAAAACTCTGCTGCCCGTATACTAACCCACACCAAGTCCCGTTCATCCATCACCCCTGTGCTCACTGACCTACATTGGCTTTCGGCTCGATTTTAAAATTCTCATTCTTGTTTTCAAATCCCTCCATGGCCTCACCCCTCCCTATCTCTGTAACCTCCTCCAGCCCTACAACCCTCAGAGATATCTGCGCTCCTCCAATGCTGGCCTCTTGCGCATCCTCGATTCTAATCGCTCCACCATTGGTGGCCGTGCCTTCAGCTGCCGAGGCCCTAAGCTCTGGAATTCCCTCCCTAAACCTCTCCGCCTCTCTTTCCTTCTTTAAGAGGCTCCTTAAAACCTACCTCTTTCTGCCCTAATATCTCCTTATGTGGCTCGGTGTCAAATTTTGTTTGATAATGCTCCTGTGAAGCACCTTGGGATGTTTTACGATGTTAAAGGCACTATATAAATGCAAGTTGTTGTTGTTGTTGGGGTAGCCCTCTTTACCCCAAAATTAAGCCATTGAGGTTTCCAATGAACATTCCAGGCTGTCTGAATGGCGGAGCCTGAAGAATGTCACTACTCCATGTGGACCTGAAAGGAGTCGGCAGCCCCGGAGAAGGCAGAGGATAAAGAGCGCGGGAGGCCGAGGACAGCGGACCTGAAAGGAGTCGGCAGCCCCGGAGAAGGCAGAGGATAAAGGGCGCGGGAGGTCAAGGACAGCGGACCTGAAAGGAGTCGACAGCCCCAGAGAAGGCAGAGGATAATTCAGAGCAGCTGAAGGCAGTTAACTAGGGAAACTAGGCCTAAAAATACAGGCTTCGCAGTGCGATCTGCACTGAGTGCGGTTTGTACAGCGTGCTGAGAGTTGGATGAGTGAGGGAGTTAGATGGGTGAGGAGTGGAAGGAGGAGCTCCCTTGCTTCGCCTTTGATTTCCCTAACTTTTCACTCTGTAGGATTTGGTTCTTACTTTACACCCAGGAAAGAGTCCGAGAGCGGGCGCAGTCAAACAACAACAACAACTGCAAAACCGCTAAAGTGACGTCACAACCAGGGAAGGAGCTGATTGGTAAGTACGACCTGGTGAGTATTTCTACAGTCCAGTCGTTAAAGTAAAAGTAAGGTCTCTAGTTTAGAGTAAGTAGTGTGTAAAGTGAAGTAAGGTTCCCGAGTGTATTAATATTCTTTAATTTAGAGGAAGTAAAGGGAGTAAATTAAGGGTAGGACATGGCAGGACAGCTCGGCAGTGTGGAGTGCTCCTCCTGTGCTATGTGGGAAGTCAGGGACACTTTCGGTGTCCAGGGCGAACACGTGTGCCGGAACTGTCTCCAGCTGCAGCTACTTGAAATCTGCGTTTCGGAGCTGGAGCTGGAGCTGCAGTTGGAGTCACTGTGGGGCATCCGCGAGGCTGAGATCTTCGTGGATAGCACGTTTAACGAGGTGGTCACACCGCAGGTAAAGAGTGCACAGGCAGAAAGGGAATGGGTAACCGCCAGACAGAGTAAAAGAACTAGGAATGTAGTGCAGGAGTCCCCTGGGTCCATCTCCCTCTCCAACAGATTTTTCGTTTTGGATACTGCTGGGGGAGATGGTTTCTCAGGGGAATGCAGCAAGAGCCAAGTCCGTGGCACTACGAGTGGCTCAGCTGCACAGGAGGGGAGGAAAAAGAGTGGGAGAGCAATAGTGATAGGGGATTCTATCGTAAGGGGAACAGATAGACGTTTCTGTGGCCGCAGACGTGACTCCAGGATGGTATGTTGCCTCCCTAGTGCCAGTGTCAAGGATGTCACTGAGCGGCTGCAGGACATTCTGAAGGGGGAGGGTGAACAGCCAGAGATCGTGGTCCATATCGGTACCAACGACATAGGTAGAAAGAGGGATGAGGTCCTGCAAGCAGAATATAGGGAGCTAGGAAATAAATTAAAAAGCAGGACCTCAAAGGTAGTAATCTCAGGATTACTCCCAGTGCAACGTGCTAGCGAGAGCAGAAATAGGAGAATAGACTAGATGAATGCGTGGCTGGAGAGATGGTGTAGGAGGGAGGGATTTAAGTTCCTGAGGCATTGGGACCGATTCTGGGGAAGGTGGGACCTGTACAAGCTGGACGGGTTACACCTCGGCAGAACCGGGACTAATATCCTCGCAGGGGGGTTTGCTAGTGCTGTTGGGAAGGATTTAAACTAGTTTGTCAGGGGGCTGGGAACCTAAGTGTGGGCCCAGAACAGAGAGAAACAAAGCTGGAAGTGTAAGTTAGAAAAGTAGTCAGCAAAACTAATAGGGAGCAGAAACAAAGGCCAACAGTAAAGAGGGTCAAAGTGCAGAAAAATATTAAACAGGCAAAGTTGAAGGCACTTTATCTAAATGCGCGTAGCATTCGCAACAAGGTGGATGAATTAATGGCACGAATAGAAGTAAATGGGTATGATGTAATTGCCATTACAGAGACATGGTTGCAAGGTAACCAAAGCTGGGAACTGAATGTTCCAGGGTACTCAACATTTAGGAAGGACAGACAAAAAGGAAAAGGAGGTGACGTAACGCTGTTAATAAGGGATGAGATCGGTACAGTAGAAATAAAAGATCTTGGCTTGGCAGATCGTGATGTAGAACTGGAATCAGTTTGGGTGGAGCTAAGAAACAGCAAAGGGCAGAAAACATTGGTGGGAGTTGTGTATAGGCCACCAAACAGTAGTGGTAATGTAGGGCACAGTATCAATCAAGAGATTAGAAGTGCATGTAACAAGGGCAATACGGTAATCATGGAGGACTTTAATCTACATATTGACTGGGCAAATCAAATTACCACTAATGGTGTGGAGGACGAATTTTTGGAATGCATGCGAGATGGTTTCCTGGATCAGTATGTGGAGGAACCAACCAGGGAACAGGCTATTCTGGATCTGGTACTGTGTAATGAGAAAGGGCTAATCAATAATCTTGTGGTAAAGGGGCCTTTAGGGACAAGTGACCATAATATGATTGAATTTTATATTAAGTTTGAGAGTGATGTAGTCCAATCTGATGCTAAGGTCTTCAATCTAAACAGAGGAAACTACAAGGGTATGAGGGACAAGTTGGCCATGGTAGATTGGGAGACTACACTAAAAGGTATGAAGGTGGACATACAATGACTAACATTCAAGAAAATAATGCATAATTTGCAACAAACATATATTCCTCTCGGGCATAAAAACCCAAAAGGAAAAGTGATCCAACCATGGCTAACAAAAGAAATTAAAGCTAGTATTAAGTCAAAGTTGCCAGAAAAAGTGGTCAGCCTGAGGATTGGGATCTTTTTAGAAATCAGCAAAGGGGGACCAAGAAATTGATAAAGAAAGGGAAAATGGAATATGAGCACAAACTAGCGAAAAATATAAAAACGGATTGTAAAAGCTTCTATAGGTATGTGAAAAGGAAAAGACTGGCGAAGGTAAATGTACGTCCTTTACAGTCAGAGACGGAAGAATTTATAATGGGGAATGAGGAAATGGCTGAGAAATTAAATAAATACTTTGGGCTGGATTTTGTCTTGGGGTCGGGTTGGGGTCGTGTCATCCGCATTTCGTGTTCCCCCCCGACTTCAGATTAATGTGGATGAATGATGCAATTTTCACTTAATTGGGCAATTGAGTTCCAGCATGTGGGAACCAATGAACTAATTAGTAGTTTCAGTCTGAAAGTCGTCTCTGATGATGTCATCATTGCTGCTGCATTGCAGGTCAGAGACTGCCTGCCTGGTCTCAGAGACTGTCTGGGTGTTGGTGAGAGAGGATCTGCCTGGCTTTTGATGTGAGTGGACCTGGAGAGAGAGAGAGAGAGAGAAGAGAGAGAGAGAGAGAGAGAGAGAGAGAAGAATTTTTTTCACACCTAATACTACGACTATCTTCATCACATCTCTGTTGTAATAGTGGACCTGCAGCTGATAGTCAGCTATCCACTTGTGCTCCCGCCAGGTTTTACTGGATTGTTTCACATCAGGCGTATTTCACGTCGGAAAAGGGTTAAACTAGCTAAAATGTTTCAAAATGGCATTACAGAGCCAATTTAGGGCTTGTTAAGGGCTTTAATGGCCTCTCCCGCCTCTTGGAGGCGGGACGGACTCGGGAACCCCGTGACTGATTTTGTCAAAATTGCGTGGAGGCGGGATGGTCCCGACCCCACAAATTTAACCCCCCACATGCCTCCAAACTCGACTCCATGGGTCATTCAAAATCCAGCCCTTTGTTTCTATCTTCACGGAGAAAGACACAAAAAACCTCACAGAAATACGAGAAAACCAAGGGTGTGGCGAGAATGAGGAACTTAAATAAATTATTATTAGTAAAAAAACAGTACTAGCAAAATTAATGGGACTAAAAGTCGATAAATCTCAAGGACCGGATGACCTACATCCTAGGGTTTTGAAAGAGGTGGCCATTGGGATAGTGGACGCATTGGTTGTCATCTTCCAAAATTCTATAGATTCTGGAACGGTTCCTGCAGATTGGAGGATAGCAAATGTAAACCCGCTATTTAAGAAAGGAGGGAGAGAGAAAACGGGGAACTACAGAACTGTTAGCCTCGCATCAGTAGTTGGGAAAATGCTGGAATCTATTATAAAGGATGCAATAACTGGGCACTTAGAAACTAATAGTAAGATTGGGCAGAGTCAACATGGATTTATGAAAGGGAAGTCCTGTTTGACAAACCTATTGGAGTTCTTTGAGGATGTAACTAGTGGAGTAGACTAAGGGGAACCGGTAGATGTCGTGTATTTGGATTTTCAGAAGGCCTTCGATAAGGTCCCATACAAGAGGTTGGTGAACAAAATTAGGGCACATGGAATTGCGGGTAATATACTAGCATGGATTGAGAATTGGTTAACAGACAGAAAACAAAGAGTAGGGATAAACGGGTCTTTTTCAGGATGGCAGGCTGTGACTAGTGGGGTACCGCAAGGATCGGTGCTTGGGCCCCAGCTATTCACAATCTATATCAATGATTTGGATGAGGGGATTAAATGTAACATTTCCAAATTTGCTGATGACACAAAGCTAGGTGGCAGTGTCAGTTGCGAAGAGGATGTGAAGAGGCTTCAAGGGGATCTCGACAGGCTCAGTGAGTGGGCGAGAACATGGCAGATGGATTATAATGCGGATAAATGTGAAGTTATCCACTTTGGTAGAAAAAACAGAAAGGCAGAGTATTTCCTAAATGGTGAAAGATTGGGGAATGCAGATGCTCAAAGGGGCCTGGGTGTCCTTGTACATGAGTCACTGAATGTGAATGTGCAGGTGCAGCAAGCCATTAGAAAGGCAAATGGTATGCTGGCCTTCATTACAAGAGGATTTGAGTACAGGAGTAAAGAAGTCTTACTCCAATTATATAGGGCCTTGGTGAGACCACACCTGGAGTATTGTGTACAATTTTGGTCTCCTTATCTAAGGAAGGAGATACTTGCCAAAGAGGGAGTGCAACGAAGGTTCATGAGATTGATTCTTGGGATGGCGGGACTGTCGTATGAGAAGAGATTGAGTAAACTAGGCCTGTATTCTCTTGAATTCAGAAGAATGAGAGGGGATCTCATTGAAGCATACAACATTATTACAGGGCTTGATAGGGTGGATGCTGGGAGAATGTTTCCCTTGGCTGGGAGTCTAGAACCAGGGGCCACAGCCTCAGGATAAAGGGTAAGCCATTCAGGACTGAGATGAGAAGAAATTTCTTCACACAGAGGGTGGTGAATCTTTGGAATTCTCTACCCCAGAGGGCTGTGGAGGCTCAGTCATTGGGTATATTCAAAACAGAAGTCGATAGATTTCTGACTAGTAAGGGCATCAAGGGATATGGCGATAAGGCCGGTGAATGGAATTGAGGCAGAAGATCAGCCATGATCTCATTGAATGGCGGAGCAGGCTCGAAGGGCCGAATGGCCGACTCCTGCTCCTATTTCTTATGTTCTTATGTTCTTAAGTGTTTGGAATAGCAAAGACAGTGAGCCACCACAGACTATGAAAAAGAGTTTAAACCTGAGGTCAGTTTTATTATATGAATACAATGTCTTCTGCTTGATCTGTTTAATTTTTCTCAAAAATTCATTTCCAAAAAATAGTTGAAATCTACTAAAACCACAGTATGTTATTTACCAACAATCAACTCAACTATTGACTAATGATTGTATGGTACAGGTCATTTCAGTGAATGATTGTCCTCACCAAAATGAGAAATATTCAAGCGAGGGAATGGAACACTTTTCCAAATTTACACCAAGAGTACAAATCCAGCTCTCCCAGGTGATGTGCTAGAATAACCTTTCCTGCTCTCTCTGCACTATGCGCCCCATTCTGCACCTTTTGTGAATTGTTTGGCCATTACCCATGGCAGTAAGAATGACAATTCAATACTAGCCTTTGTTAAGTTATGGACAGTTTTGAGTTCCGGACCTATATGCACTAAGAACTGGTTCAGACTGCCCAAACTTACTTTACTTGGGACCCGTGTAGAGATGCGATAGATTTGTGCCCACGTGTGAAGACATATTGGAGGGAATTTTAACCTAAAAAAACGGGTGGGTTGGGGGCATGGTGGTAGTTAAAGTGTTAAAAATCGTAATCCCGACCTGAACCCGCCTCCAACCCACCCACTTCCGGTTTTATTGGAGGCGGGATGGGGGCGGGCAGCCAACCCACTGTCAGGAGGTGGGCCATCTATTTAAATATTATAATGAAGCTGGAAGCCTCTTCTTTAACCTTCATTTTGTGTTTAACTGTAGCTGGTCTAGGTTTTGTACACTTCGTAAAACTTGCCAGCTACAGCAAGGCGAGGACTGCTGCATCCAGAGGGTAAGTGCCTTTACACCTACCTCCTGGATTCAGGGTCCCTGCCTAACCCAACCCCGCCGTGATCGGAGAACCCCTCCCCGCCCCCCACCCCCCCACGAGGCCTTCGATCGCTCTGCCCCACAAGTGGAAACTGTATCCACTCTATCAAAACCTTTCATAATTTTAAAGACCTCTATTAGGTCACCCCTCAGCCTTCTTTTTTCAAGAGAAAAGAGACCCAGCCTGTTCATCCTTTCCTGATATGTATACCCTCGCATTTCTGGTATCATCCTTGTAAATCTTCTCTGCACCCTCTCCAGTGTGGTCTAACCAAGGTTCGATACAGCTTTAGCATAACTTCCCTACTTTTCAATTCTATACCTCTAGAAATAAACCCCAGTGCTTGGTTTGCTTTTTTTATGGCCTTGCTAACCTGTGTCGCAACTTTTAGTGATTTGAGTATTTGAACTCCAAGATCCCCTTGTTCCTCTACCCCACCTAGACTTGCACCCTCCCAGTAATAAGTGACCTTCCTATTCTTCCTACCAAAATGTAATACCTCACATTTATCTGCGTTGAACTTCATTTGCCAATTATGTGCCCATTCTGCAAGTTTATTAATGTCCTCCTGTAATTTGTTACAGTCCTCCTCAGTATTGACTATCCCCCCCAATTTGGTGTCATCCGTAAATTTAGAAATTGTGTTTTTGATTCCAAAGTCTAAATTGTTAATATAAATTGTGAACAACAGTGGTCCCAGCACAAATCCTTGTGGAACACCACTACCCATCTTCTGCCATTGTGAATAGCTACCTTTTACCTCTAATCTCTGCTTTCTGTCTTGAGGACGAGTTCATAGAATGTGTTCGGGATGGTTTCTTAGAACAATACATTGTGGAACCAACCAGGGAGCAGGCTATTTTAGATCTGATAATGTGTAATGAGACAGGATTAATTAATGATCTCATTGTAAAGGATCCTCTAGGGAAGAGTGACCATAGCATGATTGAATTTCAAATTCAGTTTGAGGGTGAGAAACTCGTGTCTGAAACTAGTGTCCTAAACTTAAATAAAGGCAATTACAAAGGTATGAAGACCGAGTTGGCTAAAGTGGACTGGGAAAATAGATTAAAGGGTAAGACGGTAGATAAGCAGTGGCAGACATTTAAGGAGATGTTTCATAACTCTCAGCAAAGGTTTATTTCAGTGGGAAAGAAAGACTCTACAAGAAGGAGGAACCATCCATGGCTAACTAATGAAGTTAAGGATGGTATCAAATTGAAGGAAAAGGCATACAATGTTGCAAAGATTAGTGGTAGGCCAGAGGATTGGGAAATTTTTAGAAACCAGCAAAGGATGACTAAAAAAATAATAAAGAGGGAGAAGATAGATCATGAGAGTAAACTAGCAAAAAATATAAAAACAGACAGTAAGAGCTTCTACAGGTATATAAAAAGGAAGTGAGTAGCTAAAGTAAATGTTGGACCCTTAGAGGATGAGACTGGGGAATTAATAATGGGAAACAGGGAAATGGCAGAGACTTTGAACAAATATTTTGTATCGGTCTTCATGGTAGAAGACACTAAAAGCATCCCAATAATAATTGATAATCAAGGGGCTATAGGGAGGGAGGAACTTAAAACAATCACTATCACTAGAGAAAATGTACTAGGCAAACTAATGGGACTAAAGGCTGACAAGTCCCCTGGACCCAATGGCCTGCATCCTAGGGTTTTAAAAGAAGTGGCTGCAGAGATAGTGGATGGGTTGGTTGTAATCTACCAAAATTCCCTGGATTCTGGAGAGGTCCTAGCGGATTGGAAAATCGCAAATGTAACTCCCCTATTCAAGAAAGGAGGGAGACAGAAAGCAGGAAACTATACGCCAGTTAGCCTAACATCTGTCATTGGGAAAATGCTGGAATCTATTATTAAGGAAGTAATAGCAGGACATTTAGAAAATCATAATACAATCAAGCAGAGTCAACATGGTTTTATGAAAGGGAAATCGTGTTTGACAAATTTACTAGAGTTCTTTGAGGATGTAACAAGCAGGGTGGATAAAGGGGAACCAGTAGATGTAGTGTATTTGGATTTCCAGAAGACATTCGATAAGGTGCTGCATAAAAGGTTACCGCACAAGACAAGAGCTTACGGTGTTGGGGGTAATATATTAGATTGGATAGAGGATTGGCTAATAACAGAGAACAGAGAGTCGGAATAAATGGGTCATTTTCAGGTTGGCAAACTGTAACTAGTGTAGTGCCACAGGGATCAGTGCTAGGGCCTCAACTATTTACAATCTATATTAATGACTTGGATAACTGAGTGTACTGTTGCCAAATTTGCAGACGATACAAAGATAGGTGGGAAAGCAAGTTGTGAGGAGTATACAAAGAGTCTGCAAAGGGATATAAATAGGTTAAGTGAGTGGGCAAAAATTTGGCAGATGGAGTATAATGTGGGAAAATGTGAGTTTATCCACTTTGGTAGGAAGAATAAAAAAGCAAAATATTATTTAAATGGAGAGGCACTACAGAATGCTGCAGTACAGAGGGATCTGGGTGTCCTCGTACATGAAACACAGAAAGTTAGCATGCAGGTACAGCAAGTAATTAGGAAGGCAAATGGAATATTGGCCTTTATTGCAAGGGGGATGGAGTATAAAAGTAGGGAAGTCTTGCTACAACTGTACAGGGCGTTGGTGACCACACCTGGAGTACTGCATACAGTTTTTTGGTCTCCTTATTTAAGGAAGGATATACTTGCATTGGAGGCAGTTCAGAGAAGGTTCACTAGGTTGATTCCTGAGTTGAAGGGGTTGTCTTATGAGGAAAGGTTGAGCAGGTTGGGCCTATACTCATTGGAGTTTAGAAGAATGAGAGGTGATCTTATTGAAACATATAAGATTCTGAGGGGGCTTGACAGGGTAGATGCAGGGAGGATGTTTCCCCTCGTGTGGGAATCTAGAACTAGGGGGCATAGTTTTTGAATAAGGGGTCACCCATTTAAAACGGACATTAGGAGGAATTTCTTCTCTCAGAGGGTTGTGAATCTTTGGAATTCTCTACCCTAGAGAGCTGTGGAGGCTGAGTCATTGAATATATTCAAGGTGGAGATAGACAGATTTTTGAAAAACAGGGGAATCAAGGGTTATGGGGAGCGAGCAGGAAAGTGGAGTTGAGGCCAAGATCAGATCAGCCATGATCTTATTGAATGGCGGAGCAGGCTTGAGGGGCCGAATGGCCTACTCCTGCTCCTATTTCTTATGTTCTTATCTTCTTAAGCCAGCTAGCTAATCATTCTGCTACTTGTCCCCTGACTCCACATTCTCCGACCTTGTTCATCAGTCTATTATGCGGTACCTTATCGAAGGCCTTTTGAAAATCTAGATAAATTACATCTACTGCATTACCATTGTCTACTCTCTCTGTTACCTCTTCAAAAAATTCAATGAGGTTGGTCAAGCAAGACTTTACCTTTTGAGATCCATGCTGACTATTCATTACTTTGTTTTTGGTTTCTAGATGTTCTTCTATTTTCTCCTTTAGTAGGGATTCCATTATTTTTCCTACCACTGATGTTAAGCTGACTGGTCTATAATTCTCTGGACATGTTCTAATCCTCCTTCTTAAATATAGGTATTACGTTAGCTATCCACCAGTCCTCTGGCACTACACCTTTTTCTAACAAATTATTAAATATGTGTAGTAATGCCTCTGCTATCTCTTATCTAGATTCTTTTAAAATGCATGGATGCAATCCATCCGGACCAGGGGTTTTATCCTCTTTGAGTTTGATTAGTTTATTTAATATATCCCCTCTTTTTATTTGCACTTATCTCATTACTAATCTCATCATCCAATGTCATGTCCACCTGTTCTATCTCCCTGGTAAATACTGAAGCAAAATAATTATTTAATATTTCTGCCATCTCTCTATCGTTACCTGTGGTATTGTCCTGTCTATCCCTTAATGGCCCATTTCCCATCCCAACCTTACTTTTTTATTGATGTGCCTGTAAAATATTTTACTATTTTGTTTTATGTTCCTTAATAATTCAATTTCATAGTTCCTCTTTGTCTTCCTAATTGTTTTTTTGACTTCTCTCCTAATCTCTTCGTATTCTCCCTTATCATGCACTCCCCTGCTGTCTATGTACTTAATGTATGCCTCTTTCCTTACCCTCAATTGTTCCCATATGGCCTTATTCATCCATGGAGTCTCATTAGTCTTTAGTTTGTTCTTTCCTTTTAGCGGAATATATTGTACCTGCACTCTGTTGAACACCGTTTTAAATGTTTCCCATTGCTGTTCTACATCGTTGTTTGCCAATATTGTTGCCCATTTTATTTTCTCAAGTTCTATTCTCAGCCCCATAAAATCAGCTTTTCTCCAATCTATTACCCTGGTTTTCATCATACTTATGTCCTTCTCAATTATCATCTTAAAGCGTATTATATTATGGTCACTATTGCCTAGATGTTCCCCTACTTTTACTTCTCTTATCTGCTCTGGTTCATTCCCCATTACTAGATCCAATAACAAATCCTCCCTTGTTGTGCTTCTTACATACTGGGTTAGAAAGGAGTCCTGTACACATTGTAGGAGCTCCATTCCCTTATCTCCTTTTCCTACCTCTTCTGTCCAATTAATATCGGGGGTTAAAATCCCCCATGATTATTATTTTATGTTTTTTACTCATTTCCCTAATTTGTCTACATATTTCTTCCTCCACCTCCTTTCCACTATTAGGTCGTCTGTAGATTACACCTATTAGTGTGATTGATCCTTTATTACCTTTTATCTCTATCCATATGGATTCTATTTTTGTCTTGCTGATAGTTGCATCACTTTTTTCTACTGCCATTATGTTATCCCTAATAAGTACAGTTACTCCACGTCCCCTTTTCCCTCTCTATCTTTTCTAAATATGTTATACCTTGCAATGTTTATTTCCTTGTCCTGATTTTTCTGTAGCCATGTCTCAGTAATCTCTACTATATCTAGTTCCTCGCAACACATGATTGCCTCCAGCTCCCCTGTTTTATTACGGACACTGTGTGCATTGCAGTTCAACTCATTTTTAATAGGATTTCCTCTCACTTTGTGTTTAACCATCTTTTTAGACTCTTGGGGGTAAAAATTCACTTGGTTGCGCCTCCCGTTAGCGCCTTAAGAGGGCGCTAATGGGGCGCAAAGCCGCTAACGCCCGGGCGCAGCGATGTTTGTGCCGCTCGAGAACTTAACTTGAGATTGTGCGGCGGCGCTAAAACTTACCACTGCGACCACCTGCGCGCGCAGATTGTGACGTCATTCCATGGTGCAACGCCCTTGTGGCGCCCCGTAGCAGAAATTGAGTGGCGCCCCCTGCCTTACCGCCTGGCGCTTCCAACGACCAGAAGACTGGAACGCTATCAATCGCTGTGGGGCTGGGGGGGGCGCTATTTAAAGGGGGCCTCTTCCTGTCTTTTATTGTTGGTGGCATTTTTGAACTACGCATTCTGAGAGAGAGAGGGAGAGACTTCTGGAGAGATTCAACGTTGTGTGAAGGAGTTTTGGGTACTGAGCAGCACTTTGCAGGTTCATTTTGATTTGCCATTCCTTGTATCGATTTAGCAGAGACTGTGGGAGCTGCACTCTGAGCTCTTTGCCTGGTACTCTCCATTGTACTTTCCAGCACATTTGATGTGCAAGTCTCTCCAGGCCGAGATTCAAGGCTGCAATGAACAGGATGTGGATGGAAAGCAATATTAACCATCCCCTTTAAGAACTGGCCCGTGCCATTGTGTGTGTGTTCCATTGCTGACTGACATTACATGAGCTTCGCCAGCGCACCGAGTTAGCGCCTCACTGCTCGCCCTTTGCGCCTTAAGAGAGGTGTGCAGCGCCTGCTTTAGCGCTCCACTCACCTCCCGGGGCGGTAAAAGTGAAGTTTCCTGTCAGTGCCGATAATTAGCGCCAGGCGCTAATATTTGCGTCCGGATGATATTTGCGCCCCAAATGGGGCGCGACCTAATTTCTACCCCTCGTTCTATAACTCTATTTATTCCCTTGCAATCAATGTCCTCCCTTACTTTATTCTTTCCTCTGCTCTCTTTTCCTGTTTTGTTTATATTTAGGCTGGTTACGTTTCTTGTAGATCCCTTCCCCCATCTTACTAGTTTAAAGCCTTTGCCTCCTTATTTACCCTTTCCACTAGGACACGGGTCCCATCCCGGTTCAGGTGAAGGCCGTCCCATCGGTACAGGTCATTCCTGTCCCAGAACTGGTGCCAGTGTCCCATGAAAAGTAACCCCTCTTTCTCACACCAGCCCTTTAACCATGTGTTAATTCTCCTGATCTGGCTGCTTCTATGCCAATTTGCACGTGGCTCGGGCAATAATCCAGAGATTATTACCCTCGAGATCCCGCTTTTTAATTTAGAGCCTAACTCCTGATACTCTTTCAGCAGGACCTCCTCCCTGTTCCTACCTATGTCGTTTGGTCCAACATGGACCACGACAACTGGATTTACCCCTTCCCTTTCCAAGTTCCTCTCCAGCCGTCTCGAGATATCCCTTACCCTGGTACTGGGTAGGCAACACACACTTTGGGATTCTCGTTCTTGGCTGCTATATAAGTGCAAGTCTTTCTTTTTCTTTCAGAGGACGCTATCTATCCCCCTAATTATAGAGTCCCCTATCTCTACCACATTCCTATTCTGCTCTTCCCCACCTTGGACAACCTTCTGAGCCACAGTGCCTTGGTCTGCATTGTGGCTGTCCTTCCTGCAGTCTTTCTCCTTGTCCTCACAGGTAGCGAGTACTTCATACCTGTTGGACAGGACCAGTGTCTGCGGGACCTCCTTCCCAACCTCTCCTAAATCCCCGCTACTCGCCTCCCTAGCAGTCACACCCTCCCCTTCCTGAACCTGTGCTTTCCTCTGGGGTGTGACTGCATTCTGGATAAAACTGTCCAAAAATTCCTCCCCCTCCCTTATGTGTCGGAGTGTCTCCAACTCGCACTCCAGGTCAATGACTCTGAGCCGCAGAGATTCGAGATGGAGACATCTCCTGCAGATGTGTTCGCTCATCTCGCTGTCCACAAACTCGCACATATTGCAATCCAGACACACAACCTGCGCTGCCATATCTTAGTCTAGCCTTATTTTATTTATTTAATTAGTTAAAGTCTTTATTCAATGATTATTTATAGTTATATTAATTAGTTTAACTAGTTAAGCTATAAATTTAATACAGTACTTTGTAGTTTCCTGCATCTAGTTTAAACCACTGTCCAAAGTTAGAGAGAAAAGAGAGAAAAAAAAACCTTAATACTCACCAACCAATCAGCTACCTGCTGTCCTGTGATGTCACTCCTTGTTTTTTTGGAAATCGTCGAAGGTTCGGCCGCCGCTGATACCGCCTCCAATTAGGTCTTGCATATACACCGATACTAAAAAGTTGGATTTATAGCATTTATCGATCTTCGCTGATATCAGGGTAGCATACAGGCTAGAACAGAGCGGTCTGCACAGAGCGGGATTAAACGGAATGGACTTGAACAGAGTGTTTTATTTGGGAAATTTGGAAAGAGTGGGAATTTGGAGAAGAGGGGGAAGGAGTTGTTGCTTTTTGCCTACACTACTTGTAGTGCTTTGTGTTACAGGTAGATATTTAATTTCAGTACCCTTAACTTAAGCTAGATCAAGTATGTAGTCAAGAAACTACACTGTAAACTAAGTTACCTAATTACAAATTTAATTAAATAAAACAAGGTCATATAGGGATGGCAGTGCAGGTGGTGTGCCGCAACTGCAGCACGTGGGAGTTTGTGGAGAGCATTGTGATCCTGGACAACCACGTTTGCAGTAAGTGCCTGCATCTTGAGGAACTTCAGCTCAGAGTTTTTGAGCTGGAGTCTGAGGTGCAGACATTGCGGGGCATCAGGGATGGGGAGAGTTACCTGGACACTTTGATCCAGGAGGCAGTCACACCCCTTAGGTTAGGTAGTGGTACAGGTCTGGTTAGTGGTCAGGGACAGGAGGTGTGACTGCAACTGAGGCAGGTAAGGGGACCCAAGGTGCAGTGCTGGAGGAGCCTCAGCCTTTGCTTCCAATTTCCACCCTTCCCTCACCTTCACATGGTCCATCTCCGACTCTTCCCTTCCCTTCCTCGACTTCTCCGTCTCCATCTCTGGGGATAGGTTATTGACCAACATTCTCTACAAGCCCACTAACTCCCACAGCTACCTGGACTACACTTCCTCCCACCCCGCCTCCTGTAAGGACTCTATTCCATTCTCCCAGTTTCTCCGTCTCCGCCGCAGCTGCTCTGACGATGCCACCTTCCATTCCAGTGCTTCCGACATGTCTTCCTTTTTCCTCAACCGAGGATTCCCCTCTACAGTGGTTGACACGGCCCTTAACCGTGTCCGTTCTATCTCCCGCACTTCTGCTCTCACCCCTGCCCCTCCCTCCCGGAACCACGATAGAGTTCCCCTTGTCCTCACCTTTCACCCCACCAGCCTCCACATTCAACGGATCATCCTCCGCCATTTCCGCCACCTCCAACGTGATCCCACCACCAAACACATCTTCCCCTCACCTCCCCTTTCAGCATTCCGTAGGGACCGCTCCCTCCGTGACACCCTGGTCCACTCCTCTATTGCCCCCAACACCCCTTCCCCTTCGCCCGACACCTTCACGTGCAAGCACAGGAGATGCAACACATGCCCTTATACCTCCCCACTTCCCACTGTCCAGGGTCCCAAACACTCCTTCCAGGTGAAACAGCGATTTACTTGTACTTCTTGCAATTTAGTATACTGTATTCGCTGCTCACGATGTGGTCTCCTCTACATTGGGGAGACCAAACGCAGATTGGGTGACCGCTTTGCGGAACACCTCCGTTCAGTCCGTAAGGGGGACCCCGAGCTTCCGGTCGCCTGTCACTTTAATTCACTGCTCCATTCTCACTCAGACCTCACCGTCCTCGGCCTCTTGCATTGTTCCACGGAAGCTCAGCGTAAGCTCGAGGAACAGCACCTCATCTTTCGATTAGGCACTTTACAGCCTTCTGGACTCAACATAGAATTCAACAATTTCAGATCATAACATATATATTTTTTTTTATCCACACTTTTGTTCTGTTCTTCTCTCCTACAGGGCAGCTGTCTTCCATTCTGCCAGCGCAATTTACACTTCATCTGGAACCATCCTTTGTTTCTTAACCTGTCCCATTACCATCCCCTTTTGCCTTGAATATCTCTTAATGTCTCTCAATGTCTCTTAATCTCTCCTGCCTTCCCATTTGTTCTTTCATCCCCTCCCCATTTCCCAGCCACTACACTTGCTTAAAAATCTGTTCCATTTCCTGCTTTTTTCCAGTTCTGACGAAAGGTTATCGACCTGAAACGTTAACTCTGTTTCTCTCTTCACAGATGCTGCCTGACCTGCTGAGTATTTCCAGCATTTTCTGTTTTTACCTCAGCCTTTGCCCTTGTCCAACAGGTATGAGGTTCTTGCTGCCTGTGTGGATGAGGGAAAGGCCTGCAGGATGGATGAGCAAGCTGACCATGGCACCATGGTGCAGGAGGCCATTCAAGTGGGGGGCGTGAAAAGGAATGTAGCTGTGGTAGGGGATACTATAGTCAGGGGGATAAATACTGTTCTCTGCAGCCGCAACCGAGAGTTCTGAAGGTTGTGTTGCCTGCCCTGTGCTAGGGTTAAAGACATCTCCTCGCGGCTGGAGAAGAACTTGGAGTGGGAGGGGGAGGATCCAGTTGTTGTGATCCACATAGGAACCAATGACTTAGGTAGAACTAGGAATGAGGTTCTGCTGAGGGAGTTTGAGGAGCTAGGATCCAAATTAAAAAGCAGAACCTCAAAGGTAATAATCGCTGGATTGTTACCTGAACCATGCGCAAATTGGCATAGGGACAAACAGATAAGAGGTTTAAATGCGTGGCTCAAAGTGTGGTGTGGGAGGAAGGGGTTTCAGTTCATGGGGCACTGGCACCAGTACTGGGGAAAGAGGGAGCTATTCTGTTGGGACGGGCTCCACTTAAACCGGGATGGGACCAGTGTCCTGGCGAACCGAGTAACTAGGGCAGTAGACAGGGCTTTAAACTAATGAAGCGGGGTGGGGGGGGTGGTGGGGGGGGGGGGGAGGATTCAGGAAAGAGTAAATTTAAAAGGAGCGAGAGAAATGTCAAGGCTCTAGAGCAGAGTAGAGTTTGGGGTAAAAATAAGCAGAGTGGATCAGGAAGGGACAGAGAGAGTAACAAAGGTAATAAGGCATCAGTGACTAAGGTGACATCAGGGAAAAATAGAAATAAGTCAAAGCTAAAGGCACCATATCTGAATGCGCGAAGCATTCACAACAAAATAGATGAATTAATAGCGCAGATGATCGAATAGCCATAATGGAGACGTGGTTGCAATGTGGCCAAGGTTGGGAACTAAATATTCCAGGATACTTAACTTTTAGAAGAGATAGGCAAAATGGAAAAGGAGGAGGGGTAGTCCTGATAATAAAAGATGGGATAAAGACAGTAGAGAGAAAGGATCTTAGTTCTGAAAATCAAGTAGTAGAATCAATTTGTGTGGAGCTAAGAAACAGCAAGTGGCAGAAAACATTGGTGGGAGTTGTTTATAGACCCCCAAACAGTAATTGTAATGTAGGGCAGAGTATAAATCAGAAAATTAGAGGCACAAGGGTAATACAGTAATCATGGGGGACTTTAAACTACATAGAGACTGGGCAAACCAAATTTGCAGTAATAGTGTGGAGGACGAATTCATGGATGTATGCAAGATAGTTTTCTGGATCAGTATGTTGAGGAACCCACTAGGGAACAGGCTACTTTAGATCAAGTATTGTGCAATGAGAAAGCGTTAATTAATAACCTTGTAGTAAAGAGGCCTTTAGGGAAGAGTGACCATAATATGATAGAATTTTATATTGAGTTTGGAAGTGATTTAGTTAAATCCGAAACTAGGGTCTTAAATCAAAACAAAGCAAACTACGTAGGTATGAGGGGCGAGTTGGCTAAGGTAGATTGGGAAACTACATTAAAAGGTATGATGGTAGACAAGCAATGGCTAGCATTTAAAGAATTAATACATAATTTATAACAAATATACATTCCTTTAAGGCACAACAACCCCAGAGGAAAAGTGGTCCAACTGTGGCTAACAAGAGAAGTTAAAGATAGTATTAGATCAAAGGAAGAGGCTTATAATGTTGCCAAAAAGAGTAGTAAGCCTGAGGATTAGGAGGATTTTAGAATTCAACAGAGGAGGACCAAGAAATTGATAAAGAAAGGGAAAATAGAATATGAGAGTAAACTAGTGAGAGACATAAAAGCAGACTGTAAAAGCTTCTATAGGTGTGTAAAAAGGAAAAGATTACCGAAAGTAAATGTGGGTCCCTTATAGGCTGAGACAGGAGAAATTATAATGGGCGAATAAGGAAATGGCAGAGAAATTAAACAACTAATTTGGCCGCAATTTTTCTGGCGCTCAGAGGGCGGGTTTGGAGGCGGGTCATAGTTTAAAATCGTTTTGATTGATGCTGGGTTGCGATCCCGCCGTCAACCCGCCTCCAAACAGCTTTCCCAAGTGTCGGGTCCCCGATTTGTGAATGGACCCAACACCTAGCGGCGGGAAGAGGATTAAAGGCAATTACCTGTCTATTAACAGGTACTTGCCAGTAGTTGTCAGCCTATTTTTGAATTTTTCCGCTTCTGACTCGGGTTTCCCGACATCCGGACACCACACCAGGTAAGTAAGGCATGTTGTGAGTCTGCTGTAATATTTCTGGATTGATGACAGTTGCAGAAGTGGTGTGAAGGATCCAATGTTGCACATGGTGAGTCTCAGAGGAAAGAAAATGTTGGGTACTGCATTTTTAATACATTTACACATTTCTTTAGGTTACAAGTTTTTAAATCCATGTCCAGTGCCACCTCATTGGGGGAACCTCTCTCACCAGTGACAGATCGCTTCTGTCACCTCACCTGCAGCTGCCATCTATCCAGCCTATGGAGGGAGTCATTGGAGAGCCTAGGTGCAAGAGGTCACCTTTGTGCAGTGATTGTCAGTGTTTGCAACACCTCAATGCTGTCAAACACTGAGAAATCAACTGTCAAAATAAAATTGTGCGTGGTCCCTTTAAGAAAACCGGCAGATGACGCATCATCAAATGACTTCATCAGACCGGCTTCCTGTTAATTGGCTGGTAGGGCGGGTTTAACAAGGTCAATCAAGGCAAAATCACGTCTTTGGACCGGATGCAGCTGGGGGGCGGGACTGGAAGCCAGAAACCACCTGACCCGCACCCACCCCGCCTCCATTAATAAAATCGCGGCCTGAGTGTCTGTCTTCACGGAAGAAGACGCAAAAACTTCCCGGAAATAGTAGAGAACCAAGGCTCTAGCGAGAATGAGGAACTGAAAGAAATTAGTATTAGTAAAAAATTAGTACTGGAGAAATTAATCTGACTGAAAGCCGATAAATCCCCTGGACCCGATGGCCTACATCCTAGGGTTTTGCAAGAGGTGGCATTGGTTGTCATTTTCCAAAATTCCATAGATTCTAGAACAGTTCCCGCAGATTGGAAGGTAGCAAATGTAACCCCACTATTTAAGAAAGGAGGGAGAGTGAAAATGGAGAACTACAGAACAGTTAGCCTGACATCAGTAGCAGGGAAAATGCTAGAATCTATTATTAAGGATGTGGTAACAGGGCACGTAGAAAATAATAATATTAGGATTGGGCAGAGTCAACACAGATTTATGAAAGGGAAATCGTGTTTGACAAATCTGTTAGAGTTTTTTGAGGTTGTAACTAGCAGAATAGATAAGGGGGAACCAGTGGATGTGGTGTATTTGGATTTTCAGAAGGCATTCGAGAAGGTGCCACAAAAAGAGGTTATTAAACAAAATTAGGGCTCATGGGATTGGGGGTAATATACTAGCATGGATTGAGGATTGGTTAATGGACAGAAAACAGAGTAGGACACAAAAGGTTCTATTCTAGACACAAAAGGCATCAAGGGGGATGGGGAGAGAGCGGGAATATGGTCTTGAGATAGAGGATCAGCCATGATCATATTGAATGGTGGAGCAGGCTCAAAGGGCCGAATGGCCTACTCCTGCTCCTATTTTTCAATGTTTCTCTATGTTCTATGAATAAATGGGTCATTTTCGAGTTGGCAGGCTGTAACTAGTGGGGTACCGCAAGGATCAGTGCTTGGGCCTCAGCTATTCACAATCTACATCAATGATTTGGATGAGGGGACCAAATGTAATATATCCAAGTTTGCTGATGATACAAAGCTGGGTGAGAATGTAAGTTGTGAGGAGGATGCAAGGAGGCTTCAAGGGGATATAGACAGGCTAA
This sequence comes from Squalus acanthias, assembly GCA_030390025.1. Classification (NCBI taxonomy): domain Eukaryota; kingdom Metazoa; phylum Chordata; class Chondrichthyes; order Squaliformes; family Squalidae; genus Squalus; species Squalus acanthias. Next base: position 50,792,169 of record CM059437.1, on the reverse strand, counting down.
GTGAGTGGGCAAGAACATGGCAAATGGAATATAATGTGGAGAAATGTGAAGTTATCCACTTTGGTAGGAAAAATAGAAAAGCAGAGTATTTTTTAAATGGTGAGAGATTGGGAAATGTTGGTGTTCAGAGGGACCTGGGTGTCCTTGTACAAGAATCACTGAAAGTTAACATGCAGGTACAGCAAGCAATTAGGAAAGCCTTTATTACAAGAGGATTTGAGTATAAGAGTAAAGACGTCTTTCTGCAATTATATAGGGCCCTAGTGAGACCACACCTGGAGTATTGTGTACAGTTTTGGTCTCCTTACTTAAGGAAGGATATACTTGCCATTGAGGGAGTGCAACAAAGGTTCGCCAGACTGGTTCCTGGGATGGGGGGATTGTCTTATGAGGACAGATTGAGTAGACTAGGCCTATATTCTCTAGAGTTTAGAAGAATGAGAGGAGATCTCATTGAAACATACAAAATTCTTACAGGGCTTGACAGGGTAGATGCAGGAGGATATTTCCCCTGGCTGGGGAGTCTAGAACCAGGGGTCACAGTCTCAGAATAAGGGGTCGGCTATTGAGGACTGAGATGAGGAGAAATTTCTTCATTCCGAGGGTGGTGAATCTTTGGAATTCTCTACCCCAGAGGGCTGTGGAGGCTCAGTCGTTGAGTATATTCAAGACAGAGATCGATAGATTTTTGAATATTAAGGGAATCAAGGGATATGGGGATAGTGCAGGAAAGTGGAGATGAGGTTGAAGATCAGCCATGATCTTATTGAATGGCGGAGCATGCTCGAAGGGCCAAATGGCCGACTCCTGCTCCTATTTCTTATGTCCTTATGTTCTTAAATCTTAAAAAAAGGAATTACTTGAATGGGTGGATCAAAACTCAGGACACTTGTGGCCAAAACAACATGGTCTTAGCACCAAGAGCTAATTGCAACGTTTTGCGATGATGTTTTGCGATGAGATGATGTTTTATGTCCCTGGAAATATGTCGACTGCCTCATCTATACTGTAGAGCTACACTAGAGCTATTATATAAATGAGGGTATGAATCAAGAATGTGTGAGTTAGTGTGACTTTTTTGTTGTGGCTGGCACTGTTGAGTTACAGGGACTGGTTCTGCTGCTTTCCCTGGTGTTGCATAATCAGGTACTTGTTTATTGCTGTTAGCTTTTCATTTTGCTGGTGTCTGTTTTTTTTTTAATGAGTTTCTTTATGAGGCATGTGCGAAAAATGATAAGACCTTAGCCACAGGGGAGAGGGGTAACTACCAAGCTACAAGAATATAGAAACTGCAATTAATTCTTCCTAACCATGTAGGAAGAAATATCAATCTTAGTGCCTATAGATGACAGTATATAGATCCCGATGGGATGATACACAGTAGGAAGCATCTACGAGAACAAGCGGAGAAAACACATCCCAATTTCACTCTGCTGAGTCCTAAGTTTAAAAATCTACTTTTGTTTATTTTATAACTTGTTCCTGTTGGCAAATGGTGTAGTGGGTTTTGTTTACTGGGAATCTTGTATAGTTAGCGATTGTACTTGAAAGGGTACGAGGGCTCTATCTGCAAATAAACATAGACATTGTTGGCGTCACTGCTTATGTCCTGGCCACTCCAAGCAGTTTCAACAACTTTCAATAAGTAGCTTGAAAACAATTGTCCTTGAGTCAGTACAGAATGTAGTGCATAAGCATGAGGTTTTTTCAACTTTTTTCTGTTTCTTGAACTATGCCAAAAGGAGCCAAGCATAACATAAATCTCCCCGAAGCTGCTCGTAGGGCTCTGGTTCGTCCACCTGTCTCTCTTTTTCTTGGTGCTCTTTAAGCAAAAAAACTCACTGGGGTTGATTTTCAATTCAGCGCATATGATGCAGTCGGTGGGGTGATGTGATCACCTGTCCACTACAGTCAGAGAAGCCGAACCATTTTAGTGGTCGGGCCTCATTACAATAATATTGGCGACCTGCCAACACTGACAGGCAGCTCACCGATTGAGTGGCGTCAATCCGGCAGCTCCTCCATGGTGTCACGCTGGGAGTTATGGGGGAGACAGTTCCTGTGACAAGGGACACACTAGGACTTGCAGCGGGCAGGAAGATATTTGTTGGGACGGGAGGAGCATTCATGGCAAAGCTGACTGTTGCGTTTTGCTGCACAGTCTACAGCAGTTCCTTTAAGGACCGCTGGTTGGACCACTCATTGCTCAGTTCCACTGGGTGGAGCCAGTGGAAAACCAAAATTGCATTGGGATCATAAAGGCAGTGCCGGACCTAAATTTAAATAATTTGAATGAGGCTCCCGGCCTGCTTTGGCTGGCTATCTTTTTTGAGGTCCGCTCAAAAGCTTTTGACCTGCTCCTGCCCCGTTTACAGTGTAACACTGAAAAAAGACAGACTGGCATTTCTATTGCGCCTTTCACTACCACCGGACCTCCCAAAGTGCTTTACAACCAATGAAGTACTTTTTGAACTGTAGTCACTGTTGTAATGTGGGAAACGGGACAGCCAATTTGCGCACAGCAAGATCCCACAAACAGCAATGTGATAATGACCAGATAATCTGGGTATTTTTAAGTGATATTGATTGAGGGATAAATATTGGCGAGGACACCAGGGATAACTCACCTGCTCTTCTTCAAAATAGTGCCATGGGATCTTTTACGTCCACTTGGGAGAGCAAACGGGGCCTCGGTTTAACGTCTCGTCAAAAGACAGCACCTCCAACAGTACTGCACTGGAGTGTTAGCCTAGATTATGAGCTCAGGTCTCTGGCGTGGGACTTGAACCCACAACTTTCTGACTCAGAGGCGAGGGTGCTACCAACTGAGGCACAACTGACACTGGACAGTAAGCAGATGAAAATCGGTCCTCCTTGTTTCTTTCCCTGCTGTTGTTGCACACACTTTGCATGTAAATGGGATATTTAAACCAACAACAGGGAGAATGTTCAGAAACAGGTTGCAGTGTGACTATGCAGCCCCTCCCCCCCCCCTCCCCGTCCCCCATGTTGCAGCCCTGCCTGTTCTGTCTCCATCCCAATTTTGAGATGTAATGTAGACTAGGCCACCAGAGCAATCCACTTTCCTGGCAGTGACACCAGTGGGAGCTATGCCAAAACTGAGGGAAAGAAGAAACAATTAACATCCCACCCCCAGCTGACTTCTGTGAAGTCAGTGTGTCCATTTCACAAATAAATAACCTCTGTGAAGGCATTATCAGTTTGACATCTTGTGACAACAGATGAACCACACTTCACACAAGCTGTTTAAAAACCCAATTTTTCTCCCTTTTTCAGCTAAGCCTGATATTCATCTAGCTTGGAGCAACACTGCTGGAAATGAGTGGTCTCTGCATATTATAATGTAATTTGCTTGACTGCTCACACATCTAGTTGTTATGGAAACAGCAAAGGACCATCCAGCTACAGTACTAGCTTAGCTACTTGTGTGAAAGTGTTCCCAGCTTCTCCCAGCACTGCATTAAGCAGTGCAGTTTATTACACAGAATTCCCATTACATGGAGTTTGCTTAATCAGACTGGATTCGAACTGAGAATTAAGTTGGGTTTACAAATGCTGTTGAATGCTGTCGACCCCTCCACTGCCTCTGTGTTGTCAACCTGCTTGTCTGACATCCAGTCCAGTATGAGCTGCAATTTCCTCCAAATAAACGTTGGGAAGACCAAAGCCATTGTCTTCAGACCGGACCACGCACAAACTCTGTTCCCTCACCACCAATTGCATCCCTCTCCCTGGCCACTGTCTCAGGCTGAACCACACTGTTTGCAACCTCGGCGTCCTATTTGACCTTGAGCTGAGCTTCCGACCCCATTTTCTCTCCATCACAAAGACTGCCTGCTTCCACCTACGAAATATCGCCCGTCTCCGCCCCGCCTCAGCTCTTCTGTTGCTGAAACCCTCATCAATGCCCTTTGTTACCTCCAGACTCGACTGCATTCCAATGCTCCCCTGGCCGGCCTCCCATCTTCCACGCTCCATAAACTTGAGCTTATCCAAAACTCTGCTGTCCGTATCCTAACTTGCACCAAGTCCCGTTCACCCATCACATCACCCCTGTGCTCACTGACCTACATTGGCTCCTGGTCCAGCCCAGCAACAGCTGAAATTTAAAATTGATTCTCGTGTACAAATCCTTCCATGGCCTCACCCCACCATTGGTGGTTGTGACTTCAGCCATCTCGGCCCTTATCACTGTAATTCCCATCCTAAACCTCTCTGCCTCTCAAACTCTCTCTCCTCCTTTAAAAGCCGCATTAATACCTACCTCTTTGACCAAACCTTTAGTCACCCTCCTAATATCTCGCTTGGCTCAGTGTGAGTTTTTGTCTGATTACGCTCTGATTAAGCGCCTCGCCACGTTTTCCTACGTTAAAAGTGCTATATAAATGCAAGTTGTTGTTGAAAGTAGAGCCAGCTTCCTCTCATTTACATGTAGCAAGAATACTACATTTATCATTTTGGCAGCTGCGGCTGGACATATCGTTCCAAACAATTCGTCTCCCAATTCTCAATTATATTGCAAATATTTTTTTGACACTGGTCCTCAGCTTACTTTAAGGGGCAGTTTGTAAGTACATTTTTATTGAATTTGTTTTTTGAAACCATAATAGTTGTTCATTGAGTTATGCATCCACTTTTTTTACTGGATTTTTTTCAAGGATTTTTTCACTTCTCTCCTGAAGGCATTGATTTTTTGCCCCTGGGATATCGTTCCGTGGGTATCAGTCATTCTCTGGATTCTCACCGAATTGCCCACTCTCCATGTGTGAACCTAGACAGTGAGAGTTGGCGTGCTATTTTACCATGGAACGGAGGATATCACAGGTGATTCCAATCCTGTCCTCACCTATCATCTACACAGCAGTCAGTCAGTAGTGACCAGGACTGGGAGCCTGGCTGATTTCCGCTCCCTGGCACAGAGATCTTGAAACCAATTGGAGTGTCCCATACTATCAACTGAGTTCCTCAGATCAGCCAATTTAGAGGAAACCAAGGCCTAAAATTTGATGATGCTGCACCTGTTTTACAGGTGCAAAGCATCCAATATGGCGGGCAGCATGTGTGTGTACATTCTGAGCCAGAAGTGCACCATATTGGTATAGGCATCAAAAGAGGCGTCCAGGACCTGCACTTGAAACAGGCATTAGGCCCTTCGTATATGCAAATAGGGGGCATAACACCTGTTAGATGCCCCCTTTACCAAATTAGTTTGCTCTGAATGCAGCTGGCACCGGGTCGGCTGCCTTCAGGAAAACCAGGTCGACATGCAGCCTAACGGGTGATCCTTAAAGGAACGGCTGCAAGCCGCCACTAAAAAGGTAAGTTTTTCAAAAATACCAACCTGAATGTGGAGCTGGGAGGTGCAGGAGTGATCCTCCTGACTCCACATTAAAACCGCCGGCCACCACTCGCAACCCCCACTCCCGACCACTACCTCAACCTTCCCGATCGCTACCTCGATCCCCTCCTGATCGCTACCTCGACCCCCTCCTGATCGCTGCCTCGACCCTCCCGATCGCTGCCTCGACCCTCCCGATCGCTGCATCGCCACCCACCCCACACCGATCGCTGCCTCGACCCCCTCCCGATCGCAGCCTCGACCCTCCCGATCGCAGCCTCGACCCTCCCGATCGCAGCCTCGACCCTCCCGATCGCAGCCTCGACCCTCCCGATCGCTGCCTCGACCCTCCCGATCGCTGCCTCGACCCCCTCCCGATCGCTACCTCGACCCCCCCGATCGCAGCCTCGACCCTCCCGATCGCAGCCTCGACCCCCCCGATCGCAGCCTCGACCCTCCCGATCGCAGCCTCGACCCTCCCGATCGCAGCCTCGACCCTCCCGATCGCTGCCTCGAACCCCTCCCGATAGCAGCCTCGACCCTCCCGATCGCTGCCTCGACCCCCTCCCGATCGCAGCCTCGACCCTCCCGATCGCAGCCTCGACCCTCCCGATCGCAGCCTCGACCCTCCCGATCGCAGCCTCGACCCTCCCGATCGCAGCCTCGACCCTCCCGATCGCAGCCTCGACCCTCCCGATCGCAGCCTCGACCCTCCCGATCGCAGCCTCGACCCTCCCGATCGCTGCCTCGACCCTCCCGATCGCAGCCTCGACCCTCCCGATCGCAGCCTCGACCCTCCCGATCGCAGCCTCGACCCTCCCGATCGCAGCCTCGACCCTCCCGATCGCAGCCTCGACCCTCCCGATCGCTGCCTCGACCCTCCCGATCGCAGCCTCGACCCTCCCGATAGCTGCCTCGACCCTCCCGATCGCTGCCTCGACCCTCCCGATCGCAGCCTCGACCCCCTCCCGATCGCAGCCTCGACCCTCCCGATTGCAGCCTCGACCCTCCCGATCGCTGCCTCGACCCTCCCGATCGCAGCCTCGACCCTCCCGATCGCTGCCTCGACCCTCCCGATCGCTGCCTCGACCCTCCCGATCGCAGCCTCGACCCTCCCGATCGCTGCCTCGACCCTCCCGATCGCTACCTCTACCCTCCCGATCGCTGCCTCGACCCTCCCAATCGCTGCCTCGACTCCCTCCCGATCGCAGTCTCGACCCTCCCGATCGCAGCCTCGACCCTCCCGATTGCTACCTCGACCCTCCCGATCGCTACCTCGACCCCCCCCGTACGCTGCCTCGACCCTCCCGATTGCAGCCTCGACCTTCCCGATCGCTGCCTCGACCCTCCCGATCGCAGCCTCGACCCTCCCGATCGCAGCCTCGACCCTCCCGATCGCAGCCTCGACCCTCCCGATCGCTGCCTCGACCCTCCCGATCGCTGCCTCGACCCTCCTGATCGCTACCTCGACCCCCTCCCGATCGCAGCCTCGACCCCCTCCCGATCGCAGCCTCGACCCTCCCGATTGCAGCCTCGACCCTCCCGATCGCTGCCTCGACCCTCCCGATCGCAGCCTCGACCCTCCCGATCGCTGCCTCGACCCTCCCGATCGCTGCCTCGACCCTCCCGATCGCAGCCTCGACCCTCCCGATCGCTGCCTCGACCCTCCCGATCGCTACCTCTACCCTCCCGATCGCTGCCTCGACCCTCCCGATCGCTGCCTCGACTCCCTCCCGATCGCAGTCTCGACCCTCCCGATCGCAGCCTCGACCCTCCCGATCACTGCCTCGACCCTCCCGATCGCTGCCTCGACCCTCCCGATCGCTACCTCTACCCTCCCGATCGCTGCCTCGACCCCCTCCCGATCGCAGCCTCGACCCTCCCGATCGCTGCCTCGACCCTCCCGATCGCTGCCTCGACCCTCCCGATCGCAGCCTCGATCCTCCCGATCGCAGCCTCGACCCTCCCGATCGCAGCCTCGACCCTCACGATCGCAGCCTCGACCCTCACGATCGCAGCCTCGACCCTCCCGATCGCTGCCTCGACCCTCCCGATCGCAGCCTCGACCCTCCCGATCGCTGCCTGGACCCTCCCGATCGCTGCCTCGACCCTCCCGATCGCAGCCTCGACCCTCCCGATCGCTACCTCTACCCTCCCGATCGCTGCCTCGACCCTCCCGATCGCTGCCTCGACCCTCCCGATTGCTGCCTCGACTCTCCCGATCGCAGCCTCGACCCTCCCGATCGCTGCCTCGAACCCCTCCCGATTGCAGCCTCGACCCTCCCGATCGCTGCCTCGACCCCCTCCCGATCGCAGCCTCGACCCTCCCGATCGCTGCCTCGACCCTCCCGATCGCAGCCTCGACCCTCCCGATCGCAGCCTCGACCCTCCCGATCGCAGCCTCGACCCTCCCGATCGCAGCCTCGACCCTCCCGATCGCAGCCTCGACCCTCCCGATCGCAGCCTCGACCCTCCCGATCGCTGCCTCGACCCTCCCGATCGCAGCCTCGACCCTCCCGATCGCAGCCTCGACCCTCCCGATCGCAGCCTCGACCCTCCCGATCGCAGCCTCGACCCTCCCGATCGCAGCCTCGACCCTCCCGATCGCTGCCTCGACCCTCCCGATCGCAGCCTCGACCCTCCCGATAGCTGCCTCGACCCTCCCGATCGCTGCCTCGACCCTCCCGATCGCAGCCTCGACCCCCTCCCGATCGCAGCCTCGACCCTCCCGATTGCAGCCTCGACCCTCCCGATCGCTGCCTCGACCCTCCCGATCGCAGCCTCGACCCTCCCGATCGCTGCCTCGACCCTCCCGATCGCTGCCTCGACCCTCCCGATCGCAGCCTCGACCCTCCCGATCGCTGCCTCGACCCTCCCGATCGCTACCTCTACCCTCCCGATCGCTGCCTCGACCCTCCCGATCGCTGCCTCGACTCCCTCCCGATCGCAGTCTCGACCCTCCCGATCGCAGCCTCGACCCTCCCGATTGCTACCTCGACCCTCCCGATCGCTACCTCGACCCCCCCCCGTACGCTGCCTCGACCCTCCCGATTGCAGCCTCGACCTTCCCGATCGCTGCCTCGACCCTCCCGATCGCAGCCTCGACCCTCCCGATCGCAGCCTCGACCCTCCCGATCGCAGCCTCGACCCTCCCGATCGCTGCCTCGACCCTCCCGATCGCTGCCTCGACCCTCCTGATCGCTACCTCGACCCCCTCCCGATCGCAGCCTCGACCCCCTCCCGATCGCAGCCTCGACCCTCCCGATTGCAGCCTCGACCCTCCCGATCGCTGCCTCGACCCTCCCGATCGCAGCCTCGACCCTCCCGATCGCTGCCTCGACCCTCCCGATCGCTGCCTCGACCCTCCCGATCGCAGCCTCGACCCTCCCGATCGCTGCCTCGACCCTCCCGATCGCTACCTCTACCCTCCCGATCGCTGCCTCGACCCTCCCGATCGCTGCCTCGACTCCCTCCCGATCGCAGTCTCGACCCTCCCGATCGCAGCCTCGACCCTCCCGATTGCTACCTCGACCCTCCCGATCGCTACCTCGACCCCCCCCGTACGCTGCCTCGACCCTCCCGATTGCAGCCTCGACCTTCCCGATTGCAGCCTCGACCTTCCCGATCGCTGCCTCGACCCTCCCGATCGCAGCCTCGACCCTCCCGATCGCAGCCTCGACCCTCCCGATCGCAGCCTCGACCCTCCCGATCGCTGCCTCGACCCTCCCGATCGCTGCCTCGACCCTCCTGATCGCTACCTCGACCCTCCCGATCGTTACCTCGACCCCCTCCCGATCGTTGCCTCCACCCCCTCCCGATCGCTGCCTCGGCCCCCCCGATCGCAGCCTCGACCCTCCCGATCGCAGCCTCGACCTCCTCCCGATCGCAGCCTCGACCCCCCCGATCGCTGCCTCGACCCTCCCGATCGCAGCCTGGACCCTCCCGATCGCTGCCTCGACCCTCCCGATCGCAGCCTCGACCCTCCCGATCGCAGCCTCGACCCCCGCCCGATCGCAGCCTCGACCCTCCCGATCGCAGCCTCGACCCTCCCGATCACTGCCTCGACCCTCCCGATCGCTGCCTCGACCCTCCCGATCGCTACCTCTACCCTCCCGATCGCTGCCTCGACCCCCTCCCGATCGCAGCCTCGACCCTCCCGATCGCTGCCTCGACCCTCCCGATCGCAGCCTCGATCCTCCCGATCGCAGCCTCGACCCTCCCGATCGCAGCCTCGACCCTCACGATCGCAGCCTCGACCCTCCCGATCGCTGCCTCGACCCTCCCGATCGCAGCCTCGACCCTCCCGATCGCTGCCTGGACCCTCCCGATCGCTGCCTCGACCCTCCCGATCGCAGCCTCGACCCTCCCGATCGCTACCTCTACCCTCCCGATCGCTGCCTCGACCCTCCCGATCGCTGCCTCGACCCTCCCGATTGCTGCCTCGACTCCCTCCCGATCGCAGCCTCGACCCTCCCGATCGCAGCCTAGACCCTCCCGATTGCTACCTCGACCCTCCCGATCGTTACCTCGACCCCCCCCCCGTACGCTGCCTCGACCCTCCCGATTGCAGCCTCGACCTTCCCGATCGCTGCCTCGACCTTCCCGATCGCTACCTCGACCCTCCCGATCGCTGCCTCGACCCTCCCGATCGCTGCCTCGACCCTCCCGATCGCTGCCTCGACCCTCCCGATCGCTACCTCGACCCTCCCGATCGCTGCCTCGACCCTCCGGATCGCTACCTCGACCCTCCCGATCGCTACCTCGACCCCCTCCCGATCGCAGCCTCGACCTTCCCGATCGCTGCCTCGACCCCCTCCCGATCGCTGCCTCGACCCTCCCGATCGCTACCTCGACCCTCCCGATCGCTGCCTCGACCCTCCCGATCGCTGCCTCGACCCTCCCGATCGCTGCCTCGACCCTCCCGATCGCAGCCTCGACCCTCCCGATCGCTGCCTCGACCCTCCCGTTCGCAGTCTCGACCCTCCCGATCGCCGCCTCCACCCCCTCCCGATCGCTGCCTCGACCCTCCCGATCGCTGCCTCGACCCTCCCGATCGCAGCCTCGACCCTCCCGATCGCTGCCTCAACCCACCCGATCGCAGCCTCGACCCTCCCGATCGCTGCCTCCACCCCCTCCCGATCGCAGCCTCGACCCTCCCGATCGCAGCCTCGACCCCCTCCCGATCGCAGCCTCGACCCCCCCCGATCGCTGCCTCGACCCTCCCGATCGCAGCCTCGACCCTCCAGATCGCAGCCTCGACCCTCCCGATCGCAGCCTCGACCCTCCCGATCGCAGCCTCGACCCTCCCGATCGCAGCCTCGACCCTCCCGCTCGCAGCCTCGACCCTCCCGATCGCAGCCTCGACCCTCCCGATCGCAGCCTCGACCCTCCCGATCGCTGCCTCGACCCTCCCGATCGCAGCCTCGACCCTCCCGATCGCAGCCTCGACCCTCCCGATTGCTACCTCGACCCTCCCGATCGCTGCCTCGACCCCCTCCCGATCGCAGCCTCGACCCTCCCGATCGCTGCCTCGACCCTCCCGATCGCAGCCTCGACCCTCCCGATCGCAGCCTCGACCCTCCCGATCGCAGCCTCGACCCTCCCGATCGCAGCCTCGACCCACCCACGATCGCAGCCTCGACCCCCTCCCGATCGCAGCCTCGACCCCCTCCCGATCGCAGCCTCGACCCTCCCGATCGCAGCCTCGACCCTCCCGATCGCTGCCTCGACCCTCCCGATCGCAGCCTCGACCCTCCCGATCGCTGCCTCGACCCTCCCGATCGCTGCCTCGACCCTCCCGATCGCTGCCTCGACCCCCTCCCGATCGCTGCCTCGACCCTCCCGATCGCTGCCTCGACCCTCCCGATCGCAGCCTCGACCCTCCCGATCGCTGCCTCGACCCCCTCCCGATCGCTGCCTCGACCCTCCCGATCGCTGCCTCGACCCTCCCGATCGCTACCTCGACCGTCCCAATCGCAGCCTCGACCCTCCCCCGTACGCTGCCTCGACCCTCCCGATCGCTGCCTCTACCCTCCCGATCGCTGCCTCTACCCTCCCGATCGCTGCCTCTACCCTCCCGATCGCAGCCTCGACCCTCCCGATCGCTGCCTCGACCCTCCCGAACGCAGCCTCGACCCTCCCGATCGCTGCCTCGACCCTCCCGATCGCTGCCTCGACCCTCCCGATCGCTACCTCTACCCTCCCGATCGCTGCCTCGACCCTCCCGATAGCTGCCTCGACTCCCTCCCGATCGCTACCTCGACCCCCCCCGTACGCTGCCTCGACCCTCCCGATTGCAGCCTCGACCTTCCCGATCGCTGCCTCGACCCTCCCGATCGCTACCTCGACCCTCCCGATCGCTGCCTCGACCCTCCCAATCGCTGCCTCGACCCCCTCCCGATCGCAGCCTCGACCTTCCCGATCGCTGCCTCGACCTTCCCGATCGCTACCTCGACCGTCCCGATCGCTGCCTCGACCCTCCCGATCGCTGCCTCGACCCCCTCCCGATCGCAGCCTCGACCCTCCCGATCGCTGCCTCGACCCTCCCGATCGCTGCCTCGACCCTCCAGATCGCTACCTCGACCCTCCCGATCGCTACCTCGACCCCCTCCCGATCGCTGCCTCGACCCCCTCCCGATCGCTGCCTCGACCCTCCCGATCGCTGCCTCTACCCTCCCGATCGCTACCTCGACCCTCCCGATCGCTGACTCGACCCTCCCGATCGCAGCCTCGACCCTCCCGATCGCTGCCTCGACCCTCCCGATCGCTGCCTCGACCCTCCCGATCGCAGCCTCGACCCTCCCGATCGCTGCCTCGACCCTCCCGATCGCTGACTCGACCCCCTCCCGATCGCTGCCTCCACCCCCTCCCGATCGCTGCCTCGGCCCCCCCGATCGCAGCCTCGACCCTCCCGATCGCAGCCTCGACCCCCTCCCGATCGCAGCCTCGACCCCCTCCCGATCGCAGCCTCGACCCCCCCGATCGCTGCCTCGACCCTCCCGATCGCAGCCTCGACCCTCCCGATCGCTGCCTCGACCCTCCCGATCGCAGCCTCGACCCTCCCGATCGCAGCCTCGACCCCCTCCCGATCGCAGCCTCGACCCTCCCGATCGCAGCCTCGACCCTCCCGATCGCAGCCTCGACCCTCCCGATCGCTGCCTCGACCCTCCCGATCGCTACCTCGACCCTCCCGATCGCTCCCTCGACCCACTCTCGATCGCTGCCTCGACCCTCCCGATCGCTGCCTCGACCCACTCTCGATCGCTACCTCGACCCTCCCGATCGCAGCCTCGACCCTCCCGATCGCAGCCTCGACCCACTCTCGATCGCTGCCTCGACCCACTCTCGATCGCTACCTCGACCCTCCCGATCGCTGCCTCGACCCCCTCCCGATTGCAGCATCGACCCCCTCTGAACCAACTGAACCATCATTAATGTCTACAATATCACCTCTGTCTATTGAAACCAAAACCCCTAGATTTTCCAATTGGTATTATTTCAACGCTGGCAATAACCCTTTTATTTTAAATAGGTCACAACTGACGTTCAAATAATGCTAGATACTAGCAAAGATCGTAGGTGAGTCTCCCCATTCCTTAGTGGGTAAATGCATGATGTAGTTTGGCACTGAGACTTACAGACCAGGAAGGGTCCAGGTTCAATCCCTGGTTTGTGCTGAGTTTTCCACATCTGGGTAACTGTATACAAAGGAAGAAGAGTAGGCCATTCAAGCTTTGAGTCTGTTCTTCCATTTAACCACCTTTGATCCATATTCCATGATATCCTTACCTAACAAAAATATATCCATCTCAGTCTTGAACGTTTCAATTGACCCAACGTCCACAGCCTTTAGCGGGAGATAATTATACATTTCCATACCCCTTGTGTAAAGAAAGTGCTTCCTAATTTCACTCCTGAATGGCCTAGCTCTTGTCATTGAGTCATAAATTCATAACAGCACAGAAGGAGCATATTCGGCCCATCGAGTCCATGCCGGCTCTCTGTAGAGCAATCCAGTCAGTCCCATTTGCCCGCTCTATCCCCGTAGCCCTGCAAGTTTATTTCCCTCAAGTGCCTATCTAGTCTCCCCTTGAAAACATTGAGTGTCTCCGCTTCCACCACTTCCGTTGGCAGCGAGTTCCAGGTCCTTACCACTCGCTGCGTAAAAAAGCTTTTCCTCACATCACCCCTGTACCTCTTGCCCCAAACCTTAAATCTGTGTCCCCTAGTCCTTGTACCATCAACTAGTGGGAACAGCCTTTCCCCGTCTAGCCTATCCAAACCCGTCATAATCTTGTACACCTCTATCAAATCACCCCTCAACCTCCTTTGCTCCAATGAAAACAAATCCAGCTTCTCCAACCTGTCCTTGTAGCTAAGATCCCCCATCCCCGGAACCATTCTGGTAAATCTCCTCTGCACCCTCTCAAGGGACTTCACATCCTTCCTAAAGTGTGGTGACCAGAACTGGACGCAATACTCCAGTTGTGGCCTAACTAGCGCTTTATAATGGTTCAGCATAACTTCTCTACTTTTGTACTCAATACCTCTATTTATGAAGCCCAAGATCCCATATGCTTTGCTAACCACTCTCTCAATATGTCCTGCCACCTTCAGGGACCTATGCACATTAACTCCCAGGTGCCTCTGTCCCTGCACACTCTTTAAAACTCTGCCATTAAGTGTATATTGCCTCTCCCTGTTCCTTCTGCCAAAATGCATCCCCTCACACTTCTCTGTATTAAATTCCATCTGCCACTTGTCTGCCCATTCTGCTAGCCTTTCTATGTCCTGTTGCAGTCGATTGGTATCATCATCACTGTTTGCCACACCCCAAGTTTGGTGTCATTGGCAAATTTAGAAATTCTACTTTGTATTCCAATATCCAGGTCATTTATATATATCAAAAAAAGCAGTGGCCCCAGCACTGACCCTTGGGGAACACCACTGTCTACCATCCTCCAGTCTGAAAAACAGCCATTTACCACAACTCGCTGTTTTCTGTCCTTAAGCCAATTCCTTATCCAAGTTGCCACTGATCCACCTATTCCAAAAGCCTCAATTTTGTTAACCAGCCTTCTATGTGGTACTTTGTCAAACGCCTTCCTAAAATCCATGTAGACAACATCCATTCCATTCCCTTCATCGATCCTCCCTGTTACTTCATCAAAAAATTCAATTAGATTAGTCAAACACCATCTGCCTTTTACAAATCCGTGTTGGCTCTCCTTAATTAGCTTAAACCTCTCCAAGTGCCCGTTAATTTTTTCCTTGATTATTGTTTCTAAAACTTTACCCACCACTGTTGTTAAACTGACCGGCCTGTAGTTACTAGGATTGTCCTTACACCATTTCTTGAACAATGGTGTCACATTTGCCACTTTCCAATGCTCAGGCACCTCCCCCGCATCTAGGGAAGATTGGAAAATTATGGCAAGCCCTTCCGCTATCTCCTCCCCCAATTCCCTTAGCAATCTGGGATGCAAGCCATCTGGACCAGGTGACTTATCCACTCTAAGCATACCCAGCCTTTCTAGTACATCCTGTCTATCAATTTTCACCCCTTCCATTGCTTCTACCTTTTCCACTTCTACTGATATATTGTAAGCATCCACCTCCTTAGTAAACACCGATACAAAGTATTCATTGAGTATTCTAGCCTTGCCCTGCGCCTCTAAGCATATAACACCTTCTTTGTTGCTAATAGACCACACCCCGCCTCTTGCTAATTTTAAGATTATGCCCCCTTGCTCTGGATTCCCCCACCAGAGGACATAGGTTCACTGTATCTACCCTATCAAATCCTTTTATTATTTTACACACCTCAATTAGATTATCCCTCAACTTTCTAAACTCAAGGCAATACAAGTCAAGTTTATACAACAACAACAACAACTTGCTTTTGTATAGCACCTTTAACGTAGTAAAACGACCCAAGGCGCTTCACAGGAGTGTTATCAAATAAAATCTGACACCGAGCCGCATAAGGAGATAGTAGGGCAGACGAAGAGATAGGTTTTAAGGAGCACCTTAAAGGAGGAAAGAGAGGCGGAGAGGTTTAGGGAGAGAATTCCAGAGCTTAGGGCCTCGGCAGCTGAAGACACTTCCGCCAATAGTGGAGCGATTAAAATTGGGGATGAACAAGCGGTCAGAATTGGAGGAGTGCAGATATCTCGTAGGGCTGGAGGAGGTTACAGAGATAGGGAGGAGACGAGGCCATGGAGGGATTTGAACACAAGGATGAGAATTTTAAAATCGAGGCACTGCTTAACTGGGAGCCAATGTAGGTCAGCGAGGACAGGGGTGATGGGCGAACGGGACTTGGTGCGAGTTAGGATGCGGGCAGCAGAGTTTTGGGGAGGACAGTTTACGGCTCAAATTTTAACCCATAAGCTCCGGCATCATTTTGGTAAATCTGCTAATATATCCTCCCTGAGGTTCTGTACACTGAAGCATAACTTCCTCCCCTTTATATTACAACCCTCAAGATAAAGGCCAACATTCCATTAGCCTTTTTGATTACATTTTTACTTTTGTACCTGTGAACTAGCTTTTAGAGATTTGTGCACCTGGGCACTCAAATCCCTTTTCTCCTTCACAGTTTCTAATATCTTGCCATTAAGAAAATATTCTGATTTGTCTTTCTTGGATCCAGAATCGATGACATTACACTTACCCTTATTCAACTCTATTTGCCACAGTTTTTCCCACTCAATTAATCTATCTATGCCCCTTTGTAAGTTCCTGTTCCCATCTACACAACTTACTGTTCTTTCTAACTTACTGTCATCTGCAAACTTGGATATACAACTCACAATCAGAGTACATTCCCTTTATCCTTACTCTCTGCCTCCTATCTCCCAAACAATTATTAACCCATGTCCTACCACTCCGTTCATTCATATATGACCTACTATGAAACATTCTACTGTTGGGACTGTAGTATGTAGGAGTTTGTGAACAGCGAAACTGTCCCAGATTCCCACATTGGCAGGAAATGTCTCTGCCTTCAGTCACTCCAGCTCAGAGTCAATAAGCTGGAATGTGTGTTAGAGACACTCCGAAACATAAGGGAGGGGGAGGGATAGTTTTATCCAGAACATAGTCACACCCCAGAGGAAAGCACAGGTTCAGGAAGGGGAGGGTATGACGTCAGGGAGCCGGGTAGCGGGGACTTAGGAGAGGTTGAGAAGGAGGTTCCGCAGACACTGGTCCTGTCCAACAGGTACGATGTACTCGCTACCTATGAGGTCAAGGAGAAAGACTGCAGGGAGGACAGTCACAATGCAGACCAAAGTATCATGGCTCAGAAGCCTGTCCAAGGCGGGTGGAAGAGCAGAATAGAAATGTGGTAGAGATAGGGGATTCTATAATTGGGGGATAGATAGCGTCCTCTGCAGCCACGAACGAGAGTCCCGAAGTGGGTGTTGCCTACCTGGTGTCAGGGTAAGGGATATCTCGAGGCGGCTGGAGAGGAATTTGGAAAGGGAGGGGGAAAATCCAGTTGTCGTGGTCCATGTTGGAACAAACGACATAGTTAGGAACAGGGAGGAGGTCCTGCTGAGGGAGTATCAGGAGTTAGGAGCTAAATTAAAAAGCATGACCTCGAGGGTAATGATCCCCAGATTATTGCCCAAGCCACGTGCAAATTGGCATAGAGACAGACAGATCAGGAGAATTAACATGTGGCTAAAGGACTGGTGTGGAAAAGAGGGGTTCCTTTTCATGGGACACTGGCACCAGTACTGGGACAGGAATGAGCTGTACCGATGGGACGGGCTCCACCTGAACCAGAATGGAACCAGTGTCCTAGCGGAAAGGGTAAATAGGGAGGTTGCAAAGGCTTTAAACTAGTAAGACGGGGGGTGGGGGGGCGGGGGCGGTGGGGAGGGATCTAAAAGAAATTAAACAAGCCTAAATGTAAATGAAACAGGAAAGAAGAGCATAGGACAGACTAAATTAAAGGAGGACATAAATGGCCAGGGAATAAATAGAGTTATACAACAGGAGTGTAAAAAGATGGTTAAAAATAAAGTGAGAGGAACTGCTATTAAATATGAGTTAAACTGTCTGTACTTCAAATGCATATGGTGTCCGTAATAAAACAAGGGAACTGGAGGCAATAATACGTTGCAAGGAAGCAGACATAGTTGGGATTACTGAGACATGGCTACAGAAAAATCAGGACTGGGAATTAAACATTGCAGGGTACAACATATTTAGAAAAGATAGAGAGGGAAAAAGGGGAGGTGGAGTAGCTATACTTATTAGAGCTAACAATGACAGTAGAAAAAGTGACGCAGCCATCAGTAAGATGGAAATAGAATCCATGTGGATAGAGATGGAAGATAATAAAGGATCAATCACACTAATAAGGGTAGTCTGTAGACCATCTAATAGTGGAAGGGAAATGGAGGAAGAAATATGCAAACAAATTCGGGAAATGATTAAAAAACATAGATTAATAATTATGGGGGATTTGAACTACCCTGAAATTAATTGCCCAGAAGAGGTAGGTAAAGGGGATTAGGGAATGAAGTTCCTACAATGTGTACAGGACTCCTTTCTAACCCAGTATGTAAGAAGCCCAACAAGGGAGGATTCGCTACTGGATCTAATAATGGGGAATGAACCAGAGCAGATGAGAGAAATAAAAATTGGGGAACATCTCAGCAATAGTGACCATAATATAATACGCATTAAGATAATAACTGAGAAGGACATAAACATGACAAAGACCAGGGCAATAGATTGGAGAAAAGCCGATTTTGAGGGGCTGAGAATTGAACTTGAGAAAATAAAATGGACAACAATATTGGCAAACAGTGATGTAGATCAACAATGGGAAACATTTAAAACGGTGTTCAACAGAGTCCAGGAAAAATGTATTCCGCTAAAAAAAAAGAACAAACTAAACACTAATAAGATGAATAAAGACATAAGGGAAAAATTGAGGGTAAGGAAAGAATCATAGAATTGTAGAATGGTTACAGCACAGAAGTGTATAGTCCCTGCCAGCATTCACTAAGTACATGGACAGGAGGGCTCGGAAAGCATGACAAGGGAGAATACAAAGAGATTAGGAGAGAAGTCAGAAAAACAATTAGGAAGGCAAAGAGGAGCCATGAAATTAGATTATCAAGGAACATAAAATAAAATAGTAAAATATTCTTCAGGCACATAAATATAAAAAGGAAAGTCAGAATGGGAATAGGGCCGCTGAGGAATGGACAGGATAAAATCACGTGCAGCTTTAGCGAAATGGCAAAAATATCAAATAATTACTTGGCTTCAGTACTTAACAGATGGATATGACATCGGAAGATGAGATTAGAAATTATATAACTGCACTTAAAATAAAGAGGAAAAATATTAAATAACCGACTCAAACTCAAAGAGGATAATACCCCTGGTCTGGACAGATTGCATCCGCGCATTTTAAAAGAACCTAGAGAAGAGATAGCAGCGACGCTATTACACATATTTAATAATTTGTTAGAAAAAACTGTAGTGTCAGAGGACTGGTGGATAGCTAACGCTATACCTATATTTAAGAAGGGTGATAGAACATGTCCATGGAACTATAGACCAGCCAGCCTACTAAAGGAGAAAATAGAAAAACATCTAGAAACCAAAAATAATATAATGAATAGTCAGCATGGATTTCAAAAGGGAAAGTCTTGCTTGAGCAACCTCATTGAAGTCTTTGAAGAGGTAATAGAGGGCATAGACAGGGGTAATGTAGTAGATGTTATTTATCCAGATTTTCACTATTACACATATTTAATAATTCATTAGAAAAATGTGTAGTGTCAGAGGACTGGAGGAGAATGTGGAGCCAGGGGACAAGTAGCAGAATGGATAGCTAGCTGGCTGCAAGACAGAAAGCAGAGGGTAGGGGTAAAGGATAGCCATTCAGAGTGGCAGAAGGTGAAAAGTTGGGTCCCACAAGGATCGGTGCTGGGACCACTATTCTTCACAATTTATATTAACGATTTAGACTTTGGAATCAAAAACATAATTTCTAAATTTGCGGATGACACCAAATTTTGAGGGGGAGCGGATAGTCAATACTAATGAGTACTGCAACAAATTACAAGAAGACATTAATAAACTTGCAGAAGGGGCATATAATTACCAAATGAATTTCAACACAAATAAGTGTAAGGTATTACATCTTGGTAAGAAACATAAGGACGTCACATATTACTTGGAAAATAAGAAACTAAATGGGGTAGAGGAGCAAAGGGATCTGAGAGTACGTATACGTAAATCACTAAAAGTTGCTACGCAGGTCAATAAGGCCATAATGAAAGCGAACAAGCACTAGGGTTTATTTCTAGAGGGATAGAATTGAAAAGTAAATAAGTTATGCTAAACTTGTATCAAACCTTGGTTAGATCACACTTGGGGTACTGTGTACAATTCTGGTCGCCATATTATAAAAAGGATATAGAGGCACTGGAGAGGGTGCAAAAATGATTTACAAGGATGATACCAGAAAAGTGAGGTTACATGTCTCAGGAAAGGATGAAGAAACTGGGTCTCTTTTCTCTTGAAAAGAGAAAGCTGAGGGGTGACCTAATAGAGGTCTTTAAAATCATGAAAAGTTTTGATAGAGTAGATATAGAGAGCGTGTTTACACTTCTGGGGAAGAGCAAAACTAGAGACCATCAATCCAAGATAGTCACCAAGAAATCTAACAGGGAATTCAGAAGAAACTTCTTTATCCAGTGAGAATGTGGAACTCGCTACCACAGGGAGTAGTTGAGGCGAATAGTATGGATGCATTTAAGGGGAGGCTAGATAAGCATATGAGGGAGAAGGGAATAAAGTTTTATGCTGATAAAGTTAGATGAGGAAGGATGGGAGGAGGCTCGATTGGAGCATAAATGGTGGCATGGACTGGTTGGGCCGGCATGGCCAGTTTTTGTGCTCTATATTCTATGTAATTCTATGTAATTCTTTCAAATAAGGTTGCTTAAGATATAAGCTATATGGTTGGGCTTCGCAATTTGAAAGAAATGCTCTGAGTACTGTACCAACAACAGCTACTATTTAAAGGCTAAGTTGAGCACAATTATTGTGCACTCCACCTAAAATAGTAGCATTGGAGAGACAGTATGAGCTTTGTTCTAGCTGCTTGGAAGCAAATTAAGCAGAATCATTCCTACTGTGACAATTATTAAAAATTGTAATAAAATTTTACGGAAACCCTTAGAGTTTATCTCCGTCAGATCGACCATTTAGAGTACACATGACCAATGTTCCTTCTAAGCTGCGCGCGTGCGCGGGCGTGCAGCAATCTGGAAGGTACCGCGCAAGACGCTCACAAGCTCTTGCGCGGCCACACAAAGAATTTAAAGGTACCGCGTATTGAAAAAACTGGCTGCACGGAACAGAATTTTAGAGGGAACATTGCTCATGACGCCACTAACATGGAACTGATTGAGGATTCTATTATGGTCATCATGCCCCCCTCTTTGGTTGGGTTGGGGAAAAGCCTCGCAAGATTCATGAATGTATGGGTATGACTAAATAGATTTTACATGAAAAATTGTATTTAAAGAAGCTGTACACATAATCATACATATCCTGAAAAATCCACTTTAAAAAGACAAAGTTGTGGAACTACACATTAAGTCACTCTGCACCTGAAAGAGATAGAAAGATAGATTAAGATTTTGAGTAGGATCCTTGATCAGCAGCTCTGAAGAATGATCCAAACTGAAATATTAATCTATTTTTTTCAGTTGCTCACTGACCTCCTCTACATTTCCAACATTTAACGTTTTTCTTTCAGATTTCCATGAATTTATTTTTATCTCCACTGTTTAAAAGCAATTCTTAGTGTCAGTCCACTAAAGTTTATTTTTATTTTTATCACCAGATCTTTATTCTATCACGCAGTTGGTATAGTACCAGAATAACCTCTGTTTCATGACAAACATGTTTTATAAATTGCTTTAACATAGGAAACATAGGAACAGGAGTCGGCCATTCAGCCCCTCGAACCTGTTCCGCCATTCAATAAGATCATGGCTGATCTGTAACCTAACTCCATATATCTGCCTTTTCCCATATCCCTTAATACCTTTGGTTAACAAAAATCTATCAATCTCAGATTTAAAATTAACAATTGATCTAGCATCAATTACCATTCATGGAAGAGAGTCTCCAAACTTCTACCACCCTTTGCGTGTAGAAGTGTTTCCTAACTTCACTCCTGAAAGGTCTGGCTCTAATTTTTAGACTATGCCCCCTAATCGTAGACTCCCCAAACCAGCGGAAATAGTTCCTCTCTATCTACCCTATTGTTCCCTTTAATATCTTGAAAACTTCGCTCAAATCACCCCTTAACCTTCTAAATTCCAGGGAATACAACCCTAGTTTGTGTAATCTCTCCTCATAATTTAACCCTTGGAGTCCGGGTATCATTCTGGTAAATCTACGCTTCACTCCCTCCAAGACCATTATATCCTTCCTAAGGTCTGGTGCCCAAAACTGAACACAGTACTTCAGGTCTGGTCTAACCAGGGCTTTGTATAGCTGAAGCATGACTTCTAACCCCTTGTATTCTAGTCCTGTAGATATAAAGGCCAGCATTCCATCAGTCTTTCTGATTATTTTCTGTAGCTGTCCACGACATTTTAATCTATGTACATGGACCCCTAAGTCTCTTTAGACCTCTAGGGGTAAAAATTGGTAGCGCCTTTTGGGGCTAATTTTAGCGCCCCGAAAAAGTTAGCGCCCCCACGGCTGATTTTCCCAGGTAGCACCCCAAAAGGGAGGAGGGGCACTACTGGAAGCACCCCGCGTCCCTCTTGGGGCGCTGCGAGCCAATAGGCGCTGCGGCACGTTGGCCTTATTAAAGGGGAGGGGCCTGGTGCAGCGCGTCCCGGCACCCAGCTGGGCCACCAGGGATTGGGAGTGCCGGCAAACGAGTGCCGGGCTCACAGATAGCAGCCGGCACCCAGCGGGGGTGCTTCACGGGGCCGGGGACAGCAACGGGGGCAGGTGCTGGCAGGAGGCCAGCAACAAAAATGGCCTCCCGCCACCTCCTCTTTAACTAGCGCCGCCCTGGCCGCAGGTAGGCCTCCCTGACCCCGGCGGGCATAGCATCCGGCGGTAAGTCGGGGGGCGCCACCCAATATTACAGCTGGGGCGTGAGCGGGGCGCAGTACCGCGCGGCGCTAGCAGTTACCGCCGCCGCTAACCTCCCGCTGAATTTCGCCCAGGCACTAGTTGATTTGCGCCCCATTAGGGAGGTATTCTGATCTGTCCTTTTTAGGTCAAAAGTGGATGACCTCACACTTGCCTATATTAAAATCCATTTCCCATGTTTTGCCCATTCACTTAATCTATTGATATCCCTTTGTAATTTTATGCTTCCAACTACACTGCTTACAAAAGGATTCCTGAAGCTAAGCATTCCAGTTATTCCTTCTGTTCATTAACTCTAGGCTACATTTCTAGCACATCAATCCTTGAAACATTTCTTCATCAAAAAAAAGTTACAAAATGTGGATCTTCATTTAGAGCCCTTCATGGTTAAGAGGGAAATGAAAGATAAGATTAATTTTATTTGTGTGCATTTTAGTCAAGTTTTTATGTCAGTTTTTGCATTGCTTTCTCACTCTGCTTTTCTAACAGATTACCAAAAACCATGTTTAATTAAATGAGTGTGATTTCACACAGTTACAGTAACACACACCAGCTGCATCATCAATTCCTACACCCCTCCCCCACAAATATGTCTTAAAAGTGGTGGCTCAGCATGCAAATGAGCCATACAGGAAAGAAAGAGAGACTTGCATTTATACAGTACCTTTCACGACCTCCGGACATCCCAAAGTACTTTACAGCCAATGAAGTACTTTTGAAGCAGAGTCACTGTTGTAATGTAGGAAACGCGACAGCCAATTTGCGTACAGCGAGCTCCCACAAACTGCAATGTGATAATAATCAGATAATCTGTTTTTTTTGTGTTGGTTGTGGGATAAATATTGGCCAGGACACCAGGTAGAATTCCCCTACTCTTCTTTGAAATACTGCCATAGGATCTTTTTGGGCTAAAAATTCGGGGGCATTATGCCACCCGTTACCATCAAAAAATTGTGAAAAGAGGGCGGCCGCAACTCTTTCACCGGCTGGTGGCAGGTCCCACGGCATCCTCCATTTTCCTAGGCCCGGCAGCGCTGCCAGTAAGATGCATCGCCATGCAAATTAAAAGGAGGGAGTGGTGACATCATTCGGCGTGCAATGCGGACTTAATGTCACCATGGCAAACTTGGACCTTTGCGCTGGGTCCTAAGCTCGCCATGTAAACCCAGCGTGCTGTCAGCACCTCTGAAAGGGACACACACATCTTTCAGGTAGGTTTGCATTTAAGCTTTTGGACTGGGTTTTTTCGATTTTACTGAAGTAGTGGCTTGCTGCAATAGATGTTCATAGCTTTTTAAGTGTGTAGGGAGAGCTGCTGGACGCTTGCAAGGCCTCGGATGGTAAAGGAAGGCCTCTGAGAAGACAGAAAAAGCTGTAAATACTCAGCAAGTCACGCAACATCCATGGAGAGAAAAACAGAGTTCACGTCTCAGGTCAAGATGCTGCCTGACCTGCTGGGTATTTCCAGCATTTTATCCTGTCATTTCAGATTTACAGCATCCGCTGTTGCAGAAGAGGGGGAAGCAGAAGAGGAGGATGCAGAAGGAAGGATGCAACACAGACCACCCCTTTCTGGCCGGGATATCCAGGATTCAATCATCTGCCTTTGGTCCCAGTGACCACAACCCCAATTTCCCTTTCAGCATTAGTCCCATACCTTATCTTCCCTCTGTTACTGACCATCACAGCGTCCACAATGCTAAAATAAAAGCCACCACAAAGCAAACTTTCCAATCCAATCCAACTTTATACATCTATCCATCCAATATGACATCAAGAAATCAACTCATCACCCTTATGCATTCTCTTAGTGACTGTCTTGTGCGTGCCTTTGCCTATCCTACTGATGTCACGCAGTGCTACCCCAGTGACTGCAGCATGGCTGGTGGAAGGCTGCTGACTTTCAGTGGGGACACTGCCTTGCTGGTCGATCTTGAGGAGCTGGTGGCTGGAAGTATCAAATCGAGTGACAGTGTTTCTTCTCCTTCACTCTCCTCTCCCCCTTCTTGTCACCCACTGGCTGGGCAAACTGCCTTTCTTGGATGTGTGAAATGAGGAAGGCACAAGGGTGGAGTTGTGGTGAGGGGATGGCGGGAAAGCAAGAGGTACATGCCAGAAGGAGGATAACATATGAGGATACCAGAATCTTGTATCCTTTCTGCCCCACCGCTGGCCAAGGGCTCAGCCATGCCCCTGCAAAGAATGGCCTGCACCGTCTCTTCCAAGGGGGTGAGATGAGGCTAGGAATGGGAGATGTGCCTCGTGATTGGTACAGATTGTTGGTAGGTGAGTGATTGGGTGGGGTGGGGAGCGAGTCGTGCATTGAGCAGTGTGTGAGACTAGTGGTGCAGTTGGTAGGCGACGGCTTTTGAAGATGCATTCACTGACCTTGACCAGTGGTCTGAGGTCATGAAGCTTCTTTGGGTACTGGAGCCAGGTGGTGGGGGGCAACACTGCTGGCAGTGACGGCCTCGGTGATCTGGTCCCACATCGTTCTTTCTGGAGGGCTTCCTGGCCCCTGTGGGTAGAGGACCTCTCTTGCAGTGTTGACCCCCTGCACAAAGCTGGAGTGCTGCGTGCGAGACCCTGGGTGCCCCTTTCCTAGCTTGCTGAGCCATATGTGTTAGTGCTGAGGCACTTTTCCTATTTTTTGAGGTTCGGAAGGGAATTCAGCTTTAAGTGACGAAGACTCCCATTTAGGATTTCTTTTTAATTTTCATTTTTTTTAAAGGCAATAAGGGTTGAAAACTGCATTTTTTCACTTCATTTTAATTTTTATTAGTTCAGAAGGCATTGCCCTTTTAATGCATTGCCCTTTTAATTTCCTACAATTCCTAGCAAACACATAGGGGGAAAAATTCAGTAGGTTGCGCCTCCTGTTAGCGCCTTAAGAGGGCGCTAATGGGGCGCAAAGCAACTAGCGCCCGGGCGCGGCGATGTTTGCGCCGCTCGCGAAATTAACTAGACATTTTGCGGCGGCACTAAACACTACACCACGATCTCCTGCGCCGGCAGATCGTGACATCAGTCGAGTGCGCAACGCCCCGGTAGCGCCCCGGAGCGGATATTGAGTGGCGCTCCCTGCCTTACCGCCTGCCGCTAGCAACGACAGGTTGAGGGGAGTGTTTTGCAGTCAGGAAGGGACTGGGGGAGCACTATTTAAAGGCGAACGCTTCCTGCCTTTTTTTGTTGGTGACATTTTTGAACCACGCATTCTGAGAGAGAGAGAGAGACTTCTGGAGAGATTCAACGCTGTGTGAAGGAGTTTTGGGTACTGAGCAGCACTTTGCAGGTTCATTTTGATTTGCCCTTCCTTGTATCGATTTAGAAGAGACTGTGGGGGCTGCACTCTGAGCTCTTTCCCTGGTACTCTCCATTGTTCTTTCCAGCACATTTGATGTACAGGTCTCTCCAGGCCAAGATTCAAGGCTGCAATGAGCAGGATGTGGATGGAAAGCAAGATCAACCCTCCCCTTTAAGAACTGGCCGGCGCCATTGTGTGTGTGTTCCATTGCTGACTGACATCACATGAGCTTCGCCAGCGCTCTGAGTTAGCGCCTCGCTCCTCGGCCTTTGCGCCTTAAGACAGATGTGTAGCGCCTGATTTAGCGCTCTAATCACCTCCAGGGGCGATAAAAGTCAAGTTTGCAGTCGGAGGCGATAATTAGCGCCAGGCGCTAATCTTTGCGCCCGGCCGATAATTGCGCCCCAAACGGGGCGATACTGAATTTCTCCCCCATAGCCTCTGGAAGTGAGGCAGTTGGAAGCTGGAACGCTGCTTCAAGACAGGAACTTCGCCTCCCATGCCTGCACTAATGCCACCAGGAGGGCATTACACGGTAAGTTAGCGCTGGGCTAAAAATCTTTAGCCCCCAGTCTGAATTTTTCCCTGGTAGAGCTTTGTCCATTTTCAGCGGCCATTAACCCGAGTTGCCAGTGACACCGGCAACTCTCATGGCGGCCACAAATTTTCCCCCCCTTTATGTCCACCTAAGAGGGCAGATGGGCCCTCAGTTTAAACGTCATATCTGAAAGACAGCACCTCCAACAGTGCAGCACACTCCCTCAGTACTGCACGGGAGTATACAGACCAGAAGATCCTAGATTTCATTCCCCTTCTGTGGTGAGCCAACTGTGGTCAGCTGGTGTGAGAGTAGGGCTTACAATTTGCCTTAATGCCCCTGGGCCAAGTGGAAAACCAGCCAGGGTTCCTGCTCTTCATTGCACTCCAGTAACCTCTGCTTGTAGGTTCTTCTGTGCGAATGTTGAGCAAGACCAGGATCAGTCTCAGAGATGATGTCCCTCTGAGTTACTAGTCTGTCATTATTCCCTTTCTGAGTCCTTGTGACAACAGCTTCTCCTGCAATCAGAAGTGAGAAAATGCTTGATCCTTGATCTTCTTATGGGTTTATCCAGGTGAAGACAACCTTTCAAATTGCAGTGAATGACGATAAGATTTAAGATTAGCAAAATTGTTTACATTTGTTCAGAATTTTACTTCTTAAATTGTGATGGATTTCTTTCATAACTCCATTTTTTAATATTAGCCTATCCGATCTATCAGTGTTTTAAGATGGAAGCTCCTGTGAAGTACAATCTGGATGAGTGTTTTATTGCCTGCCCTTGTTTTCTCTACTGCTTTTCTGTTTGTAATTACAGTTAGGTAAACTGTCTGCTATGAACTGGGGTGCTGGAAGAGCAGAAATTAAGCTGAGACCAGTAACCTATGAGCACTGCTTTCCCTGTTCATCAGAGGGCAAATAAGATGGTGACCCACATTTTTGTGCAGCCTCTGATCGCAGCTCTCAAAACCATAAAAATTTGAATGCCATCAAAGGCACAGAATTTGGGTTATTTATGTTGTCAAGTGCATGTCACTGATGATGGCACATTATCAAAGTAAAACGACCAATAGAAACCTACAGTGATAAAAGCCCCAAATGCGTCACTAGTTTAGCACTACACGAGAACACCGCACTTGAATATTGTAACTCACAAAGCTAAGGCAACACAACCAAGATCTGCCAGATATTAATTCAGGGGACAAGTGCAGCAGTGCATTCTGTCACTGCTACCCCTCCCAAAATCAGTCTCCAGGGACATCCACAAGCCACTCTGTGAGGCTCACTCACTGTCACACTGTGCCATTAATGCTGTTCTTTTCATTCTGTACGCTAATGTATGACTGTTCAATTAAAAACAATTGCAAAATAAACATTTATTTAACAAAAGAATCTGACAATCTTATTTGTGTCTGTACTAGTGAATGTAATAATTAGATATAGTAACATTCTGCTGTACACCACAGACTCTGATGGAAAATTATTACATTTTTCCCACAAATCAAATTGTAGGATAATATTGGTAAGGCACACACAGACCATGCTCTTGAGATCTTATGTAGTTTGAAACAATATAATCACTCCTTTTTAGTGATACCATCCCCGTGAAGTGCAACCTTTCACCCCCTTCTCTGTCCCCTTAATCCCAAGGAGGTAATGCTTGCCCATTTCTTAGAAACATAGAAACATAGAAACATAGAATCTAGGAGCAGGAGTAGGCCATTCGGCCCGTCGAGCCTGCAACACCATTCAATACGATCATGGCTGATCATTCAAATCCAGTACCCTGTCCCTGCTTTAATCCCCACAGTACACATATCCCACCCGACCCCCGTAACCCCACGTATTTAATTCCCCCTAACATATCCCATCCTATCCCCATAACCCCACATATTTAATCCCCCCCTAACACTAAGGGTCAATTTATCATAGCCAAATCAACCTAACCCGCACATTTTTGGACAGTGGGAGGAAACCGGAGCACCCGGAGGAAACCCACGCAGACACGGGGAGAATGTGCAAACTCCACACAGACAGTCACCCGAGGTCAGATTCGAACCCGGGTCTCTGGCGCTGTGAGGCACCAGTGCTAACCACTATGCCACCGTGTTGCCCGGTGCTTCTAACCTCCATTCCTGTAGATCCACCATAGCAACAGGGGGCACAGGAGCAGGAAGATAATGATTAGGAGGAGCAGGAAGAGCTGGATGATTATAGAACTGTGATATATTTCCAAGTTAGGATGGTGTGTGACTTGGAGGGGAACTTGGAGATGATGTTCCCATGCGCCTGCTGCCCTTGTCCTTCTAGGTGGTAGAGGCCGCGGTTTTGGAAGGTGCTGTCGAAGAAGCCTTGGCGAGTTGCTGCAGTGCATCTTTTGGATGGTACACACTGCAGCCATGTTGCGCCAGTGATGGAGGGAGTAAATGTTTAAGGTGGTGGATGGGTTCCCGATCAAGCGGGCTGCCTTGTCCTGGAAGGTGTCGAACATCTTGAGTGTTGTTGGAGCTGCACGCATCCAGGCAAGTGGAGTGTATTCCATCACACTCCTGACTTGTGCCTTGTAGGTGGTGGAAAGGCTTAGGGGAGTCAGGAGGTGAGTCACTCACCCAAGAATACCCAACCTCTGACCTGCTCTTGTAGCCACAGTATTTATGGGGGAATTTTTATTTATTGCTGGTCTTTGGAGGGGGAGGGAGGAGAAGCGGTAGCACACGGGTAACCCAGAAGTCTGGGTAGCACACTGGAAACTCAGTCTGGGTTTCCCCGCATGCTGTGTAGATTTAACTAAACAGTGTGGGGGAGAAATTCAGTATCGCCCCATTTGGGGCGCAATTATCGGTCGGGCGCAAAGATTAGCGCCTGGCGCTAATTATTGCCACCGACTGCAAACTTGACTTTTATCGCCCCTGTAGGTGATTGCAGCGCTATATCAGGCGCTTCACACCTGTCTTAAGGCGCAAATGCCGAGGAGCGATGCGGTACCTCAGAGCGCTGGCGAAGCTCATGTAATGTCAGTCAGCAATGGAACACACACACAATGGCACGGGCCTGTTCTTAAAGGGGATGGTTAATCTTGCTTTCCATCCACATTCTGCTCATTGCAGCCTTGAATCTCGGCCTGGAGAGACCTGCACATCAAATGTGCTGGAAAGAACAATGGAGAGTACCAGGCAAAGAGCTCAGAGTGCAGCCCCCACAGTCTCTGCTAAATTGATACAAGGAATGGCAAATCAAAATGAACCTGCAAAGTGCTGCTCAGTACCCAAAACTCCTTCACACAACGTTGAATCTCTCCAGAAGTCTCTCCCTCTGTCTCTCAGAATGCGTAGTTCAAAAATGGCACCAACAATAAAAGGCAGGAAGCAGTCACCTTTAAATAGCGCTCCCCCTTTCCCTTCATGACTGCAGAACGCTCCCCTCAACCTGTCGTTGCTAGCGTCAGGCGGTAAGGCAGGGGGCACCACTCAATATCCGCTCCGGGGCGATACTGGGGCGTTGCGCACTCGAGTGACGTCATGATCTGCCGGCGCAGGAGATCGTGGTGGTAGTGTTTAGCACCGCCGCAAAATGTCTAGTTAATTTCGCGAGCGGCGCAAACTTCGCCGTGCCTGGGTGCTAGATGCTTTGCGCCCCATTAGCGCCCTCTTAAGGCGCTAACGGGAGGCGCAACCAACTGAATTTTTCCCCCTGTGTGTCTTAGGTCACTGACAGGTTCCCTGCTCAGAAGTCAGCCTGATTGACAGGCTTGGCTTCCAGTTGGGCAGGGAATGCTCCGGAGGAGGCCGCAGGACCAGGTAGGTCCAATCCCCAACCCGGGAGTCCGGTCCCAAGGAGGGTCCAAACGGGTTGGAGGGATCCGATCCAGGGGATGGGGGGGTTTATATGAGGGAGTGGTCTGATGGTGGGGGAGCTTGGGGAACTGGGAGGAAGCACTCCTGCTCCTCCTGGCCCACCAGGAGTGCTCCTCAAGGCTGTCCTCACCTCGCTGCAGCTGCCGGGTTTCCCAGTGGGCCACAGTAAAGCCTGCAAAGCAGGTTAAATCCGAGGCTTCCAGCCTACTTAACAAGTTTAAAATGCCAACCTGCTTCCTGGTTCTGAGGTCAGTTTCTGAGGATAGGTGGTAATTGACAGGTGTGACTCTCAAGTCTGCAGCTCTCCTTTGTGGCAAGATCATGGAGACTTTGTCTTCCTTGCAGGAAGCAATGGAACGAGTGGCAGCTTCATCAGAATCTGCAGCAGATTCCCAGCTAAGAAGCAGCCAAGGACCAGTCAGTGCTTCCACCTTCACAGAAAGAAAGAACTTGCATTCATATAGTGCCTGTCACAACCTCAGGATGTCCCAAAGCCAATGAATTACTTTTGAAATATAGTCACTGTTGTAATGTAGGAAAATGCAGACTGCAGCTCTGGCGGCAATAGGGGAAGAGAAGCGAGAGCAGCCAGTATAACTGCTTCCAGGCCAAGGTGGCCACAATGCATGATGCTATCTCTCGGCCAATAAAACAGCCATTGGGTTCGGGCCACAAATCCAGGATTCAGCCAGAGTCCTGTTGCCGGATACCGCCGTCTCTCAGGACAGCAGCACATGCCAGGCAAATGGCCTCCTTCTGCGCTGTAAATTTCTATGATTCTAAATCTGTCCTTCCCCCTCAGAGCACCACACCAGTGGAATGTAGGAGGCATTACTAGGCTGCTCAGGTTCAAGCTCTGTAAATGCAGTAAGCAGTGGCTCCCTGCCTGGAACAAGCTGCCGTGAGATAAAGGCCATCTTAGTCCCATAACCCATAAGTAGAGTGTGAGCAGCCAACCACCACCACCTGCAGTCTTGTCTTCTGGTTGCACCTAGGAGTAGTACTAAAATAGGTGAATGAGAGGCACACGTAGGCACCCAGGGGAAGCACAGTGTGAGGAAAGTGCAGGTTGGTTTGTGTTCACTTTGGACTTCATTGTATTAAAATAGAAGGTGCACTAACATGGAGCTTTGTTATTCATGGACGTTACAGCCATACAGGATTGGGTGCACTTATTTGGTGTTGACTTATATAGTTTGGTGATGATTTTTGGCATGCTCATGTAGGGGCAAAGAAGGCTGATGTGTTGTCATGATGTAGGATGGGTAATGAATTGAGGGAATGTCCCTTTATTGGAAAGTGGGAGAGAAGGAGGTAAGGCGGTGATGTCAAAGGTAGACTGTGTTACACAGAAGAGAAGACTTGAGTGATGAGATGTGCTCTGATGCCCCTTGCAGCAGTCACTGAGGAGTCCTCTGAATGTTGGCTATCATGGTGCTCTCCGCCATGTAGTTCTGGATCCAACAGGGTCACGGCCTTCTGGTCAGTAATACCAAAGTCCAGCTCTTCTTGAATGGCATAATTCTGACGGGCACAGCAGACTATAACTATTTTTGACACATGATTTAGAGCGTACAGCAGAGCCCCTCCTCACCTGACCAGGTAGAAAAATGTGGCTTTAAGACCCTGATGGACCTTTTGATGACCAATCTTGTAAAAGTGGATGGTCCTATCTTGCTGCTGTATACATCTTCAGAGCCAGAGAGAGAGCAGTGTGGGCAGATGAGTGTGGATGCAGGTCCTCTTGCATTAGGTAACGGATTATCTGGTCGTTATCTCATTGCTGTTTGTGAGAGCTTACAGTGTGCAAATTGATTGCTGCGTTTCTTACATTACAAGAGTGACTACACTTCAAAAATACTTAATTAGCTGTAAAGCGCTTTGGGACGTCCTGAGGTCACGAAAGGCGCTGTATAAGTGCAAGTCTTTCTTCTTATAACTGGCGGAAGCTCAGCAGAAACCCTGGAGAAATTATGTTAACGGCAGAACACTGGCAGAAATTCCAGGCACTAAAGTCCGTAACATTTGTGTCAAACTGGAACATCTTTTTCAGTGAGTGAAGCTAGTGAATCTTTTAAATGTTGAATTCCTCTAATCAGGTTTCCGCCCCTGCAACAATACCGAAATAGCTCTCATCAAAGTCACAAATGCCATCCATTGTGATTGTGACAAAGGTAAACTATCCCTCCTCGTCCTTCTTGACTTGTATGCAGCCTTTGACACAGTTGACCACTCCATCCTTCTCCAATGCCTCTCCACCGTCGTCCAGCTGGGTGGGAGTGCATTCGTCTGGTTCCATTTTTATCTATTTAATCGTAACACTGTTCGCAACCTTGGTGTCATATTTGACCGTGAAATGAGCTTCCGACCACATATCCGCAGCATAACTAAGACCGCCTATTTTCACCTCCGTAACATGGCCCGTCTCCGCCCTTGGCTCAGCTCATCCGCTGCTGAAACCCTCATCCATGCCTTTATTACCTTTAGACTTGACTATTCCAATGCACTCCTGGCTGGCCTCCCACATTCTACCCTACGCAAACTTGAGGTCATCCAAAACTCGGCTGCCCGTGTCCTAACTCGCACCAAGTCCCGTTCACCCATCAGCCCTGTGCTCGCTGACCGACATTGGCTCCCGGTTAAGCAACGCCTCGATTTCAAAATTCTCATCCTTGTTTTCAAATCCCTCCATGGCCTCGCCCCTTCCTATCTCTATAATCTCTTTCAGCCCCACAACCTCCCGAGATATCTGCGCTCCTCTAATTCTGCCCTCTTGAGTATCCCTGATTATAATCGCTCAACCTTTGGTGGCAGTGCCTTCTGTTGCCTAGGCCCTAAGCTCTGGAATTCCCTGCCTAAAGCTCTCCGCCTCGCTACCTCTCTTTCCTCCTTTAAGACGCTCCTTAAAACCTACCTCTTTGACCAAGCTTTTGGTCACCTGCCCTAATTTCTCCTCATGTGGCTCGGTGTCAAATTTTTTGTCTTTTAATACTCCTGTGTAGCGCCTTGGGACGTTTTACTACATTAAAGGTGCTATATAAATACAAGTTGTTGTTGTTGAAGCAATGGCTTCTCTTCCCGCTCCGACATCGTTACCTCGGGTGTCCCCCAAGGATCTATCCTTGGTCCCCTCCTATTTCTCATCTATATGCTGCCCCTTGACGACATCATCCGAAAACACAGCGTCAGTTTCCACATGTACGCTGACGACACCCAGCTGTACCTCACCACCACTTCTCTCGACCCCTCCACGGTCTCTAAATTGTCAGACTGCTTGTCTGACATCCAGTTCTGGATGAGCAGAAATTTTCTCCAATTAAATATTGGGAAGACCGAAGCCATTGTTTTTGGTCGCCGCCACAAACTCCATTTCCTAGCCACTGACTCCATCCCTCTCCCTAACATCTGTCTGAGGCTGAACCACACTGTTTGCAACCTTGGTGTCATATTTGACCCTGAAATGAGCTTCCGACCACATATCCGCAGCATAACTAAGACCGCGTATTTCCACCTCCGTAACATCGCCCGTCTCCGCCCTTGCCTCAGCTCATCCGCTGCTGAAAGCCTCATCCATGTTGTTCAGTGTCAAATTGTTTGTCTTATAATATTCCTGTGAAGCGCCTTGGGACGTTTTACTATGTAAAGGCGCTATATAAATACAAGTTGTTGTTGTTGTTGTAAATAAGAAAACAAGATGACATGCTTCTTGTTTGCCACATAGTCCACTAATCTTTTAAATAAAAAGACAAACGTTATTATCACAGTGGCAGAGGGTGGCACACAAGCTTCCCAGTATGCTTGTTTAGATTGTTTTCCTGGAATTCTCTAAATTCCTAATTCTGAATTTTGTACAGTTGAATTACATAGAATCATTAAATGGGCTGGATTTTACCAACATCGGCGGGTCCATGGCTGGCAACGTCGGTGGCGGGACCCGGTCGCGCTGCTGGCTCCAGCCCAGTGTCCAAAATGATTTTCCCCTGATTGGGCTTGTTAAGCCCACCAGGCGCGTTTGCCGGCCAATTGAAGGAAGCGGGTCTGATGACGTCATTCGATAATGCGTCATCAGCCAGTTTCCTTAAAGGGACCAAGCGCAAATTAATTTTGACATTTGTGCTGTCAGTGTTCTACAGCATTGAGGTGCTGCCAACACTGACAAGCACTGCACAAAGGTGCAGGGCTGCACCCAGGCTTTCCCATGACTCTCTCCATATGCTAATGGCGGGAGTCACAGCACGCAGGGAGGTCCTCTTCCCTTCCGATGGGAGGAAGAGACCTCCCCAGGAGATCAGCGCAGCCTGGTTGCACACTGCACAGGAGGACACAAGTAGGGATGTCGTCAGGAGGACCAGGCTGCAGTGGCGCAAACCTTTGAATGATCTCAGTAGATCACGAAATATTACTGCAAATCCACACTCAACCTCATCCTGCTGTGCCACTCATCACATCCCCATCACTCTGCCTTCCCTACCCTGCACATCCTTACACCAACTTACCTTGCACCTCCACTCATCCCTCTCTATCTACATTATCACTTCCCCATCTCACTAGCCACCCCTCTCACTCACCCTCATCCTAGTGCAATCATACCAACTAACAACGCACACGGGTAGACACTTGTGTGTTTTAGCCAATGTTCATGTGAAGTTTCTGTTAACGTGCTGTCAAACATTGAAATCTTTATTTTCAACACTTTGCGTTCTTGGACACATTTGTGTGAACCTTTGGAAGTGGCTTAGTGAGTTGCAGTGAATGGTAAAACATAACAGTACCCCCCGCAATGCTGATGAGTGTGAAAGGAATGGCTTGGGCATTGTAGCTTTATGGTGGTGGTGTAGGTTGGTGCCAATCTGGTGCATCATGTGGCAGCCAGGGTGTACAGCATCAAGTGAAGTAAATCTGGCCATGGTGAGGCCATCCCTGGCATCCCGGCCAGCAATGTGGTCGGGTGCTGATGCCCTGTGTCCTGTGTAGCATCAGTTGATTGTGGAGAAGGTTGGTGGTGTTGTTGGTGCTGCTGATGTGCCTGGTGATGCTGGTGTTGGGGCTGATCGTGGTGGGATTCTGAGGACCAAGGTGAGACAGTATAAACTGTACCAATTCTGATGTAATAGATGGCAGGTGAACTTGAGATGACAGAAGCAATCTGTCGATGGTGAGAGAGGTTGTTCCAATGAGGTGACACTGGATAGAGAGTTTACTCCAAACACTTGCAACCTGCATAAAGCTCAATCTGTTTTCCAAATGCAGTAAGCAACAGCTTCTGAGCCTGGAAAGTGAACAACTGTGAGATGGGAGCTTTAATAGCCTGTTTGCAGCTGTCAAGTAATGAGATGATTCCATGGCCATTCAACTCTCGACCTGCTTACCTGACGTGATCCCCAAGCAGCGTAGACCCCGTGGGTGACCTGGTAAACTCTGAAGGTGAGTTCAAAATAGTTCTTAATCCTCTGTTAACAAGGTCATAATGACCTGAATTGCCTTCCCCGCCGCTGCGTGTCAGGTCTGCTCAGCGATGACGGACCCGACATTTGGGAAAGGCGCCTGGTGGCGGGTTAACAGCGGGGTCCCGGCCCACTGTCAAAAAAATCCATTTTCCCACCTGACCCACCACCGAACGTGCCTGCTGACCCCCCGAAAAATTCCCCCCATTGTTCCTGCCTTTACAGGATTCTTTGAATGAACTAAAATGCATATGGATTACAATTCTATTACTGTATTGAATACGAGAGCCAACAGGGCTTTTACTCCACGGTGCTAGAAATGGAATTTATTTAATGGTCCAATGTAGATTTGATCACGAGTTGAACATTTATTGAAATTTTCTCTGATATTCTTTTGTAGTCTGGGACTCTTGGGGAGGATTGAGCACAAATAAATGGCAAAGCTGTAATCCTGCGCACTTCAATAACCAGTGGAAACAAACTGAAATATGTATTCTGCTGTTGCTGGTTTACATATCGAGTTTGTTTTACCACATTTGTGCATTGACATCAGGGATATTTGTGAAGCAAATGTATTCAGATCTTTTCTTGATTGTCATACATGTAAGAATTATACCACTCGCACAACTTATTTCAGAGTCACTATGAGGACGATTGTAACCCGCCCTGCCCAGCAGGAATGGGGTGGCTACGTGGTTAAAATTACCGCTACATTCCCGCCCGCCACCGCTTTAAACGGGCCCTAGGCTGAGGTGCCTGGCTGATCCAGGCTGAAGCCTCATTCCCACATGCAAATTGGGGACCTACGATGTCATTAGGACCCCGATGGTATTTTAACCACTGACTGAACAGCACGCCCGCTGTGGGCTCCCCGCTCAGTAAATGTATCGGGGAAGAAGCAGAGGCCTGAAAGGAAAGTTTTAAACTTATCTCTGTGGGACCAAGAGAAGTAGGAGTGCTCCTCTAGGTCCCACAAGGAAAGTCTTGGCATCGGCTCACTCCACCTCACCTTCCCACAAGCGAGACTCTGCTGAAAGTCGTCATCTGGGCCACCCAATTTTCACCTGCCGGCTGCCAGCTAGCTGCTTCTTTACGCCCGTATCGGGCGAGCAGCTGGCTGTCAGGATGTAAATGAGGCACAGGAGTTAAAATAGCCTGGGTCTCAAATTGATGCCAAGGAGGAGTTGGGGCAGGGGGTAGTTGATATTTGTCCCGCCTCCTCTGCTTGTCCAAAACCTGCACTCTGTTAAAATGCCCCCTTGTGTCTTTTTTGGCATCTTTCTTATAAGAAAGTTACCTTGAGCGACTCTTCTGCCTTCATTTAATATTTTAGGTGAATATCTTAAGTACTGCAGTGCTCAGAGCACTGTTTTGGGGCTAAGAGTAAATCATGGTCTAACACCACATTCATTACACTGACGGCTACTGCCTGGCATAAGCTTGATGTGCCTTTAATAATTGATGGGATTGATTCGCTGAGAGCAGAGTGTCATTGGAAAAGGCAAGTTTCTGTAATATTGATTGATCACTCCAATTTCATGATGTCCTTTATCTCTGACCTCACCAATTCAACAACACAGCTAAGCCGATGGATTCATTTCTATGTAGTTTGAACCCAATTCCGGAGATTTTTGTGACATTTTTGCCCACTTCCACTACCTTAAGTACCACAGTCCATAACCTCAAATCAATGACATTGATGTTTACCATGTGGACCTCAGTGCATAACATTCCAAGCGTCTTATTATACCAGCACCATCCTTCTATATTTGCATAGAGAAAGTTCTGAAAATGTGGGAACACGATCATTGAATTTGAAAGTTTTTTTTAAAATCAGTATGTTGCATTTTTTAATTTAGATTATAAATGTGAATTTTTGCACAGGCACAGCAGTACCTAATACCGCTTTACAGAAAAGCCAGAAGTCCCTCCCCCAACCACATACCTGACTGCCCAGGGACCGTTCCCATGGATACCCGATTGCGGCCTCCTGCCGTGCTTGCCTGACTCTCGCCCGCCGACCTCACATCATTGATGCCGGGTGTGGACGGGAGACAGGCCTAGTATATTTAAACGAGGCCTGGGAGTTAAAATGGTCTGGGCCTCACGTTGGCGAGCCAGGCGAACCTGACGCTTGCCCTGCTAGTCGCACGTTCACCCCTCGCTCCCAATTAAAATCTGGCCTAAAGCTTCTATTTAGCTTGTGCACAATGCCATTTTAGAAAGACACTAATAGTACGTGTGTCTCCATTGTTTATGAGCTCTCGTATCAATGGCTGTCATTCAAAAAAAAATTATCTTAATCAGTTTTATCTTCTGTTGATCTATCAATCAAAATGTAGCTGCTTCCCTGTGCAGCAAAGTCATTTATTTTATGTAAAGTTGCAGCACTGTAAGCCATTCTGGAGAGCGTGACCGCTCCAGCATAATCTGTAGTGAACAACACCACCACAGCGACTCTAAGGATAGTCTGTGCTTCTGATATGGATGCTCAGGTTACTACCATAGAGGTTGTGGGTACAAGAGTGGAGAGGGCTGGTTGATTCAGCTTTGACAGGTTTGGTGACCGGTTACAAACAATCGTCTCTCAGGACTTCACTATGATGGAGGTGGGCTGCAGGTCAGATTGCAACATGTGGTTTGCCCTGTGAAGCGTTGCCTACGTAAGCACTGCTTCTGGGTCAGCAGGAGGTAAGAGCGCCTTGGTTTGTACATTCAGGAGTGATCGTACTGCCAAGTGCATGCTAAATGTCTCCTGTGGTGTCTGACCAGCCTGTATAAAACAGGCTTCCGGCATTGCCATCAGAGCCTGGTATGTATGGAAGCCGACCTTGTGCTTATAGATAATGTTGTTGAGTGCAGAATACTGAATAGGAATAGGAATGAGCTGAGTTAGTGGTGTGTGCTCTTCCCCGCCACATTTTCCTGTATTGGTTGTGCCCAGGCAATCCCATAATCTCAGACGCTGGAACAGCAAAACTTGCTTCACTGTCTGCTCATAAAACAAGCCAGTTATTCCAAATTTATGACTGGTTGACCTTCATGGGTTGATGTCAGAGGAGGATTAGGACCTTGTGAATGAGTTTACTGCTAAGACACTCTCTGGAAGTGTCTAGGTGAGCTTTCTGCAAGGGAATTTCAAATCTTTTTTTAAATATTGCTGTGAGCTTATGAATTCTTAGACCTATAATGCAAGACTTTAAAAGGAGGAAAATTGGGTCGCGCCCCCTTTGGGGCGATAACTTCGCCGGGGCGCTACTTTTAGCTTCTCGAAAAAGTTAGCGCCCCCACGCCCAAAATTCAATGGTAGCGCCCCAAGCAGGAGGCGGGGCGTTACTGGAAGCGCTCCCCCTCTCTCTTGGGGCGCTCCCATGGAATATTGCGACGCTACGGGCAGCAGCGCTGCAGTACTGCAGGACTCCCTCCCCTGATTAAAGGGGAGGGGCCTAGCGCAGCACACACCGGGGCCCTGCTGGCCCACCAGGGAGCGGGGTGCCGGCAAAAGAGCCCGGCACTCAAGAGCCCAGCACGCTCGATTGAT
Source organism: Squalus acanthias (assembly GCA_030390025.1). NCBI lineage: Eukaryota > Metazoa > Chordata > Chondrichthyes > Squaliformes > Squalidae > Squalus > Squalus acanthias. Next base: position 50,752,966 of record CM059437.1, on the reverse strand, counting down.
CGTGGCTGGCACCCCGCAGCAGGCGGCCAGAGGGGGAAGGTGCTGGCAGGCGGCCACCTGCCCTTTAATTATCGCCGCCCCGGCTGCAAAAACGCCCCCCTGACCCTGTCGGACATAGTATCCAGCGGTAGGTCGGGGGCGCGAGCCAAGTTTGCGAGCGGGGCGCTGTGCACGACGATGATGTCATCGCTGGAGGCGCAGCTCTGCGGGGCGCTACCCGCTACCGCCACCACTAACCTCCCGCTGAATTTCACGAGAGGCGTTAGCGGCGCCGCGCCCGGGCGCTAGTTGCTTTGCGCCCGCTAACGGGATGCGCAGAACAACCGAATTTTTCCCCCTAAATATCTTCTATCAGTAGTGACCAGTGTTCATCAATGTAGGTAGAGTTTTGTGTGAAACAAAGACCTTTGTAATGATGCAACAAAGTCTAACTGTTCTTGCTTATGCTTTCATGTAAACTCAATGGGCCTGTCTGCATTAGTGCAAGCTCCTAGAATCAAACTAATTTTTCATGTTAATTTGCTTATGCTGCTAAGTTGAGTACCATTTAAGATGTTATGTTATTCGTGATTAATTGAAATTATGTATGCTGTGAAAAAAGTGTACTCTGCAAAGATGTTGCCCTAAATTGTCTTCAGTTATGTGATCTGCTTAGATTAAACCATGGGTTTTCCTCTGGGAAACTTGGCAGCAGCAACTCGTCAATGATCAGTCAAGAGAACTAAATGGTCTGTCATTCATAGTCTTAGGGTCACTTTCACATAGCCCTGTGAGCGAGGTGTTTGTGCTAAGTGTAAAAACCGTAGCCTCTTACAGCCTGCCCTGCATCACACTGCCACAGTTGGCCATGCATTGCATGTTGCAGGGACAGTCACTACAGCCTCAATTGCTTTTTTCCCTCGGGCACTTTCCAGGCTGCAGCAGGTGACATCTGTAATATTAATCAGTCTGGAGCCCTTGCCAACCAGCATATCACGTTCCCATGGACGGCATATGCTTCCACTCACTCAGTGTTCAGCTGGTGACTAATGACACCTACATACTGCGATAGTCCTCCACGTGCCCCCACTCTTTGGCCTAGCACGGTAAGTCAGAGACTGGCTGCTTGGGGACTAGGGCTTTCCTCTTTACACCTGACTTGGCTGCCGCGTTTCCTACATTACAACAGTGACTACACTTCAAAGTACTTTATTGGCTATAAAGCGCTTTGGGACGTTCTGAGGTCATGAAAGGTGCTATATAAATGCAGGTACTTTCTTTCATGATACCTCTCCGAAACCCACGCTCACTGGCTGAACATAGATATAACCTGAGCCATGGGACCACTGGAGTCATCATCGAGCAGACCATTGGACTGCTAAAAATAAAGTTCCACTGCTTGAGATAGGTCTGGGTGCTTTCTGCAGTTTAGCCCACAGCAGGTCATCTGCTGCATTCTGTATAACTTTGCAGTGTGACAGGGACAGAAAACAGAGCCCAAACAGCATGAAGACTTTCTGCCATCTGATGAGGAAGACCCAGTTGACAGCGAGAATGGAGCAGAAGCGGGCATGCAAAACCACCAGCCCACAGTCAGAGCTCTTCAACAACAGTTAATCAACCATCGGTTCATCTGAACTATTCCTTCCCTCCACCCCACCCCCACCCTGGCATTAACAGTCCTTGGTATTGAGAAAATGCAGAGTTAAAGAAAATGTGACTTGCAAGGATGCTTCTTATCAACTATGTACCTGCATGTATAACATTGTTATCAGACTTGCAGGGCAGACTCCATTTAAGCACCTCTCCTTCCAGACTAGCAAAATCCACTGTGGCAGGCAACAAGAGTTCTCTCATGGGTCTACGTTAACATGGTGTATTATTGTTTCCAGAGGTTCCCGTGAATAAGACAGTTCCTGTCACCCTGGTAATGAGAGCGAGACAGCATGAGAGTTAACGCGATGAGTCATACCTCTACACGATGTGCATGGGGAACACTGCCTTCACTTCGCTTGGCCAACGTTAGCCATTCTTATGAATTTATTTATCCTCTTCCTGCACTGTGTGGCAGTTCAGATTGCACTCATTGCCTCTGCTACCTCCCTCTGTAAAGTCTGGCTAGTCTCTTTTGGGGCTTCCTCCCCTCAGTCCCCAGGATATGTCTTCTGGACCTTATTTTTGCTCGAAGATCCACTGGAGCATCAGTAAATCTGGGTGTCCTTCCTGCTGCTCACCCCTCCTGATGGTGTTCCTTCCTCACTCATTGCTGCACTGTTCTGCTGCTCCCTGCTGAAAAAATGCACTGCCTTTTAATCAGTAGCAGCGTTTTAAACACTGCAGCGCCACTGAACTTCCCGGCCTCAAAGCGGCGGTAAACCAATAGGCAGTGATTTGGCCACAGCCATCCTGCCCCATATAAATAACACGGGACAATCCAGGAAACCTGAACGTGTTTGTGGTGGGGTCAAATGTTATTCAGAGGAAATCCAACCCGCAGTGTTTGAAAAAGAAATTCGAGGTTTGCAATTACAAATCTGGTTAGAACTAGGTGAAATCTAGTCCAGACAAAAATCTTTACATTCAGCCTTTTGGAAAGAACCATTGCATTCTCAGTTCATGCAATCAGCCTGCAATTGAACTGCACAAATAGTTCATTATGTTCTTAATAAATGAAACAGGCATTCAAGTATTTCCTACCAATTAGTTAGAATGGTACTCTGGTTAAATACCTAAAAAGATTGTTTTACAGTGTTAGAGCCATACTGGCTCATCTGGCTGAGTGCTTGAATCCCACCTGCCAGGCTGCGAGTTTGAGTGTTGGAACTGTGTTTCATTCAAATTACTGTAGCTTGCTTCAGTCGGGTGCATTTGGTCAGTGTGTTATTAGGATCGAGCATTCATATCGAAGTAAAGGATTCTTTCTTAGTGGAGGGAAAACAGTGGTATCATCAACCCACTGTAGTAACACAGTGATACAGATGGTATTTTATGGTATTTGAAACGATACAATGTAATTACGTATGTATTCAGCAGAGGAAGCCTAGTCTTGAAACAATGCTATAATTCATTTTGCTAAGCTCCTGGCTGATATGTAGAGGATCAAAAGCTAGAATATAGTTGCGCTGCTGAATAAAAACATAGGGGTGGATTTTACCTCGAAGTAAGATTCTGGTGGGAAACTGCTGCGGCGAGTTAATTTCCCGCCCTGCAGAAGCAGCAGGAAACCATGTCGATTTTAACAGCGAGGCCTCATTTAATGCCAGCACGCCATGTCCTGCCTGAAATGGGCGTGAAGAGGGTGCAGAGTGGCTGTCACCAGGCCAAGATCGGGCAGCCCTTGGCTTCCAGGTAAATGGCCAGGAGGGGGTTTCAGGAGGGTCTCGCAAAGGGAAGGGGGAGGGCGGAGGCTGGAGCAGGAAAGGCCACACTGCTCTTTGTGGGGCTCAGAGGAGCACTCCTGCTCCTCCTGGCCCCACAGAGGAAAGTTTTAAGCTTACCTGAAGGGCTGCTTCATCGATCAGGCCCCGGTTAAAATTGCATCAGGGTCCTATTGATGTAATAAGATCCTGATTTGCATAAATGTATGAGGCTTCCGTGGCTTCACAAAGACGCAAAACCCTTCGGATTAATATTGGAAGTGGTCGGGATCTGAGTGGGTAAGTAACCTGTTTGTTTTCAACCACCCACCCACCCAGTTTCCACTGGGTGAGTAGGATTAATATCAACACCATAAATACAGTGAACTTGTAAAAGAAGTGAGTCCTCTTCAATTCTATTCAAACCCAGTTCTACACATACAACAGTTGCAAAGAAGGCAGACTGCCAAAGTCAGAATGCAAATTGCCAATCTCTGTTGAACAGGATTAAAACATGGGATGGGTCGGGAGAACCTGTTGGCAATGGACTGGGGGGCGGCAATCGGGTGAGATTGTTGATGGAATTTGTCTGTGTTTGCAGCCAGTGAGAATCGTGGATTCAAGTTTCTGGTACTCCAGGGAGTCCTGACTGCTGGAGTGTGCACACTGGAGCGCAGCAAAATGTTAATCTGCTGATACTACAGCGAGCTCTGGCAACACATCCACCCTGAGTGAGACAAAGAAAATCACCTCGGGCTCGACTGGTTGCTCCTGTCTGCCCCCCAAGTCAGCACCTGTGCCTCCTGGGGTCAGAGAATTTAGGTGAATTATGTTGGAAGATACTGGCTCTGCCCAGGGGTGGACTAGGGCATCCTTTTCTAAATGAGGGAAGCAACGGCTTAGTTGGAATTTACTTGGAACATTTGTACCATATTTTGTGATGCTGAGTTTTTCCTGTTTGGCTGGAAACCAGCCTTGTGGTGTTCAATCTAAAAAAAAACTTTATTCATAAGAGACTTTCCTGTACTTGTATTTATACAGTTAAACACACTCAGTGTTTTCTTTATTTTTAACAATCTGAGAAGTTACCGTAAGTATCTGGTAAAATGAAGATGAAAGTGGCTGTGATGGTTATGCCACAAGTATTTTTAACAATCAGCTGTCTGCTGCAATATATTCTATATATTCAAGTGAACAACTGTTTGACTTTATTTAGGGGGGAAAAAAGATTGCTTTGGGACTCCCGGAGAGCATTGAGCCTCTGGAATACATTGCCGGCTGGTGCGGTGGGTGCTGACTCTCTGCATCGCCTTCAAGAGTTCTTGACTGGGGCAGAGATCGCATCAGCTCAAAAGGTAAGTGGTTTTACAGATAACACTTGGTCCATGTCATCTCCTGGACTAGTTTCGATTGCCTGAGGGGGTTGAAGAGGAATTTTCAAGAGTATTTTTTCCCTTATTGGCCTTGGGTTTTTGCTCTGGTTATTTTGCTTCTTCCAGGAGATGACATGGCTCCGGGGGTGGGGGTGGGTGTTTGATCTTGATGCTCCAGCCGTTATGGCGTTGATGGACCAGCTGGTCTTTTCCTGCCTGCCAATTTCGTATCTTGGTAAGTTCTAATGTGGTGAATTGGTACCCGATCATATCAGTCTATTACACTGACAATCTTTAAGCAGTCTTTGGCCTTGTCCTATTCAATTGTTGTTATTCTACAGATTCTAGGACAAGCTTTGTGTTTTTAAAATGTAATTTTTCCAGAAAATATTCCAGGAAAAGCTAATGTATCGTCGGTATTGGAGTTTTGAATGTCAAAATCAATTGGCTTCAGGTGACTGCAGCATTGACAAGATGTCAAAAATTTCATCAGGTACTACAGGGCAAGTTGCAGAATGAGGGGATGTGATTCACAGCTTACTTTGGAGCCGCTGTATAAATATAGAATGCTGCAACAGTGCTAATGTGTTACACGGGGTGTGGAAGATCACTGAGTCATGAGCAGTCTAGGTGGAGCAAATTTCTAGAGCCCCTTCAAGTAAAATGATTTTTCATTTATTCTGTCAAAGACATAAGCCTCGAATCTCTCCCATTATTTGGGGTGGAACTCCTGTGTCCCAACAGTGGAGCAGCCGGAAAGTGGGCCAGAACCAGACTCTACAGGGTTTTCATCACTTACCCACGTCACAGCCATCATAACTTCTGATGGGCTGCATCTCCCAGAGCAGAGCGGAGGAAAACCTACCTCATCCTTTTCTGTACGCAAATTCCTATGTCAGCTCTTAGTTGGATGAAGCTTCAGATTCATAAAACAGTGACAAATTATAACTGAATAAGTATGGTACCTACCAATAAACTGGTAGCAAGTAGGACAAAGAATCTGTCAGAGAGAGCTGTGGTTAAGGTGCTCTCTGGCAGTAGGTGCTGGTAATGTAGGATGGGTGTACAAGCATTCTGGGGATGACGGAGGGAGTAGATTGATGCTTGGGATTAGGATCCCCCGTTGGTACACTGCCGGTGGGGTGGTCTGCACTCGTGGTGTCGACCTGTTCTTTTCTTCCACTAGATCCCAGGGTCACTGGAGCCTGCTCCACTTTGGCAGGTTTTCATGCTTCCCTTTCCAACTTAGCTAACCTGCTTTAGCTATTCATATATAAGACCAGGGAATGTATGTATTTATTTGTCTCATTATGTATCCTTTGATCTTATGCTATTATTAGTTCTGTTATATAACTATCTCCTGTTCTCCACCTAATCACTTTACAGTTCATTCATTTTGTTTTCTTGAGTATCTGGTCTTTTTTGCCCCCTTTTCCTTGCTATGTTCATCTGTAATATCTTCTAGTTTTATTGAAGGGCTATGCCTCAAATGTTAACATTCTTCTGTTTTTTACAGATACTCCCTGACTTGCTGAGCTTTTCCAGCCGTTTCTGTTTTTTGTTGCAGATTTCCTGCACCTGCAGTATTATTTTTGTGACTGATTACCATACGTGACCATGAGGGTTGTGAGGGGCAGGGGGAGAGAGTGAGAGAAATACCTGTGTACTAAGAAAAAGGCTACAGAAACACAGCACAAAGTAACCATTTGGAAGATCAAAAACCCAGTTTTGAAATGACAAATATAGTCCCTTCTCTTCCCGTGACTCAATCTCAAGATTTATTATTGATTTGTGTAATGTAGTATGTTAGGAAAACAAATGTATTTACTTATCTACCTGCAATGGTTAAGGTAAATGCTATTTATTTATTTTTCCAGGAGCCAGTCAAAAAACATTTAATTGTCTCGTAAGTACATCTCATACAAACTTCTTTCCAAACACCTTTAAGAGCCCCTCTCCCATTCCTACACCCCAACAGCAGAGTGTCTGACTCACCTGAGCAAGCTTCTGGATGATCTGCTCGTACATTGTCAGTTCATGCTGTCACTTATTCAAATAAAAAAACATGCATTTATTGTCGTAAGAATGAGCCTTACGCGTGGTGAACTTAAAGTAAGCTTTAATCAACTAAAAAGGTGCTACATACAAAAGAGGTCTTACTCTATGCCTCTCCAGGATCCAACTGATCAGTCCAGTATTTATCCTGGACTAATCACAGGAAGTGATGCAATAAAGTTCGAGTCACAGGAAGCTGTATTGTGTTACCACATTCTCCCCCCCCAAAAGATTAGGAGGCCGGGATGCTCCCTCCATTTCGTAGCCGCTGGACGAGGGAGAGCCGCACCCGTTTGAGTTCCCGTAGCGGTAGAGGGCCCCTAGCCCGTTTACCCGCCGCGGGCCGTGGACCAGAGTCCGATTGATCCAGCCCGCTCTGTGAGGGGTCAGGACGATCCTGACTGTGTACTGGTGCCCGAACGGGTGTCGGGCAGGGCTGTGGCAGATCCGTTTCCGAGCGTACGGTACGGGGTGGATCGTGGCTGCGCGTGCGAGCCCCGACGGGCTCATAGTCAGTCTGCCCCAGGTCGGCACGCTGGAGTGAGGTACCAGCCGGCGTCAGATCCAGATCGTGATGAGAGGCACCTGGCGAGCCCAGAGATGTGCCTGGTACAATATCATCCCCTGGTGTCCCTCTATGTTTCGGCGGGCAGGGAGCCAGATCCCGCAATGACACGGTAGATTCCCGACCGTCAGGATACCGAATATAGGCGTAGGTAGGGTTGACGTCAGTGAGCTCAACCTCATCTACCAGGGGGTCATTCTTAGACGCCCGGACATATCTTCGGAGTAGCACTGGTCCCGGTGCAGTCAGCCACGACGGGAGAGATATCCCATAGGATGAGCGACGCTGAAATCGGAAGAACCGTTCATGAGGCGTCGTATTTGTGGCGGTCGAAAGGAGGGACCGTGTGGAGTGTAATGCGTCTGGAAGTACTGCTTCCCATTGCTGGTTGGGTAGGCCCCGAGATCTCAAAGCCAGACGTACCGCATTCCAGATGATAGCGTTAAAACGCTCGACTTGCCCATTCCCGACCGGATGATAAGGCGTCGTTCTGCTGGCAGCAATACCCCGTTCCGAGAGATAGGCCTTGAGTTCTCCTGACATAAAAGAAGGGCCCCGATCCGAATGAACATAGGATGCCATGCCACAGAAAGCAAATACCTGCTCAAGGCAGCTGATAACCGTGGTCGTCAGCATATTGGGGCAGGGAAAGGCAAACGGAAAACGGGAATACTCATCGACCATGGTCAACAGATAAGTGTTGCGAGTTGAAGAGGGCAACGGCCCCTTAAAATCGATGCTAAGCCGTTGCATTGGCTGGGTCGCATGTATGAGTATACCACCCGAGGGGCGGAAAAACTGAGGTTTCAATTCCGCACAGACTCTGCAGTCCGAGCACATCTTCTTTACATCCCCGGTAGAGAATGGGAGATTTCGGGACCGCACGAAGTGTAGCATGCGAGTAACACCCGGATGACACAACCCATCATGGATGTCTACGAGCGTAGAGGGTGCCATGGCGGAGCAGAATGCTCGTGTGAGGGTATCCGGAGCCACATTCTCCTTGCCAGGTCGATAGTGGATGGTGTAACCAAAAGAGGCCAATTCCAGCCGCCAAAGCTGGATTTTATTATTTTTAATTTTGGTCCGTTTTCGATTATCGAGCATGAAGGCGACCGATCGCTGGTCCGTGATTAAGGTAAAGTGCTGGCGAGCTAGGAGATGACTCCACTTCCGTACTGCCTCTATGATGGCTGTAGCTTCTTTCTCGACTGGAGGATAATGTAGCTCAGCCCCTTGAAAAGTCCTGGACAAAAATGCCACCGGACGACCTTCCTGATTCAGAGTTGCCGAGATCGCCACCTCCGAGGCATCACACTCAACAACAAAAGGAAGACTCTCATCGATGGAGTGAAGAGCCGCTTTCTCCAACTGTTTTTTCAGGAGGTTAAAGGCTGCAACAGCCGCTGTGTCTAGTGGGAATGTGCTGGCCTTCAGTAGAGGTTGGATTCAGTCCGAGAAGTTAGGAATCCATTTAGCATAGTATGCAAACAGGCCGAGGGCCCGGCGCAAGGAGGCCGGATTCTTAGGTGGCGGGAGTTCTTGGAGTGGGTGAAGCCTTTCAGGGTCAGGTTTAATGATGCCATTGCCCACACAATAGCCAAGGATGTTGATGGTTGGTTGTGACTCAATGGATTTAGCCGCATTTAATGTCAAATTATGGTGCTGGAGTGCATCCCAAAATCGTTGGAGATTGGCGTCATGTTCCCGCTGATTGCGACCTGTGACAGTAATATTGTCCAGATAAGGAAACGTATCCTTTAAGTCTTCCTGTTTGACCAGGTCATCCATTGCTCGCTGGAAGACAGCCACTCCATTAGTGACCCCAAAGGGGAGGCGACGAAATTGATACAGCCGTCCATTGGCTTCAAAGGCCGTATACTGCTTGTCTGAGACCTTCAAGGGTACCTGATGATAGGCACTTTTCAGATCATATGTTGAGAACACCGTGTACTCAGCCAGTTTATTAACCATATCATCGATGCGCGGCAATGGGTATGCGTCCAAGTCCGTATATTGATTGATGGTCTGTGAATATTCAATGTACAGCCGTTTCTTGTGAGGTTGTAGAGGGTTCTTAACAATAACGACCTGGGCGCGCCATGGCGACGAACAAGGCTCGATGATATCCTCTGCTAAAAGCCGAGAAATCTCAGCCGCAATAAAAGACTGGTCTTCCTGACTGAAACGTCGTGACTTTGTTATAATCGGTTTGCATCGAGGAGGGATACTGGTAAACAGTGAGGGTTCATCCAGTGAAGCTGCTGACAATGCACAGAACGGTAATCGAGGTCGTATATTAGAAATAGTGAGTTCAGGTTTGGATCCGCCGAACTCAATGGTGAGCTTCTTATGCTGCTTTTGAAAATCCAGCCCTAAGATAAGATCACTACATAAATCCTTGAGCACCGAAAGCCGGGTGGAGGGATACCTGTGACCATTAAGTGTTATTTCAACCATACAAAAGCCAGAAATTCTGGTATTAAGTGATGACTGAGCCATCGCAACTGCCTGGTCCGATGGGAAAACATGTAGCTTTAACTCTGCAACAATCTGTTCCCTAATGAAACTATCAGTGCTACCTGAGTCAATTAAGGCATCTAAAGTATGTCCATTAATTGATGCTTTTGTAGCTGCATGGAATAGGTTCTGAGGACAAGCAGCTGTAATTGGTGTCGTTGCACAAAGAGTGGCTGAAACTCTAGGTGTGTTTCTTCGAGAGGAAACCCGAGAGGAAGCACGATAGATGTTAGCCGGAACATCTTGATAGGCCCTTACCGGGGCAGTTCGGTAGGACTTCGCTTGATAAGCCCTCGTAGAGGCTCTTGATAGGCAAACCTTTGCAAAATGACCCTTTTTGTTGCAATGACTGCAAAACGCATTGCGAGCAGGGCAGAATTTCCGAGGGTGAAACTCATCACCACAAAAGAAGCATTTCTTAGATTGCCAAGAGGCTGCCACAGTGGGGTCATCATCCTCTTCATCAGTGAAGTCATCAGATTGATCGTCAGGGATAAAGACCTCCCTAATGGAGTTCACCTGTGGCCTCTTAAATTGCCTGACTGTAGTTAAGGCAGTAGACCGAGGTCTGGGCACTGTATAAAGGTCTGAATTTCTTTTTGCCAGATCTAGAGAGCAAGCCATGTCATAAGCTCTCTGAAGCTCAAGTGTCTTGCTTTCCAGTAGACGCTGGCGTATAAATGGGGAGGCAAGCCCGCAGATGAAAGCATCACGGATCATTTCTTCACGGTACAGCTCAGCTGAGGCCGCCTGAAAGTTACAGTCCATACTAAGTCTACGAAGCTCTTGGAGGAATTTATCAATGGATTCCTCCGGCCCTTGTTGGGCTGTAGCTAGTAGATGTCTGGCATAGACCTCATTCGGTGTCTTAGTATATAGTCTCTTAAACGTCCGAATTGCCTCCTCGTAACTGTCCCATTCCTCCACATACTGAAATACATTCGGGGTGACACAGTTGATGAGTATCCGCAACTTTGAGTCATCATCAGCCTTACAATATTCCAAAAAATTGTCAAACGTGCGATACCAGTGTTTCCACACCTTACCGGCTGCTGGGGTGTTTGGGTCCAAGTCAAGACGCGATGGTTTAAGGATGTTTTCCATGATGGGTGATTCCCTGGATCCTTAGTTCCAAGTTCGTCCAAAAAGTTTGAGTGCGAAGTTTTTCAAAGTTGATTAAATTGTCGTAAGAATGAGCCTTACGCGTGGTGAACTTAAAGTAAGCTTTAATCAACTAAAAAGGTGCTACATACAAAAGAGGTCTTACTCTATGCCTCTCCAGGATCCAACTGATCAGTCCAGTATTTATCCTGGACTAATCACAGGAAGTGATGCAATAAAGTTCGAGTCACAGGAAGCTGTATTGTGTTACCACATTTATTAAGTGCCTTTCATGTCCTCAGAACATCCCAAACCACTTCACAATACAACTCAATAATGTTTTCCTGATGTGTGCAGAAATGGACTAATTATATTCATGGTGGCAAGAAATATTAACAGAATTCATTTGGAAACATTTTGGGCTAAATTTCCTTCAACTCACTGGAAAATTGGTGGGTTGGGACTTATACCCACCTACATGAGACTGCCATAAACCGTCTGCTTTTTCAATGGGGGGGGACCTAATTGTGTAACAGGTTTGGAGCAATATCCTTACTCCTAATAGGCTTACAGCCACTGGCACAGAGTAAAATGATGCGTCACTGCAGCATTTAAAATGCCACAGCTGCTGAAATGACCACACGCTTTTTGTGAGCGGAGACACAAGCAGAAAAATATCAGAATAAGGAGTAGCCTTGAAACACGGACAGCAGTAGGAAGAGCTCCCAGGTTTTCAGACGTATTGGCTCACGTACTTCTTTCCGAAATAAGGTCAAGGAGGGACCCTGTACTGGGGACTGACAAAAGGAGGCTCCAATAAGAGACAGATGCAGGCACTGTGGAGAGAGGTGACAGAGGCAGTCAATGCAACCTCCACCACCCCATGTACTGCCACATAGTCCTGGAGAAGGTTTAATGACCTCATGAGGATGGCTAAGCTAAATGAAGGCGCAAATCCCCTTGCACATTTTGAAACGCTGTTCGATGCATGACTAATCTCCATGCACACCATGCCCTCAGTGTGCAAATTACTGGGTGAATAGAACATGGCAATATTCAGAAAAAAAATCTGGAACCACTAATGCACATTTTACCCTTGATACCTCAGTCTCATTCCCTCCCATTTAGCCTCTTCCATATCCTACTCCTCCTCCCCTGTAACAAAAAGAGAATAATTCCCACTGCTCTACTTCCTTTCACTTATTTGCCACTAAGTCACCTGAAAATAAGCGTTTTTTGTAAGGGAAGCCCAGGCCCTTAAGTGCTACTAGAGTCTTTGCAATAGAGTGAATGGAAAGAGATTTGGGTCTACAATGACATTTTAAACTTGGCGGAAAGTAAAGTAAGTATGCATTAGGGCAGATTTGAATGCAGAGTTAAGCTCTTCAGAGAGAGATTTATGGAAAATATTGCTTCTGAGTCAAGAGCTGTTGGCTTTCAGGCTCCTCATGTTTGATCTCTGATTTAATAGCATATATATACACAACACACACGAATAACTTTACTTAGAAGAATAAGGGTGGTGTGCTAATAAGTAGAGGTTGTATTTTCTGTTTGATATTTAGTACTGTACTGTACATAAAACTAGTGATAAAAAAGGCTGACCATCCAATCTTTGATTCATCTTTTGGCCCACCAGTGATAGCCAATCAAATGTATCACTAAATGTGGGTGTCTCAGGTACAGTCCTCATTATACACATTTCTCCAACCGTATGTTCACACCTCCCTTCAGTGTAAGGCAGGAAAATACTGAGCTCCCCATTAACATACCTTTAAGATCTGCTAGCTTGCCTCTCTGCACAGTTTTCCAAGCACAGGCAGTATATTGGAAATGAGGGGAGAAGCTGGGCTTGCAATGTTTGAGGCCATCCTTCCCCAATTCCATCCCAGGCACAAGTGAATGAGGCCCAATTACACTTTCTTACAAAACCAAAGGCTTGCAAGTCCACCTGAGACAGAGATGGATGGACAGGGCTCCTATTATTTTTATCATTCCCAGTTGAAATTTGATCACAAACCCTACACATGCTACACAAAATGGTGGGGGCATAAACTATTCATGGATGTAATCAATGGGAGCTCATGTGAAACACAAGAACATTCAAATTATTTTTTCCCCTTACGCAGCACATCTTCAAATATTTCTTTAAAAGTGTTGAGCTAAAATATCGTGGGCTTTATTTTCCTCAGTGTTGGATTTACTGCCAAAATAACACCAAAACTGCACTGCTGCCTACCAGTGTAACCCTGGTGAGAAGCAGGCCAATTCTTCTAAGTGCAACTTCGTTAAAGATTCATGGCGGACTCCCAGTACTATTAGTACCTTCTATAGGCAGTCCACCAAAGGGGGAGGGGGAGGAAAATCCAATGTTTCTGCACCAGCTTGGAGATCTTGCTACAGGAGGTGCAACAAACGACTGTAACAAAGGGCAAAGTTAAAGCACAGGAACAAGCTGCATGGATGGAGGTAGCTGAGAAAGTGAATGCAGTCTCCCAGGTCCATTGTACCAGAAAACAAGATGGTCAGTTGCACCAGTGTACCCACCTTTGCATACACGCTTAATCTTTGCCCATAGAAGGCATAGGCCCATGTAAATGCTCATCTCCTGCGTGCAGAGAATATTTACCCCTTTTCACAACACTCCTTCATACAATGGGGCACAATAACAGAGTAGTGCCAATAAAAGTACCATGGGAATTCATTTGAAAACTCCTGGCATGGAGAGGAAGGTGGGCTGGGCTCAGGGATGCTCGAACAGTTGCTAACAATTTTTTTATTTGTTCCTGGGATTTGCGCAACACTTTTGTTCTTGGAATGTGGACAGCCCGAGTTGACCTGACAACTGAGTAGGCTTACTGCGCCACGTCAGAGGGCATGAAGAGTTAACCACATAGTGTGGGACTGAAGTCGCATTTAGGCCAGACCAGGCTGGGTGACATGCTCCCTTCCCTGGAGGGTATTAATGAACCAGTTGGATTTTTATGACAATCTGCCAACTTTCCTGGTCATCTTCTAGTGCCAGTCCACAAATCACCATTTACTGAATTCAATTTCACAAATTTGCTCATTTGTGTGCACACAAGCCCAGGGGTTAAAGTAAAGGTGGAGACCGTGTTTCAAAACATCTCAACACCCAAAAGACCTTTCTACCTGGCCAAAAGCCCATTGGGATCTGTTCAGATAATCAACACACCCCTTCATGATTCAGAGATATGGATGGGTGATATCAGTTACTGGGCTTGATTTTAACTCCTCCCGTCTGGTGGAAATCAGGCCGGGGTGGGGGGGCTAGTTAAAATGGAGCTGGGGATTTAACCACTCCTTTCCCACTCCGATCTGGCCAACTCCAAATTTAAATTGCAGGCGGCAAGGGCACCTGCCACAGACTGGCAGGGGGTCCTCTTTAAAAATGCAGATCGAGCCCCAAGGACATCATTGGGGCTCAATCTGCTATTTTAAGCCGAGGTCTGAGCAGGGAAGCAGTGGTGGCTTCCCCGCCAGGCAGAGCCTGCTGGGAACAGCAGCCAGAGTCAGAAGAGGGCCAACAAAGTAAGTTTTAAAAACACTTTTTTAGTGTCCTTGTGGGCCAAGAGGAGCAGGAGTACTCCTCTGGGACCCACAAGAAAACCTTGGGCCTCCCCTGCTCTGGGCTTCCTCCCGCTTTCCCCCGACCGGGATTCCCCTCCCAGAGTATTTACCTTGTGCCGGGGACTGTACCCCTAAGTCCCCAGTGGTGGCCTCCTGCTGCCCGATTCTAACAGCCGGGCAGCTAATTCCCACCAACTTCCAGGCCATTTTGGTTGGGAAATTGGCAAGCGACATGCTAATTAGGCCCGGCTGTTAAAATCGGCCAATTTGCCTGCTGCCGGTCCCAGACAGACACACCGCTCACTTTGTCGCGAACCCGCCCTGGAATTAGAATCGAGCCCATGGTTACTGAAAAGGTCAGGGGGGAATCTTCCACTATCCGAGATATGTTAAAATACCTTCAACAAGGTAGAAGACTAAAAAGACTATGGAGTAGATTTTTAACTTGCTGCCCGGGCGTAAAACGGCCTTTGTGGATCGGCCGCCCATTGTAGAACCCACCCGAATTTCAATGCCATTGATTTCAATGGAAATGAGAATTGGGCGGTTTCCACAATGGATGGTCTATCTCGTTCTTAGAAAAATTCATCTGAAACAAGACGATTTACCTGCCTGAAGAAAAATTATATCCATCACCTCTTCCATGGAAGTCTTAGTATCCAATTTAACTCTATTTGTTCTTGTTGGAGCCAAGCATTTTTGTGTGTCATAGTCTGACGGACATTAAAAAGAATGTTGTCTACGCACATGAAAAAAAAATCAGACCTTGGTCAGTAACCTCACAACAGAGAACATTAGAAATTATGAAACTTCTAACTGTGTGGATTGGACACAATCCAAGAGGGAATATTGCAACTTTTACTAAACCTTTTGAAAAGTTCACACTTTTTAAGTGATGCGTTCAAACCCTCTTCTGAAGAGATTGCACATTTTAATGCTATTTACACCTTTAGTTGAGATGTTCACAGTGTTCTATACTTATTCTGGCTAACCTCTCAGACAGTGTGGTATTTTGCTCCATTTAGTGCAGTTTACAGCTTGTCATGTTAAATCTGTGATTTCAGCATCAATAACTGGCACTGTGCTTTACTTCACTTTCCAATAAAGATTGTTAGAAACTTTTTATTTTTGGAAGTATCTTGAAATATTCCAAAAGTGTTGCAGGATTGCTAAACATGTTATTGCAAATGCCTGTTCATATTTTCCATTTCATTTTTATTTTTAATATGTTCTATTGCATCTTTAAAAAGAATGGGTTAAAACTGGGAAGGGAAGTAACAGAATTGATCTGTGCAAATTGTTTGCTATGGTGAAGGGTTCAAATACAGGGGATGCAAATTAAAAATGAAGAATTTGGAGTAATTAGGGACGTAAGGCAGAGCTTTTTCAGACAAAGGTTAATGGAGTTGTGGGACAAGTTGCCAGGAAAGACAATTGAAGCCGACAGTGTAAACGGGCTCAAGAGACAATGAAATGCGGGAGGGAGGTACAGTTAATCTATGAAAATAGTTCAAGCTTCTTGAGTCTAATTGCCTTTCCCTAGTCTTAAAAAAAAATCGTATATTCTAAAATGTAAAAATGTTTCAACTTATTTGGTTTTGATTAAAACTGAGTTAACTAAATATCAAATTGAGGGTCTCAGTAAAAATTCCTATAGAGCCCATTCTGATTGTTGGAAAAATCCCACCAAATGTTTGTGATTTGAAGAACTCTTGTATAGGTGAACATGGATTTATGTAGTGCAAGCAGTCATTGTTTTTGCTTCAGAAAATTGTAGCTTTTAAAAAGAGGCACACTTTTTCAGTTGTAAAGGGAGGAGTCTGGACTCTGGAGAAATGCAAAATGAAGCAAGTGGGACGACATGATCATTTCAGTTATTCTAGTTACACTGGCAGCCATCTTTTGTAAAGAAATGTTTCCTACACAGATTTAGTGTGAATTGAACAGATCCATTATAAATTTAATTTGATAGCTGACCAGTTTTCTCAACCTTGATTATGGATGATTTTTTTTGAAAATCAATGAAGTATCAATGTTTTTAAACTATGCCAGCATAGATCTGCTGGTAAATGAGGTGAAAATTCAGCTCAGCCCTTCACCCTGGTTACCTGATTGATGTTACAGCTCTAGAAGCTCTTTCCCATACTCAAATTTTTTTATTTTTCTTAATTGATATGGCATTTTTTGCAGAAATTTAAATGAGGTCATGGCTACATGAGTCATAGTCAGAATCCTGGGAGCTCTGCCCCTGACTGAAATCATTCCCTTAAACCTAAGTGGTTATATTATTGTATTTATTCTACAGTATTGTATAGGATAAGTTGTCAGATTTGAATTTCCAAACTACAACTGTTTCATGCAGATTTATTGGGCCCTGTGGTGACGAGACTCGTGTCAGGAATGTTTTATTCGTGTCATACACACTCAACCTTTTTAAGTGCACAGCTGCCTAATTCTGTCCTGTACCAAGTGCTGTTTATTTTTGCTGGGCAGTACCATCACCACATCACATAGGCAGTGCTAAGTCCTACATCAATGTACTCCCTCTCCTTCTCTTCCCCACCCATATCGCACTTCGACAATCAGTTTCTTTAATTTAGAGACCAAATTAGGTGTCACCTTGGTGAGGCCACATCTGGAGCACAGTGTTCAGTTTTGGACTCCGTGGGCTGGATTTTGTCAATGGGGAGCTTTTGGAGGCGGGACTCCCACTTGTCGTGTTTTGGTCCCGCCTCCATCGACTTGTGACCAACCCACGCTATTTTCCCTTGATTGACCTTGTTAAGCCCGCCTAGCGGGCTTAGCAGGCCAATTAAGGGGAAGCCGGTTACAGAGAACGTCTGTGAAGCTGTCAAACACTGACATTCTCTGTTGTTTGATGAGTTCTTGTATTCAAGACTCATCAAACCTCTTTTATGAGCAGAAATTAAATGGTTGTTGCATCAGAGAATGCAGCAGCCATCTGTCATCTCTGCCGGTGAGATGCGAGAGTCTCCGCATCCCCAACGGTTGAAGCCTGCAGGAAGAAACAAAGGTAAGTCAACATTTTCTATCACTTTCCACTCACCTCACATACTCACCTCTCCACACTTGCACCTATCACTTACCTCCACAGCGCACTTTTGCACCCCTCCGACCCTCGCAGACCCACTGCTCGCCTTGGTGACCCTGGCGGGGTTTCCTGACGTCGGGAAGCCTGCACCGCTGGTGGAAAAATGGGGATAATTCTCTTAACTGCCTGTTAACTACCTGTTAACAGGCAGTTAAGTGGCTGTAATCCCTTTCCCGCCTCCAGGAAAGATGGCACGGAGGCGGGTTGGGGGTGGGATGGGTACCCGCCCCCAAATTCTGCCATTTTCCCGGTAGTCCCGCCTCCCCAAGGCTGGCAAAATCGCCCCCCTTATTAAAGGAAATATGTAGAATTATTTTGGGGAGTCAAGAGACTGGACACGAGGCCGGTTCCTGAAGTTGGAGGCCTGAGTTACCAGGAAAGATAGTTTATCCTGGACTTCACTCTCTGGAGAAGAGGAAAGATGAGGGAGAACTTGATAGAGGCCTTTAAAATGTTCATGGGTATGGAGAATTTGGATCCAGCAAAGTCCTTCCGTCAGACACAGGGGTCAAGGTCTCGGGGATACAGTTTAAAGTTAAATGCATTAAAAGAAAATTGAAAATGTTGGCTTTTTTTTAGTAAGAGGGTGATAAGATTGTGGAACAGATTATCACCAGGTTGGTGGAACAGAAAGCAGATTTAAAGAAAGGACTGGATTAATTATTTTTAGGAAAGAGGCTGCATGACGGAAACTGATGGGTGGTTTGGAACAATAAGCTAGACGAATCAATCAGGTCTTCTCCTGGCAAAAACATTACTCTGTTAACTATGTAGTGCCTCTTGACTTATCTTGGCTTCTCTTCCACTTTTTTAAATGTCTTGTAGTAAGGTCCTTTAGTCCTTCAACTAAGGTTTCTCAGTTAAAAGAAGTAAAATAATACCAAAACCATTAAAAGTGGTAGTACTGGAATACTGACAATAACATTAGGAAAACATTAGTACATTAAATAAATTTAAGCTATTTGACCTTTATAACAAATAAGATGTTTCTGTTCTGAAGGTAATTGTTCATTGTATAATGATCTTCCCAACTTGGGTTCAATTGATGACTTCTCTCCCACTGATGACATGTGCATCCTTCAAAGAGCAAAGATACAGAATCAGACACACTGGAAATGCACCCAGGTTTCTGTGGCTGGTGGAGCTTGGAACTGATGCATGCCACGCAAAAGATGTTGATGCAATGTTGCTGAATTAGGGCTGTAACTTCTCTCTACGGACCGAGCTCCTCAGGAGATCTCCTCTGTTGGACGTGGGATTACTCAGACACCTGGCCTCAGGGAGTTGCTAGTAATAACTGCTGCTGGTGATAAATGATGCTGTGATATTACCATAAGCTCTACATGTTTGAAAGGAAGAGGCTCACTGACTCAGCACAGTCACTGACACAGAAAGTCATTTGAATATGCCTGTGTTTGTAAAGACTGTTTAACAAATAGCACAGAAGGCCATTCGTCCCAACGCACCTGTGCCGGCCCTCCAAAAATGTCATCCACCCAGTCCAATTCCCCTGCCCCTTTCCCAATGTCACATGGGATAAAGATTCTGCATATCGCAAAATTGCACACTGTCAGCCTGTGATTTCCAAACATTCATTTTACTGGAGGGGAAATCATGTGCTCAGGTTACCAATTTTGTATTTTCCGCTCTTGCTTTGTGCCGGGAGTGCAGAAGGAGAATCAACCAACACCTAAAACAGATGATCAGGTCATTTATTTCAGCGCGGTTTGTGGGAGCTTGCTGTGCGCTAATTGGCTGCCCGTTTCCTACATTACAACAGTAATGCCACTTCAAAAAGTACTTCATTGGCTGTAAAGCACTTTGGGATTTCCTGGGATTATGAAAGGCGCTATATAAATGCAAGTCTTTCTTTCTTTCTTTCTTTCTTTCACTCTTCTATTTCCTTGCAAAGCTTAGCAATCCCTAGGAAGGCTGAGTCCAGTTTAAAACCCTTTGTAACCCCACAGGAGTGGTGGGGAGAAAACATAATCCAGTGTTTGCCATTTGATGATATTCCAAGGTGAAATATTGATACAATGCGATAGAAACATTAGACCTTTTCAAACACCCAACAATGTGTTTATCATAAAGACAACAGCATATTTGCTTTTCTAGTGCTTTGAAAGTACTAAATCCTGATTTGTAAATAAAACATAAGGGCCGCAATTTTCTCAATCGATGCAGCTTGGGAGCGGGTCAGGTGGCTTCCGGGTTCCAGTCCCGCCCCCAACTACATCCGGCCCACAGACGTGATTTTACGTCAATTGGCCTTGTTAAGCCCGCCCTGCGGGTTTGCCAGCCAATTAAGACGAAGCCGATCAGATGACGCCATTTGATGATGCGTCATCTACCGGTTTTCTTAAAGGGACCACGCACAATTTTTTTTTTGACTGCTGATTTTTCAGTGTTTGACAGCATTGAGGTGCTGCAAACACTGAGAATCACTGTACAAAGGTGAGCTCTTGCACCCAGGCTCTCCAGTGACTCCCTCCTTAGGCTAGAACAGATGGCAGCTGCAGGTGAGGTTACAGAAGCGATCTGTCACTGGTGAGAGAGGTTCTCCCAATGAGGTGGGACTGGACATACAATTCAAAACTTGTTACCCACAGAAAAGTCAAAATGCATTAAAAATGAATTTCCCAACATTTTCTTACATCTGAAACTCACCAGTACACCATTGGATCCTTCACACCACTTCGCAAGTGTCATCAATGCAGAAACATTACAGCAGGCTCACAACACGCCACACTTACCTGGCGTGGTGTCCGGACGTCGGGAAGCCCAAAGTAGAAGTGTCAAAATTGAAAAAGAGCCTGTTAACTGCCTGTTAACAACCTTTATCAGGCAGTTAAGTGGCTATAATCCTCTTCCCGCCGCTAGGTGTCGGGTCCATGTGCAAATCGTGGACCTGACACTTGGGAAGATTGATTGGAGGCGGGTTGACAGCGGGTTTCCTGCCCGCTGTCAATCTTTGCGATTTTGCCGGATGTCCCACCTCCAAACCCGCCCCCTGAGCGCCGGCAAAATTCCGGCCTTTGGGCTTGATTTTACCAGCCCTGAGGAGGCGGGTTTGGAGGCGGGACTGCTGGCAAAATTAAAGAATGGGAGCGGGTCCCGAACCCGCTCCCAACCCGCCTCCAAACAATCTTCCCGGGAGTCGGGTCCCCGATTTGCGCAGGGACCCGACTCCTAGTGGCAGGAAGAGGATTATAGCCACTTAACTACCTGTTAACAGACAGTTAAGAGGCTTTTTCCCATTTTGAGACTTCTGCTGCGAGCTTCCCGATGTCGGAGAACCCCGCCAGGGTAAGTGAGGCGTGCTGTGGGTCTGTTGTAATGTTTGTGTATAGATGACAGCTGCAGAAGTGGTGTGAAGGATTCAATGGGCCACTGGTGAGTATCAGAGGTAAGGAGATGTTGGGAAAGTCATTTTTAATGTGTTTAGATTTTTCTGTAGGTGACAAGCTTTGAAGTGTTTGTGTGGCCTCATCTCATTGGGAGAAGTGATAGATCGCTTCTGTAACCTCACCTGCAGCTGCCATCTGTTTTATCCTAAGGAGAGAGTCATTGGAGAGTCTGGGTGCAAGGGCTCACCTTTGTACAGTGATTGTCAGTGTTTGACAGCACCTCAATGCTGTCAAACACTGACAGATCATCTGTCAAAAATAAATGGTACATGTCCCTTTAAGAAAACTGGCAGATGAAGTGTCATCAACTGACATCATCTGACACCGGCTTTCCCTTAATTGGTCGGCAAGCCCGCAGGGCGGGCTTAACAAGGCCAATCAGGGGAAAATAGCGTCTGTGCGTCGGACATCGCTGGGGGCGGGACTAGAACCCGGAAGGCAGCAGTCCCACCCCCAACTTGTCTCGGCAGGTAAAATCCAGCCCAATAAGATTATATAAATGCAAGTTTTTTCTTTCCATTAAATGGCTTACGTGTACTAAATAAACATGGGTTATATTTTCCTCTTATTTGCAATTTTTAGTGAAAAAGTAGACTCAAGAATAAATCTGGGATATAGTCTACTCTTATTACTTTGAAATCATTTTGCGCACAAAATATTCAAATTATCCAATCATTCAAATGAAGCAACTTAATTAAAACAGTGTTCATCTTTCTTGTGCTCAAGAAAATTGAATTAACAGGTAATTTGAATGAAGTACTTCAAATTAAAAATTAAGTTTAGTCACTATGCCCAGGCAGTGCAGGAAGACCAAGAAGACAGTGATGATGAAGACATACCGTCACTTGATTTCACACTCACAGCTACAAGCTCAGATACTGACACTGTGGCCGGAACGTTGCCGGTCCTCAGAGTGCGGGATTGGAGGCGGGACCGCTGTCAAAATGGGAAAGATTGACAGCAGGCAGGAAACCCGCTGTCAACCCGTCTCCAATCAATCTTCCCAAGTGTAGGGTCCCCGATTTGCGCATGGACCTGACACCTAGCGGCGGGAAGATGATTATAGCCACTTACCTGGCTGTTAACAGGTACTTGATACTTGTTAACAGGCTCTTTTTCAATTTTGCCGCTTCTGCCTCAGGTTCCCCGATGTCCGGACACCACGTCAGGTAAGTGTGGCGTGTTGTGAGTCTGCTGTAATGTTTGTGCATTGATGACAGCTGCAGAAGTGGTGTGAAGGATCCAGTGGTGCACTGGTGAGTTTCAGAGGTAAGGAAATGTTGGGAAAATCATTTTTAATGCATTTACATTTTTCTGTAGGTAACAAGTTTTGAATTGGCTGTCTAGTTCCACCTCATTGGGAGAACCTCTCTCACCAGTGACAGATCGCTTCTGTAACCTCACCTGCAGCTGCCATCTGTTCTAGCCTAAGGAGGGAGTCACTGGAGAGCCTGGGTGCAAGAGCTCACCTGTGAACAGTCATCGTCAGTGTTTGCAGCACCTCAACGCTGTCAAACACTGAGAAATGAGCTGTCAAAGAAAAATTATGTGTGGTCCCTTTAAGAAAACTGGCAGATGACACGCCATCAAATTACGTCATCTGATCGGCTTCTTCTTAATTGGCCGGCAAGCCCGCAGGGCGGGCTTAACAAGGCCGATTGATGTAAAATCACGTCCGTTGGCTGGTTGAAGTTGGGGCGGGACTGGAACCTGGAAACCAGCTGACTCGCTCCTAAGCCGCACCATTTGCAAAATCGCAGCCTTCGTATATTTTAGAGGATAGCATAGAGGCGGGATTTGCACATGGTGAGACACTGGGTACAAGTGCACTGCAGCCAGAGCAGGGAGCAAGGCTAGCGCAGGTGCCAGATCGCCGGAGGGTGAGGTTGCACATGGGTTCTGCTGCAGAGGACTCAGATGAGGACTTTGATGGGCCAGGCTACAGAAAAAGGCTGATGGGTATACACAACAAAATGCTTGGTGCATTGGGAAGCTTGCCAGAAAGCCTGTGTTCAGTGTCAAGGAGCATGGAGGAGTCCGGCACCAACTTGGCACAGGGCTTTGTGCAGAGCTTGGAGCCCATCCTTTCCAGCATGTAACTGGTGGCCAACTCGATCAATACACTTGTGGAACCAACCATGATGCGTCTAATGGCCGACGTTTCTGCTTCCATTGCAGCACACGCAGCAGCCGTCCAACGTCTGAGTGCTGTAGTGGAAGCTCAGACTGCTGCCATCATGGCTGTGGATACCAGGGTTCAAAGGGGCTTTCAGGGTGTCGCAGCAGTCCAGCAATCTGTCCTCCAACAGATTACTAGGAATGCTGAGGTACCGCCCCGGGGAAGTGGCAGTGGCTCCATGGAGCACGAACCTGCTGTCCTCTCTTAGGATGACAGCATTTGTGGTCTCACCCCTGCCACTCCACCAGTGCCCTTGCTGTTGCCCAGGCAGAGATGGTGCAGTCTGAAGCCGGGCCTTCTAGGCCCAGAGCTGCTCGAGGTCATCCTCCAAGGCCATCTGCAGTCTCCTCCACTGAAAGTCAGCAGCCTTCCAACAGCCATGTTGTAGCCACTGGGGTAGCACTTCGTAGGAGCACTTGGACAGGCAAAGGCACACAGAAGACAGGCACTAAGGGAATGCACAAGGGTGATTAATTTAATTTTGTATGCAATATGACATGGTTTAATTTAAACATTTGGTTTGGAATGTTTATTGTGTGTTGGCTTTGATTTTTGCATTGTGGCAAAGAGGACAATGTAATGGTCAGTGACAGAGGGAAGGAAAGGAGTGTGGGACTGTTGGTGAATGGGGAATTGGGGTTGAGTGTACTGGTATCATACTTGAATTAGTTCTTCACGTACAGCCTGGGCAGAAAGGGGCTGTCTCTAGTTTACAGCTTCCCTTCCTCCTCTTCCGCCTCCTCCTCTTCTTCCTCATGCTCCTGCTCCTCAGCTTCTCGCCTGCTAGGTGGTGGAAAGGGCTGTTCCCTCATGATGGTAAGGTTGTGCAGCATGCAGCATACCCCCACGGATCTTGAGACCCGCTCAGCTGAGTACTGCAGGGCTCCTCCAGAGAGATCCAGGCAGCGGAACTGTTGCTCTAGCACGCCAATAGTCTGCTCCATCACATTTCTTGTGGCAGCATAGCTCTCATTGTATGCATGCTGCGCACATGTGTGTGGGTTGCGAACCGGAGTCATGAACCATGTTGTCAGTGGATAGCCCTTGCCACCCAGTAGCCACCCTTTGGTTTGCTGTGGTGGCTGAAATACAGCTGGCACAGCAGACTGCTGTAGAATGAAGGCATCATGACTGCTGCCAGGATACCGGGCATTGACCGCATGATGCGTTGCCTATGGTCACACACCAGCTGCACTTTGATGGAGTGGAATCCCTTTCAGTTCAGGTACATGGCAGAGTTGACATGAGGCACACGCATAGCAATGTGCGTGCAATCAATGGCACCCTGCACCATAGGGAAGCCTGCAATCACTGCAAACCCCCGTGCTCGCTCCGCATGCTTCTCTCCTACAAGAGGGAATGAAATGAAGTTATCTCTCTTTGAATGGAGAGCCTCAGTGACCTCCCTTATGCAACAATGCACTGCAAAATGTTGCTAATACCTCCAGCACCAGCCTGGAAGCAGCCAGACGCATAAAAGTTAATAGCCACGGTCACCTTGACAGCCACAGGCAATGCAGTCCTTGCCCTGCTCGGAGGTTGGAGTTGTGGCTGCAGCAGTTGGCAGATTTCAGTGACGAACAGTGAAGTACAGACGTTTCGAACATTGGTCGTCATTGAGGTTCAGGTAGAAGAATTGCTCCCTGAATACCCTGAGCGATATGGCCTCCTGCTGAGAACCCTTTGCCCCCTCCTCCTCCTCCCTCTTCTAGCAGCTTGTCCTGCTCTGCGTGGCCTCTGCTCATTCTCCCAGTCATGCTCGATTCCAAGAGAAAGGCCTACTAGTGCACCCATGTCTGGGTGCAACTGGTTTGTGCAGAAGCCTTGAAGTCAGCAAAAAGTACATCAGCCACACCACTCCCTGCAGAATTTTGAAACAACTATGGAAAGTGCCAAAAGCGTGTTCAGGAAATCGTGGTCTACATGTGGTCTAACCAGCGGCTTCTTAAAGGGTCCACTGGAGGCCGCCATTAAAAGGTAAGTTTTAAAACAAAATACTTCCCTGAATGTGGAGCGGGAGGTGTAGGAGTGCTCCTCCTCACTCCACTCGTATGCTGCAGTTACATAAACTTTCCAGGAAACTCTGGGCCTATTATATGAAATATTTAAATCCAATAGAAGAGTGCCAAAATGCTTTCGTAAAATCGTGGGAGACAGCTTTCAGAGACTATCAAAAAAAATGAAATTAAATAAATTAATGCTAAAATAGAAATTAGATACTCCCATGTTAGCAATAAATAAATTAGTCCTGAAAGAAAAAAGAAAGACTTGTATTTATATAGCGCCTTTCGTGACCTCAGGACATCTTAAAGCGCTTTACAGCCGATGAAGTACTTTTGAAATGTAGTCATTGTTATAATGTAGGAAATGCGGCAGTCAATTTGCACAGCAAGCTCCCACAAACAGCAATGAGATAAATGACCAAATCATCTGTTTTAGGTGTTGGTTGAGGAGTAAATATTGGCCAGGACACCGGCGAGAACTCCCCTCTCTTCGCATTAGTGCCATGGGATCGTATGGCTATCAGAGTAAGAGACAATGGGGTAATTTTAGACTTTCACGTGAAGCAGATGTGAAGTCGTTTGAACAGCCGCACCGCGCAACCACAGCTGATGTCGGGAAACCCCGAACAATCTTTGGGTTCGGATCTTGTTTAAATCCCGCTGGTGAGTTGTGGACATCTCAGAGCGGCTCGCCGGTCGTGGGAGGGCGGGAAATCAGCCAGCTCCCATGCCGAGTGGCCAGCAGGTCTAGCCAGGGGTAGGGTGGCGATCACAGGCCGGCAGCGGGCTGGAGTGTTTCTGTGGGTCCAGGAGGAGCTGGTTAGGCTGCTCAATGTTGGGTACAAATGGGCAGAGCCTATACAGCACCAATTTGTACCTGAAAATAGTGATCAGAGTCCTACAACTGGCATAGATTTGTATTTTTAAGCAACCTGCCATGGGAAACAGGTGGGTGTGCTGCTCACCCATAAACAGGTCCTCCTGAGATTTGCAGCAGCCAGGCCTTGGGCAACAACGGGGCAGCTAATGTGCCCCCCCCCCCCCCGCCTCCCCCGTCCATATTTTCAACTGTTGGCTGCCTGTTTGTCAGCTGAAAAAGTAGTTGAATATATATATTGCAATGTTTTTAATCTGCCATACAAATGTAAATGTATTAATGTAAAGAATATCTGAACCTCGGAAGAATTAAATGCGTTAATGTTATAAATTTATTGCTTTAAAATTGCACGTAGAGTTAAATCAAATTAAATCTTTCCTATGTGTTGAGCAAAAAGGAAATCTTGTTAGAAGCCTGGCACAAGTAGTCTGTTAGTCAATAATGGCTTCCGCCCTACCAGCTCTCTTGGGACAGCTGATATGCACATAATTCAAAAGATATGGTTACCAGAGAACAATGGAAACACAATCACTGCTTACCAATGAAGTGCGGTCACAGAGGCCCAAAAATTCAATGGCTCAGCTTCCGTTTTTCAGGTGTAAAACGGCGCCTAAGCATCCAATATGGCGGGCAGAGTGCACACACTCATTACACGCCGGAGGTGTCTGCCCGCCCAATTGGTGAAGGCATGAAAAGAGGCGCCAGGGCCCGTGCCTGAAACAGGCGCTAGGCCCTTTGTGTATGCAAATAAGGGGCCTAATGCATGTTTGTGGCTCCCTATGCAAAATTGCGCTGCCCTGAATGCAACCATTGCCAGACCGACTGCGTTCAGGAAAACGTGGTTTACTTGTGGTCTATCCAACGGATTCTTAAAGGGTCCACTAGAGGCCGCCATTAAAAGGTAAGTTTTAAAACAAAATCCTTACCTGAATGTGGAGCAGGAGGTGTAGGAGTGCTCCTCCTGGCTCCACTGCAGTGCCGAAGACCATTCCGGCCCCTGATTGGCCCCCTTCTGATCTCTTGACCCCCCACTTCCAGTCGTCTCCCCCCCCCCCCCCTCCTGATTGCTTCCCCCTTCCCCTGGTCGCCACCTCCCTCCCGATTGCTCACCCCCTCTCCCGGTCGCTTCCCTCCCTTTCCTGGCCACCCTCTCCCTCCCGATCACCCACCACACCCACTTCCCCCCCGTCTCCCAGGATCTACCAGCGATGCAGCAGCCTGAAATTGAAATTCTCCTCAACGGCAAGCTGCGTGGGGACGCCCAGCAGGTGTCTGCAATTTGCTGGCCTCATGTAAATGAGACCCAAGGCCCAATATTGGGTGTGCTTTAGGCCTACCCATTCTGGTGCAGGGTTCATTCCATTCTCTAGGCCATAATTGTCCACAGACCAATCAGCTGTCTATAATGCGAAATTACAGAAGCACTCCAGATAGTAAATTTTTCTTTAATAATATAGATTTTTGCTAAGTAAAAATTGTTAATCTATAAATGCAAATGTATGTTAGAAGCCTACACAACAGGTCTGAATAACAGAGGGACACAGGGCTGGATTTTTCCAACCTCGGCGGGCGATGTCCGTGGCGTGTGGGGACCCCGCATCTGTCTCGA
Organism: Squalus acanthias; assembly: GCA_030390025.1. Lineage (NCBI taxonomy): Eukaryota > Metazoa > Chordata > Chondrichthyes > Squaliformes > Squalidae > Squalus > Squalus acanthias. Next base: position 50,725,239 of record CM059437.1, on the reverse strand, counting down.
TCCCGGCCTCCAACAAGATTTTACGTTAATAGGGCTTCTTAAGCTCGCCCTGTGAGGTTCCCGGCCAATTAATAGGAAGCGGGTCTGCTGACGTCATTTGATGACGCGTCAGCAGCCGGTTTCCTTAAAGGGGCCATGTCCAAATTGATTTTGACAGTTCTGCTCTCAGTGTTCTGCAGCATTGAGGTGCTGCAAACACTGTCAAGCACTGCACAAAGGTGCACGACTGCACCCAGGCTCTCCCATGACTCCCTCCATATGCTTATGGAGGGAGTCACAGCACGAAGCGAGGTTCTTGTCCCTTCCAATGGGCAGAAGACACCTCCCCAGGACACCAACGCAGCTTGGTTGCACATTGCATAGGAGGACTCAAGCAGGGATGTCGTCAGGAGGACCAGGCTGCAGTGGCACAAACTTTTCAATGATCTCAGTAGTTCACAAAATGTTACTGCAAAACCACACTCAACCTCATCCTGCTGTGCTACTCATCACATCCCCATCACTGTGCCTTCCCTACCCTACTCCTGCATATCCTTACTCACACCAACTTACTTTGCGCCTCCACCCATCCCTCTCTCTCTACATTATCACTTCCCCATCTCACTAGCCACCCCTCACACTCACCCTCATCCTTGTCCAATCATACCAATTAACAACACACAAAGGTAGGCAATGCTCGTGTAAACTTTCTGTTAATGTGTTGTCAAACATTGAAATCCTTATTGTCACCACTTTGCCTTCTTGGACAGATTTGTGTGCACCTTTGAAAGTGTGTTAGTGAGTTCCAGTGAATGGTGAGACATAGCGTCCCCCTCTCCCCCGCCCATCCGCCCCTCAATGGTGATCAGCGAGAAAGGAATGGCTTGGACATTGTAGGGATGTTGTATGGTGCTGGTGTGGTGTGGTGCCAACCTGGTGCATCATGTGGCAGCCAGGGTGTACAGTGTTAAGTGAAGCAAATCTGGACATGGTTAGGCCATCGCTGGCGTCCCGGGCAGTAATGTGCATGGGTGATGATGCCCTCTGTCCTGTACAACATCAGTTGATTGCAGAGAAGGTTGGTGTGGATGTTGGTGCTGCTGGTGTGCCCGGCGATGCTGGTGTTGGGGCTGATCGTGTTGGGATTCTGAGAACCAAGGTGAGATTTTTTCAAGGGCACCCATGCTGATGGAATAGATGGCAGGTAAGGTTGAGATGACAGAAGTAATCTGTCAATGTTGAGATACGTTGTTCCAAGGAGGTGACAGTGGATAGAGAGATTACTCCAAACACTTCAAAAGTGCATAAAGCTCAAAAGTGGGTTCCAAATCATTAATTTTCCAGCTTCTAAGATTGGGAAGTGAACAGCTGTGAAATGGTAGGTTTTATCCCACTTTTGCAGCTTTCACCTATTCACAGCAATCCACATTCATTGAGAACCCGACATACTTACCTGATGTGATAGCCGCTCTCCAGGAACCTCGTTGAAAACCTGGTAAAATGGTAAGTACATGGGAAAATGGTTCTTAACTACCTTTTAATAAGCTTCTACCAATCTAAATTGGCTGACCCACTGTTTGTTGTCTGGTCTGTTCTGGGAATGACAGACCCGACACTTGGGAAACTGACAAGGAGACGGGTTTACAGCGGGATACCGACCTGCTGTCAATCTTTGTGATTTTGACAGCGGGCCCACCTCCAAACCCGCACTCTGAGCGCTGGCAAAATTCATCCACAAGTTCTAAAACAGATTCAGGATGGACTCTAGGATTGCATTCCTTTGTGATCAGGAATGATGAGGCTCTGACAGTTATTGGTGGTTATGCATACATTAGGATGCAAAGTAATCCAGGCAAAGTAAAGCTAGCTCAGTGCAGATACCGTCTGCAGTTCAATCAAATACTTCTGCTGGCCCCCTAAACTGTGCAACTAAAAACTGGAGAAGGCAGTTTTACGCTTGTCAGCAAAACCCATGAGATTGAATTATAGCTTTCAATTCAGTGCTAGTTATTTGAAAAATAGAAATACTTGCATTTATCTAGCACCTTATCTTGTCATCAAAGCATCTTAAAGTGCTTTATATAATGAATTACTTTTTGGAGTTATGTGGACAAATGCGGCAACCATTCTGCTCCAACCCATAAACAGCAATGAGATCATTAATTATCCTTTTTTTTTTGCTGGTGTTAGTTGCGGGAGGGCTGTTGTCTAGGACACCAGAACTCCCTATTCTTCCAATAGTACCATGGAATTTTTAACGTCCACCTGAACAGACAGGAAAGACCTTGGTCAACATCCCAACCAAAGGGCAGCATCTCCTATGTCTGAAGAGTGACAGCTTCATTTCAAAACATCCTATTTTAAATATCATAAAAGCAGTATGTCTGGTGCACACAGATGTTTGTTACAGATGCATACCAATTTTAAAATGTTGTGGCTTCTGACCTGCAGCCTGAATCTGACGAACACATTGCCAACTGAAAAGTTCTTTGACCGAACAATAATTAATTGGTTTCAGCCTCTGTTTACTGAACAACATTGAGAGGTCGCACAACACCAGGTTATAGTCCAACAGTTTTATTTTAAATCACAAACTTTCGGAGTTACAACTCCTTCGTCGGGTGAAGTGAGGAGATACAGAATCGTCAAAGCATATATAGATAGAGAACAATGCATGTGTAACTTACAATTGCAGACAACTAAATTCAATCATCCTGACTGTTTATCTGCCGAGGTGTGATAAAGTTAATCAGGTCAGCCAGGAAGGTACCACATCAAAGACATAGCAAGATACAACTGAGACAATGAGGTGGAGTCGCATGGGGTCTAACGTGTCAAAAGCTGCCGTCTGTATGTAAAACGATTAACTTTAAAATTTTTACTTTTTTACTGGGAATCACATCTGTGAACAAGCCAACGACGATTCGAGTCCGGATCACGTCATGTATCGTGACATAAACCCAAGATCCCGATTGAGACCGTCTTCATGAGTGCGGAACTTGGCTATCAGTTTCTGCTCGATGATTTTGCGTTGTCGTGTTTTCCTAAGGCCGCCTTGGAGAACGCTTACCCGCAGATCCGAGGCTGAATGTCCTTGACTGCTGAAGTGTTCCCCGACTGGGAGGTAACAATCCTGCCTGGCGATTGTTGCGCGGTGCTCGTTCATACGTTGTCTCAGTGTCTGCATGGTCTCGCCGATGTACCATGCCGCGGTGCATTCTTTCCTGCAACGTATGAGGTAGACAACGTTGGCCGAGTCACATGAGTATGTACCATGTACCTGGTGGGTAGTGTCCTCACGTGTGATGATGGTATCTGTGTTGATGATCTGGCATGTCTTGCAGAGTTTGCCGTGGCAGGGTTGTGTGGTGTCGTGGTCGCTGTTATCCTGAAAGCTGGGTAATTTGCTGCGAACGATGGTACTTCTGAGGTTAGGCGGCTGTTTGAAGGCAAGTAGTGGAGGCGTGGGGATGACCTTAGCGAGGTGTTCGTCGTCATCGATGACATGTTGGAGGCTGCGAAGAACATGGCGTAGTTTCTCCGCTCCGGGGAAGTACTGCACGACGTAGGGTACCCTGTTGGTTGTGTCCCGTGTTTGCCTTCTGAGGAGGTCTATGCGATTTTTCGCTGTGGCCCGTCGGAACTGTCGATCGATGAGTCGAGCGTCATATCCCGTTCTTACGAGGGCGTTTTTCAGCGTCCGTAGGTGTCCATCGCGTTCCTCCTCGTCTGAGCAGATCCTGTGTATTCGCAGGGCTTGTCCATAGGGGATGGCTTCTTTAACGTGGTTAGGGTGGAAGCTGGAGAAGTGGAGCATCGTGAGGTTGTCCGTGGGCTTGCGGTAGAGTGAAGTGCTGAGGTGTCCGTCTTTGATGGAGATTCGTGTGTCCAGGAATGAAACCGATTCTGAGGAGTAGTCCATGGTGAGTTTGATGGTGGGATGGAACTTGTTTATGTTATCGTGTAGTCTTTTCAGTGATCCTTCGCCATGGGTCCAAAGGAAGAAAATGTCGTCGATGTATCTGGTGTACAGCGTTGGCTGGAGGTCCTGTGCAGTGAAGAAGTCTTGCTCGAACTTGTGCATGAAGATGTTGGCGTATTGGGGTGCGAATTTGGTCCCCATGGCTGTTCCGTGTGTTTGGGTAAAAAAATGGTTGTCGAAGGTGAAGACATTGTGGTCAAGGATGAAGCGGATGAGTTGTAGGATGGCGTCTGGAGATTGGCTGTTGTTGGTGTTGAGTACTGAGGCTGTCGCAGCGATGCCGTCATCATGGGGGATACTGGTGTAGAGTGCCGATACGTCCATCGTGGCGAGGAGTGTTCCTGGTTCAACTGGTCCGTGGGTGCTGAGTTTCTGTAAGAAGTCTGTAGTGTCGCGACAGAAGCTGGGGATTCCCTGTACGATGGGTTTCAGAATGCCCTCGACGTATCCAGAGAGGTTCTCACACAGGGTTCCGTTGCCTGATACGATGGGACGTCCGGGTGTGTTGGCTTTGTGTATCTTTGGGAGGCAGTAGAAGTCTCCCACGCGGGGAGTACGTGGGATGAGAGCGCGTAGGATGTTTTGAAGGTCTGGATCGAAGGTCTTGATCAGTCTATTGAGTTGGCGGGTGTATTCTTTGGTCGGATCTGCGGGTAGCTGTCTGTAGTGTTCCTGGTTGTCCAGTTGTCGGTATGCTTCTTTACAATAGTCCATTCTGTTCTGTATGACGATGGCTCCTCCTTTGTCCGCTGGTTTGATGACAACCAACAGGGTACCCTACGTCGTCCAGTACTTCCCCGGAGTGGAGAAACTACGCCATGTTCTTCGCAGCCTTCAACATGTCATCGATGACGACAAACACCTCGCTAAGGCCATCCCCACGCCTCCACTACTTGCCTTCAAACAGCCGCCTAACCTCAGAAGTACCATCGTTCGCAGCAAATTACCCAGCTTTCAGGATAACAGCGACCACGACACCACACAACCCTGCCACGGCAAACTCTGCAAGACATGCCAGATCATCAACACAGATACCATCATCACACGTGAGGACACTACCCACCAGGTACATGGTACATACTCCTGTGACTCGGCCAACGTTGTCTACCTCATACGTTGCAGGAAAGAATGCACCGCGGCATGGTACATCGGCGAGACCATGCAGACACTGAGACAACGTATGAACGAGCACCGCGCAACAATCGCCAGGCAGGATTGTTACCTCCCAGTCGGGGAACACTTCAGCAGTCAAGGACATTCAGCCTCGGATCTGTGGGTAAGCGTTCTCTAAGGCGGCCTTAGGAAAACACGACAACGCAAAATCATCGAGCAGAAACTGATTGCCAAGTTCCGCACTCATGAAGACGGTCTCAATCGGGATCTTGGGTTTATGTCACGATACATGACGTGATCCGGACTCGAATCGTCGTTGGCTTGTTCACAGATGTGATTCCCAGTAAAAAAGTAAAAATTTTAAAGTTAATCGTTTTACATACAGACGGCAGCTTTTGACATGTTAGACCCCATGCGACTCCACCTCATTGTCTCAGTTGTATCTTGCTATGTCTTTGATGTGGTACCTTCCTGGCTGACCTGATTAACTTTATCACACCTCGGCAGATAAACAGTCAGGATGATTGAATTTAGTTGTCTGCAATTGTAAGTTACACATGCATTGTTCTCTATCTATATATGCTTTGACGATTCTGTATCTCCTCACTTCACCCGACGAAGGAGTTGTAACTCCGAAAGTTTGTGATTTAAAATAAAACTGTTGGACTATAACCTGGTGTTGTGCGACCTCTCAATTTTGTCCACCCCAGTCCAACACCGGCATCTCCGCATACTGAACAACAACCAGACTTTGTGGTGTTAAGGGGACACAGCTCTACCATTGCAGAATAATACATTGTGCACTATATGCTTCAACACTCCTGTTATTGTATTACTGTGAGCCTCAGAGATTTGCTAATCTTTGTGTATATAAGTATATGTAAATACATTTTATAAAGGCTTGCATTTAGCGTGCATGCGTTGTACTTCAGATATCACACTTCAAAAGTATTTAAAAAAACGTTACTTCCTGCTGGTTTTCCTGACACTGGGGAACAGCTGGTGATGTACAAGCCCCTGTCAACTTCCAGAGAAACTATTTCCTTTTAATTTATTTCAGAACATGCTTAGCCTCTAATTGACCTCAGGGTCCACCAATGTACATCAATTCGGTCTTGTGGCCTTAAAGCCAAGTTTAGCACATGAACAATACATTGTAATACATGGTGTGATTCTTCTCTCCTTATAAAACAGCACATGCTTCTACTTACTGTGAGCAACACCACTCGAGAGGCACGAGTATTTCTACAATAAATGTTGTAATTAAATCGGCACAATGAATTAAAAATGTATAAAAGGCACAAAAATGTGTTATAACACCATTATCGATTACAGATAATGTAGGCAAAAGGGTAATAATGATCGTGATAGTATGTAGCACTGTGTGACAAGTATTACAGTAATACCACAAGGCAATAACTGACTTCCTATTTTGCCTCCAGTTTCTCTTTCGCCCACAAATGGGCGGATGAGAGATGCCGATTGATTTTGTTTCATAAAATTGGCGTTGCAAACTTCTTTGGAGCAAAGAAGACATCAGGATTAAAACCAGAATCGAGATGGGCATCAGCTCTTTCTGAGCTTCTCGCCAACCCAACTTTCCTCAGAAAAATTTAAAAACAGACCAGAAACAAAACCTCTGGGACGATGATGGGAGCAATAAAGAAAGAAAACGCCTTTTATAACCTCAGCGTGTCCCAAAGAATTGAACTGTAGTCACTATTGTAATCGAGGGAAATCTCCTACCAAGTCTTCACCTAAACCAAACCAGTACTAATATCCTTGCAAAGATTGTAAGTAGAGCAGTGGGACTGGATTTAAGCAAGGGAAAGAGCAAATCTTAGAGTACATGGGGAGAGATAAAGAATAAGTATAGTGAAGGGGCAAAGCAGTTTAAAATAATAAGAATGGAGAGATCTACCTTAGGGCAGATAGGAGAGAGGTTAAGTAGGAGGATAGTGAAGAAAATACTAAGAAAAAAAAGACGGGCAAAGTTTTCTAAGGTCACTGTTGTGATATTTATATGTAAATGTGCAAAGCATTAGTAAGTTCAGGAACTAGAGGCATTAATTAGAATCGAGAGTCTTGATGAAAACTTGGCTTCAGTTGGGGTGAGGCTGAAATTAAATGAAACAATTTTGTATTATGTTATTGGATTCTTTCTTTCTCTCATGACACATACAGGATTAAAAATCAGGTTCGCTTACAGAACATGACCCAGATTGTTTTGATACACGAGAACGGATAACAGGTACAGACAAAATCTCTGTTCTAGAGGCTACTGTGTATCAAAACAGACTGGGCCAATGTCTCAGACTGCCAATTGAGTAGATCATATGAAGGTACAGAGAGATATAGTTAGGTTCCACTGGAGATCAGCAGCAAAGCATAATATATAAGGTTCATATTCAGGGACTTTGTGCACATTGAAACTTAGAGTAGTAGATGCGTCTGTCTGATATTTTCTATCTTCCAAAAAACCAACCATTTAGCGTGTAAGTGTTGCTACTGTTCATTTACTGTTTACTAAATCCATTGGCAGTTTATAGCCTAAGCCACAGTCTAGTGAACCCACGTTCCCACGTGTCTGTCTATCTCTCGCTCTGTCTTTGTTTCTCTCTATCTTCCCCTTTTTTTGTCTCTCTCTTTCTGTCATTGTATCTCTCTGTATCTCACAGCTGTAACTAATTAGAATGTTTACATTTTCTAAATATCAACAAAATACAGGTGCTAAGATGATTATTGGATGCATTGTTTGCTTTTAAAATTCTGGTCATGTTTTGTTTAAAAACTCAAATTAGGATGAGGAGAGACCCACTCTCTTTCTCATCTCTGTCTGTCTCTCTGTGTAATGTGCTTTCTGTAGTTTATAGTTCAGTACAGTCTATCTTTTTTTTTCTCACACACAACTTTTCTCTTTTAAAAAAAAATTCAAGGTAAACTTCACATGAGCAAACTTTTATAAATGGCGAGGATGGGGCAGTATCTAACTTTAACTTCAATAATTTTGATAAATCACTGAACAGAAGCTGCTGGAAGCTGAAGTAAAACATTCCAGCTGTTCAGCTGGCTACTGATGCATCCTGTAAAATTATGCCCACTGTACATGCTCAGACTATAGAATTTGCCTTCAGATACATGACAAGTAATTTTAACCTAACTGGCAGGGCAGGAAACCCACGAGATTTTGTATAAAGCCAGTTTTACACCCTGCCCAATATCGGGCGGGGTGTAATACCAGCGTTGCTGCTGATCTGGTCAGTCTCCCGATGAGCAGGAGAAAGGAGAATGCCACAGAAGCTGAGGCTGAGGCTCCGACTGGAAGCAGGAGTGGTGGACTGAAAGAGATGAGCAGTGCCAAGAGAGGGGAAGAACCAGGAATGGGGAAAAGTCCAGGAACTGGGCCATTTCAATTTATTTTAAACATTTTTAATAAAGTTGCCAGAAATAGGTCAGAGCAGCTAGGGGAGACGGTCACAAGGGTTGAAGCAGGGGCTGAGACCAGTGATTGGCAGAGGCGACAGCATGACTATTTTTATTGGTGAAATTGATAGGACAGAGGCAGGTCGATTAATCCTTTATAAATAGAAGGACACTACTAATGGCTATATACATATTTGAAAAACATTGGTGTTAGCCATGGCTCAGTGGTAGCAGTCTCACCTCTGAGTCAGAAGTTCATGGGTTCAAGTCCCACTCTACAGAGTTGAGCACAAAATCTAGGCTGACACTCCAGTGCGGTATTGAGGGAGTGCTACACTGTCGGAGGTGTCATCTTTCATTAAACTGAGGCCCCATCTGCTCTCTCAGTAGGATATAAAACATCTCATGGCACTATTTCAAAGAAGAGCAAGAGAGTTCTCCTCGGTGTGCTAGCCAATATTTATCTCTCAACCAACATCACTAAAACAGATGATCTGGTCGTTATCACAGTGCCGCTTGTGGGACCTAGCTGTTCACAAATTGGCTGCCGCTTTTCCTACCTTATAAGTGACTGCACATCAAAGGTACTTCATTGACAGCTGATTTTCAACTTGAGTTGTGTGGGCTGCAGCGATGGGGGAGGGGTGCAGCAGTGCCACCCAGTGCAATTCCAGCATGATAGGCCAATAGGATTTACCATTATAAAATGTTGACATAAGGTTTTGTCATTATAAATGCATTGACATAGAAAGAATGACTCAAATACTGTGACACAGTAAGTAAGGTTCGTGTGAACAAGAAGTGTATGCCATATGCGAGATGTTTTATATAATATAGATAGATAGATATGTACAGATTCTGGTATTCTTGGTATAAACTTCATATGTATCTCTGCAATTGATTTATTTATATTTTTGGTCAACCAGGTATCATGGAAACTCATCATCATATCTAAGAGTTTCCAAACCAGACTACTGAGAAATCTATACATGTAGAATTTCTATTTGCCCAATGCACCATGTGAATTTTCAGTTGCTGGTTATGTGTCAAACATACACAAATCCCTCCCATCCTTCCCCCCCGCCCCCCGCAATAATTATCATTGTTGTTATTATTAGGACTTTGGTTATATACAGTAGAGAATAAGCACACTATTAATGTAAAGTACCTGTCTGAATACAGACTGAAAATCAGTCACTTACCTCTTCAGTTACTGAACAGGAATCTCAGGAGTCAAACCAACGTGCCAACTGTTTAAATTTGACTTTTATTTCTCGAGATGCTAGTCCCATACAAGTGTGGCAAGTAAAATGTACACCACAATAACACCACACAAACTTAAATAACTTATTCCCTCATTTTCATTTTATTGAAAATCTAATTAGATAGAGAAAATAACGCTGCAAGTGTAGCTTTTAAAAGGTGCAGAATTGATCATGTCAGGCACAGATACAGCAGGGTGTTTTGGGGGAAATTACATCAGGATGCCATTATAGTGTTGTTTCCATATGTAACATGTTATCAATGTAACATGTTATCAATACAATTAGGTCACCCGCTACAATAATGTCAAATATGTTGTCACCCCTATTATTCATCAATCAGACAAGTATATCTATTCATATTATGACTGACTGTCAGCTAAATTTTCTTTACTAAAGGAGGTTTCAATTAGCAGTTCAGCGACAGCCTGATCTTATCACTATTCAGTATAGTTTGGAGAGAATCCAGTGACTGAAACAGATTTTGATGGCATTCACAATAGCGCCATTGGCAAATCATAGCCCTGGCTCCGCTGTTTCTGCAGTTTCAGCACATGCTCATCACTGGAACAGCGAATGATGCCTGAATTTTCAGTACTATTCTGCTTGATAGGATGTGGATATGGGCTCCTCGGGGGAGAGTGGTTGCTAATCAGGAATGCCTGCAGTCAGGCCAGACCCGAGGTGAAAGCTAATTATCAACAGAGATGAGATGTCTGTGTCAGGTTGTTACTTTTCCTCATTCACTTTGTCTTGTTTGTAGTAATATTAAATAAACCTGATAAGGCAAAGGTGCATACTGTGAGAATATAGCTTTTATGACTCATAGGGGATGGTAATCAAACCAATAAGTGGCAACACTCTCATGTCAGCGAGATCAATTGAAATTCTCCAGTCTTTTGCCTGAATTCATACAAACATCAGTGAAATGGTAAATTTGGGCATATACTGTACTAGCAACGAAAAGCAAGATTGTTTTAAAATACATTTTTAATAATGGTATAAATCATGCACCAGGAAAGTACAGGAGTACATGACAGCTTTTTATTTTGGCATACAGTACGTCTAATTAACAGCAAAAGAAAATTCTGAATTTCATTCCTTGTGAATTATTGATTGTTCCAACTGAAGCTACAAGGCTCACATTGGAGGTAAAGGCAGACTGACTGTAGGCTGGCTGTCTGCCGATAAATGGAAGTTGAAAGTCTGCTACAAGTAGTTGGACAGTTACATACGAACAATGATGGACAGGAAAAGACCCTCTGGTCCATCCAGCCTGTCCCTCACAATTGTGTATCACAATATATACATTCTCCACCCCACCCAAAAACCATGTACTCTCCTGGGAGAGGTGAGAAACCAAATAAAAACCCAGGCCAATTTGGGGAACAATATCTGAGAAATTTCTCTCCGACCCATCTAGGCGATCGAACCTAGTCCAGGAGATCACTCTGGCCCTGAATTCCTTGCAGCACCTACCTTCTGTAAGAGGTGATCTTCACCCCAGCCAGAAACAGGTCCAGCTCTCGCTAGAAGGAATTCAGCGAATTAGCATCCACCACACAAGACGGCCACCTGTTCCAGAGGTCCACTATTCTCTGGGAAAAGAACCACCTCCTGACATCGAACCTAGATCTGGCCTTTGACAACTTAAAATCGTGACACCTGGTCCTCCCTAACCTATTTAATCAGAATAAACTGTCAACTGGAACACAATCTATTCCCCTCATCATCTTATAAGCCTTGATCAGATCATTCCTAAGTCTACGCTTCTCTAAAGTGTTCTGTCCCAGCCCTTTTAGCCTATCTTGACATCTAAGATGCTTTAAACTGGAAATTAGTCTCGTGACTGTCCTTTGCACCCTTTCCAAGCTTCAATATCACCCACCATGTGAACAGACCAAAACTGGACACAGTATTCCAAGTGAGGTCTGACCAAGGTCTTGCACAAGGACAAAATAGTATGCCTTGTCATAAGAACATAGGAACAGGAGTAGGCCATTCAGCCCCTCAAGCCTGTTTTGCCATTCAGTGAGATCATGGCTGCTCTGTATCTTAACTCCATTCAGCTGCCTTTGCTCCATATCCTTTTATACCCTTGTCTAGCAAAAATCTATCAATCTCAGATTTAAAATGATTAATTGAGCTAGCATCTACTGCTTTTTGTGGGAGCGAGTTCCACACTTCTACCACCCTATGTGTGAAGAAGTGTTTCCTAACTTTTCTCCTGAATGGCCTGGCCAGCGGAAAAAGTTTCTCTCCATCTACCCTATCAATTCCTTTCAAAATCCTAAAAACCTCAATCAAATCACCCCTTAACCTTCTATATTGCAGAGAATACAAGCTTAGTTCATGTAATCACTCCTCATAATCTAACCCTTGGAGCCCTAGTAACATTCTGGTGAATCTCCACTGCATTCCTTCCAAGGCCAATATATCCTTTCTAAGGTGCGGTGCCCAGAACTGTACACAGTGCTCTAGGTGTAGTCTAACCAGGGCTTTGTATAGCTGTAGCAAAACTCCCTCCCCTTTATATTCTAGCCCTCTAGTTATACAGGCTAACATTCCATTAGCCTTTTTGATTATTGTTTGTACCTGACTACTACATTTTAGTGATCTGTGTACATGGACCCCTAAATCTCTTTGGACCTCCAATGTCCCGAGCTTTTCACCATTTAAATAATACTCGGATCTATCTTTTTTTGGTCCAAAATGGATGACCTCACACTTACCTGCGTGAAATCCATCTGCCACAGTTTTGCCCATGTACTTAATCTATCAATGTCTCTTTGTAATGTTATGTTCTTGTCTACATTACTTATTATACCCTAGTACTATAGTCTTGTAATCAATTGTCCTATGAGTGCACACAATGCCCTATTCGCTCTAGCTATCGCTTCACGGCATTGCTCATGAACCTTTAAAGATCTATGCACTAAAATGCCCAGATCTTTCTTTCTCCACCTTCTTTAATGCTTTTCCCTGAAGGGTGTATGTATGTTGAGTACTCACCCTGGCCACATGCATAACATTGCACTTTTCCAAGTTAAACATAATTTGTCAGTCATGAGCCCAATCCCTCAGTACATCAAGATATTCCTGAAGCAGTAGAGCATTGTCTGCAGTCCTAATAGTCGCACAGATCTTAATATCATCTGCAAATTTGCAGTTCGTGCCCCCAACAACTACATCTAGATCATTAATAAAAATAGTTTGATTCCAAATGCACACAACTTATCAGAAGCATTACCATGCCTGCCCTAGAAAGCGAAAGCTGCTTTGTATTTATCTGGCTGAAGCAGATAAGAACGACTGGCCGCAGTTATTAACAGTTAAGACGACAGAGATGAGAGACTCAGCTTTGCTTTGATATTTTTTCACTCTCTATAATGCATTTTGGTAGAAATAAGCACTCTGCCTTTGATGCTGATTCTTCCCTTAATCCTTATGTTGTGAAATTGGTGCATGTACAGTCATTTAAAGTCACAGGTGCAACTCCAGAGTAATTGCACCAGAGCATGTAGCATTATCCACTGTTGCCGAATCGACCCCACAGTAAAAACGGGTCAGATTCGGCAGCAAGGGAATTGGGTTATATCACAGAACCACTGCCAATGGTAATGGTTCTGTATTATAAATAGGGCATCATCATTTTGTGATCCAAGAAATTAGTTATGCTTCCACCTTGTTGACCATCATGGTAAATTTGGGTTGCAGTGGTCTGAATTTCTGTAGTGTGGTTTCCATATTATTGTTTTAGAGATTGCTGTTTTGTAAATGAAAGTATTTCATATGTGATATGAGCCACTGCCCTCTTCTCTTTTTACTAATCTGATGACAATCTCCACTTTACCAAAAAAAAAGTCATTATTTAATGCACAAACAGAATTCTCTGCCAAGTGTTCTGAGGCCTGCCACGTGTTCCAGAAAAATACTGGATTGTATGCCTTAAGCTGTGAATTTAACAATGTACTCACTGAGGTAGTTAATCAGAAAGAATTTCTAAACAGCGTTCAGAAATATACAGGGCCAGTTGAAGAGGAGAGAAAGAGAGGACAACAGAACAAGAACAGCCAGATTTTCTGACATACAGAAAGAGGTCTCAAGAAATACTCCAGAAAGAGTGGATCTGGCTGCAATTAAGAGATTGAGAGAGAAAGCCAAACAGTTTTAACCAGAAAACAACCTGTAGTAAATACCAATTATTGAATATTTTGTTGGAGCTTTATAATTCTTAACACTTTGTTGTTAGTGTCTTTTGTAATTTAAAGGACTGTGTAAGAATACTCCGTACTTCTGGGAAGTGACCTTTTTAGGGCCATTAATTTATTTATATGCTAAAAATGCACGTGGAGTATAAAGATTTTGCACAAACAAAAGTGGGAAAGTGGTGCCATCAACTTAGCCTTGTAACTAAGGATTATACAGGAAGATTCCCATTGCTTTTACTGTAACCATCAGGGGTATAGCCAGGCATGCACACTGTAGGTAAATCTGTACAAATTGTATCCTCTGTGGTGGCAAATTAGGCAAACTGATGATCCAACAGCTGACCTGCTGCCCCAAGGCATCTGGCCAAGAAGATGCTGCTTCGCTCCCTGATGATCTCATTGCTGGTCCCAGCTCCAGCTCCTACCTGATGCTGCTGTTTTGCATACAGTTCTGTATCTGTGGCCTATGGATCATGTCTGTATTGTTACAAGGAACTACTGTACATGGACAAAGCTTTTTTTAATTCCCATTTGTAATATTCAGGGAAAATGAAATGGGTGTGAGAATGGAAGCTTGTACTGTAGCAAAACCAACCAATGTATTCGAGTCCTAGAGCAATAACAGCACAGAAGGAGGCCATTCGGCCCATCGAGTCCGTGCCGGCTCTCTGTAGAGCAATCCAGTCAGTCCCATTCCCCTGCTCTATCCCCGTAGCCCTGCAAGTTTATTTCCCTCAAGTGCCTATCCAGTCTCCCCTTGAAAACATTGAGTGTCTCCGCTTCCACCACTTCCGTCGGTTGCGAGTTCCAGGTCCTCACCACTCGCTGCGTAAAAAAGTTTTTCCTCACATCCCCCCTGTATCTCTTGCCCAAAACCTTAAATCTGTGTCCCCTAGTCCTTGTACCATCAACTAGTGGGAACAGCCTTTCCCCGTCTAGCCTATCCAAACCCGTCATAATCAGCCCTCAACCTCCTTTTCTTTAATGAAAACAAATCCAGCTTCTCCAACCTGTCCTTGTAGCCAAGATCCCCCAACCCCGGAGCCATTCTGGTAAATCTCCTCTGCACCCTCTCAAGGGCCTTCACATCCTTCCTGAAGTGTGGTGACCAGAACTGGACGCAATACTCCAGTTGTGGCCTAACCAGCGCTTTATAAAGGTTCAGCATAACTTCTCTACTTTTGTACTCAATACCTCTATTTATGAAGCCCAAGATCCCATATGCTTTGCTAACCACTCTCTCAATATGTCCTGCCACCTTCAGGGACCTATGCACATTAACTCCCAGGTCTCTCTGTCTCTGCACACTCTTTAAAACTGTGCCATTAAGTGTATATTACCTCTCCCTGTTCCTTCTGCCAAAATGCATCACCTCACACTTCTCTGTATTAAATTCCATCTGACATTGTCTGCCCATTCTGCTAGCTTTTCTATGTCCTGTTGCAGTCAATTGGTATCATCCTCACTGTTTGCCACACCCCCAAGTTTGGTGTCATCAGCATCAATTTTCACCCCTTCCATTGCTTCTACCTTTTCCACTTCTACTGATATTTTGTCAGCATCCACCTCCTTAGTAAACACCGATACAAAGTACTCATTGAGTATTCTAGCCTTGCCCTGCACCTCTAAGCTATATCACCTTCTTTGTCCCTAATAGTCCCCACCCCACCTCTTACTACCCACCTACTGTTTACATGCCGGTAGAAGATTTTTGGGTTCTCTTTTATGTTAACCGCCATTCTACTCTCATATTCTCTCTTTGCCAATCTTATTTTCATCTTCACTTCCCCTCTCAACTTATTGTATTTGGTCTGGTTCTCCCTTGAAGAATTCACCTGACATGCATTATACACCCTCTTTTTTTGTTTCATCATCTTCTCAATCTCCCTCATCATCCAAGGAGCCCTTGCTTTGGTTCCCTTACCCTTCCCTCTTGTTGGAATGTAGCTAGCCTGTACTTGGAACATCTCCTCCTTAAAGATCACCCATTGTTCCGTTACAGTTTTTCCTGTCAGTCTTTGGTTCCATTTTACCCTGACCTGAAAGGTCCTGCTTTTTAATCTCTCTCCTAGCTCCCTATAGTCTGCCTGCAGGACCTTATCCCTCTTTCTGCCTATGTCGTTGGTACTGATATGGACAATGACCTCTGGCTGTTCACCCTCTCCCCTCAGAGTGCCCTGCAGCTGTTCAGTGACGTCCTTGACTCTGGCACCAGGGAGGCAACAGACCATTCTGGAGTCACGTCTGCGTCCACAGAAACGCCTATCTGTTCCCCTAACCAATGAATCCCCTATCACTATTGCTCTTCCACTCTTCTTCCTCCCCCCTGTGCAGCTGAGCCACCCGTGGTGCCGTGGCCTTGGCTCTGGCTTCCCCAGGTGGAGTGGTAAATAGCGAGGAGGGAAGCCTCAGGCTACAAGGCGATATAGACGGGATGGTTAGATGGGCAGAACAGTGGCAAATGGAATTTAACCCTGAAAAGTGTGAGGTGATGCATTTTGGGAGGACTAACAAGGCAAGGGAATACACAATGAATGGTAGGACCCTAGGAAGGACAGAGGATCAGAGGGACCTTGGTGTGCATGTACATAGATCCCTGAAGGCAGCAGGACAGGTAGATAAGGTGGTTAATAAGGCATATGGGATACTTATATTCTATGCCTCGGCTAATGAAGGCAAGAGCAGGGAGGTTATGATGGAGCTGTACAAAATGCTAGTTAGGCCACAGCTGGAATACTGTGTGCAGTTCTGGTTGCCACACTATAGGAGGGATGTGATTGCATTGGAGAGGGTGCAGAGGAGATTCACCAAGATGTTACCTGGGCTGGAGCGCTTCAGCTATGAAGAGAGACTGGACAGGCTGGGGTTGTTTTCCTTGGAGCAGAGAAGGCTGAGGGGGGACCTGATTGAGGTGTACAAAGTTATGAGGGGCATAGATAGGGTAGATAGAAAGGAACTTTTCCCCTTAGTAGAGGGGTCAATAACCAGGGGACATAGTTTCAAGGTAAGGGGCAGGAGGTTTAATGGGGATTTAAGGAAAAACTTTTTCACCCAGAGGGTGGTTGGAATCTGGAACTCACTGCCTGAAAGGGTGGTAGAGGCAGGAACCCTCACAACATTCAAGAAGCATTTAGATGAGCACTTGAAACGCCATAGCATACAAGGCTACGGACCAAGTGCTGGAAAATGGGATTAGAATAGACAGGGCTTGATGGCCGGCGCGGACACGATGGGCCGAAGGGCCTCTTTCTGTGCTGTATGACTCTATGACTATGACTCTATGGCTGCTCTCCCCAGAGGAGCCATCACCCCCACCAGTTTCCAGAACTGTGAACCGGTTAGCGAGCAAGATGCACTCTGGGGATTCCTGCCCTACCTGCCTGGTCCTCCTTCTCTGTCTGGTGGTCACCCATTCCCTCTCTGCCTGCACATTCTGAGGCTGCGGGGTGACCACTTCTAGAAACGTGCTTTCCCAGTATTTCTCAGCCTCGCGGATGCACTGTAGTGACGCCAGCTGTCGGTCAAGCTCCGAAACCCGGAGCTCGAGTTGCTGCAGTTGGCGACACTTGCTGCACACGTGGTCGTCCAGGCCGCAAGAAGCGTCCAGGATATCCCACATGGGACAGGATGTGCAAACCACGGGACTGAGCTGCCCTGCCATGCCTCTATTTACAAGACTATGGAGGTAATTTAGCAGAAATAAACTTAACAAGAAACACTCAACAGCTACCCACCAATCAGCACCTCCCTCTATTAGATAGGCTATGAACTACTTAGCAGAAATATACTGAAAACAGAGCAAAAAAAAACTTATCACAAATACGCACCCTATACTCACCTCTCAGCTCCCTTGTGCCAGCGACACCTTTGAATTCTGACGTCACTCCTTCGTTGTGTCGCTTACCGACTGTCTCCCTCGCAGGTAGTCCGCTCACTCAGACTCCCAGGTCTCTGCTCCACGCTGCCATTATCCCCGGTCTCTGACTCCGTTCCTCCTGCAGATCCGCTCGCTTACTTTACCTTTGAATGGGTTTTAATGTATTTTGACTAAACATAGCAGCTGAGTTACAATATTGCTGCCCAGAGACACATTCTTTCAGATTTCAACTAATGAAAGTCAGAAAAAATTTTTATATTTGTTTGAAGAATGCATTTGTCAATTTAATAAAGCCTTCAAAAGCAATGATCAATTATTATAAAAACGAAGAATGCATAAAATACGAATCTTTATAACGTGTATGTATAACCCCTCTACCGGGTACACACAATTGTGATATCTCTTGGGAGTGTGTGTGTTTCGTGTTTTGTGTTTCACCCCAAGATGAGGTAATCTGAAAATTTGTAAATTCAAACTGTTTTTATAAATTATTCAAACCCAAAAATTGTATGAAACTCAATGCTTTTGAATATTTATGCATTGTTTGACAACTAAGCAATATTTAACGTTTTCCCACAGGAAAATAATGCCTATGTTCTGGGAAGTAATTCCAGTCATTTAGAATGGTGCCCATGGAATTATAGTTTAAACTGCTAATATGTGAAATGAAAAATTTCATAGGGCACTCAAATCAATGGTTACCTCCCATAGGTTAGATAGAATGATTTGTTTATTATGAATAAGTAGAATAAAGGTAGCTGCAAGTCATTATTTCTATTCCCTTGAGATCTCTGAAGTTGCCAGTAATTCAGATTTGCTTTCCTCGATTGGGTAGGTTTCATTAGCTCTCAAGCAAGCTGCAAGATTTGAATCACACAGAAGCATAAAACTTATCTTTTTAAGTCAAAGGAGATCATTTCATGCACCAATGTACATTTTTAAATTCAAAATTGCACTGCATTGAGTAACAAGCTTCTGTTTAAAGCATAGATCACAAGAGGAACTGTTTTGCAAAATTAAAGGATGCATCTACTAAAAAAATGTCTCTACTGTATGCAGCACAAACTGTTGAAATTCCATGTGGTGAGTTGCACCGCTGTTACACCAATGGAAAAAGATTTGCGCCCAGCAGTGGTCTGTAGAGCTATTTACACAAGTTTCCTGGGTTCGCTCATTTGCATAGCCACGGCAGCAGCGATTGGTATACATTCCGTGTAAAATATGTGTGATCTGTCTGGAGTGTATGGAAGTTACAGTGCAACCTTTACAAGACAGTTCTGGCTGAACAATGCAGCATCAGGTAAGCAAGGAGCAGTGCTTGGCTCACTCACTTGACTCTCAGCTAACTTCACTGCACATCTCATCAATCTTTTTCTGGTCCTTTGTAAGAATGACTACTATAGGAGATGTAGCAAGCCAAAAGGGCAGCGGGCCACGGCAGACAGGCAAGGAATAAGATGCCATCATTTCACAGGCTCAGACCTGCAAGCCTTCTTGAGGAAACTCACATCCGGAGACACAGACAGCTGGGTGTCCATGGCAGCAAACCTGCCAGAAATGTCACTTGTGCAACCTGGAGGGAGGTGGCACTGGCACTGAATGCCAATGCTCTCACCCCCAGGACTGCAGACCAATGCCGCAAGAAGTTCAATGACCTGACCATGGCAGGCAAGATAACACACTTGCCCCTTTCTTCCTTGCCCACTCTGGGAGCCAACCCACTTTTCACTCTTTAAAAGGAACACTTGTACTAACCCATCACAATGCACTCTGGTTAAGGGGGGCACTAACTTGGGATCTTGCACTATGGCTAACCAGTTCTCCTAACAGCAATTCCTTACATGTTGGAGGAAAAATTCAGTATCGACCATTTTGGGGCGCTAACATTGCCCGGGTGCACATTTTTTAAGCATCCGGCGCTAATTAGTGCCGGCGCTCGCGAAATTCAGTTTTAGCGCCCCAGAAGGAAGTGGAGTGCTAAATCAAGCACTGCACACTTCTCTTAGGGTGCTAACGTCAGGGAGCAGGGTGCTACCACAGAGCACTACTCAAGTTCAGGCGCTGTCAATTACAAGTACTCAGACAGACTAGCGCCTCCCAGTTTTTAAAGGGGAGGTTCAATCATGCTGCACAGCCTCACTCTGATCATTGCTTGTGACCTGGGCCTGCAAGGAGGTACAATCCATCAACCACAAATCTCATGGCTGATCAGAGGCCCAGAGAGAGAGAGAGCCAGTTCAGTGACCAGGCATTGGAAGCTCTGGTTGCGGCTATGGAACGCCGACAGGCAGTGCTGTTCCCAGACACTGGCAGGAGGCTATGGCCGCAGGAGTTCAGAAGGATGTGGAGGGAGGTGGTCCAGTATGTCTCGGACAGAAGCGTGGTCCATCTGGTGGAAATAGGGGAGAAAGTAGACATCATCCTCTATAGTGCCTTTCAGAGCATGGCAGCCACAATGCATGCTGCTATCTCTCAAGGGCTTTCAGGATCTGATAGCTGCCATTAGACCAGCCAACCCGCTGATCAGTGGGGACACAGATACACCGGCCAGGGAATGGTGATGGCTGGAGTCCACCTGCCTGATGCTGCCATTTCTAAGGATAGTGGCACATGCCAGACCCTACACCTTCGAGCCCAGTGGACCATAGGAGGTAACACCAGGAACAAACTCCAGAGATGCAGCCAACAGTGGCTGCCTGCCAGAAGCAAGCTGTCATGAGAGGAGGGCCACCTCAGTCCCATAAGCCTTTTGTAGAACATAAGCAGCCAACCACCTCATGATACTGGCCTTCAGGTGAACCTAGAAGCACAAGAATAGGTGAAAGAAAGGCACATGTAGCCACCCAGGGGAAGCACACTGTTAGGAAAGAGAAGACTTCAGTGACGAGATGCGCTCTAACACCCATTCCAGCAGTCCTCGGAGTACAGATAATAATCACCTTCCATGTAGCTCTGGCGCTAACGAAGCAAGGGTATCCTTGCCAGCAGTCAAATCCAACCCTTTTTTATATGTTTTCAGCAGGAAACACAGGTCATATGAGGACCTGATTGAGGAGATGTATATCTGAAGAGTGTGCTTCACCATAGAGGCAATAGGGCAGCTCAACTATACGTGTCACAAGATCTGCAGCATACTGCAGAGCCCCTCCAAAACTGTCCAGGCAGCGAAAGCGTGCCTTTATGACCCCGATGGTCCTCCTGATGATCAATCTTGTAGAAGCACGTGCCTCTTTGCAGCACTCCTCTTCTGCTGTTGGGCCATTCTTAGAGGGGTCTTTATCCATAGGAGCAGGGGGTATATATGTAAACTAAGGGCACTTGGGTCTCGACGTGCAAGGAAACTCAGGGCAACAATTTTATGAGGGGAAGTCGGCAGAAGTGGTTTCTACCCAATTTTCGTGTCACAAAAACTTACTTGCCTCAATTATATACTGGAAATACGCTGAAAATGGCACAGAAATTCACACCCAAGTTTTATTTTCAAATAAAAAACTGGATCCAACAGACATATTAAACTGCTAGAAAATACCACAGAAGACATGCATTGCTATTAAATCAACAATGGAAAATTAACAGACGATTTGTAAGAAGTAGACAACCATGGAAAACTTACCCTTGATGGAAAAACAGTTGACTTAATAGGCCCTGATATTTGTCTCCCCCTAGGCTAGAGCACTAGTCAGACAGTGCATCTGATGTGCGCTGTGCTGGACCTGACCTGAACTGCCTGGATTTGGATGTTCAGGTCATTAATATGGTCCCAATGTGCTCCCAGTGCATGCCTGCTCTCCGGCATTGCCAGAGGAAACTGAGGCAGGAGGTGCTAATAGGTCTCTCCCACCTCATTTCCATGGCTTTACAATGTAGGTGCATGTGCTTCATGTTCCCCTTGGGAGAAGCTTCATAACTCTCTGGGCAACATGCTGCAGGTCACCTATCCCCTTTTCCTCTTTGTATCTGGAAACTGAGCATTCACTGGGCACATAGAAATGGATTATTGAGGCCATGAATACCAAGTAACCTGTCCTTTAGAACTATTCCCTGCCAGCTACCAACAGTTACAGAAAGTGTAGGCGAATTTTTGCTGTGGCTTCCAAAGTGGCATTGTAGAAGGGCAGATGGGTAATTGACACAAATGGATAGATTACATCCCAACAAGTACATAGTGCTCTTTAATAGGATGGCTGTGTTCAAGACTGAATTGAGACAATATTTAGCTTATTAAATAATTTAATTGTCCCAGTTTCAGATCAATTCTGTTTGATGTTCATTTCCAACATAAAATGATTTTAGGTTCTACTTCAAATGGCATCAGCAGTGGGTATTCTGAAGTAACAATACATAATCAAATAATTGCCCTTTTAAGCTGTATTGCTGAAAGCCTGTTGTGTGTATACATACATACTGCATTATTTAAAAAGGAAGAGAGCTGGAATTAAAGAAAAACCTTAGAAGCGTATTGACCTAAATAAGAAAATATCTGAAGAAATGTTAAAAGCTAGAAACTGAAAATTAAAAGATCCAGTAAATAGACACTTCAATCAATTCATCTCAGGATGCTAATGAGCAAACTGTTTATTGCAGAATTAAGCTGTCCTTCAAATTTAATAATGTATAAACTTTAAAAGACATTATAGCCTTTTGGAAATGAATTATTTCCCTTTTTTAGCCTCCAACTGTTAAAATGAAAATTATTCTGTTAAAGTTTGAAAGCTGCAGTATTCCTCCTCCGATTAACTATCAATTTAACAGCAATTTGACGGTCAATAACCTGTTAGATGATCCCTACCAATTGATTTCAAAATGTATTTTCTCCAGCTTTTCTTTGAATGCTATTATTGTTCGCATTGCTTCCCTTTTGATAAATAACTTTATTTGCTATATTGATAGTGTCATCACAATAGTAACAGTAACCATTAAAGAATCACACATTCAGACACTCGGCTCCCGACCTCCAAACATGGACAAAAGAGCTGAATTCCAGAGGAAAGGTGAGAGTGACTGCCCTTGACATCAAGGCAGCATTTGACCAAGTGTGGCATGAAGGAGCCCTAGGAAAACTGAAGTCAATGGGAATCAGGGGGAAAGCTCTCCACTGGCTGGAGTCATACCTAGCACAAAGGAAGATTATTGTGGTGGTTGAAGGTCAATCATCACAGCCCCAGGACATCGCTGCAGGAGTTCCTCAGGGCAGTGTCCTAGGTCCAACCATCTTCAGCTGCTTCATCAATGACCTTCCCTCCAACATAAGGTCAGAAATGGGGATGTTCGCTGATGACTGCACAGTGCCATTCACAACTCCTCAGATAATGAAGCAGTCCATGCCCGCATGCAACAAGACCTGGACGACGTTCAGGCTTGGGCTGATAAGTGGCAGGTAACATTCGCGCCACAGAAGTGCCAGGCAATGACTATCTCCAACAAGCGAGAGTCTAACCACCGCCCCTTGACATTTAATGGCATTACCATCGCCGAATCCCCCACCATCAACATCCTGGGGGTCACCATTGACCAGAAACTAAACTGGACCAGCCACATAAATACTGTGGTAACAAGAGCAGGTCAGAGGCTAGGTATTCTGCGGTGACTCCCCAAAGCCTTTCCACCATCTACAAGGCACAAGTAAGGAGTGTGATGGAATACTCTCCACTTGCCTGGATGAGTGCAGCTCCAACAACACTCAAGAAGCTTCACACCATCCAGGACAAAGCAGCCCGCTTGATTGGCACCCCATCTACCACCTTAAACATTCACTCCCTCCACCACCGGTGTACCGTGGCTGCAGTGTGTACCATCTACAAGATGCACTGCAGCAACTCGCCAAGGCTTCTTCGGCAGTACCTTCCAAACCCGCGACCTCTTCCACCTAGAAGGACAAGGGCAACAGGAGCATGGGAACATCACCACCTCCAAGTTCCCCTCCAAGTCACACACCATCCTGACTTAGAAGTATATCGCCGATCCTTCATCGTCGCTGGGTCAAAATCCTGGAACTCCCTCCCTAACAGCACTGTGGGAGTACCTTCACCACACGGACTGCAGCGGTTCAAGGCGGCAGCTCACCACCACCTTTTTCAAGGGCAATTAGGGATGGGCAATAAATGCTGGCTTTGCCAGCGACACCCACATCCCATAAACGAATTAAAAAAAAACATACAGCTCCTTTAATATTGCATAGTTTGTAAAATAACCAGAGCCTTAACTTCTGTTTGAACACAAGATCTTGGTGCTTCTGAGTTGTATCTTCTGAGCTGAAATTAATACCATTAGTTGGTTTAGACCCATATGACCACTTCATCTCCCAAGCTAGCAACTAAACCCTTTCCTTTGCAACCACCCTGACAGAACATGGAGCTTACATCTCTTTTTTTTTAAATGGTGCTCTCATTAACATGATTGCTTGATTTTGTTTTGTAGGATTCTTATTAACAAAATCTCCTGCCAAATTAGGATTTTGGTGGTACTCCACCACAAAATAACACAAAATAAAAATATCCATTAAACAGATGACATATCTTAATTTGCCATTGCTTATTACTGACAGCAATGTCATTCTACCATCAAAAAATTGGCAGTTTCCTTTTGTCTCCACTAAAATTAAGTAACTAGGTACCCATGTTCTAGTCATCTAGGCATTAAAACTCACAAGAAATGGATTTACTGTACCTCACTGACCAAAATACTTACATATTAAGTTGATCAAAAGTAATTGAGGATAATTGACTGACTAACCTCAGAATGATATTCAGTTAAATCTGCCTCGTGCTTAAAAATGTTCATTATTCTTGAGTTGTGAATGCAAAACAGGAAACTGAAAATTAATTTTGGACAGGATCTGAGCCAAAATGTTAAGATCCTTATAATGTATAGATCTAATCAGTGACGTTCTGTTACAGTATCTGGTTTCCACCACTAGAGGTTATGGCAGTACCACAATTAAATGGTTTTCCACTGGTTAGTTTTCTAATTATTTTTCTGTAGGTCCTGACCTTGTAATTTTTAATTCCATAATTTTAATTCAATGATTCCTGACACAAATTTTTCATTATACCTATAAAAAGTCCAGAGCACAAAACCGAGCTATTTCACCCAGGTCTATTTAATTTGATCACTGCTTCAGTATTGCAACTGGAACTCATGAGTTTGACTTTTTCTCCATAATGTTAATATCTAACAAGAATTGAAGACCAGGCACACGAAGACCAGTAATGAGTATGCATCCCTTGTTGGTTTTAGGCTGGTCACCAGTCACATATACACAAGGTCATGTTTCAGCATTTTTGATCATTTTTTTTCTCCATGGAAAGTATTTTGGGATTGAATTATGTGTAAGAGTTGTGTTTTAAAACAAAGGCCACAGGCTGCAGGCATTGAATATGTTATACCTATCAGAAAAAAAATAAACAGCTTGGGCCTCTTTTCTCTTGAAAAAGAGAACTCTGAGGGGGGACCTAATAGAGGGCTTTACATTATGAAAGGTTTTGATAGAGTAGACACAGAAAGAATGGCCGCGGTGTCGGGATGGTGGTGGGAGAGCTGTTTTCCGGGTTCCAGTCACGATCCTGGCAGCAGCCGCTCTGTCAAAGGGATTTTCCCTTGATTGGCCTTGTTAAGCCCCGCCCTGCGGGCTTCTCGGCCAATTAACAGGAAGCGGGTCTGATGATGTTATTTGATGACGCGTCATCAGCCGGTTTCCTTAAAGGGACCACAGCCACATTGAGTTTGACAGTTGTTCTGTCAGTGTTTGACAGCATTGAGATGCTGCAAACACTGACAAGCACTGCACAAAGCTGGACGCTTGCACCCAGGCTCTCAAATGAATCCCTCCATATGCTTATGGAGGGAGTCACAGCACGCAGGGAGGTTCTCTTCCCTTCCAAGGGCGGAAGAGACCTCCCCAGGACACCAACGCAGCCTGGTTGCACATTGCACAGGAGGGCAAAAGCAGGAATGTCGTCAGGAGGACCAGGCTGCAGTGGCACAAACGTTTCAATGATCTCAGTAGATCACGAAACATTACTGCAAAGCCACACTCAACCTCATCCTGCTGTGCCACTCAACACATTCCCATCACTCTGCCTTCCATACCCTTCTCCTGCACATCCTTACTCACACCAGCTTACCTTGCACCTCTACCCAACCCTCTCTATCTACTTTATCACTTCTCCATCTCACTAGCCACCCCTCACACTCACCCACATTCTACTGCAAGCATATCAACTAACAACACACAAGGGTAGGTACTTGAGAGGTTTAGCCAATGTCCATGTGAAGTTTCTGGTAATTTGTTGTCATGCAGTGAAATCTATTTTTCCAAAACTGCCCCTTATTGGACAGATCTGAGTGCACCTTGAGAAGTGTCTTGCTGAGTTCCAGTAAATGTTCAGACATAACTTCCCCTTCCGCTCCCCGCTATAGTGATGAGTGTGCATAGAATGGCTTGGACATTAAAGGGATGCTTCACAGTGCTAGTGTGGGATGGTGTCAACCTGGTGCATCATGTGGCAGCCAGGGTTAACATCATCAATTGAAGAAAATCTGGCCATGGTGATGCCATCGCTGGCTTCCCGGGCAGCAATGTTGTCAGGGGCTGATGCCCTGTGTCCTGTGCAGCATCAGGTGATGGCAGAGAAGGTTGGTGATGTTGTTGTGCCTGGTGATATTGGTGTTGGGGCTGATCGTGGAAGGATTCAGAGGACCAAGGTCTGATTTTTTCAAGGGCACCGATGTTGCTGTAATAGATGGCAGCTGCAGGTGAGATGACAGAAGCGACCTGTCAATGGTGAGAGAGGTTGTTCCAATAAGGTGGCATTGGATATAGAGTTGGCTCTAAACACTTGCAAGCTAAAGAAATCTCTATATGTATTACAAATGAAGTAACCATAAGTTTCTGCGCTCTGAAACTGACCATCTGCAACATGGCATCCTTTACACCACTTCTGCAGCTGTCAGCTTATCAGTAACATCAGAGCAGACTCAAATCACACCAGGTTGAGCTGGTGTGTTCCCCGAGCAGCAGGTAACACGTGGGGGAGAACGTAAAATTGGAAGGAAGCCTCAAAATAATATTAAGGGCTGGATTTTCTCAATGGGAAGCTTTTGGAGGCGGGACTTTCAATCCCGCCTCCATCAGCTTCTGGCCAACCAGCGGGATTTTCCCCTGATTGACCTTGTTAAGCCCACCCAGCGGGCTCAGCAGGCCAATTAGGGGGAAGTCAGTGACAGAGCACGTCAACGTATGACGTGTCATCTGTCAAGAACTTTTGAAAGAAGCAATGTCATCGTTTGATCGTTTGACAGCTCTGTGAAGCTGTCAAACACTGACACTCTGTGTAGTTTGATGAGTCTTTGTGTTCAGGACCTATCAAACCTTTCAACTTTGCAGAAATCACCTGGCTGTTGGTTCGAAGGATCCAACAGCCAGTCTGTGATATCTACAGTGGAGATATCGGGACTCCGGCTCCACAGCGGCTGAAGGCTGTAGGCAGAAACAAAGGTAAGTGAACATTTTCTAACACTTTACACTCACCTTACATACTTACCACTCCATACTTGCACCCATCACTCACCTCTACATCGCACTCTCAGACCCCTCTGACCCCCGCAGACCTCTTACTCATCTCCTACACCCTGGCGGGGTTCCTCGAGGTCGGGAAGCCTGCACTTCGGAAGGAAAAATGGGGATAATCCTATTTTCTGCCTGTTAACTACCTGTTAACAGGCAGTTAATAGGCTTTAATCCCTTTCCCGCCTTGAGGAGACGGGACCAGGGGCAGGACGGCTTCCCGCCTCCTGGCAAGAGGGCACGGAGGCGGGTTGGGGCCGGGTTTGCCACCCGCCCCCAAATTCTGCAACTTTACCGACAGTCCTGCCTCCATACCCGCCTCCTCGGGGCTGACAAAATCCAGCCCTAAATTGGCTCTTAACAAGCTATTTAATTAGCTCAATTGTATCCCCCGCTGCTTGGTGTTGGGTCAGTTCTCCGCTGACAGACCCGACACCTGGGAGACTCACGTGGAGGCGGGTTGACAGCAGGTTTCCGACCCGCTGTCAATCTTTGCTATTTTGACAGCAGACCCGCCTCCAAACCCACCCTCTGAGTGCTGGCAAAATTCCGGCCAATGTTTCCACTTGTGGGGAAGAGCAAAACTAGAGGCCATCAATATAAGATAGTCACCAAGAAATCCAATAGGGAATTCAGAAGAAACTTCTTTATCCAGAGAGTGGTGAGAATGTGGAACTCTACCACAGGGAGTGGTTGAGGCAAATAGTATAGATGCATTTAAGGGGAAGCTAGATAAGCATATGAGGGAGAAAGAAATAGAGGGTTATGCTGATAGAGTTGGATGAGGAAGGATGGGAGGAGGCTCGAGTGGAGCATAAACGCCGGCAGGGACTGGTGGGCGGGATGGCCTGATTCTGTGCTGTATATTCTATGTGTATTAAAGCCAGATGGGCTGGTTTGTGGAATTGACAACTGATACAATGACGACCAATTATCTCATCCCAGATCCATTAGCCAGGATGGTTCCTATTCATTTTCTTCTTTGAACTTATATCCCAAGGTAGGAGGAGCGGTGGTCAGTTCTAGTGACAGGCCTACTGGCAAATCACTTTGGGGAGGAAGTGAGCATGTGAGCCCTCTCGCTGGCTGGGGACACAGAGAGACAAAGGGCCACATAGGCACTCAGGATATCTCTCTTAAACAAGAGATTGTGCCACACAGGCTGAGCCTGGAGCCAGAAGCTAAAATTTTATGAGCTCGGTTTGTGGAGTTAGATGTAGTCTTGAAAGAAAAGTTATGCCAAAAAAATGCGGTTTCTCGTTTCATTCCATGTTTTTGAGGAGAGTAATGAGATTGAACTAAGTGGTGATTGTTTTGACTGTTTGTCTGTACGTTCACTTCCTGTCTGAAATAAAGCACCTATCTAGCCTCTTTTCACCAAGTGTTTCAGTCCGCCTTTCAAAAGAGTGGAGAAGCAAATGTAAGGGCTTGTGTGAGAGACACAATATCCAGTTCAGATCACAAGGGAGTCCTATTGTTAACGAGTGGGTATAGTCAGATATTGGGCAGTATGCGCACCCTTAAATGCAAGATGCTCAGACTGCTTACAGGAGTGACCAGCACCGCTGTACTCGAGAGAATATCTAATGCAAATTCTAAACAACCATCAGGGACTGTGGATAACAATTTCTTCATCTCAAACCATCTTTTGTTGTTCAAAAGTAGCATACATATTTTAATTCCATTTTAATTTTACTGAGATGCTTGAATGAATGAATTTCAGTAGTCAGACACGCAGAGAGTAGTTTGTCTAGGCTTCTGCTCCTGTTATATGGTGGTAGTATTTGGAATGAAAAATTATGGATTACTTTGGAGATTGAAAATTACAACTTTTTCACATATATCATTGTGACATATGAATGTGAAAACAAGCATAACTGCTCCCCATCTTTGCTCTTTTCTGCCTCTTCCTTATTGCTATTCTTTTTGCTTGTTTATTTTGTCATCATCATTATCCTGTCTTTCGTTCTGTTGCAGTATTCCTCACATTTTTGCCCACCTTCATCATTCAGCCCAAACCATGATTGCCTTTTTGCTGGATTCTAGTTTGTATGATCCATGGGTGTTTGGTCACTTGTAACAACACATGTTCATGCACAATAAACTACTCTCATTACTGCTGTTGTAATGCTTATTTTTTTGTTGACTTTGTGTTTATCAAGGTAAGAGATATCATAGGGGTTTGGGTGAGTGCACAGTAGGTGAGTACACTGTGTACTTCCAGCTCCAGACCTGGACTGGTGGAATGAATGTCATCTCTCTTTGAAGGTTGCAATATCCTATGTGGCTTTAATCAACGTAGTTCCTTGCAGGCATGGCCTCACAGAACAAAACTGCACATATCTCCGCACAATTTGGCACCGCTATTCAGAGAGCCCATAAAGATTGCTGGTGTGGGAAATAGAGAGGTTCACACAGGTGCAGTAGAGAACTGACTTTTGGAGGTACAAAGTGAGGGGAGAAGGGAATGCTTGTTGCTGACACAACATAGCAAGATTTCAGAGAACAATAATATTCTATTCCCTAGCACCAGCATCCTTCAGATTGATTAACTCAAAGATTCATCAAAACAACATTAAATAGAAATATTAGTTCTGGGAAACATTACTTTTCTAGTTTTAGCAAAGGATGCTAGTAATAAGTATTTTTATTTATTCTCGGGATGTGGACGTCGCTGGCAAGGCCAGAATTTATTGCCCATCCCGACTTGCCTTGAGAAGGTGGTAATGGGCGTTCTTCTTGAACCGCTGCAGTCCATGTGGTGAGGATACTCCCACAATGCTGTTTGGTAGGGAGTTATTCTTTTTTGTAATATTTTTTGATATAACTGATTAGCTTTCTAGGCCACTTCAGAGGGCAGTTAAGAGTCAACCACGTTGATGTGAGACTGGAGTCACATATAGGCCAGACCGGGTAAGGATGGCAGGTTTCCTTCTCTAAAGGATATTAGTGTACCACTTGAGTTTTTCAGGTAGCTTCATGGTCACTTTTACTGATAACCAGCTTTTTATTTCCAGATTTTTTTTAAACTGAATTCAGATTCTCAAACCGATTTGGTGGGAATTCTCTGGATTAATAGTCCAGGTTGCTGGATTATTAGTCCAATAACATAAACACTACACTATCGTACCCAGATGCAGATTTTTATTTTTATTGAAGTCAATGGAAATAAAAATTGGTAGAGATGTTAAGCAGGCTGCCGACTCACTATTACCCATTTTACACTGACACCCAAAGTAAAGATCGACCTCCTGGCTAAAATGCCTACTGCAATAGATTTACACCTCCTGATGAGTCAGCATTTCCAATGAATAACAAAATTAAAAAAGTACTGACTAACATAAATACAATTAGTGTCCATCTGTCACAAAACCACGAATCAGCCTTTCAATGATCAGAGTCAAACTCACCTGACTAATGGGAATATTGTTTTGAAACAAATTGGTTAGTCAATTTATTATACAGGTTACTGCTGACTGAAGAGACTTAGGGTAAAACATGTAGCAACAACCTTTGTTCTTTTCTTTTGATAGCTGTGCATAGCACTTAATTGTTACCCAAGTATAAACTTGAAAAAAACACCTCATCCCATTTCAGAAGAAATTGTTCTATCTTCCTCCGCATTCTTCATTTCCCCCACTGGCAACCAGCAATCAATGTCAAAAATCATTTGATAATCTTGTGGAGTAGATGAAGGATTTTGACACATACATGAATGAAACAGCAAACTTAAAGAATGTTTTTTTGTATGTTTCACTCAACATTTTAGCACTAAATTTTTATCTTGGACATTCACGTTTCCCTTCCCCGGAGATCTAATTTTCTGATTGGCATTTCACATCCACACAAAAAAAGACAGAAGAGAAGATTAAAGCAAATGAGATGATGTTGTGCTTTGATGGGATTGAATACTTCCAGTTCAGATATCAGGTGCAACACAGAGATTTGCTCTCCTCCCCGGACATTGCTCAAACGATGTACATAAATGCAAGCCTCCTAAAAGCATTTCTAGTACATTGATGTTGCTCAACTAACCATTTTTCACACCATCTATCCCAATGACCTGTGAATGATAATGACAAATTAGTGCCTCTTATATTAGTGGAGATTGGAATAGGAATGTTGACGCTTATTTTACTTGAGACCCTCAACAATATATTTAAACCATCAGCTCAAAGCTGGGATGTTTGCAGTGTTGCTAGATCATGTTTGGTGTATTGCTCTTGACTTCAAATCATTTCTCTGCATTTTTCCTGTTTTTGGCCTTATTCCACTATACACGCAGAGGTGTAAATTCGTCAAAAAATATTGAAGAGGGTAAAAAAAAAACAGAAATACATGGCAAAGTTTTTGCTGGAGAGGGATGGGAGTTGTGTTGGACAGTGACAGGCAATAGGCTCTTACGATCAAGATGAATGATTTGATTAAAAAATCATACTGGGATTTGTTTAGCCAAAGGACATAGCTTGAACGTATTACATTGAATTACATAGAATTTACAGCACAGAAACAAACCATTCGGCCCAACTGGTTTATGCCGGTGTTTATGCTGCACACGTGACTCCTCCCACCCTTCTTCATCTAACCCTATCAGCATAGCCTTCTGTTCCTATCTCCCTCATGTACTTATCTCGCTTCCCCTTAAATGCATCTATGCTATTCACCTCAACTACTCCATGTGGTAGCGAGTTCCACATTCTAACCACTCTCTGGGTAATATTATATTATATAATATAATCGTGTTCTAAATTAAGGAAAGTATGGAAACTGTTTCATTATTTCTACTTTAGTTTTTCTTGGTGTTTGCACTCAGTTGCGCAGGGAAGCCAGCCAATAAACACTGGAAATAAATGCAATAAATGCAGGAAACATCCGATTAAGATAACACAGAATCATGGAACATCACAGAAAGAAACAGACCATTCGGCCCATCAAGTCTATGCCAGAGATTTTCTCCAAATGCGCCAACTAGTCTAATTGCACTTACCTGCTCGCTTCCCGTACTCTTTAACATTCCTCTTTTTCAAGCAACAATCTGCTTCCCACTTAAAAATAGTCTTGAGATGTTTACTTTAAAGAAGGCATATGTGATCTTGGCAGTCTTTTATAATTGGGCAGGTTAAAGTGATAGGTCAAATACTTGTAGAATTGCATGGGTTGTTGTTTTCCTACCTACACAAGCATGCAAAGTTGGAGCTTGCAGTATCTGCTGAATTTACTGGTCTAAACCACAGTAGATTCGGAAGCCACATTGCATACATCTAACCCTTTACTGGAAAAGGGTTTCTCTTTGTCTAATTATCCTAGGATTTAAGCTGTTTAATTGGATGTGAGGATTTATCTTGAATAAAGCCCCTGTGTGTTCCTGAATAAGTAGAGGACACTTGATTGAAAACTATTAATATGAACTTCATTGCACAATTGAAGAAAACCAAATAGCTCACAGGCATTAATGAGTTCTTGCTGGCAAGGGAGATAGAGTCAGTATTTAGTTACCAACTGCTCAGTTTACACCACAGGTATGTTAGAAATATCCAGATATTCTGATTGCAGGCCTCCCGCAGGCGGAGGACCTTACCTGAGGGCTCCCGGGACGCGCACAATTCCAGTGCTGGGCCTCTCCAAACTGCAAGAGCGCAGGGCCCACGTATCCCAGAGGTGCATGTAGTTCGCAGCGTCCCTGGGATCACGTGGGCCATGGGAAGCCAATCACAGAAGGGAATCTCCTGGAAGACCTGTCAAATATATGAATGGAGATCACCCCCAAAACATAGTAAAACTTTAAATAAATTTTAAAAAAAAATCACATTTTTAAAATGACTTGAAATTACAATATTTTAAACAAAAATTAAAATTTTTGAAAAAATAATTAAAGTTTTTTACGGGGCTAAAAATAAACTTACCTTTTTTAAAAAAGTATTTTTAAATGATAAATCAGTGAAAAAATGTTTTTACTTTTTTCAACTCTTATCCTGGTAAAAGCAGGCCTTACGCCTGCTTTTACCAGGCGCAAGAATTGTAAGGGTTTTCTGCGGGCGGAGGGTCTCCAAAAAGCGGAACTATCCGCCCGCAGAGGCCCTGCTCCAGGGCAGCCGGAGGATCTGTCAAGAGCTTTCTTGACAGATCGGAAATGCTGGTTTCCAGCGCATGCGCAGTGCATGCCTGAAACCGGCATTTCCGATGTCCCTACGGGTGGGTACACAGCGCGTACCCACCCGTAGGGATCGGAATATCCGGCCCAATACAGTAGTAGAACATTATATTTTATTGTGGGTGTGAAGCAACTTTTACCGCTCTTCAGAAGATA
Organism: Squalus acanthias; assembly: GCA_030390025.1. Classification (NCBI taxonomy): domain Eukaryota; kingdom Metazoa; phylum Chordata; class Chondrichthyes; order Squaliformes; family Squalidae; genus Squalus; species Squalus acanthias. The sequence goes on along the minus strand of CM059437.1, from coordinate 50,691,520 downwards.
TTGTCCATCCATTGGAAATCCTGTTCGTGGTAATTAAAGTTAGAAACTATGGCCAGGCACAGCTCTAACAACCCTGTCCAATTGCATCTTCCCGTGAAACTGCTTTAAATTTCTAACTAGCTTAATAACTTTTAACATTCTCAATATTACTAAATTATAAATTACTAATTTTCAGCATGTGGTCTTATTTCTAATCACTAGTAATGGGCATATTCCTTTTTGAACTTAAGATTTTAAAATGTATTTGCTGTGCCATTGGGGGACAATTTTAAGCTAACCCGCCCCTCGGGAAACTGCCGAGATCGGGTGCAATGGTGGTTTTACACTCCGCCCAATTTTACTCTCCATTGAAGTCACTGGAGAGTGATATTGGGCGGGGTGTAAAACCCATGTTCCACCCAATCCCGTGGGTTTCTCACCTGGCATGTTAGAGTTACAAAGATAAATATTTAGATTGAAGTATGATAAGTTATTCAAAATATGATGGTAATTCAAGAAAATTGTCCATTCTCCACACATTAACAAAAATGTATTCACCAGTTTGTATCTGTACAGGAGTGTTACAAACAGAGGATATACAACAGATGATAGAAAAATAAACAACTGAGTATTTTCTGGTGTACAAGCCTTAAGGACAACTGTATTGTGCAGGCTTGATTAACTGGTTTATTTTCTGCAAACCACCAAGTCTTATGTTATAAAGGAACAGGAGGAGGCCATTCAGCCCCTCGAGCCTGTTTCGCCATTTAATTAGATTATGGCTGATCTGCATCTTAACTCCATCTACCCGCCTTGGTTCCATATCCCTTAATACCCTTCACAAAAATCTGTCAGTCTCAGTTTTGAAATTTTCAATTGACCCAGCCTCAACAGCTTTTTGGGGAGAGTGTTCCAGATTTCCACTACCCTTTGTGTGAAGAACTGCTTCCTGCCATCACCCCTGAATGGCTTTTTAAGCTTATGCCCCCTTGTTCTGGACTCCCCCACCAGAGGAAATAGTCTCTATCTACCGTATCAAATCCTTTAATCATCTTAAAAAGCTCAATTAGTTCACCCCTTAATCTTCTATACTCAAGGGAATACAAACCTAATCACTGCAACCTGGCCTTATAATTTAACCCTTTTAGCCCTGGTATCATTCTAGCGCACGGCACCCCCTCCCAGGCCAATATATCCTTCCTGAGGTGCGGTGCCCAGAACTGAATGCAGTGCTCCAGATGTGGTCTAACCGGAGCTCTGTACAGCTGTAACATAACTTCCACCCCTTTATATTCCAGCCCCCGTCAGATAAAGGCTAACATTCCATTAGCCTTTTAAATTAATTTTTATACCTGTCCACTAGCTTTTAGTGATTTCTGTACTAATTCTCTCTGCTCCTCCACAGTTCCCAGCTTCTCACTGTTTAGAAAATACTCTGATCTATTTTGCTTAGGTCCAAAGTGGATGAACTCACACTTACCCACATTGAACTCCATCTGCCACAGTTTTGCCCACTCACTCAATCTATCAGTGCCCCTTTGCAAGTTTCTGCTCCCATCTACACTATTTACTGTGCCGCCTAACTTAGTGTCATCAGCAAACTTAGATATACGACTCTCTATTCCTTCATCCAAGTCATTTATAAATATAGTGAACAGCTGAGGCCCCAGTATAGATCCCTGGGGGACACCACTAGTCACATCCTGCCAATTGGAGTACATACCCAATATCCCTACTCTCTGTCTCCTACCTCCTAACCAATTCTCTACCAATATCACTGGGTTGCCTCAATTCCATGCACTTTTATTTGTGCTAACAGTCTCTTTTGTGGAACCTTATCAAATGCCTTCTGGAAGTCCATATAAATAACATCCATAGACACTGCCTTATCTACCATGTTAGTGACCTCCTCAAAAAATTCAACTAGGTTAGTTAGACATGACTTACCCTTTACAAATCCATGCCGGCTCTCTCTGATCAGTTCATATTTGTCCAAGTGGTCAGTCACTCTATCCCTAATAACAGATTCAAGTAACTTCCCCACAATAGATGTTAGACTAATAGATCTATAATTTCCTGTTTTTTCTCTCCCATGCTTCTTAAATAATGGAGTGACATTGGCAGTTTTCTAATCCAAGGGGACAATTCCTGAATCAAGAGAGTTCTGGAAGATCATGACTGGAGCATCTTCAAGTTCCTCACTTCTTTCAGGTTCGGACATTTGTCAATCTTCAGTATCATTATTTTCTCCATTACCTTTTTTTACTAATAATAAATCTAGTAAGTTCTTCCCCTTGATTCATTTTTAGTTTTCCTTGTATCTCTGGTACTTTATTGTCTTCCTTTACTGTGAAGAGCGATAAACTGTAATTATTTAGCAAGTATGACCTGTATCTGTCTTTAAGGGGCCCACCTTAACCTTAGCCACCCTCTTTCTCTTAACATACTTGTAAAAACTTTTAGTGTTATCCTTCATATCCCTCGCAAGTTTTTTCTCGTATTCCCTTTTTTCAGCTCTTACTATTTCCTTTGTATCCCTTTGCTGTTCTTGATATCTTTCCCATTCTGCAGAATCGCCACTGTTCTTTGCATTTGTTTTATATTATCTCTCACCTCTTTTGTTGACCAAGGTTATTTCATTACACAAGTGGTGCTCTTGCCCTTTAGGGGTATGTACAGGTCTTGTATTGTACCAAATACTTCTTTGAAGTGAACTCCCACTGTTCATCTGCAGTTTTATCTGTTAACAGTTCCGCCCAGTCTATTGTGGTCAATTCCTGCCTCATCCCTTCAAAGTCAGCCTTACCTAAATTTAAAATCTTGGTTTGTGACTCACCTTTCTCCCTCTCAAACCTAATACCAAATTCAATCATGTTATTGTCATTGTTAGCTAGCTGTTAGATTGTTGACTAATTCTGGCTCATTATCCATCACTAGATCGAGTACGGCCTGTCCTCTTGTTGGCTCAAGAACATATTGGGCTGAATTTTGCCGGTGCTCAGAGTGCGGGTTTTGAGGCAGGTCCGCTGTCAAAATCGAAATGATTGACAGCGGGTTGGGAACTCGCTGCGAACCCGCCACTATGTAAGTTTCCCAAGTGTCGGGTCTGCGATTTCAGAACAGATCCGACACCAATGGGGGAGCCATTTAAGACACTTAACTGCTTGTTAAGTGCTTGTTAACTACTATTTTGCCAACCTTTTTCTATTTTACCACATTTTGAACGGGGTTCACATCGTTCGGAGATCACGTCAGGTAAGTAGGTCGTGTTCTCTATGTCTCCCCATTGCTGTGATTAGGTAACAGCTGCAAAAGTGGTATGAAAGCTATCATTTCACAGCTGGTCACTTTCCAATGTCAGAAGCTTGAGCCTTCAGCTCTTGGAAGACACTTTTGAGCTGTTTGTAGTTTGGAAGTGTTTGGAGTAAACTCTCTATCCACTGTCACCTCCTTGGAGCAAGCGCTCTCACCATTGACAGATCACTTCTGTCATCTCAACTTCAGCTGCCATCTATTCCAGCAACATCGGTGCCCTTGAAAAAATCTCACCTTGGTCCTCTGAATCCCTCCACAATCAGTTCCAACACCAACATCACCAGGCACACCAACAATACCAACCTTCTCTGCAATCACCTGATGCTGCGCAGGACACAAGGCATCAGCACCCAACAACACTGCTGCCCGGGAGGCCAGTGATGGCATCACCATGGCCAGATTTACTTCACTTGATGCTGTACAACCTGGCTGCCACAAGTAAAAGCCCAAGGGATCCAAGGCAAAGTGGCAAGTTAGATCCAAAATTGGCTCAGAGGCAGGAAACAAAGGGTAATGGTCGAAGGGTGTTTTTGTGACTGGAAGGCTGTTTCCAGTGGGGTTCTGCAGGGCTCAGTACTGGGTCCTTTGCTTTTTGTGGTATGTATCAATGATTTGGACTTGAATGTAGGAAGTATGATTAAGAAGTTTGCAGATGATACAAAAATTGGCCGTGTGGTTGATAATGAAGAAGAAAGCTGTAGACTGCAGGAAGATACCAATGAACTGGACAGGTGGGCAGAACACTGGCAAATGGAATTCAATCTGGAGAAGTGTGAGGTAATGCATTTGGGGAGAGCTAACAAGGCAAGGGAATACACTATAAATGGTAGGACACTGAGAAATGCAGAGGATCAGAGGGACCTTGGAGTGCAGGTCCACAGATCCCTGAAGGTAGCAGGCCAGGTAAATAAGGTGGTTAAGAAGGCATTCGGGATACTTGCCTTTATTAGCTGAGGCATAGAATATAAGAGCAGGGAGGTTATGCTTGAACTGTATAAAACACTAGTTAGGCCGCAGCTAGAATACTGCGTACAGTTCTGGTCACCACATTACAGGAAGGATGTGATTGCATTAGAGGGGGTGCAGAGGAGATTTACGAGGATGTTGCCTGAACTGGGGAATTTTAGCTGTGAGGAGAGATTGGATAGGCTGGGGTTGTTTTCTTTGGAACAGAGGAGGCTGAGGGGAGACCTAACTGAGGTTTATAAAATTATGAGGGGCCTAGATAGAGTGGATAGGAAGGATCTATTTCCCTTAGCAGAAGGGTCAATAACCAGGGGCATAGATTTAAAGTAATTGGTCGGAGGTTTAGAGGGGATTTGAGGAGAAATATTTTCACCCAGAGTGTGGTGGGGGTCTGGAACTCACTGCCTGAAAGGCTGGTAGAGGCAGAGACCCTCATCACATTTAAAAAGTACTTGGATATGCACTTGAAGTGCCATAACCTACAAGGCTACGGACCAAGTGCTGGAAAGTGGGATTAGGGTGGATAGCTCTTTGTCGGCCGGTACAAACAAGATGGGCTGAATGGCCTCCTTCTGTGCTTTAAATTTCTATGATTCTATGATGCGTCAGGTTAACACCACCCTACACCACCCTACACCAGCACCGTAAAGCATTCCTACAATGACTAAGCCATTCCTTTCACACTCATCACCATTGCGAGGGATACCGTTGTCTCACCATTTACTGCAGCTCATTAAGACACTTCCAAAGGTGAGCACAGATCTGTACAATAAGGCAAAGTTATGAGAATAAAGATTTCAATGTTTGACAACACATTAACAGAAAATTTACATGAACATTGCACAAAACACCCAAGTGCCTACCCTTGTGTGTTGTTAGTTGGTATGATTGCACTTGGATGAGGGTGAGTGTGAGGGGTGGCCAGTGAGATGGGGAAGTGATAATGTAGAGAGAGGGGGATGGGTGGAGGTTCAAGGTAAGTTGGTGTGAGTAAGGATGTGCAGGAGTAGGGTAGGGAAGGCAGAGTGATGGGGCTGTGATGAGAGGCACAGCAGGATGAGGTTGAGTGTGGCTTTGTACTAACGTTTCGTGATCTACTGAGATCATTGAAAGGTTTGCGCCACTGCAGCCAGGTACTCCTGATGACATCCCTGCTTTTGCCCTCATGTGCAATGGGCAACCAGGCTGCGTTAGTCTCCTGGGGAGGTCTCTTCCGCCCTTGGAAGGGAAAAACCTCCCTGCATGCTGTGATTCCTCCATAAGCATTTGGAGGGAGTCATGCGAGAGCCTTGGTGCAGCCGTGCACCTTTGTGTAGTGCTTGTCAGTGTTTGCAGCACCTCAATGCTGCAGAACACTGACAGCACAACTGTCAAAATGAATGCGGCCGTGGTCCCTTTAAGGAAACCGGCTGATGACGCGTCATCAAATGATGTCATCAGACCCGCTTCCTTTTAATTGGCCGGGAACCTCGCAGGGCGGGCTTAACAAGCCCTATAAACGGAAAATCATTTTCACAGAGCGGCTACAGCCGGGAGTGGGAACGGAACCTGCCAACCACCTCTCCCGCCGAGATCCCGCCTCCGCTGGTGAAACCGTGGCCATTGTATCAGAAAAATGTCACAAATACATTCAAGAAAACCGCTGCCTTTGGCACTCAAGCTGTTCTGCTACTCCCAATCTATTTGAAAATAACAGTCTCCCATTATAATCACTCTGCTTTTGCAACAAGCTTCTCTGATCTCCTTTGTTGTAGAAAATCAGCGGAACGTAATTGTGAAAGTGTGCATATGCATGTGTGTGCACGGGTGAATACTTTGGCTACTGATGGCCCTCAAGCTTGAATACCAAGCTTGTGAAGAATTGCACTTTGAAAGAGGCACTGGAGGCTACTAATAGGCATGAAATCATACTCCTACACGAGTCACAACCTGTAGGAGAGAGAGATAAGGAAAGAAAACTAGAAAATAAACTTTTAAAATAAAGATTTCAAACTTTGTTTCACAGACTAGTTATGCATGTAGGGTTTTCTCTGCAATGGAGCAATAATCTCAGGAACCAAAATAACAATTGAATCATTTGATATTGTGGTTGCTTGGGTTGCCACTTGTGTTGAATGTGTATACACAGCAGCTGTTGGGAGACAACATGCATTGATCTAGTGCTGGTGCCCAGGACAACAGTTTTGTTTCCCCTGCTTCTGCTGCCTGGAGTTGACACTTGGTTGGACAGGGATGGCTTGACCATTAAGATTTAAGCAGGCAGTTAACAGAGTTCGGAGACACACAGGTTAGCTTAGGTGCTGCTAAGATTAGGAGTGTTAAGCTTCCAGTTGTGTGTGATTTGTGTTATTAGGTTTGTTGTCATAAAACATTGTGTAGACATGATATCACCCTTTCAATGTTAACAGCTATTCAAATAAAACCATTCTGGGTGCACTCGCTGGTGAAATATGGTGCCATATCAGCAGCATGTGGAGCAATTTGTGTTAATTGACTGGTTGGCATAGAAACCAGCAGCCAATTAGTACAAATTGCACCATGCAAGTCAAAGCTCAGGAAAGGCTATTTGCCCCACTGAGCCTCATTCCTTCAGTACCCCAACTCTCCCAAAATCCAGTTCAGTTTCAACATTTCTAATGTCTGATCCTTGCCTTTGTCCTCTGCAACTAACTGAGCTAGTTCAATGACTTTGCATCCTCTGATCTCATAAACATTTCTAAATATAATTGTTTCTGTTCAGTTCACTTTCAAAATGTTAAAAGTTTTAAATTGCCTTCGGGCCACCAGTGCAAAAATCAGATCCCAGATAGTTGCCTCCAATTGCCACAAGTGTACGGGTTTGTGCTAGATATTCTCTCAGGTTCACTGCCTCCAGTCATTCCTGTAAGTGGACCTTGCTTCCACTATAGTCGGGAGAGCATCTTTATTGCCCGCTTATCAAGCATCTTAACAATAAGATCTCCTGTTGTACATGCTGTATATTATAGCCTCAATTTTAATTTGGAGTGGGGGTATGAAGGGGTCGAAGCAGGCAGTGAACTGTCCAGGCCCCGAATCTGAGGCCCAGAAGGTTTTAACTCTTCGGCCTTATTTAAACTCCTCAGGGGTGATTTTGCCAATGGGGACGTGATGGAGGCGGGACTGCTGCTTGTCGGGTTTTAGTCCCGCCTCCATCGACGTCCGGCCAACCCAAGCTATTTTCCCTTGATTGACCTTGTTAAGCCCACCCAGTGGGCTTAGCAGGCCAATTAAGGGAAAGTCGGTTACTAGTGTCGTCAGCGAGTGACGTTTCATCTGTCAAGAGCTTTTGACAGATGAATTGTCATCGTTTGACAGCTCTGTGAAGCTGTCAAACACTGACAATCCGTCTTCTGAGTTGAGTCCTGGGACACAGGCTTACTTAGAGATCTGTCCTGAGCAGAAAGCAGAAGGTTGATGCATTTGAGAATGCATTTGAGATGAGGGACTCCTGAGACCTGAAGGGATGAAGCCTGGAGGAAGAAGCAAAGGTAAGTAAAGCTTTTAAAACACTCAACACTCACCTCACACACTTACCTCTGCACATATGCACCCATCACTCACCTGCACACCGGACATCTCGGCCCCTCCGACCCCCGCAGACCCACGGCTCGCCTCACTGACCCTGGCGAGGTTTGGAGCCATTGGGAAGCCCACACTTTAGGTGGCAAAATAGGGATTATCCAAAATACTGCCTGTTAACTACCTGTTAACAGGCAGTTAATTGGCACTAATCCCCTTCCCGCCACGAGGAGGTGGCTCCCAGCGCGGGTCGGGTACCCGCCTCCTGGGAAGATGCCACGGAGGCAAAATCGCCTCCCCTGACACTGAATCCCGCCGAAGCTGACGGGAATGATGTCACCACTGGCAGACAGAAGCCAAAATTCGTCGGGGGGGGGGGGGGGGGAGCGGTCAGGCCGCCAGTGGGTCTCACAGAATTGGTCAGCAATTGGTTGGGGGGGGCGGGCGGCGGCAAGGTATCCTTGTGTGGCCAGGAGGAGCTCTTTAACCTTTAAAAATTAAACCACAAGGAACTGTTAAAAAAAAGTTACATCATTTACTTGGGCCAGTATTCGTGCTGCCGACAGTTTTTGCTGGCGAGTTGGAGACTGTGCGGGTCGGCAGTCAAAATGGCGCGTACCGATGACATAATCGGGATGCAACTTGCCATTGCCAATGAAATTGGACCCCCGATCTTCCAGCATTGGCGGCCTTCCTGTGCCTGAATTCAGGCAAGTTGAAATAGTTGCGGGGGGGCGAGGGGAACGTGTCAGGAATGCGGTGTGAGCCCCTCGGCCCGCTTCCGCTTCATATGGTATTCCAACTGATGGTCCTAATCAACATGCTGGATAGCTTGTGTGTCTCTTGGAGTTAACCCTTTGTAAACTGAGCCTGACAATATATCAGTAAGATAATGTGAATTAAACCAAAAATCCCTTCTAGCCCAAATCGGTAAAAATCCCAAAATGTTACAATGGAAATAAGGAAGAATCCCAATTTACTGAGTATAATATTCAATGCACCGAGAATTTGTAGGGGAGTGGCCAATATTTATCCCTCAATTAACATCTTAAAACAGATGATCTGGTCATTATCACATTGCTGTTTGTGGGAGCTTGCTGTGCGCAAATTGGCTGTCGCATTTCCTACATTACAACAGTGATTACACTTCAAAAAGTACTTCATTGGCTGTAAAGCACTTTGGGACATCCTGGGGTTGTGAAAGGCGCTATACAAATGCAAGTCTCTCCTTCCTTCCTTTCTTTCCAGCAAGAGTGCATTAATGGTGTTAAAAAATTGAAAAATTGGAACTGAAAGCAATAAATAAAATAATCTGACAGAATAGCTCTTGCTTCCTCTTTTGTAAGTCAACATGTGGTACATTCACTGAATAATGTACTTACAAGATAATCAATAAGTTCCTGCAATATGCCCTTGAAATTATGCTGTTCAATTCTTAGCTGTGAATATCTAACAGATTGGTATGAATTTCCTTTGCTTTGCTTTTTTAATCGAGAGATTAAACCTGCTACAAATTGAACTTCATAAGAATATATTAAGTATGCTTTTATTAGCACAGTGTAATTTCAAGGTTTATACAATCTACATAAGAACATAAGAATTAGGAGCAGGAGTAGGCCATTCATCCCTTCGAGCCTGTTACACCATTCCGTAAGCTCATGGCTGATCTTCTACCTCAACTCCACCTTCCCGCACTATCCCCATATCCCTTGATTCCCATTCATCAACAAAAAGGTATTTTAAAATCACATACTTCTCCATCCCCATTATGCTTTTCATTACATTCAGCATATCACTTTCATATAACTACCTTAAATTGGGAGGGCAGGGCAATTCAGATTACAAGCACTATTCCATGGATGGTCAACAACAGGCAAATTTGTAGCAGGGCAAAGTGGATGATGTCAGTCAGTATGCACCGTAGCCAGGATGGAACATGCCCTTCCATGAGAAAGTGCTCCTGCTAAGAACTGACAAAACTCATCACAAATGGTCGCCCCAGGATTCCAAACCTACGTTCCCTAACTTGGGAAACAAGAACTCTTACTGCTGTATACTACCAGACTTGCTAAGCATTGTTTCTGAAGCTGATCAAAGGTTTTAATAGGATATATTCAGGCTTTTGTTTCTCTGTAAACCTGCATTCCTATATTTTGCAACGTCTATATGGATTTCAAAAATAATTGCTACTGGTAATTTGGTTTATGCAACCCCACGACCAGAGATGCACAAGTGCCTATTAATTGTGGCCAACAGCCTAATAGTCTGCTTCAGTTGGTTGCTGAGGGTTATGGGGAGCGGGCAGGAAAGTGGAGTTGAGGCCAAAATTGGATCAGCCATGATCTTATTGAATTGCGGAGCAGGCTTGAGAGGCTGAATGGCCTACTCCTATTTCTTATGTTCTGATGTTCTTAAGCCTAAGAGAGCACAATCATTCCACATTACAACATTATAGCCCTAGAATCTATTAATCGGCGGCAAGGTTTAAAACAGCAGAGGAGAGGCAGTGTGGACCTAAGTGGCGGCACCGCCGACGATTTCAACAACAACAAAAACCAAGGAGTGACATCACAGGACAGCAGGTAGGTGATTGGTGGGTGAGTATTAGCGTTTTTTTCTCTCTAAGCTAGGACAGTGGTTTAAACTAGGAGTGGGAAACAAAACGCACTTTATTAAATTTATAACTTAACTAGTTAGCACAGAGCGGGATTAAAACAGAGTGTTAAACAGAGTGTTTTAATTGGGAATTTGGAAAGAGTGGGAATTTCTGGTAAGTATTGGGTATGTAGTAGATGTATAAAGTGAAATTTAGTTTAACATTTTGATTTTAACCTAGAACTTTAAAAACTGTAGTTAACAGAAGCTGCCTGCCAGAGGCAGTTAACTGTCAGTCAGCTGTAAGTATTTGTCTTGAATAGGCGCTAATCACCAGGAGCAGGGGAGCTGAGTCAATTCTTGTAAATTGGGTGAGGCTCCTAGAGTATAAGAGTAAACAGGTCCGCAGAGCACAGAGTGGGATTAAAACGGAGTGCACTTAAACAGAGTGTTTTATTTGGGAATTTAGAAAGAGTGGGAATTTCGGAGAAGAGGGAGTAGGAATTGCTGCTCGAGGGGCCAAATGGCCTTCTCCTACTCCTATTTTTTATGTTCTTATGTTTATGTTTTTAAACTAATTAATATAACTATAAATAGTCGTTGAATAAAGACTTTATCTAATTAAATAAAAAAATAAGGTTAAACTAAGCTATAGCAGGGCAGGTTGTGTGTCTGGACTGCAGTATGTGGGAGTTTGTGGACAGCGAGACTGTCCCGAGCGAACACATCTGCAGTCGATGTCTCCATCTCGAATCTCTCCGGCTCAGAGTCATTGAGTTGGAGACACTCCGACACATAAGGGAGGGGGAGGAGTATCTGGACAGTTTGCTACAGACTTCGGTCACACCTAGTAGAGAGGTGTAGGATCAGAATGGGTTTGGTGTGACCGATAGTGTGCAGAGTAAGGGGAACCCAGGTAAGAAAGGGAACGAGGATCCACAGAAACTGATCCTATCCAACAGGTACAATGTACTTGCTACCTGTGAGGATAAGGACCGTCGGAAGGACATCCAGAATGCAGACCATGGCACCTTGGAGCAGGAGGCTGTCCTAAGGAGGGAGTAAGAGGAGAGGAAGTGTAATGTGGTAGTTGTAGGGGATTCTTTCATTAGGGGGATTGATAGCATCCTTTGTAAGCAAGATCGAGAGTCCCACATGGTATGTTGCCTACCTGGTGCCAGGGTCAGGGACATCTCGAATCGACTTGAAAGGATATTGGAGAGGGAGGGAGAGGGTCCAGTCATTGTGGTTCATGTTGGGACCAACAACATAGGGAAGAGTAGGCAAGAGGTCCTGTTTGGGGAGTACCAGGAATTAGGAGCTAACTTAAAGAACAGGACCTCAGGGGTTACAATCTCTGGATTATTACCTGAGCCACGTGCAAATTGGCGTAGCGATAAGCTGATTAGGGAAGTAAACACATGGCTAAAGGAGTGGTGTGGGAAAGAGGGGTTCCATTTCATGGGGCACTGGCACCAGTATTGGGACAGGAAGGAACTGTACCATTAGGATGGGCTCCACCTGAACTGGTCTGGGACCAGGGTCCTAGCGGAAAGGATAAATAGGGCGGCCACAAGGACTTTAAACTAGTAAATGGGGGGGGCGGGCTCAGGTGGAAATTGTAGTACAACTAGTCGTTCAAAAACAAACGAAAGGGAAGCGAGTAGAGTAACAGTCAGAAATTGTGCTTTAGGCACTACAGGTAAAGGGAAAACTAAAAGATGTAAAGCGATTAAACTAGGAGCGAGAAATAAGAAACATGTGAATCAAGCATCAGAGCTGAAGGACAGGCTAGTGTGCGTGGCCCAAATAAGTGTTCTTTATACAAACGCACGGAGTATAAGGAATAAATTGAATGAACTGCAGGCACAAATTCAAATTGGAGGGTATGACATGGTAGCCATTACTGAGACATGGCTGGAGGATCGTCAGGACTGGGAACTAAATATAGCAGGTTATAAGGTTTACAGGACAGATAAGGAAAATGGCAGAAGGGGAGGAGTAGCCTTAGTGATTAGGAATGAATTCACTTCAATGATAAGAGAGGATTTAAAGAGAGGTAAGGAGCCAGTGGGTTGAATTAAGAAATAGGAAAGGATTTAAGACTGTAGTGGGAGTTGTGTATAGGCCCCCTGGTAGCAGCTCTGAAGTGCTAGATTGTATAAATGCAGAAATTAGACATTTTGAGGGGCTGAGAATAGAACTTGGGAAGATAAAATGGGCAACAATATTGGCAAACAACGATGTAGAACGACAATGGGAAACATTTAAAACGGTGTTCAACAGAGTGCAGGAAAAATATATTCTGCCAAAAGGAAAGAACAAACTAAACACTAATGGAGACTCCATGGATGAATAAAGACATAAGGAAACAATTGAGGGTAAGGAAAGAGACATACATTAAGTACATAGACAGCAGAGGAGTGCATGATAAGAGACAATACGAAGGGATTAGGAGAGAAGTCAAAAAAACAATTAGGAAGGCAAAGAGGAACTATGAAATTAAATTATCAAGGAACATAAAACAAAATAGTAAAATGTTTTACAGGCACATCAATAAAAAAAAGGAAGGTTGGGATGGGAAATGGGCCATTAAGGGATGGACAGGACAATACCACAGGTAACGATAGGGAGATGGCAGAAATATTAAATCATTATTTCACTTCGGTATTTACCAGTGATATAGAACTGTTGGACATGACATTGGATGATGAGATGAGTAATGAGATAAGTGCATCTAAAATAAAAAAGGGGATATATTAAATAAACTAATCAAACTCAAAGAGGATAAAACCCCTAGTCCGGATGGATTGCATTCACGCATTTTAAAAGAATCTAGGGAAGAGAGAGCAGAGGCATTACTACACATATTTAATAAATAGTTAGAAAAATGCGTAGTGCCAGAGGACTGGCGGATAGCTAACGTAATGCCTATATTTAAGAAGGGGGATAGAACATGTCCAGGGAATTATAGACCAGTCAGCTTAACATCGGTGGTAGGAAAAATAATGGAATCCCTACTAAAGGAGAGAATAGAAGAACATCTAGAAACAAAAAGTACAATAATGAATAGTTGGCATGGATTTCAAAAAGGAAAATTTTGCTTGACCAACCTTATTGAATTTTTTGAAGAGGTAACAGAGAGAGTAGACAATGGTAATGCAGTAGATGCAATTTATCTAGATTTTCAAAAGGCCTTCGATAAGGTACAATAGATTAATGAATAAGGTCAGAGAATGCAGAGTCAGGGGTCAAGTAGCAGAATGGATTGCTAGCTGGCTTCAAGACAGAAAGCAGAGAGTGGGAGTAAAGGGTAGCTATTCACAGTGGCAGAAGGTGGGTAGTGGTGTTCCACAAGGATCAGTGCTGGGACCACTGTTGTTCACAATTTACATTAACGATTTAGACTTTGGAATCAAAAACACAATTTCTAAATTTGCAGATGATACCAAATTGGGGGGAATAGTCAATACTGAGGTGGACTGCAACAAATTACAGCTAGGTCATGCCTGACAAACCTGGAGTCTATAATTGGCAAATGAAGTTCAACACACACAAATGTGAGGTATTACATTTTGGCAGCAAGAATAGGGAGGTCACTTATCACTTGGAGGGTGTGAGTCTAGGTAGGGTAGAGGAACAAGGGGATCTCGGAGTACAAATACACAAATCACTAAAAGTTGTGCCACAGGTTAGCAAGCCCATTAAAAATGCAAACCAAGCACTAGGGTTTATTTCCAGAGGGATAGAATTGAAAAGTATGGAAGTTATGCTAAACCTGTATCGAACCTTGGTTCGACCACACTTGGAGTGCAGCGTGCAGTTCTGGTTGCCATATTATAAAAAGGATATAGAGTCACTGGAGAGGGTGCAGAGAAGATTTACAAGGATGATACCAGAAATGCGAGGGTATACATATCAGGAAAGGATGAACAGGCTGGGTCTCTTTGCTCTTGAAAAAAGAAGGCTGAGGGGTGACCTAATAGAGGTCTATAAAATTATGAAAGGTTTTGATAGAGTGGATACAGAGAGAATGTTTCCACTTGTGGGGAAGAGCATAACTAGAGGCCATCACCATAAGATAGTCACCAAGAAATCCAATAGGGAATTCAGAAGAAACTTCTTTACCCAAAGAGTGGTGAGAATGTGGAACTCGCTACCATAGGGAGTGGTTGAAGCGAATAGTAAAGACGCATTTAAGGGGAGGCTAGACAAACATATGAGGGAGAAGGGAATAGAGGTTTATGCTGATAGATCTAGATGAGGAAAGACGGGAGGAGGCTCGAGTGGAGCATAAACACCAGCATGGACTGGTTGGGCCGAATGGCCTGTTTCTGTGTTGTATATCCTATGTAAAGCATGCCGGAAATCCCAAAGAAACTAATATTGAATCGGGGACAGGGACTCAATAAAATTAACGTAGGTAAAATAACAGTAATAAAGAAAATAATGGCACTAAAGAGTGACAAATCCCCAGGGACAGATGGTTTTCATCCCAGGGTTTTAAAGGAAGTAGGTGAGCACATAGCAGATGCCCTAACTATAATCTTCCAACATTCTGACGAAGGGTCACAGACCTGAAAACTTGGGCTGGATTTTCCCTGCGGAGGCGGGATGGCGGCGGGAGAGCTGGTTGGCGGTTTCCGGTCCCACTCCCATCTGCAGCCGCTTTCTCAAAAAGATTTTCCATAGATTAGCCTTCTGAAGCCCGCCCTGCGGGATTCCTGGCCAATTAATAGGAAGTGGGACTGATGACATCATTTGATGATGCGTCATCAGCCGGTTTCCTTAAAGGGACCACGGCCACATTGATTTTGACAGTTGTGCTGTCAGTGTTCTGCAGCATTGAGGTGCTGCAAACACTGACAAGCACTGCACAAAGGTGCACGGCTGCACCCAGGCTCACGCATGACTCCATATGCTTATGGAAGGAGTCAGAGTCACAGCATGCAGGGAGATTCTCTTCACTTGAAGAGACCTCCCCAGGAGATCAACGCAGCCTGGTTGCACATTGCACAGGAGGACACAAGCAGGGATGCCGTCAGGAGTGCCTGGCTGCAGTGGTGCCAACCTTTCAATGATCGTAGTAGATCACGAAATGTTACTGCAATGCCACACTCAAACTCACCCTACTGTGCCACTCATCGCATCCCCATCACTCTGCCTTCCCTAACCTACTCCTGCACATCCTTTCTCACACCAACTTACCTTGCACCTCCACCCATCCCTCTAAAGCTACATTATCACTCCCCCATCTCACTAGCCACCCCTCACACTCACCCTCATCCTACTGCAAGCATACCAAATAACAACACACAAGGGTAGGCACTTGAGAGGTTTAGCCAATGTTCATGCGAAGTTTCTGGTAATGTGTTGTCATACAGTTAAATCTATATTTTCAACACTTCACGTTATTGGACAGATTTGTGCGCACCTTGAGAAGTGTCTTACTGAGTTCCAGTGAATGTTGAGAGATAACCCCCCCACCCCCCCGCCGCCGCCCCCCCCCCCCCCGCCCCCCCCCCCGCTGTAGTGATGAGTGTGAATGCAATGGCTTGGACATTATAGGGATGCTTTACGGTGCTGGTGTGGGATGGTGTCAACCTGGCGCATCATGTGGCAGCCAGGGTTTATAGCGTCAAGTGAAGTAAATCTGGCCATGGTGATGCCATCGCTGGCCTCCCGGGCAGCAGTGTTGTCAGGGGATGTTGCCCTGCGTCCTGTGCAGCATCAGATGATGGCGGAGAAGGTTGGTGATGTTGTTGGTGTGTCTGGTGATGTTGGTGTTGGGGCGGATCGTGGAAAGATTCAGAGGACCAAGGTGTGATTTTTTCAATGGCTCCGACGTTGCTGCAATAGATGGCAGCTGTAGGTGAGATGACAGAAGCAATCTGTCAATGGTGAAAGAGGTTGTTCCAATGCGGTGTCACTGGATATAGATTTGGCTCTAAACACTTGCAAGCTAAAGAAATCTCTATATGTCTTACAAATGCAGTAACCAACAGTTTCTGAGCTCTGAAACTGAACAGCAACAACATGGTTTCCATTATACCACTTCTGCAGCTGTCAGGCTATCAGATAAATCAAAGCAGACTCAACTCACAACAGGGTGAGCTGGCGTGTTCCCCGAGCAGCGGTTAACCCGTGGGGAGCACGCAAAATTGCAAGGTAGGCTCAAAATAGCATTAAATTGGCTGTTAACAAGCCATTTAATGATATAAATTGTCTCCCCTGTCGCTTGGTGTCGGGTCAGTTCTGCGCAAATAGACCCGACACCTGGGAGACTCGCGTGGAGGCGGGTTGACAGCGGGTTTCCTACCCGCTGTCAATCTTCGCTTTTTTGACAGCGGACCCCGCCTCTAAACCAGCACTCTGAGCGCTGGCAAAATCCAGCCCATTAACTCTGTTCCTCTCTCCACGGATGCTGCCTGACTTGCTGAGTGTTTCCAGCATTTTCTGTTGTTATTTATAATCTTCCAAAGTTCTCTAGATTCAGGAACTGTCCCTTTAGATTGGAAAATTGCGCATGTCACTCCGCTTTTTAAGAATGGCGGGAGAGGGAAACCAGGGAATTATAGACCAGTTAGCCTAACATCTGTTGTGGGGAAATTGCTGGACTCTATAATTAAGAATAGAGTGACTGAACATCTTGAAAATTTTCAGTTGATCCGAGAGAGCTAGCATGGATTTGTGAAAGGTAAGTCATGCCTGACAAACCTGATTGAATTTTTTGAAGAGGTGACTATAGTAGTTGACAGAGGAATGTCTATGGATGTTATTTATATGGACTTCCAGAAGGCATTTGATAAAGTCCCACATAATGATACAAAGATGGGAGGGAAAGTAGAAAGTGAGGAGGACATAAAAAACCTACAAGGGGATATAGACAGGCTGGGTGAGTGGGCGGAGATTTGGCAGATGCAATACAATATTGGAAAATGTGAGGTTATGCACTTTGGCAAGAAAAATCAGAGAGCAAGTTATTATCTTAATGGCGAGAAACTGGAAAGTACTGCAGTACAAAGGGGTCTGGGGGTCCTAGTGCAAGAAAATCAAAAAGTTAGTATGCAGGAGCAGCAGGTGATCAAGAAGGCCAACGGAATGTTGGCTTTTATTGCTAGGGGATAGATTATAAAAACAGGGAGGTATTGCTGCAGTTATATAAGGTATTGGTGAAACCGCACCTGGAATACTGCATACAGTTTTGGTGTCCATACTTAAGAAAAGACATACTTGCTCTCGAGGGAGTACAAAGAAGGTTCACTCGGTTAATCCCCGGGATGAGGGGGTGGACATATGAGGAGAGGTTGAGTAGATTGGGACTCTATTCATTGGAGTTCAGAAGAGTGAGAGGCGATCTTATTGAAACATATAAGATTGTGAAGGGGCTTGATCGGGTGGATGCGGTAAGGATGTTCCCAAGGATGGGTGAAACTAGAACTAGGGGGCATAATCTTAGAATAAGGGGCTGCTCTTTCAAAACTGAGATGAGGAGAAACTTCTTCACTCAGAGGGTAGTAGGTCTGTGGAATTTGCTGCCCCAGGAAGCTGTGGAAGCTACATCATTAAATAAATTTAAAACAGAAATAGACAGTTTCCTAGAAGTAAAGGGAATTAGGGGTTACGGTGAGCGGGCAGGAAATTGGACATGAGGCTGAGTTCGGATCGGTCGAGGCCCTGTGGGTGGCGTAGCGGGCCCAGGGGCTGAGTGGCCAGGTCCTGATCCTACTTCTTGTGTTCTTTAGATTTGAGGTGAGGATCAGATCAGCCATGATCTTATTGAATGGCGGAGCAGGCTCGAAGGGCCGATTGGCCTACTCCTGCTCCTATTTCTTATGTTCTTATGTTCTTATAAGAGACTGTTATCTAAGGTAGAAGCCCATGGAGTTGAGGGCAAATTATTGACCTGGTTAGGAAATTGGCTGAGCAGCAGGAGACAGAGAGTAAGGATAATCGGTAGATACTCAAATTGGCAGGATGTGACTAGTGGTGTCCCGCAGGGATCTGTGTTAGGGCCTCAACTATTCACAGTATTTATTAACTAATTAGATGACAGCATAGAAAGTCATATATCCAAATTTGTCAATGACACAAAGATAGGTGGCATTGCAGGCAGTGTAGATAAAAGCATAAAATTACAAAGGGATTAAGTGAATGGGCAAAGCTATGGAAAATGGATTTCAATGTAAGCAAATGCGAGGTCATCCACTTTGGACCTAAAAAGGATAGATCAGAGTACTTTCTAAATGGTAAAAAGCTAAAAACAGTGGTTGTCCAAAGAGACTTGGGGCTGGATTTTATCAATGGAGGCGAGCAGGAGGCGGGACTCCCACTTTTGGGGTTGTAGTCACGCCTCCATCGAGTTGTGGCCAACCCACTCGATTTTCCCTAAATTGACCTTGTTGAGCCCGCCCAGCGGGCTCAGCAGGCCAATTAAGGCCCACCCGGCAACAGGTGACGTCACGGATTGACATTCCATCTGTCAAGAGCTTTTGACAGATGAAATATCAGCGTTTGACAGCTCTGTGAAGCTGTCAAACACTGACAATCTGTCCTCTAAGTTAATTCCTTCCTCTCAGGCTGATTTAGAAATCTCTGCAGAACAAAAAGCAGAGGCTGCAGCTTTTGACAGCTCAACGGCCATTCTGCTTTCTGTGCCGGTGAGATTTCTGACTCCCGAGACCTGAAGGGCTGACACCTGCAGGAGGAAGTTAAGGTAAGTAAAACTTTTTTCCACACTTTACACTTACCTTACACACTTACCTCTGCACACATGCACCCATCACTCACCTGCCCACCGGACATATCGACCCCTCCAACCCCTGCAGACCCACGGTCCGCCTCGCTAAATCGGCGTGGTTCGGACCTGTCGGGAAGCCCACACTTCCGGGCTAAAAATAGGGATTAGGCAAAAAACTGCTTGTTAACTACCTGTTAACAGGCAGTTTATTGGCACTAATCCCCTTCCTGCCTCGGGGAGGCGGCTCCCAGCACAGGTCGGGTACCCGCCTCCTGTGAAACTGGCATGGAGGTGGGTTGGGGGCGGGATGGGTTCGGGACCCCTGAATCTGCTATTTTCCCACCCCACACGCCTCCAAACCCGCCTCCACGGGTCAATGAAAATTCTGCCCTTGGGGTCCAGGTGCATAGATCATTAAAAAGTCATGACAGGTACAGAAAATAATCAAAAAGTCTAATGGAATGCTGACCTTTATATCTAGAGGACTAGGGTGCAAGGGGGCAGAAGTTATGCTGAAGCTATACAAAACCCTGGTTAGATCACACCTGGAGTACTGTGAGCAGTTCTGGGCACCACACCTTAGGAAGGATATATTGGCCTTGGAGGGAGTGCAGGGTAGGTTTACCAGAATGATACCAGACTGAAGTTACGAGGAGTGATTACACAAACTAGGGTTGTATTCCCTGGAATTTAGAAGGTTAAGGGGTGATTTGATCGAAGTTTTCAGGATATTAAGGGGAACAGATAGGGTAGATAGAGAGAAACTATTTCCGCTGGTTGGGGAGTCTAGGACTAGGGGGCATAGTCTAAAAATTAGAGCCAGGCCTTTCAGGAATGAAGTTAGGAAACACTTCTACACACAAAGGGTGGTAGAAGTTTGGAACTCTCTTCTGCAAATGGCAATTGATGCTAGATCAATTGTTAATTTTAAATTGGAGATTGATAGCTTTTTGTTAACCAAAGGTATTAAGGGATATGGGGCAAAGGCAGGTATATGGAGTTAGGTCGCAGATCAACCATGATCTCATCGAATGGCAGAACAGGCTCGAGGTGCTGAATGGCCTATTCCTGTTCCTGTGTTCCTAATGGATTTCTTAAACACAATGCAGTCCAGTATATGAAAATGCATATTTTAGTAACATTAAAGATAGAACTTTAATATATATGGCACTTTATCACAATGTCAAAATGTCCAAAAGTACTTCACATCCGTTGTTGTGAAGTTCCTGTTGTTATGTAGGCAAACACAGCAGGCAATTTGCGTACAGCAAGGCTCCACAAATAGATCTGTTTTTAGTGATGTTGGTTGAGGGAGCAATATTGACCAGGACACCAGGAGAACTCCCTGCTCTTCTTGGAATAGTGCCATGGGATCTTTTACATCCACCTGAGAGGGCGGAAGGGGCCTCGGTTTCACATCTCACCCAAAAGACAGCACCTCCAACAGTTCAGCATTCCCTCAGTACTCCACTGAAGTGTAAGCCTGGATTACATGCTCAATCCATAGTGGGACTGGAACCCAATATCTTCTGACTCCGAGACAGGAATACTCCCAACTGAGCCAAGCTGATATTAAAGAGGTTTCCCAGCACTGATACTGTGTAAATGGAACATAAAGGTAATCGGAAAGCATAAAATTAAATTATTGAAACCTTTGAAGATGCAAAATATTGGACTGGAGAGTCAAGATTTAGACCCAGCTACAGCACTTATTCTGCCAGCACTAAATTATGAACCTGCCACCTGATCTTGTGTAGAGAACAATCTGTATGTCGAATACCAATAAATATGCTTTATTAAACCGTATGGCTCTCGTAACAACATATTTCTGGTGCCAACTATGTGGAATTCTGTTTCTTCTCTATTAATGTCACACCAGTGAAACTAATGTATGCAATACATCAACTAACCACCCTACTGTATGAGTGCTCCAGTGATGCCACAGGAATAACCGGCAGTCAATCAGTGCAGACCTTGTCCTGTGCTCCTTCTGTCTCACTGTTGGTCTCTCCTCTTTTGCTAATTGCACCCTTATCCTCTGGAAGTCCCGCCATAGATTCTTCCACCCTTCCAGCTTTCAGAAAACCTTTTCTTTTTCGCCCTCACTTCTTCTCCCTTCTGCTTGGAGTTCACTATCTTTCCCCCACCTCGTAGAAGGCATTTAGAGATTTTTGTACACCAGGAATGCTTTAGAAATGTATGTAATTGCTCTTGTTTATTTCAGGATAAGAGTTAATACTAACAAGCGGGTAGAGTTTCCACTAGTTTGCGCTAGTTTTATCAGCACAACCTGAGTGAATTGGCCAAACCAGCGCAAAAGATCGGGGAATTTTAAGTGGAAGTAAATTGATTTTCTGTGATCTTTAACGCTGGTTCAAAAATCATTTTGCCCATAGCCAGCCCCGCCCATAAAACTGGCCACGCACCCACCTTGAAATAATGTGCATGGTGAGTTTCTGCCGATTGCGCACGTTTGCGGCCATTCTTGGAGGCTCGTCAAATTAAGCTCATTTTCTTAGGCGTGCAGGCACTAGTAGGCACGTTTTAGCATGTTAAAAAATGTTTCATTTACTAAGAAACTGACTAGTGTACACCAATGAAACTAGTAAATGATTCAGTATAGTTTTTTTAAAGTCATTACTCGCAGGTGGAGGACTAGACACTCTTATTAAAAAAGCTTAATTTTTGTGATAAACCCATTTTCAGCTGTATTAATAAAACTGCACCAGGTCACCACTCTTAAACACATTAAGGAATATTTTTTAATGCAAAGATAAAAAAAATTACGTTCTATTATGCTGACAGATTATGTTGGTTCACGGAAAACCTCAAGTTCGTCAACTTCCCGGGCTACCATCTCAAGCTGGGTCAGGAAGTATAGAACTTTTGGTCCTATTCGATCCTGAGCTCAGCTTCCTCCCTCACGTCCGCTCTGTTACCAAAACTGTTTTCTTCCGCCTGCCTCCATCTCTGCCTCTCCCCATCTGCTGCAAAAATCTTAGTCCATACTTTCATCAACTCTTCAACACTCTTTCAGCTGGCCCACCCACACCAGCCCTCCACAAGCTTCAACTCATCCAAAACGCCACACCCTGTATCCTCAACTACACTAAGTCTCGCTTTTCCATCACCTGTCCTCGCCAAACTCCACTGGCTCCCCATTCCCCAACCGTAGGGTTGACAACTCCAGTTGGTAGTATACCTGGAAGTTTCATCACATGACCTCCCGCTTCCAACCGTTCTGTGCGGGCAAAGTTTTTTTCTCATCTTCAATATTTTTATAACTAATGAACAAGTGTTCAAAGAAAATGAAAAACAAACAGCAGCAGTGTCCATGAGATTAATCTTTAATTCCTGGAGACTGCAGGACAATCCTGGAGGCTTGGCAACCCTACCCAACATGTCAATTTTAAAACTCTTAGGGGTAAAAATTCAGTTGGTTGCGCCTCCCGTTAGCGCCTTAAGAGGGCGCTAATGGGGTGCAAAGCCGCTAACGCCCGGGCGCAGCGATGTTTGCGCCGCTCGGGAACTTAACTAGAGATTGTGCGGCGGCGCTAAACTTTACCACTGCGACCACCTGCGCGCGCAGATTGTGACGTCATTCCATGGTGCAACGCCCTTGTGGCGCCCCGGAGCGGAAATTGAGTGGCGCCCCCTGCCTTACCGCCTGGCGCATCCAACGACCAGAAGACTGGAACGCTATCAATCGCTGTGGGGCTGGGGGGGGGGGGGGGCGCTATTTAAAGGGGGCCTCTTCCTGTCTTTTATTGTTGGTGGCATTTTTGAACTACGCATTCTGAGAGAGAGAGGGAGAGACTTCTGGAGAGATTCAACGTTGTGTGAAGGAGTTTTGGGTACTGAGCAGCACTTTGCAGGTTCATTTTGATTTGCCATTCCTTGTATCGATTTAGCAGAGACTATGGGAGCTGCACTCTGAGCTCTTTGCCTGGTACTCTCCATTGTTCTTTCCAGCACATTTGATGTGCAAGTCTCTCCAGGCCGAGATTCAAGGCTGCAATGAACAGGATGTGGATGGAAAGCAAGATTAACCATCCCCTTTAAGAACTGGCCCATGCCATTGTGTGTGTGTTCCATTGCTGACTGACATTACATGAGCTTCGCCAGCGCTCTGAGTTAGCGCCTCACTCCTTGGCCTTTGCGCCTTAAGACAGGTGTGCAGCGCCTGATTTAGCGCTCCACTCACCTCCCGGGGCGGTAAAAGTGAATTTTCCAGTCAGTGCCGATAATTAGCGCCAGGCGCTAATATTTGCGTCCAGACGATATTTGCGCCCCAAATGGGGCGCGACCTAATTTTTCCCCCTTATTCTTGTGTTGAAAACCCAATTTGCCTCACCCACACAACTTTAGTGATCTCTTCCTGCCTTATGCTCCTTTACACACCCATTGCTCCTCTAACACCAGACTTCTCCTTGTCCCTCACTCTTCCACTCCAACATTATTGGCCTCTTGTTAAGTCCCTACACTCCTGGATTTCTCTACCCACTTCCCTCTGCCTTACCCCCTCCCTCCCTGCTTTCAGAAACCTCTGCAAGATCCTCCTCTTCAACTGTGCCTTCGGTTCCTCATTCTAGTCTCTGCATTCACCTTTCACTTCTCATATATCTTTCCTCCTAATTGTAACTGGCCGTGAGACATGTACGAGGGGAGCTGTATAGTTAAGAGGTACATAGCTGTTTGGAATTATTCAGGCCTTGTATATCTGAAGATGTAGATGCAATTATTTTGGAACTGAAACACCCAATATAATATGGACATGTTTCTTTTTTTTGGTTTTATTACATCAATAGCAAAAAATAAAATTAGATATATAGTACCGACACTGCTGCAGTGGGCTAGATAGCCTCCTTCTGTGCTGTAATTTCCATTATTCTATCAAGAATGGTAGCAACAGGACTGGAATAAATCATTGTAGCCCATTTGGTTGGCCACAAAGGTTGAAAAATACCACACACTATTCTGTGTTTCATACCCTCAATTTATTTTCCTACCAAATATCTTCCCAGTTCTCTTGGATTTAATAGCACTATCCTCCACTATCTCGCAGGCTCTGTCTCATATATTCATCACCTTCTGCAAAAGTAATTAAATCAATAAAACTAATACTGGTGATTTTTCATGTATGGATAGCTATGAATAATTATTGATCGTGTATGGTACTATTTATTGGTACACTCGGCGTATTGCTAAAACCGAAAGATTAAAGTTCAACAGATGTATGTGACCAGTTGAAGCTGCGATTATTTTACTGGTTGAACTGACAGCTTCTGCCTTAGATGATAATTTGTCATTCGCTCTACAGATTACATGGACAAGGTGTCAAGGGCAGACGGTCTTCGACACTCATCAAATAACTCTTGAATTTATGTAAGATAGTGCTGCCATGCACAGCAGCATTCGGTAACCAGGGTTTAAGAGCTGATTAGCTGGTTGCCGGGAAATGGGAGATTGTCACCATGCTGCCCTGAGAAACTGGCGCTATAGCAACCAGCCAGATTGGAACAAGCCAAAGAAGCGGGGAGAGAGCTGAAAAGGGCGGGTGTCGTGGCGGGGCGGGGGTGGGGGGCAGTAAGATGTCCACCTGTTTATTTGTTCTGTAAAACGAACTGTGGCCTCCAATAGTGACAGTGGCAAATTGATCAAGGTTTAATCCCTCACCTAAACTCATCCATTTCAGTAACCATGGTAATAGTTACTGTAATGTGTTGCACTAAAGCTCAGCTGACTCACAGAGTAATCTCTGTTCATCTGGCAAATAGTGCATGAAATATTTGATAAGAAAACTAAGGGTGCTGCTTAACTCTTTCACTAGCAGAAAGCTAAAGTGTTGCACATTTGGCTTTGAATCAATCATTCAAGGCAAAACATTAACCCAAATTAATCTCATACAGTGATCTTTCTTTTGTGTAATCAATAATGTTTCAGGTCATGTAGCAATGGAGCACACCTGAAACATTACTGATTGCACAAAAGTCCTCACACGATACTTCAAACACCCCTTTCAATATTCCGACAATTGAGCGCTCACTGCTACTATTGAAAGTGATGCACTGCAATTTAAATATACTAGAAGCAATAAAAATACTAAATGGTTTATTAAAGTGAAAACAACTAACTTCAAACATCACTTTTTAGGGAATTAGTTGTTAAGGCACCGAAGAGAAGTTACAGTGTGCATATGGAACTTTAGCAACTGGGATTGGAACAGAAATGAGACGGCAGGGTTCAGGTGAAGTTCAGGTAGCATCAGTTTGTTTCAGGAATAGCACAATCTCAACGTGCAGTTTTCAATTGACCTAACTTTCAGCCAGCATTTCTGAAATCCAAAGCCTTCATTAAACTTAATCCAGTCCACTTAACGTGCTGACCTTTGATGACCTTGCATGAGGAAGAAGTAAAACGTGAGCATGCAGTTGCAGCATTCTGATTGGCTGAAAGTTGCACTTTCTGACTATACTGAGGACAGTTGAGATCCTCACAAGATACTCCAGACACCCCTTTCAGTATTCTGACAATTGAGCGCTCAGTGCTACTATTGAACAAGGGCAGCAACTGTTTCAACGACTTAAAGAAAAATTGTAATAGTTCACAGTAGCTGAAACTATGATTTAATCATAATAATAGACAGCTATCTAAACTGAAACAGAGACATAAGGATAGCAAGCCTTAATG
Source organism: Squalus acanthias (assembly GCA_030390025.1). Classification (NCBI taxonomy): domain Eukaryota; kingdom Metazoa; phylum Chordata; class Chondrichthyes; order Squaliformes; family Squalidae; genus Squalus; species Squalus acanthias. The sequence continues at coordinate 50,665,695 of CM059437.1, read as the reverse complement.
AAATCTTTATTCGTTGAATGGGCCAGCCTATCCTCAGTTTATTGACCATTCCAGATAGATGCCTATTTATTAAACTAACAGCAAAATTATAATTGGTTCCAAAATAATACTTGATGGTGCAGAGTATAGGAATTGCACGTGATGGTTACCAAATGAAGGACCTGAAAAACACACCGACTGAGATAAAAAACAAGACATTCACTTACTGTCTGATTATCTTCGTACAGTTTCAGGTCATAGCCGCTCAGCTCCACGCAGAAAATTATTGCCGTAACCCCTTCAAAACAGTGAATCCATTTCTTCCGTTCAGACCGCTGCCCTCCTACATCCACCATTTTAAATGTCAGCTCCTTGAAAGTAAACTTGTTTTCCACTATGCCCGTGGTCATGTCTCTTGACCGCAGAATGTCCTCCACTGTTGGGATGTAGTCGGCTGCCGCAATTCTGTCGAGATCATTCAGGTAGTAGGCTGCATTGTCTTCCAAGTGGTACTCGTTGGACCGGCAGAAACACTCCTGGACGCCGGGGTCACCCCACAAGCGCTTCATTACCCCTAGCAGTTCAGGTGTGATCTCTCCTTTGCTCTCAGCAGGCCCAGTCAGGGCAAAGAGCTGAACAGCATCATAGGCTCTGTCTGGGTTGTGGAATTCTATTTTGAGGGTGGCTAGTGCACGGATGATGCGCGTGAGAGAGTCGATAGCATTGTAGATAATGAGGGGCTTGTATTCCTTGCATGCCTCCAAGTTGAACCCGCCGCTGTGGATAATTTTCATCTGCTTGACAATGGTGCTCTTGCCAGAGTTGCTGGTCCCCAGCAGCAGGAGCTTGATCTCGCGGCGCTGGCGCTGACTCTCTGAGCGCAGGTGCCGATCAATCCGCCTGGAGCGCCGGGCTGCCTCCTTCTCCTCAGAGCTTTGACGACATCCCATGTTCCTTCTGATGTGGTTGGCTGGTGGGAGACTGTACCTCTTGAAAGCGGCAGTGATTGCTGCAGTAGGCTTGTCAGGTGTGCTGTGCACCTCACGCAAAAGTAAAAGCAGTGGCTGATGATCAAACAGGTAAGTACCAATTCAGTCAGTCCCAGCAGGGGTGAGCAAAGAAGTGCAGCAACCACTGATAGGGCCTCAAATCAGTAGATGTCATGGCATTCCCCTCCTTTATGCAAGAAAGATGGCTCATTCCTGTTGATGGAATGCTTTTCCCTTTTCTGCAATGTAGTTTGTGTCTTTAAATCCCTGTTCCACCTAGACATCATTATTTAGTATCCATTCCTTCTCGAGATGACGGGTATGTTCGTGTGGCCTCAGTTCCCTCTCACTTATCTCTGTCTCTGTCTTGGGAATGGTAGCAAGTGCACAGAGGAATTGCACAGCTCTTTGATTCTGTTACTTCAAACCTGAACAGTGTGCATAACCATCAGTGACCAATTTATCTGCCAAACAAAGCAAAGAGAATCATTAGGACTGTTTTTCCTGCAGGTTCCGAACTGACACGGTGACTATTTGAAGGAGAACAATAGGCTGTAAAGTATTTATATACATTTACTGATCCCATAATAGAAAGCTGGTGAATTTTTAAATGATATAAGTGATCTATTCTTGTAACTTCCATGGGTTCAAGAGATACCTTTTTGTGTTCAGCTGAGACAGTTTCCCTTAACCCTTATGCTACTGAATAGACACTCACTTGATATAGATACCTCAAAAATTGGATACTCTGCATGAATTACAGCTGTAGATTCAGCCCACGTTGGTGTGGGTCTCTTTGCAAGTTATACAACCTGAAGCACACATTGTGGTGAATGTGTCATTTGCATAGAAGCTGACCCATTACCAGCTTAGAACTGAACAAACCTGACAGTGAGCTACATTCCAGTAACTAAATGAAAAGTCTAGATAATGTTATAAATTCCAAGAATGGGTTGTCAAATGTATTTAAGACTAAGGGGGTCAGTTTTAACCCTGACCAGGTTTCGGGCAGGCAAGGTAAGTGTGGAATGCAATCGCTGGCCTAAGTTTGAGGCCGAGGGTATTTCAACTCGTGCTGCGATCAGCTGCCTGCAGGCAGAAAGCGGCAATGTGCCGGAGGACGGGAGAGGATGTTTGGGCGGTTCAGAGGCCCCAGTCCAGCACTGGCGAGTAGGTAAGTCATGGGGAGGGGGTTTTGGGAGGATGGGGAAGTCCGGGGCAGGGGAGGCTGAAACTTTCCTTGTGGGGCCCAAAGTAGCACTCCCGAAGCTCCAAGCCCCACAGAAGAAAGTTTTGTCTTACCCTGAGAGGATCTCTTCTGTCTGCAGACCTGCTTCAGCCTGGCGGGAAATCCACGGTGGTTCCCCCGCTCAGGCCTCGGTTAAAATGCAATCAGGATCCTATTGACGTAATAGAACCGCGATTTGCATAAATTCACGAGGCCCCTGCCTGCATTAGGCGGCCGCCTCATCCGCCTGCAGAGCCCTGCAGGTTAAAATGGGCAATGGCAGGTAAGGGTCAAGTGACGATCGGCTAAGTAACGCAGGTAGGCTTAAAATCAACCCCATGGTTATTGCCTGTAGTTCTCTGATAGCCATATAGTATTACTCATATTATGAATTTTAATGATTGTGTTATCTCAAAATTAAAAAAAAAACATATTTTCAACAACACCTTAATGTAGATATAGGACCTCAGAATACAGTTTTTTAAATAAACTATCCAGAAATTCACTACATTTCTTATATATGTTGAACTCATCCCGCAAACACCATCATACTGATCAATACATACAAAGGACTTTGTTCTTTCTGAAGTGAAACTTGGCAGAGTTTCATCAGGGTGCAGTAACAGCAGAGGCAAGGCAGCCATCAACAGTGACGAACAGTCAGCATTCAATATCACAGCAACAACCTCACAGTGAAGGTCTGATACGGCAGGTGGGTGGGGGGAATCTCCGGGTTCTGGCACGTGAAGTTTAAACAGATGCAATTTTCAGAAAAATACAAATTGTCGTACATATGTTACAAATTGTTTCTGTAATAATAGTGCCACTGTTGTGGAGAGGATGCCTGATGCCTTTCACTCACTCATGATTATATCTTACAGTAGCTCAATTGCATTTAGTAATACTGATTCTCTTTTGAATTTGCTTTTTTTCACACTGTGCTTTCTCATGGGTTTATTTATTTAGACACAGTGCAGAAGTTCAACTGTTTTACAATCCCCCTCCCCTGTAATAAAAGCTACTGGATTGATTTGTTCAGGTAAGCACAGCAAAGATCCAGCTGTTGTAATATTTTCCCAATCTTGGAACAACATCAAGTGCCTGAAATTATATACAGAGCTCCCTTAGTGAATAAGATTGCACCCCGCCCCCCGAACAGTGGTTGAGCATTAGGTTAATAATCCATGGCTCAAATTTGACAACAGTCAGTCAACTGGCCCGAACTAGAAGCCAAAATATAGGCAGTTCCATTAGCCTGTAATGGCCTGTCATCTGTCTGCACTCACCAGGCTACTTTTATCAACAACACTTCCTACTGCTTTGTACATGGCAGGAGCAGTGCAGCATCATGAGGACAAAGGGTTAACCACACGGGTAGGAGAATCAGCGGTGCGTACAAGTTTTCAAGGTGAGGATTAGCCGCCTCGTGGCCCCGCTCAGGAACAGAAATACTTGCAGCCAAAGTCACTATAAGCCTGACTTTGGGCACAGTTAGAGCAAAATGGCAACTGATCAAGCTGTATATCGTCCAATTATTAACACAATCTCCAGAGAACAGGATTTGGCACCAAACTGATCAGTGATCCGAATTGGACTCAATACGCACCACTTTGAATTCCAGTGCACTGTGTTTGTGCACCTCTCCTCTTTGAACCATTTGTTTTCCCCCTCCGTCGCGGCTTTGTACATTACTGGATACTTTTACTATTGACTATGTGTACAATGTAAACTTTTTCAGTAGTTTAGGTCTTGCTTTGATTAGACAGGTGGGCCAAACTAAACTCCATAGCTGAACTCAAGCATCAATTATTTTTTTTTAAATTACCACTTCATTGTTATACAGTTGAAAACTTTCCAGTGATACTTTGATTGCTACTTTCCTACACTACAACAGTGATTACACTTCAAAAAGTACCTTATCGGCTGTAAGGACGTCCTGATACAAGTTCTTTCTTTATTTCAGTTCTTGACTAAAGGCGACTGAACTGGTATTTTAATTTGCCACCTGCTCAATGCTGTATGCAGAAATGAAAGGTCAAAGCTGTTCGATGCTGAGTGCGAAATGACCTTTTGCCCAGCCAGCATTTCTCCTGCCAGTGGTGCAAATTCTAAAGATGCTGAGTGAAAAACCACTCCTCCAAATATAAAGCTGCTCTTAGGATCAAAAGATCCAAAGGTCCTGTAACATTATCATCACACCAGGAGGTGCAGCCTCGGTACAGAGATTTATTGCAATTAGAATATCAACTGAAGCCTGCCCAGCCAGCTACATGTTAAATGAAGATGATGTCATTTGACATGTTATATATAATCTATATTCTTACTATGTTACGCCTGCAGCTTGATCTTTAGCACAGTTCTGAATGTCTGCACTTCAGTTGCTGCTCTCTTCAGTAAATCTTCAAAGAACTGGCATGCTATGTCTAAGGCACAGCAGCAGAATCACTCATTTTGCCCTTCAACCACTAAATAATTGTCAAATTAAAAATATATTTTGGCCTGTGGTGGGGGGTGGGGGTGGGGGAGGGTGAATTCCTCATTGCATTTAATAAAATTTAGTGTTAAGTAGAGTGTTGCATTAATTTCTGCAAGGGCTGCAATAACTCCGGCTGCCGTGGTTACCCACCTGCACCCTGATCCCATTTTACTCTGAAGAGCGGCACAAGACAGACATCATAGGCTTACCATCACCTGTCACTGAAAGTAGTGCAGGGAAAGGTGGCACTGGCTGAGTTGGAGTATGAGTGGTATTCTTGTCAACATTTTTTGATCAATGCTAAATTATATATATTTTTTTCTAAATGCTGCCTGGGGGCATACACATAAAATAAGGCCATACTGTACCAGTATTTTTTTTTGACAAATATGGCTGCATCGCTTTCTCCCTTTTCTATTGATATAAAAAAGCATTAGCGAGAATTTCTTCGGAGGCGCTCCTGCTCCCATTCCGCCAGTCGTGCGGTGGAAACGTTCTTGGCGCACGTAAACAGGCTTCCTCCGCATTTGCAACGATGTTACAGCGGCGGGGCGGGAGCAGCTCCGTATTATTTTGATTATTTAAGGAGCCTGCCCATGAACGGCCCTCTAATAAAACAGCCTAGACTGTTAAAAGTGGTTGCTAATTAAAATCCTTTGGGGGAAAATTCGTTAGCGACCATTTTGGGTCGTTAACATCGCCTGGACTTGGCGCCCGCCGAAAAATAGCGCTGGCGATCGCTAACTTCAGTTTTAGCGCCCCAAGAGGGAGGCTAATTCAAGCGCTCCACTTCCTTCTTAGAGTGCTAACGAGAGACACAAATGCACTGAATTTCTAGCCCTTAGTGTTTTTCTGTTTATTATTATTAATTTTGAAAACGTTGGGTGTGGGTTTGGAAGATTAATTGACCTTTTGAAAGAGCTGAAAAAACAGTGATACTTGCAATGAGGACATCGCTGCAGCACCCAGGGTTAATGACTGTATCCAATAGTGGGGCTCTGTAAATCTTCTCAACCACAAGTCCTGATGAGATCATTAGCATTCACTTGTTTTAACAAAAATATTTTTTAACAGCCAACGGAAATGCAGAGAGAAAATGTGATGGTTGCTAATTTTGAGCTGTTTGTTAACGGTGTGCTGATGGTTATGTGCCTTCTTTTAAAGGTTACTGCGACCTATCAAAAGGTGTGATGGTTTTATTCATCTCTTCATTCTAATACTGATCTCTATTAAATTCCCCACTGCTTTCTCCCCATCTAGGGAAAACCATTTGCTGTCACTGAGGCAGCAGCTGAACAAACTTGAAGTGAAGTGACCTCCGGGTCATCGCTGACGTCATTATAATTGACAGGCGAACATTTGTTTACAAAATGTTTGCTGGCACACATCAAAAACCTAAGAACAGAAGAATCCTTTCAAAGTAACTCAAACTTGCATTGGCAACATGAAATTTTTGGAATGCAAGTTTAAATGGATGAATACTTTAAAAACCCATTTTCCAATACAGCATTTATAGAGCACTGAAAATTTATACTTTTAGAATTGCTCATCATCTGGTTGTCATTCCTTTTACAATGATATTCTCTTGATACGTACTTGCACATCACACTGACACTGATACACCGCGGGATGGGAGGGCATGTCCTTGTGTGCATTATTCCCCACAAGTTGCTGCTCTTAGGCAGGAGGCCAAATCAAAGAGATGAGGTGCCTCTCCTGGCAGAGAAGGCGAGGCAATTAGTCTGGTCATGAAGAGAGAGATTCATCCCAGGCTGGTCAGGCTGGTCTTGCACACCTCCCAGAACCAATTACATCTCTCTGGCTGGGTTATTTTTCCAAGAAACAAAATATGGCACACTTTGCTGAGGCATATGGTGGAATGCAACTGTCTCTCTTCTATCACCACGATCTTCGATCACACTCTGTTTTATTGTGGGCTCTTCCCCAATTCATCAACCTTCTGACGGAGGCACAGGTAAATATCTGTGTCATTTCTACTGAAGTAATCTGGTGAAACTCCAGAATATCAATCTAACGTTACAGTATTTAACTCTGACCAGTTGTATTGCACAGGTAACATCCTCATGGTCCCAACACTACACCACTTTTCTGGAGTATTTGATCAGTTAAGCCAGAGTCATCACTATAACTATCAACTCAATTCTTATCCAGATGTTTATTCTGCTCCCATTTAAAGGAGCTAATAAACAAAGTATAAACTATATTTGATGGAGGCCCATGCCACATACGGAAATGGGGGGTAGGGGTCGATTTTCCTGGACCTCAAGCCCAGACAGGAGCACACATGCAAAGTGTGCTGCACCTGTCTGGCCTGGTCACATCCCGAGCACAAGCTTGCCGTCTGGCTGGGCCATGCATCGGCAAATGGAGGATGAAAGAGGAATGCTGCTACAGACCTTTGACATGAGGTGGTAACACTGAAGTCTGGAGCAGAAGGTTGAGCGTTCAACCTACAATTACATAGAATTACATAGAATGTCCAGCACAGAAACAGGACATTCATCCCAACAGATCTATGCCGGTGTTTATAGAACATAGAACATAGAAGAGTACAGCACAGTACAGGCCCTTCGGCCCTCGATGTTGTGCCGAGCATTGTCCGAGACCAAGATCAAGCTATCACACTCCCTATCACTCTGGTGTGCTCCATGTGCTTATCCAATAACCGCTTGAAAGTTCCTAAAGTGTCCGACTCCACTATCACAGCAGGCAGTCCATTCCACACCCCAACCACTCTCTGAGTAAAGAATCTACCTCGGACATCCCTTCTATATCTCCCCCCATGCACCTTATAGTTATGCCCCCTTGTAACAGCTGCCTCTACCCGAGGAAATAGTCTCTGAACATCCACTCTATCTATCCCCCTCATCATCTTATAAACCTCTATTAAGTCGCCTCTCATCCTCCTCCGCTCTAAAGAGAAAAGCCCCAACTCCCTCAATCTTTCCTCATAAGACCTCCCCCCCAAACCAGGCAGCATCCTGGTAAATCTCCTTTGCACTCTTTCCAATGCTTCTACGTCCTTCCTATAGTGAGGTGACCAGAACTGCACACAATATTCCAAATGTGGTCTCACCAAGGTCCTGTACAGTTGCAGCATAACCTCACGGTTCTTAAACTCAAACCCTCTGTTAATAAACGCTAACACACCATAGGCCTTCTTTACTGCTCTATCCACTTGAGTGGCAACCTTCAGAGATCTGTGGATATGAACCCCCAGATCCCTCTGCTCCTCCACGTTCCTCAGAACCCTGCCGTTGACCCTGTAATCCTTATTCAAATTTGCCCTACCAAAATGAATCACCTCGCACTTATCAGGGTTAAATTCCATCTGCCATTTTTCGGCCCAGCTCTGCATCCTATCAATGTCTCTTTGCAGCCTACAACTGCCCTCCACCTCATCCACTACTCCACCAATCTTGGTGTCATCAGCAAATTTACTGATCCACCCTTCAGTCCCCTCCTCCAAGTCATTGATAAAAATCACAAACAGCAGAGGACCCAGCACCGACCCCTGTGGCACACCGCTGGTAACTGGTCTCCAGTCCGAAAATGTTCCATCCACCACCACCCTCTGCCTTCTATGAGTTAGCCAGTTACTTATCCAATCGGCCAAATTTCCCTCTATCCCACAACTCCTTACTTTCTTCATGAGACGACCATGGGGAACCTTATCAAACGCCTTACTAAAATCCATGTATACGACATCAACTGCTCTACCTTCATCTACACACTTAGTTACCTCCTCAAAGAATTCAATCAAATTTGTTAGGCAAGACTTACCCTTCACGAATCCGTGTTGACTATCCCTGATTAAGTTGCCCCTTTCCAAATGGTCATAAATCCTATCCCTCAGGACCTTTTCCATTATCTTACCAACCACCGAAGTAAGACTAACCGGCCTATAATTACCAGGGTCATTCCTATTTCCTTTCTTGAAGAGAGGAACAACATTCGCCACTCTCCAGTCCTCTGGCACCATCCCCGTGGACAGTGAGGACCCAAAGATCAAAGCCAGAGGCTCTGCAATCTCCTCCCTTGCCTCCCAAAGAATCCTAGGATATATCCCATCTGGCCCAGGGGACTTATCGACCCTCAGGTTCTTCAAAATTGCTAAAACATCTTCCCTCAGAACATCTACCACCTCCAGCCTATCCACCTTTATCACACTCTCATCCTCAAGAACATGGCCCCTCTCCTCGGTGAACACTGACGAAAAGTATTCATTCATCACCTCTCCTATCTCTTCTGACTCCATGCACAAGTTCCCACTACTGTCCTTGACCGGCCCTACCCTCACCCTGGTCATTCTTTTATTTCTCACATAAGAATAAAAAGCCTTGGGATTTTTCTTGATCCGACCCGCCAAGGACTTCTCATGCCCCCTCCTAGCTCTCCTAAGCTCTTTTTTTAGCTCATTCCTTGCTACCTTGTACCCCTCAATCGACCCAACTGAACCTTGTTTTCTCATCCTTACATACGCTTCCTTTTTCCTCTTGACTAGACATTCAACCTCTTTTGTGAACCATGGTTCTCTCACTCGGCCATTTCCTCCCTGCCTGACAGGGACATACCTATCAAGGACACGCAGTAATTGCTCCATGAAAAAGCTCCACTTTTCGTTTGTGCCTTTCCCTGATAGTTTCTGTTCCCATCTTATACTCCCTAATTCTTGCCTAATCGCATCATAATTACCCCTCCCCCAATTATAAACCCTGCCCTGCTGTATGGCCCTATCCCTCTCCATTGCAATAGTGAAAGTTACCGAATTGTGGTCACTATCTCCAAAGTGCTCTCCCACATACAAATCAAACACTTGGCCCGGTTCATTACCCAGTACCAAATCCAACGTGGCCCCACCTCTTGTCGGCCTATCCACATATTGTGTCAGGAAACCCTCCTGCACACACTGTGCAAAAACTATCCCATCCGAACTGTTTGACCTATAAAGGTTCCAATCAATATTTGGAAAGTTGAAGTCACCCATGACAACTACTCTGTGACCTCCACACCTATTCATAATCTGCTTTGCAATTTCTTCCTCCACATCTTTATTACTATTTGGGGGCCTGTAGAAAACTCCTAACAACGTGACCGCTCCTTTCCTATTTCTAACTTCAGCCCATATTACCTCAGACGGCAGATCCCCCTCGAACTGCCTTTCTGCCGCTGTTAAACTATCCTTGATTAACAATGCTACTCCCCCACCTTTCTTACCAACTTCCCTACTCTTACTGAAACATCTATACCCCGGAACTTCCAACAACCATTCCTGTCCCTGTTCTAACCATGTCTCCGTAATGGCCACCACATCGTAGTCCCAAGTACCAATCCACGCTCCAAGTTCTCCTACCTTATTCCGGATGCTCCTTGCATTGAAGTAGACACACTTCAAGCCATCTTCCTGTCTGCCGGTACAATCCTGCGACCTTGATACCCTCCTCAGTACCTCCCTACACTCACCACTGGCTCGTGGACTACAGCCCTTTTTCCCATCCCCCTGACAAATTAGTTTAAACCCCCCCGAAGAGCCGTAGCAAATTTCCCTCCCAGGATATTGGTGCCCCTCTGGTTCAGGTGCAAACCGTCCTGTTTGTACAGGTCCCACCTTCCCCAGAATGTGCTCCAATTATCCACACGAGCCTCCTCCCACCCTTCCTCATTGAACCCTATCTAACCTTCTATTCCTTTCTCATGTTTATCTAGCTTCAGCTTAAATGCAATAGTTGTTCTCATTCTATGTTCTGTCAACAGCAGCAGGAGATATTTACAAAAAAAGCTATCTGCCAGCTCTGTGTAGACAAAGATCGCATAGCCTGAATCCCAAAGTCAGAGGGTAAATTTTCCAACTGCCGTTCCCAACACAGCGCTTCACTGATTGGGCGTGAATATCGAGAAATCGCACAGTCGCAGCCCATGGGTTTTTCAACCCATTCATTTTGATGCATAGATACCCATGGGATTTCCTGATGTTTGCAGCTGGCTCCATGCTGGGATCACGCAGTCAGAAAAAGTACTCTTAGGTGCAACGCCAGCCTAATGGTGAAAATTTCTTCCAGAGCATTCTCCTGGTACAATGTTTCATAACACATTCCAATTTAAGCCGGTCTCTTCGCAAACCTCATTAAATATCTTGAAATAAATGAAAACCTTGCATAAAACCAAGATGATTTTATTTCCCATTTTCTTTCCAAAATAAACCTTTTTTTAGTAAATATATATTCTTTACTGATAAAGCAAGGTGACCTGTAGTGTCGGATATTGGCAATGTTGTAACGAACAGATGGTAAGGATTAGATCAATCTAAGCTTGGGTTTTGAACGGCTGTAGTTTGTAGGAGGAATGGAAGAATGAGGGAGGTATGCATTGTACAATTTTGAGGAGAGAATGTTAGAATAGGAGACTTGTTTTAAACAAAGTGAGGAGAGAGAGCATGTAGGATGGCATATTTATAGCTTAGGAAGAACAAGGCAGGAAAGTTCAAAGGAGCACTAACCCTCAGAGCACCAATAAAACGAGGCTTGTTCTGTGGCTAACAACACCATTAAGAAGGAAAAATCATTTTCATTTAAAATAAAACTTTTCCAAATCAGCTTTGTTATATACCAGAAAAAAGTTTAGATGTGACAAATTGTTTGGACTTCCCTATGCTCACAGTGTAATTCTTTGGAGTCCCCTGTGATATATAGTCCTCGCTGTACCAGGAGAGTCCTTAAGGCAACACTCCATAAATAGAGGTAATCACTTTACATGCACCAGTAAGCTTTGACTCCTCTACTGTGATATCACACTGGCATCTGTCTTCACATCTCTTTTGTCACCAGTTTTCAATGATCCTCACACTTCCCACTAGTACTAGTACACGTGAGAAGTTTGTCAGTGCTCAACTGATGCTGGACCGGTACAGGACTGGGAGTCACGTGCCGCGACTGCTGCAGTCTCCTATGCCTGCAGCCAGTTGATCAGTTGAAGCACTGTAGGAGGCACTGATGGCAGCTGTAGGAGTGTCTGCTGTGTGCTCGCCATAGATATTCGTTTTAATGATGTCAGGTGAGTTAGAAACACAAATTCAGCTTCATTACAGAGACCTGGGAATAAGCTGGACCTGATTAGGACCTAAATATTCCAGGCTATAGGATTTTTAGAACACAAGGAAATTGGGAAAGGAGGGGTGTAACAATATTTATAAAAGATACACTTACAGCGGTGGAAAGAAGGGATTTCAATACGGGTGATCACGCAGTGGGAACACTATGGGTAGGGTTAAGGAACAGCAAAATGCGTGGTCTAGGTCGGAATTGTCTATAGTCCTCCTAATGGTAGTGATGTAGTGGGTGGGGGGGAGGGGTGGCGGAGGGGACTTACCCACTCCTTAACCCCCCCCAGCCCCCAGCGATTTGACAGACTGTAAATTTTAATTGCAAGTGGCAATGGCACCTGCCCCAAGCCGGCGGGGTCCTCTTTAAATATGCAGGTCGGGCTGCAATGATGTCATTAGCGCCTGAGCTGCTATTTTAACCTGGGGCCTGAGCAGGTGAGCAATTAGGCCAAACCTGCTGGAAATAGCAGCCCTAAGTTAAAATCGAAGCCAATGTGGTTATGATGGGAGATTTTAATTTTCACACAGACTGGGAGAAGCAGAACAGCTCAGGTAGTAAAAGGCAATGAATTTCTAGAATAATATATTTTAGAACCGACACGGGATAAGGCCATACTGGATTTAGTGATGAGTAACAAACCAGAATTAGTTAACAATCTAACTGTAAGGGAACATCTTGCGAATAGTGACCATAATATGATTGAATTTGATATTAGGTTTGAGAGGGAGAAGGGAGAGTCTCAATATAGGTTTTAAATTTATGTAAGGCAAACTTCGAAGGGGTGAGAAATGAATTGACCCCAGTAAACTGGGCTGAACTGTTAATGGGTAAACTTACAAACACTGGGAAGTATTCAAAGAAATTTTGGGTACAATACAAAAACCAATACATACCCCATAAAGGCAAAGGCTCTACTTCTGTAAGTAAGCAACCTTGGTCAACAAATGGCGTAAGAGACATAGGCCTAGAAATTCGGGCGAACTACTTTTGGGCATGCAGGGATCGCAGCAGCCCTCAGGTAAATGAGGAAGGGGGTCAAGAGGTAGCGGTAGCCAGAGGGTTACCGGTGGCTGGGGTGATGGGTGAAGTAGAGGTTGCCGGAGAGGGGGTGGGAAATAGCGGCGATCAGGGGGAGCGGCAGCAACTGGGGAGAGGATCAGTGTCCTGCAGTGACCTGCGTTCTTTGAATGTGGGTTCAGGAGGCTCACCCCTGCCCTCCCGGCTCCACATTCAGGTAAGTATATTTTGAAAACTTACCTCGTTGTTTGTGGCCTAATAGGCAGTCTCTGTGTGCCAGCTGCTTTAGGACAAGCCAATTTTGCAGAGGGGGCCTCAAACAGACATTAGGCCCTTATTTAAATATGCACAGTGCCTAATAATCCCTGTTTCGGGCGTGGACACTGCATCAATATGGCGGGCAGTGCATTTTCGGCTCATTTCCTGCCCACCATATTGGAGGCTTAGAAGGCCGTTTAGCCCCCATATCAAGCTAAAAAGAAAAGTCTTACACAAAAGCAAGGAAAAGTGAATAATCCAGTGGACTGGGAGAGATATAAAAGGCAACAAAAGAATACAAAGAAAGTAATAAGAGATGAAAAAAGTGAATATGAAAACAAAAGTTGCAAGGCATATTTAAAATAACAACAAAAGTTTTTATAACTCTATTAAGTGAAAGAGGGGATGAAATTGGTCTTTGGCTAAAGCCTGAAGTTGGCGATAGCGTATCGACAGCCCGTTTTACACGTTTCAACTTTAGTGGGGAAAAAACAAGCGGGGTGTAAAACGGTCTGCCGATTCACTATCGCCTGTTTCGTGCTTTCGCCAAAGATCAATTTAAACCCTCAGAGAGTGGTAAAGGAGTGTGGACCCATTAAAGACAGATGCAGGTGAGACTATAATGGGCAATAAGGAAATGGCAGACTTGTGCAATGAGTGCTTTAAATCCATTTTCACAGTGGAGGAAAAGGACAAAATACCATTGGTACAAGGGACCTAAAAATGTTATGGGGAGGAACTTAGTTGATTAAATATTAGTAAAAATGGTAATGGAGAAAACAATAGGACTTAGTATTGACAAATCTCCAAGATTTGATGGTTTCCACCCACAGTATTAAAAGAAATAGGTGAGGAAACTGCAGATGCGTTAAGTCATAATTTTCCAAAAGACTCTAAATTCAGAAATTGTGCCATTGAATTGGAAAATTGCAAATGTCATTCCATTATTTAAGAAGGGAGCGAGCGAGAAACCAGGTAACTACAGACACGTCAGTTTATCATCAGTTGTGGGAAAGTTACTGGAATCTATCATTGGGCTAGAGTACTGAGCAATTAAACAAGTATGAGATGATCAAAGAGAATCAGCATGGATTTGTAAAGGGTATGTCATGTCTGACTAATCTAGTTAATTTTTTTGAGGAGGTCACTAGCATGGTGGATTGAGTAATTTCTATGAATGTTGGCTTTATGGACTTCTAGAAGGCACTTGATAAGCTTCCGCACAAGAGATTATTAGCAAAAATGAAAGCGCACGGAATTGGGGGTAACCTTGTGACATGAATTGGTAATTGGTTGTGGATAAAAGAAATGCACACTGATTGGCGGGATGGGACAAGTGGTGTTTCCCCAGGGATTTGTACTGGGGCCTCAGCTTTTCACCATATATATTAATGACTTAGATGAAGGAATAGAGAGTTGTATGTTCAAGTTTGCAGATGGAACTAAGTCAGTAGGAACAGTAAGTTGTGTAGAAGGGAACAGAATGTTACAAAAGGACATAAACAGACTAAGTGAGTGGGAAAACTGTGGCAGACAATGTGGGAAAGTGTGAGATCATCCATTTTGGATCCAAGAAAGACAAATCGGCATTTTTTTTAATGGTGGAAGATTAGGAGCTGTGGAGGAGCAAAGGGATTTGGGTGTCCATCTGCTAAAAGCTAGTGCACAGGTACAAAAAAATAATCAAAAAGAATAATGGAATGTTGGCCTTTCTCTCAAGGACAAAAGTGAGAAGTCGCACAACACCAGGTTATAGTCCAACAGTTTTATTTGAAATCACAAGCTTTCGGAGCGCTGCTCCTTCATCAGGTGACGTGAAGGTGAAGTGTTTCTCTCAAGGAGGTTGGGATACAAAGGGGAGGAAGTTGTACAGAGCCTTGGTCAGACCCCATCTGGAGTACTGAGTTTAGTTTTTGGCACCAAACCTCAGGAAAGCTATGGAGGGGGTACAGGGCAGCTTCACTAGAATGATACAAGGGCTTAAAGGGTTAAATTATGAGGACAGGTTGTATAAACTTGGCTTGTATTCCCTCAAGTTTTGAAGATTGAGGGATGATATAATCAAGGTGTTTAAAATGATAAAAGGACTAGATAGGGTAGATACAGAGAAACTATCTTCTGTGGTGGTGAAATCTTAAACGAACATAATCTTAAAATTTGAGCTAGGCAATTTAGGAGTGAAATCAGGAAACAGTTTTTCACACAAAGGGTGGTGGAAATCTGGAACTGTCTCCCCCAGTAGGATGTGGATGCTAGGACGATTGAAACTTTCAAGACTGAGATCAATAGATTTTTGTTAAGTAACCTTGGTGGTGGGCAAATTATTAGAAAAAATTCTGAGGGACAGTATTAATCGTCATTTCGAAAGGCATGGGTTAATCAAGGACAGTCAGCATGGATTTGTTAAGGGAAGGTTGTGTCTGACTAACTTGATTGAATTTTTTGAGTAGGTAACAAGGAGGGTCGATGAGGATAGCACGTTTGATGTAGTCTACATGGATTTTAGTAAGGCTTTTGACAAGGTCCTACATGGCAGACTGGTCAGAAAAATAAAAGCCCATGGGATCCAAGGGAAAGTGGCAAGTTGGATCCAAAATTGGCTCAGTGGCAGGAAGCAAAGGGTAATAGTCAACGGGTGTTTTTGTGACTGGAAAGCTGTTTCCAGTGGGGTTCCACAGGCTCAGTACTAGGTCCCTTGCTTTTTGTGGTATATATCAATGATTTACACTTCAATGTAGGGGGCATCATTAAGATGTTTGCAGATGATACAAAAATTGGCCGTGTGGTTGATAGTGAGGAAGAAAGCTGTAGCCTGCAGGAAGATATCAATGGACTGGTCAGGTGGGTAGAAAAGTGGCAAATGGAATTCAATCCGGAGAAGTGTGGGGTAATGCATTCGGGAGGGCAAACAAGGCAAAGGAATACACAATAAACGGTCGGATACTGAGAGTGTAGAGGATCAGAGGAACCTTGAACTGCATGTTCACAGATCCCTGAAGGTAGCAGGACAGATAGATAAGGCGGTTAAGAAAGCTTACGGGATACTTTCCTTTATTAGCCGAGGCATAGAATATAAGAGCAGGGAGGTTTTGCTTGAACTGTATAAAACACTAGTTAGGCCGCATCTAGAGTACTGCCAACAGTTCTGGTCACCACATTACAGGAAAGATGTGATCACACTAGAGAGGGTGCAGAGGAGATTTACAAGGCTGTTGCCAGGACTGGAGAATTTTAGCTATGAAGAAAGATTGGCTAGGCTGGGGTTGTTTGCTTTGGAACTGTGGAGGCTGAGGCTGGACTTAATTGAGATGTATAAAATTATGAGGGGCCTAGATAGAGTGGATAGGAAGGATCTATTTCCCTTAGCAGTGAGGTCAATAACCAGGGGGCATAGATTGAAAGTAATTGGTAGAAGGATTAGAGGGGAATTGAGGAGAAATGTTTTCACCCAGAGGGTGGTGGGGCTCTGGAACTCAATGCCTAAAAGGGTGGTAGAGGCAGAAACCCTCACTGCATTTAAAAAGTACTTGGATATGCACTTGAAGTGTCGTAACCTACAAGGCTATGGAACAAGAGCTGGAAAGTGAGATTAGGCTGGATAGCTCTTTGTCGGCCGGCACAGACACGATGGGCTGAATGGCCTCCTTCTGTGCTGTAAATTTCTATGATTCTATGAAAGGATATGGGGTAAGGTGGGTAAATGGAGTGGAGGTACAGATCAGCCATGATTAAGAGAATGCCTGAACAGGCTCAAGTGTTTGAATGGGCTACTCCTGTCCCTATGGCTCAGACATGCAAACTTTGCCTAATACAATCTAATTTTATAAAGTGAAAGAATAGGGTAGATTTTTTCAGTCCTGTGCCTGGGTGTATTGGATCACCTGGGCACAGTGAACACAGGAAAATTGGGAGGGGGCGGTCCGCATGCCCTTGAGGGAGCCTGTATTGAGCAGAAAATCAGGTGGGCTCCCTTACAGACTTGTGGCCCTTCCCACCCATTTTTCTTATATTCACTGCAACCCAAGCAATCCAAGGCGTAGGACCAAGAAAATCTACCCCAATATCTTCAAAGTCTGGTATCAAATTTTAAACTCAAGCAGTAATCATGGTCAAGCGACCATGTGGACATACTTTGTGGGTGTCTACGTGTGTGTTGAGTTGTGTGCTAAGAATTCCAGAGAATTTTACAGAACACAAAGAGGCCATTTAGCTCAACAGCCCTCTATGTCCTAAAAGCTGTCTGCATAAAAGTTTTCTCCTAACCTCTCCCTTTGTTCTTTGGTAATGATCTTAAATTTATGCCTTCTAGTTACTGACTCCCCGACACATGGGAATAGGTTTTTCCTGATTTACCTCATTAAAATCTTTCATAATTTTGAACATTTATATCAGATTTCCTCTTAACCCAGTTTCTCTAGTCTCCCTTCATAACTAAAGCACCTTGGGGGAATAATTCGGTGGCGCCCCCTCTGGGGCGCTAACTTTGCTGGGGCGCTACTTTTAGCGCCCTGAAAAAGTTAGTGCCCCTGCGCCGTAAATTCAGTGGTAGCGCCCCATGCAGGAGGTGGGGCGCAACTGGAAGCACTCCCCCTCCTTCATGGGGCGCTACCATTGAATAGCGCGGCGCTACGTGCAGGCCTCCCTCCCCTGATTAAAGGGGAGGGGCCTAGCGCTGTGCGCACCGGGGCCCTGCTGGACTACCGGGGAGCGGGGTGCCGGGAAAACAGCCCGGCACTCAAGAGGAGTGCCGGGCTGACCGATCGCAGCCGGCACCCCGCATAATAAAGCGGAAGGGGGCAGGTGCTGGCAGTCGGCCAAAAAAAAAGGCTGCCCAGCTCCTGTCCTTTAATTTGTGCTGCCGCGGCCGCAAAAAACACCACCCTGACCCTGTCGGACATATCATCCGGCGATAGGTCAGGGGGTGCGACTGAATTTTGCAGCCGGGGCGCGAGTGGGGCGCTGCGCACGCCGATGACGTCATTGCCGGAAACGCAGCACCACGGGGCGCTACCGGCTACCGCCACCGCTAACCTCCCGCTGAATTTCGCAGGAGGTGTTAGCAGCGCCGCGCCCAGGCACTAGGTGTTTTGTGCCCCGTTAGCGCCCCCCCGCTAAAGGCGTAAATCAACCGAATTTTTCCCCCCTAATCCCTTGTATTGTCTTAGTGGATCTTTTCTGTACCCTCTCCTTAGCTTCCGAAACTAAGGCACCCAAAACTGTGACCTAATCATGATTACTGCAGGTCATCAACTTGTCCTCCCATTTTTAAATATTTGTGTAGCTGAATCCCTAAATCTCACAGCTCCTTTTAAAGTTTTACCATTTAGTGTAAATTTTCTCTCCTTATTCTTCCTCTTAAAACGTATAACCTCGCATTTTTCTGCATTAAATTTAATCTGGCATCTACATACTCAATTTGTCTATGTCCTCTTTAAGTTTCTTATAGTCCTCCACAGTTATCTGTGTTATCTGTAGATTTTGATATTGTGCTTTCAAGTCCAGATCATTTATATGTTTGGAAAAGAGCAATGGTCCCAACACTGACCCCAGACCACATCACTGCTTATATCCCTCCAGTCCAAAATAAATCTCTTTACCACTTGCCTTTTACAAGTCAGTGTTGGCTGTAGTTAATTAGCCATTGTCTTTCTATATTCCAGCCAGCTATGAATAATTCTTTCATCACTGTACTGTTGTGTGGATGACCACAACAGAGAAGTCACAGAAATATTGGTATTGTCAATTCCACTGTAATTGCAATATATAAAATTGACAAAAAAAAGTCAGAGTTGGTGTCAAAGGAAAATTCAGTGCTCCCAATGTAGAGCTGCATTCGATGGGATATGGGTCAGAGAATTAGGGCTACAGTGGTGTAACCTTATCTCTCCCTTTCAGCTCGGCCCAATGCTGGAAGTGCAGGAGAACTGAATTATTTTTCACTTTTTAGTTAAAGGAGACCTGATGGTGAGACTTTGGCCGCAATTTTCTCAGGGCTCAGAGGGTGGATTCGGAGGCGGGTCAGCTGTTAAATTCAAAATGATTGACGGCGGGTTGGAAACCCACCGCGATCCCGCCTCCATGTGAGTTTTCAAAGTGTTCAGTCTGCGATTTCACAACAGACCCGACATCAAGCGGCGGGTGAGGGATTTAAGACACTTAACTCCTTGATAAGTGCTTGTTAACTGCTATTTTGACAGCCTTTTCCTATTTTTCCACATTTTCAACGGGTTTCACGACGTTCGGAGATCACGCCAGGTAAGTATGTCGGGAGGACCAACGAGCTAGATAGTTCATAGCTGCAACTGGAGTCTAAAAGCTGCACACTCACATCTGATCAATTTCAAATGTCAGAGGTTGCTGATTTCAGGATTTGGGAGACACATTGGGCTGGATTTTGATACTGGGGCGGGTTGGGGTCGTGTCATCCACTTTTCGTGTTATCCACCCGACTGCAATTGGATGTGGGAGACTGATGCAATTTTCACCTAATTGGGCAATTGAGTTCCAGCATGTGGGAACCCATGAACCAATTAGTGGTTTCAGTCTGAAAGTCGCCTCTGATGATGTCATCATTGCTGCTGCATTGAAGGTCTTCAAAGACTGCCTGGCCTTTGCTGTGAGAGGACCTGGATGCAAAATGAGCAGCAGCAGCCCTAAGTCTGCTCCCAGATATTTTTACACCACCACTCCCAGATATGTTTCCTCTCCATCCATCCATATATTCATCTCCATAGCCAGCCAGCGAGCGTCAGCTATCCAAATGTGCTCCCGCCAAGTTTCACATTCGTGGTTCAGAACAGGCGTGCTTCACGTCGAAAAAGGGTTAAAATCACAAAGGCCTTTCAAAATGGCATTATAGAGGCAATTTAGTGCTTGTAAAGGGCCTTAACAGCCTATCCCGCCTCTTAGAGGCGGGACGGAGTCGGGACCATCAGACACGATTTAATGAAAATTGCGTGGAGGCGGACTTGTGCCCGCCCGCCAGTTTTCACAATTTTAACCCCCCACACGCCTCCAAACCCGCCTCCACGGGTCAATGAAAATCCAGCCCATTCTGTCTTGAGGCTGTAAGTGTGTGGTGTCAACTCTATATCCACTGTCACCTCCATTGCTGGCCATCTTCAGCCAGAAGTGCCGAGTGGATGATCCATATCGGCCTCCTCCTCAGGTCCCCAACATCACGGAAGCCAGTCTTCAGTCAATTCAATTCACTCCACGTGGTATCAAGAAATGGCTGAGCACACTGGATACAGCAAAGGCTATGGGTCCCGACAACATCCCGGCTGTCGTGCTGAAGACTTGAGTTCCAGAACTAGCCACGCCTCTAGCCAAGCTGTTCCAGTACAGCTACAACACTGGCATTTATCCGACAATGTGGAAAACTGCCCAGGTATGTCCTGTCCACAAATAACAGGACAAATCCAATCCAGCAATTACCGCCCCATCAGTCTACTCTCAATTTACAGCAAAGTGATGGAAGGTGACATCAACAGTGCTATCAAGCGACACTAACTCACTAATAACCTGCTCACTGATGTCCAGTTTGGGTTCCGCCAGGACCACTCGGCTCCAGACCACATTACAGCATTGGTCCAAACATGGACAAAGGAGCTGAATTCCAGAGGTGAGGTGAGAGTGACTGCCCTTGATATCAAGGCAGCATTTGACCGAGTGTGGCATCAAGGGGCCCTAGTAAAACTGAAGTCAATGGGAATCGGGGGGAAAACTCTCCACTGGCTGGAGTCATACCTAGCACAAAGGAAGATGGTTGTGGTGGTTGGTGGTCAATCATCACAGCCCCAGGAGTTCCTCAGGGCAGTGTCCTAAGCCCAACCATCTTCAGCTGCTTCATCAATGACCTTCCCTCCATCGTAAGGTCAGAAATGGGGATGTTCGCTGATGACTGCAGTGTTCAGTGCCATTCGCAACTCCACAGATAATGAAGCAGTCCATGCCCACATGCAACAAGACCTGGACAACATTCAGGCTTGGGCTGATAAGTGGCAGGTAACATTCGCGCCACAGAAGTGCCAGGCAATGACTATCTCCAACAAGCGAGAGTCTAACCATCGCCCCTTGACATTCAATGGCATTACCATCGCTGAATCCCCCACCATCAACATCCTGGGGGGTCACCATTTACCAGAAACTTAACTGGACCAGCCACATTAATACTGTGGCAACAAGAGCGGGTCAGAGGCTAGGTATTCTTTGGCAAGTGACTCACCTCCTGACTCCCCAAACCCTTTCCACCACCTACAAGGCACAAATAAGGAGTGTGATAGAATATTCTCCACTTGCCTGGATGAGTGCAGCTCCAACAACACTCAAGAAGCTCGACACCATCCAGGACAAAGCAGCCCACTTGATTGGCACCCCATCCACCACCTTAAACATTCACTCCCTCCACCACCGGTGTACTGTGGCTGTAGTGTGTACCATCTACAAGATGCATTGTAGCAACTCGCCAAGGCTCCTTCGGCAGCACCTCCTAAACACGCAACCTCTACCACCTAGAAGGACAAGGGCAGCAGGCACATGGGAACACCACCACCTCCAAGTTCCCCTCCAAGTCACACACGATCCTGACTTGGAAGTATATCGCTATTCCTTCATCGTCGCTGAGTCAAAATCCTGGAACTCCCTCCCTAACAGCACTGTGGGAGTACCATCACCACACGGACTGCAGTGGTTCAAGAAGGCGGCTTACCACCACCTTCTCAGTTGGTATCTAAATTCTTAAAGCTTTTTGTCTGCCTGAATTTACATGTGACAAGATCTCAGTCATTTAAACTTCTTTAGTTTAAAAAAAAAGTATATTTAAAAGAACATAATCCTGGGGATGTCTGTAATATCGGTAGACAGGTGCGTCATACTGTCGCATAAAAGTCTTTTGCACGCTATTTTATTGCTAGTGGACACGTTAACCCATCTAAAATAAATAGGATATCATCTCTGTTAAAACAGCAGATAGAGGAATGTCATGCAAATTGGTCCAGAATTATTGTCAAGAGTACTTTCTAGGCTACAGTCTTTATAAAAATGTTTGGCAAATCTTTTCTGTGAAAATAGGAAAGATCTATATGTCACTTGTCATAAATCGCAAGTAACAACTCAGGGAGTACTACTGGGCGGCCAGCTGGGGTGCCGTCCAGGGAGTATAAATACTCAGGCATGGGCCCACCTTGGGCAGAGACAATCTGGAAACAGGAAGCTAGTGACTGCTAACTAGACCTCCATGTTTTGTTACAAGTTGATTAAAGCCTTGCTTTATGTTCAAGTGCGTAGTGAGTCTTTATTACGTCAATTTAATCAACTTGATATCGTCTCCACGCTTTGAGTGATTCGGAACAATCAGCTGCAACTCGAACCACAGAAGGGAACTAGGGCAAGAAACTGATCCATCATGGAAAAACTCCTTAGACCCGCTCGTCTCGACCTGGACCCGAATGCACCTGCGGCAGCGAAGGTATGGAAGCATTGGTTTCGTACCTTTAGCAACTTTCTTGAAGAATGTGGGGCGGATGTCCCTAATAAGTTACGAATGCTTATCAACTACGTGTCTCCTCATGTGTATGATTATATTGAGGACTGTATAGTCTATGACACTGCTATCGAAATCTTACAGCAGCTATATGTCAAGTCCCCAAATGAAATATTTGCTCGACACCTACTGGCCACAACTCGGCAGCAGCCTGGGGAATCACTCGATGAATTTCTCCAGAAACTTCGCAGGCTCAGCAAGGATTGTAACCTTAAAGCAGTTACAGCTGAACAGTATCAAGAGGAACTAATCCGCGATTCCTTTATCAATGGGATCGCGTCCCCTTTTATACGTCAGCGCCTGCTGGAAAATAAAACCCTCAATTTACGGGCTGCTTATGACCAAGCGTGTTCCCTGGACTTGGCCAAGAAGAATGCAGACACTTATCTCCCACCACGTGCACGGGCGGCGGCTATCTCCTTTAATGAGTCTTTCGGTAGGTCTCGGGCGGATGCCCCCACTGATGTTGACTCTACTCTAACGGACGACGACCCTACCCGAGAGGCCTTCGCTGATGACGACCCCGCCCTAGCAGCATCCTGGCAATCAGGAAGAAAGTGTTTCTTTTGTGGGGGGGCGTGCCATCACAGAAAATTTTGCCCGGCTCGTAATGTGACCTGCAATCATTGCAGCAAGAAAGGACACTTTTCCAAGGTATGCCAGTCACGGGCCTTTGCTAACAAGAATGGCCGCTCCTCTAAAGTATACCGGCCGAGAGCTCCTGTTAGCTTCACAGCTGCTATCTATGGAGCTGCTCCTCCCCCAAGAACTACTGTTAAGGCTACAGTTGCCGAAGGGAAAATTGCCCCTCCTCCCATCACGGCTGTTTTTCCCCAAAGTTTGTCCCATGCAGCCATGAAGGTTTCAGTAAATGGGCACACTCTAAGCGCGCTAATCGACTCCTGCAGCTCTGACAGCTTCATTAGTAAGCGGGCTGTCAACAGGTTAAAACTGCACATTTATCCCTCGGACAGGGAGATTGCAATGGCTCTGACGACTCTGACCACCAATTCTTCTGGCTTCTGTCTTGTCAACCTCATCCTCAACGGCCGCACGTATCTCTCCACCCGGCTCGGAGTACTCGCAAACTTATGCAGCGATGTGCTTCTGGGACAGGACTTCCAGAAGCAGCACAAGAAGATCACTTTTGAGTTTGGAGGGTCAAGGCCGGAGCTTACCATTTCTAAGGTGCCGTTTTGTGCACTCTCGGCGGCCTTACTTGGTGAACCCTCCCTGTTTGCCAATCTTCCCCCCCCGCTGTAAACCCATAGCCATCAAATCGCGGCGCTTTAGCCAAGACGATCGAGCGTTTATTGAGGCGGAAATCTCTCGCCTTTTAGTCGACGGTATTATCGAGCCATGTTCATCTCCCTGGCGGGCTCAGGTCGTCATTGTGAGGAATCCCTTAAAACAACATAAAAAACGTCTGTGTATCGATTATTCGCAGACTATTAATCAATATACCGATCTGGATGCCTACCCGCTGCCACGCATAGATGACATGGTCAACAACCTTGCCAAATACAAGGTATTCTCGACCTTCGATTTAAAAAGCGCGTACCATCAGGTGCCACTGCAAGACTCCGACAAGAAGTATACGGCCTTTGAGGCCAATGGTCGGCTTTTCCAGTTTCGCCGCCTTCCATTCGGGGTCACCAATGGGGTGGCCGTCTTCCAACGGGCCATGGATGGCCTAGTCCGGCAAGAGAACTTGACGGATACCTTTCCGTATTTAGACAATATCACTATTGCCGGCCATGATCAAAAGGAGCATGACGCCAATCTTCAGAGATTTTTTAACGTACTCCGCCGTCGCTACTTAACGTTAAACGAATCCAAATCAGTGAAGTCGGTGCCATCGGTGAACAATCTTGGCTACTGGGTGGGCAACGGTGTTATTAAACCGGACCCAGAGCGACTTCGTCCACTTCAGGAGCTCCCTCCCCCGACGAACCTCGGCTCTCTTCGTCGGGCACTTGGCATGTTTGCTTATTACGCAAAATGGATACCACACTTCTCCGATAAAATACAGCCCCTGCTCCATGTGAAGTCTTTTCCATTGGAAGCTACGGCTATTTCTGCCTTCAACCTCCTCAAACGACAGCTGGAGAAAGCCACGCTTCGCTCCATTGACGAAAATCTTCCTTTTGTGGTCGAATGCGATGCATCGGAGGTGGCGATCTCCGCTACCTTGAATCAAGGTGGCCGACCCGTGGCATTCCTATCCAGAACCTTGCAGGGTAGCGAGCTCCATTACCCCCCCGTCGAGAAGGAGGCTACGGCCATCATCGAGGCTGTACGCCAATGGGGTCATTTTCTTGCTCGGCGTCATTTTACGCTTATAACTGACCAGCGCTCTGTGGCCTTCATGTTGGATAACCGGAGGCGCACGAAAATCAAAAATAATAAAATTCAACTCTGGAGGATGGAGCTGGTTGCCTTTGGATATACTATCTGTTACCGACCCGGCAAACAGAACGTGGCCCCAGATACCTTCACACGGGCATTTTGCTCCTCAATGTCAACGTCGACTCTGGCGGATTTGCATATGGACTTATGCCATCCTGGTGTGACCCGCATGTTGCACTTTGTGCGCTCCAAAAATCTACCATTTTCAACCGAGGACGTAAAGAAAACATGCTCCTCCTGTAGGATTTGTGCAGAATTGAAACCACAATTCTTTCGCCCATCAGATGGCTTACTCATACATGCAATGCAGCCTATGCAGAGGCTCAGCATAGACTTTAAAGGGCCATTGCCTTCGTCGACAAGGAACACCTACCTACTTACGATGGTGGACGAGTATTCACGCTTTCCCTTCGCCTTCCCCTGCCCTAATATGCTTACCTCTACGGTAATTAAATGCCTCGATCAGGTCTTTTCCCTTTGCGGGACGGCCAATTTTATCCACACTGATCGGGGTCCCTCCTTTATGTCGAGTGAACTTAAAAGTTATCTCTCCCAACGGGGAATCGCCTCAAGTAGGACGACACCATATCACCCAATCGGTAACGGACAGGTTGAACGATACAATGCCATCATCTGGAACGCTGTCCGTCTGGCACTAAGGTCACGCAACCTACCGGACCAGCAGTGGGAAACGGTGCTCCCCGACGTGTTACACTCTATCAGGTCTCTTCTCTCCACATCTACTAATGTCACGCCTCATGAGCGATTCTTCAAATTCCGGCGTCGCTCTACACATGGGACGTCTCTACCGTCATGGTTGGTGGCTCCAGGCCCGGTGCTACTCCGGAGGTTCGTCCGGTCTGCCAAAAACGACCCTCTCGTTGACGAGGTGGAGTTAACGGAGGTAAACCCCACGTATGCGCACGTACGGTACCCTGATGGCCGGGAGACCACTGTCTCGCTCCGAGATCTGGCTCCCTGCCCAACCGGTCACACGGGCCCGAATGATGAAGGATCCCACGACGATGATATCAACACTCTGCACCCCTATGAAAATGACGCCCCGCTTGGGACATCGGGGGATCTGCCGGCAACGCTACCGGATCAACTCAGGGAGCTGGACGCTCCCCGTAGGATGGCCACCCGAAACCAGGACGCCGGACAATCTCCAGCCACGACCCGGGATGAGGCCAGCTCAGCACCTGTGGGGACCCGCACCCGGAGTCATGATATTCCCAGTCCTCCACAGGATGATCAAGATGACACGGACTCCACTGACTTACCGGTATGGGCCAAGCGACCCAGGGACCAGGACACTTTCCGGGGAGACGTGCCTTCCGGTCACAAGCAGAGAGCTAAACGTCTACGGCTATTTCTGGTCCGCCTAGTCCGTTAAAGGAAGACTGGACTTCCAAACCTTTTAGGGAGGAAGAATGTCATAAATCGCAAGTAACAACTCAGGGAGTACTACTGGGCGGCCAGCTGGGGCGCCGTCCAGGGAGTAGAAATACTCAGGCATGGGCCCACCTTGGGCAGAGACAATCTGGAAACAGGAAGCTAGTGACTGCTAACTAGACCTCCATGTTTTGTTACAAGTTGATTAAAGCCTTGCTTTATGTTCAAGTGCGTAGTGAGTCTTTATTACGTCATCACTTTTATCATAAAGACCTCTGCAAGCAAATGTTGTAATGACGCTTTTGGGCAAGAGTGTGTTTGTAAGTGAACATGGAAAAAAATTGCAAAACCTTTTTCGTAAATATTGTGGCCCTTTCATCTTGATTTTGTCTTTCCCATGCTGTTTTGATTTTATTTATCTACTGATGGTCTTGATCCTGAATAAGCCTGACAACACACTGATTACTACATAGTTGATTCTGAATAATTGGAGCGGACCCGAGACTGATGAGGACTGCATTGTGTGGCAGCTTTAATGACGCCAATTTTATTGATATCTCAAATAGCAGCTTCTGAATTTAGTTGGGCCATAGTGTGTTTTCATTAAATAATAATAAAATGTTTGAAAGCTAATAACTGGTATAGTAAGAGATTTAGGATATAATGGAACTGGTGTTTTCAGCTTTATGTTTTGTTTGCCATGAGACAGGGATGTCTCTGTGATTAATAAGGAGTTTTGTCACATTTTGGATCACAAGGATGTTTCCATATCCAGCAGCTGACCTGATCCTGGCAGTGCTCTCCCCTTCTACTGAATCTGTCAGCTCTCTCCCCTTCTACTGAATCTGTCAGCTCTCTCCCCTTCTACTGAATCTGTCAGCTCTCTCCCCTTCTACTGATTCTGTCAACAGACAGAAAACAAAGAGTAGGGATAAACGGGTCTTTTTCAGGATGGCAGGCTGTGTCTAGTGGGGTACCGCAAAGATCGGTGCTTGGGCCCCAGCTATTCACAATCTATATCAATGATTTGGATGAGGGGACTAAATGTAACATTTCCAAATTTGCTGATGATACAAAGCTAGGTGGCAGTGTCATTTGCGAAGAGGATGTGAAGAGGCTTCAAGGGGATCTCGACAGGCTCAGTGAGTGGGCGAGAACATGGCAGATGAAATATAATGTGGATAAATGTGAAGTTATCTACTTTGGTAGAAAAAACAGAAAGGCAGAGTATTTCCTAAATGGTGAAAGATTGGGGAATGCAGATGCTCAAAGGGACCTGGGTGTCCTTGCACATGAGTCACTGAAAGTGAATGTGCAGGTGCAGCAAGCCATTAGGAAGGCAAATGGTATGCTGGCCTTCATTACAAGAGGATTTGAGTACAGGAGTAAAGAAGTCTTACTCCAATTATATAGGGCCTTGGTGAGACCACACCTGGAGTACTGTGTACAATTTTGGTCTCCTTACCTAAGGAAGGATATACTTGCCATGGAGGGAGTGCAACGAAGGTTCACAAGATTGATTCCTGGGATGGCGGGACTGTCGTATGAGAAGAGATTGAGTAAACTAGGCCTGTATTCTCTTGAATTCAGAAGAATGAGAGGGGATCTCATTGAAGCATACAAAATTATTACAGGGCTTGACAGGATGGATGCTGGGAGAATGTTTCCCTTGGCTGGGGAGTCTAGAACCAGGGGCCACAGCCTCAGGATAAAGGGTAGGCCATTCAGGACTGAGATGAAAATAAATTTCTTCACACAGAAGGTGGTGAATCTTTGGAATTCTCTACCCCAGAGGGCTGTGCAGGCTCAGTCATTGGGTATATTCAAAACAGAAGTCGATGGATTTCTGACTAGTAAGGGCATCAAGGGATATGGCGATAGGGCCGGTGAATGGAGTTGAGGCAGAAGATCAGCCATGATCTCATTGAATGGTGAAGCAGGCTCGAAGGGCCGAATGGCCTACTCCTGCTCCTATTTCTTATGTTCTTATGTGAGCTCTCTCCCCTTCTACTGATCCTGTCAGCTCTCTCCCCTTCTCCTGATCCTGTCAGCTCTCTCCCCTTCTACTGATCCTGCCAGCTCTCTCCCCTTCTCCTGATTGTGTCAGCTCTCTCCCCTTCTCCTGATTGTGTCAGCTCTCTCCCCTTCTACTGATCCTGCCAGCTCTCTCCCCTTCTACTGATTGTGTCAGCTCTCTCCCCTTCTACTGATCCTGTCAGCTCTCTCCCCTTCTCCTGATCCTGCCAGCTCTCTCCCCTTCTCCTGATCCTGCCAGCTCTCTCCCCTTCTACTGATTGTGTCAGCTCTCTCCCCTTCTACTGATTGTGTCAGCTCTCTCCCCTTCTACTGATCCTGTCAGCTCTCTCCCCTTCTACTGATCCTGCCAGCTCTCTCCCCTTCTACTGATCCTGTCAGCTCTCTCCCCTTCTACTGATTCCACCAGCTCTCTCCCCTTCTCTGCTGCTGATTCTGGCAGCTCTCTCCCCTTCTTCCAGTGTTTTTCTACGAGAAAGGAAGCCGTGCTGGATCTATTCTGGAGAATGAATGGGGCAAGTGGAGCATGTTTCAGTGGGGGCGCATTTGGGGAACAGTGATCATAGTATCATCAGGTTTAGAATAGTTATGGAAAAGGACAAGGAACAATCAAGCATAAAAATACTTAACTGGAGGAGAGCTAACTTCAGTAAGTTAAAAAGGCTCAGGTGGATTGGAATCAAAAATTGATAGGAAAAACAGTAATTGAGGTAGAGAATTCCAAAGATTCACCACCTTCTGTGTGAAGAAATTTATTTTCATCTCAGTCCTGAATGGCCTACCCTTTATCCTGAGGCTGTGGCCCCTGGTTCTAGACTCCCCAGCCAAGGGAAACATTCTCCCAGCATCCATCCTGTCAAGCCCTGTAATAATTTTGTATGCTTCAATGAGATCCCCTCTCATTCTTCTGAATTCAAGAGAATACAAGCCTAGTTTACTCAATCTCTTCTCATACGACAGTCCCGCCATCCCAGGAATCAATCTCGTGAACCTTCGTTGCACTCCCTCCATGGCAAGTAAGAGGAGATGGTTTGGGTACAGAATAGACACATTCCCACGAGGGAGAAAGAAAGGGCATCCAAAGATAGAGCTCCCTGGATGACTAAAGATATAGAGATTAAAATGAGATAGAAAAAGGAGGCTTATGACAAACGTAAGGTACATAATACAGTAGAGAATCAAGCTGAATATAGAAAATACAGAGGAGATCTAAAAAAGGAAATAAGGGGGCAAAGAGAGAGTATGAGAATAGATTAGCAGCTAAAATAAAAGGGAACCAAAATGTCCCTTTTAAACTTATAAATAGTAAAAGGGTAGACAAAGGAAGGGTGGGGCCGATTAGGAACCAAAAGGTGATCTTCTTCTGGAGGCATAGGTACTAAATGTGTACTTTGCATCTGTCTTCACTAAAGAAGAGGATGGCGCCAATGCAGCATTGAAGAAGGAGGCAGTAAAGAAATTGGATAGAATAAACATAGAGAGGAGGTACTTAAAAGGTTGGCAGCACTCAAAATAGAAAAGTCACTCGGTCCGGATGGGATGCATCCTGGATTACTGAGGGAAGTAAGGGTTGAAATTGCGGAGGCTCTGGCCACAATCTTCCAATCCTTCTTAGATGTGGGGGTGGTGCCAGAGGACTGGAGGATTCCAAATGTTCCACTCCTGTTTAAAAAAGGGAGCGAGATAAACACAGCAATTACAGGCCAGTCAGTCTAACATCAGTGGTGGGGAAACGTTTAGAAACAATAATCCGGGACAAAATTAATTGGCATTTGGAGAAGTATGGGCTAATAAACAAAAGTCAGCACGGATTTATTAAAGGCAAATCGTGTTTGACTAACTTGATCGAGTTCTTTGATGAAGTAACAGAGAGGGTTGATGAGGGTAGTGCGATTGATGTTGTGTATATGGACTTTCAAAAGACATTTGATAAAGTACCATGTTAGGCTTGTTAGCAAAATTGAAGCCCATGGGATAAAAGGGACAGTGGCACCATGGATACAAAATTGGCTAAGGGATAGAAAACAGAGAGTTGTGGTGAATGGCAGTTTTTCGGACTGGAGGGAGGTATACAGTGGAGTTCCCCAAGGTTCAGTACTAGGACCCCTGCTGTTTTTGATATACATTAATGACTTGGACTTGGGGGTACAGGACACAATTTTGAAATTTGCAGATGACACGAAACTTGGAAGTGTAGTAAACAGTGAGGAAGATAGTAATAGACTTCAAGAGGACTTAGACAGGCTGGTGGAATGGGCGGACACGTGGCAGATGAAATTCAACGCAGAGAAATGTGTGGAGATACATTTCAGTTGGAAGAATGAGGGGAGACATGATAACACAAGGGTGGATGATTGCTGAGCCCATTCAACCTGTACCACCTGTATCTTAATATAAGGAGAGACATTGGCAACAATTTCAGTGTCTGTTTTGTCCCATCTGTGGGACACAACTTTGATTTCTGCCTCATTCTGGCCCCAAACAGTGAGGGGAAGAGTGATAGACTTCAGGAAGACATAGACAGGCTAGTGAAATGGGTGGGCACATGGCAGATGAAATTTAACGCAGAAAAGTGTGAAGTGTTACATTTTGGTAGAAAGAATGAGAGGACATATAAACTAAATGCTACAATCCTGAAGGGGGTGCAAGAACAGAAAGACCTGGGGGTATGTGTGCACAAATCGTTGAAGGTGGCAGGGCAGGTTGAGAATGCAGTTAAAAAGGCTTACGGGATCCTGGGCTTCATAAATAGAGGTATAGAGTACAAAGGTGTAGAAATTCTGATGAACTTGTATAAAACACTGGTTCGGCCCCAACTGGAATACTGTGTCCAATTCTGGGCACCGCACTTTAGGAAGGATGTGAAGGCCATAGAGAGGGTGCAAAAAAGATTTACGAGAATGATTCCAGGAATGAGGGACTTCAATTACGTTGATAGACTGGAGAAGTTGGGATTGTTCTCCTTGGAGCAGAGACGATTGAGAGGAGATTTGATAGAGCTGTTCAAAATCATGAGGGGTCTGGACAGAGTAGATAAAGGAAAACTGTTCCCATTGGCAGAAGAGTCGAGAACCAGAGGACACAGATTTAAGGTGATTGGCAAAAGAACCAAAGGCGACGTAAGAAAAAACTTTTTTACACAGCGAGTGGTTAGGATCTGGAACGCTGAAAGGGAGGTGGAGGCAGATTCAATCACAGCTTTCAAAAGGGAGTTCGATAAGTATCTGAAGGAAAGAAATTTGCAGGGCTGTGGGGAAAGGGCGGGAGAGTGGGACTAGCTGAAGTGCTCTTGCAGAGGGCCAGCACGGGCTCAGTGGGCCGAATGACCTTCTTCCGTGCTGTAATCATTCTATGGGGGAAAAATTCGGTCGCGTTCCTTTTTGGGCGCTAACTTCGCTGGGGTGCTACTTTTAGCGCCCAGAAAAAGTTAGCACTCCTGCACCGTAAATTGAGTGATAGCGCCCCAAGCAGGAGGCGGGGCGCGACTGGAAGCATTCCCCCTCCTCCCTGGGGCACTGCCATTCAAAATTGTGGCGTTACGCGCAACAGCGCCACGCGCATCGGCACGTAGCGCTGCGGTATTACAGGCCTCCCTCCCCTGATTAAAGGGGAGGCTGCCTAGCGCAGCGTGTACCAGGGCCCTGCTGGACCACCGGGGAGCGGGGTGCTGGGAAGACAGCCCGGCACTCAAGAGGAGTGCCGGGCTGACCGATCACGGTCGGCACCCGGCAGGAAGAAGCGGAAGGGAGCAGGTGCTGGCAAGCGGCCCAAAAAAAAATGTCCGCCCGGCACCTGCACTTTAATTTGCGCGGCCGTGTCCGCAAAAACACCACCCTGGCCCTGCCGGATGGGGTACTACTGGCTACTGCCGCCACCAACCTCCCGCTGAATTTTGCGGGAGGCGTTAGCGGCGCCGCCCCCGGAGGCGCTAACGGGAGGCGCAAAGCAGCACAATTTTTCCCCCTATGATTCTAGGATTCAAACGGATTTTGAGTTGGCCCTAGGCTGGGTGTTGGAAGCTTCCATCTGCAGCACATGTAAGCTTCATTGTAATATGAGAAAGGGGGCAAGCTGACCTCCAATCCATTTTGCAGACAGCGGCCTTGCTGGACACTGTCCTCAGCGCACCCAGGAAACCTAGCGGGTTGGTTGCCTCAAAACAGACCTTTCAGTTGGGAGGGAATTTAGAAGGGTAAGTGTTTTTAGGCCATTTTGGGTGTTTTTTGTTTTCTTTATTTGCTACTGGCACTTAAGCTTTCCATTTGCCCTTTATTATTTTATTGGCCACAGCACCTTTGCTGGCACCAATGAGTCTCTCAGTACAGGGACACCTGGAGCTACCCATGCAGCACGTGCAGTGACAGTAATGGTCAGCCGTGGCCTGAAGTTTGGCTGCACGTCTTTGCAGACTGACCTAGGGGGATGTTATCATGGCATGCCACAGAAGGCAACGCTCTTTGCAAACATCTCATGCATCACCACCTTGACTTCAGTCATCAAAAGGGCACTGGATGTTGGGCTGCTCAGTCAAGACACTCATGCTTGCATTTTCTTTCAATTGCACCTGCCACATCTTAGGTCCCTTCCCCTTAAGCTTTGGGGAAGGCTGCTAATGAGAAAAGATAGCTTTTAAGGCTCTGCAAAGGTTTTCAGGATTGTTCTACCCCTATTTCCCTTTAATTTCCCCCATGGATTCAATTTTGACTTGGATGCAATTTTCCTCCACCAACAAACCCAAACCCATCTAGGCACCTATTGCTGTGACTAATTATGCAAATGAGCTCAGAGCAGAGAATTGTGTGCTTTTGGCACTTGACCTTTTCGGTGGACCAATTCTAAACCTTTGGGGATAACTTTGGGTGATCAACTGGTGGAGTGCGCCACACCCATCGCCCATATCACGGCACCCGTGATTCTGTGGCTCCATCCTCATTTACATCGGTAGTGGGAAAAATGCTAGAATCTATTATTAAGGACGTGGTAACAGGCACTTAGAAATTAATAATAGGATTGGGCAGAGTCAATACGGATTTATGAAAGGGAAATCATGTTTGACAAATCTGTTAGAGTTTTTTGAGGTTGTAACTAGCAGAATTGATAAGGGGGAACCAGTGGATGTGGTGTATTTGGATTTTCAGAAGGCATTCGATAAGGTGCCACACATAGGCCTCCAAATAGTGAGAAGGAGGTAGAGGAGCAAATCTGTAGGGAAATCGCAGAGATGTGCAAGAGCTATAGAGTGGTGATATTGGGGGACTTTAATTACCCAAATATCGATTGGGATAATGCTAGGGTAAAGGGTAAGGAGGGGGAGGAATTTCTGAAATGTGTTCAGGAGAATTTCCTTGACCAATGTGTTCTTGGCCCAACTAGGAAGGAGGCATTGCTGGATCTGGTGCTGGGGAACACTTGGGTACGAGTGATCATCGTATCATAAGATTTAGATTAGCAATGGAGAGGAGCAAGGAACAATCTAGAGTGGAACTTCTAAACTGGAATAGGGCTAACTTCAATGGGATGCGAAAGGATCTAGCCAGGGTAAAATGGAACGAAAGACTGACAGGAAAAACTGTAGCGGAACAATGGGTGATTTTTAAGGAGGAGATGTTCCAGGTACAGGCTAGGTACATTCCAACAAGAGGGAAGGGTAAGGGAACCAAAGCAAGGGCTCCTTGGATGGCGAGGGAGATAGAGAAGATGATGAAACAAAAAAAGAGGGTGTATGATGCATGTCAGGTGAATTCTTCAAGGGAGAACCAGACCAAATACAATAAGTTGAGAGGGGATGTGAAGATGAAAATAAGATTGGCTAAGAGAGAATATGAGAGTAGAATGGCGGTTAACATAAAAGGGAACCCAAAAATCTTCTACCGGCATGTAAACAGTAAGCGGGTAGTAAGAGGCAGGGTGGGGCCAATCAGAGACAAAGAAGGTGATATATGCTTAGAGGCGCAGGGCAAGGCTAGAATACTCAATGAGTACTTTGTATCGGTGTTTACTAAGGAGGTGGATGCTGACAAAATATCGGTAGAAGTGGAAAAGGTAGAAGCAATGGAAGGGGTGAAAATTGATAGACAGGATGTACTAGAAAGGCTGGGTATGCTTAGAGTGGACAAGTCGCCTGGTCCAGATGGCTTACATCCCAGATTGCTAAGGGAATTGGGGGAGGAGATAGCGGAAGGGCTTGCCATAATTTTCCAATCTTCCCTAGATGCAGGGGAGGTGCCTGAGGATTGGAAAGTGGTAAATGTGACACCATTGTTCAAGAAAGGGTGTAAGGACAATCCTAGTAACTACAGGCCGGTCAGTTTAACATCAGTAGTGGGTAAAGTTTTAGAAACAATAATCAAGGAAAAAAGTTAATGGGCACTTGGAGAGGTTTAAGCTAATTAAGGAGAGCCAACATGGATTTGTAAAAGGCAGATCATGTTTGACTAATCTAATTGAATTTTTTGATGAAGTAACAGAGAGGATTGATGAAGGGAATGCAGTGGATGATGTCTACATGGATTTTCGGAAGGCGTTTGACAAAGCACCACATAGAAGGCTGCTTAACAAAATTGAGGCTCATGGAAGAGGTCGGTCAGTGGCAGCTTGGATAAGGAATTGACTTAAGGACAGAAAACAACGAGTTGTGGTAAATGGCTGTTTTTCAGACTGGAGGATGGTAGACAGTGATGTTCCCCAAGGGTCAGTGCTGGGGCTGCTGCTTTTTTTGATATATATAAATGACCTGGATATTGGAATACAAAGTAGAATTTCTAAATTTGCCGATGACACCAACCTTGACGGTGTGGCAAACAGCGAGGATGATACCAATCGACTGCAACAGGACATAGAAAGGCTAGCAGAATGGGCAGACAAGTGGCAGATGGAATTTAATACAGAGAAGTGTGAGGTGATGCATTTTGGCAGAAGGAACAGGGAGAGGCAATATACACTTAATGGTGCAGTTTTAAAGAGTGTGCAGAGACAGAGGGACTTGGGAGTTAATGTGCATAGGTCCCTGAAGGTGGCAGGACATATTGAGAGAGTGGTTAACAAGGCATATGGGATCTTGGGCTTCATAAATAGAGGAATTGAGTACAAAAGTAGAGAAGTTATGCTGAACCATTATAAAGCGCTGGTTAGGCCACAACTGGAGTATTGCGTCCAGTTCTGGTCACCACACTTTAGGAAGGATGTGAAGGCCTTTGAGAGGGTGCAGAGGAGATTTAGCAGAATGGTTCCGGGGATGGGGGATCTTAGCTACAAGGACAGGTTGGAGAAGCTGGATTTGTTTTCATTGGAGCAAAGGAGGTTGAGGGGTGATTTGATAGAGGTGTACAAGATTATGACGGGTTTGGATAGGCTAGACGGGGAAAGGCTGTTCCCACTAGTTGATGGTACAAGGACTAGGGGACACAGATTTAAGGTTTGGGGCAAGAGATACAGGGGGGATGTGAGGAAAAAAAATTTACGCAGCGAGTGGTGAGAACCTGGAACTCGCTACCGACGGAAGTGATGGAAGCGGAGACACTCAATGTTTTCAAGGGGAGACTGGATAGGCACTTGAGGGAAATAAACTTGCAGGGCTACGGGGATATTTCGGGGGAAAGGGGGTGACTGGATCGCTCTGCAGAGAGCCGGCACGGACTCGATGGGCCAAATAGCCTCCGTCTGTGCCATTATGACTCTATGGGTTGGATACCCGAGGAGGCGGGTATGGAGGCAGGGACTGTCGGTAAAGTTGTAGAATTTGGGGACGGGTGGCAAACCCGCCCCCATCCCGTCTCCGTGCCCACTTGCCAGGAGGCGGGAAGCCATCCTGCCCCAGGTCCCGTCTCCTCGAGGCGGGAAAGGGATTAAAGCCTATTAACTGCTAGTTAACAGGTAGTTAACAGGCAGAAAATAGGATTATCCCCATTTTTCGTTCGATGTGCAGGCTTCCCAACCTCGGGGAACCCCGCCAGGGTTTAGGAGACAAGTAGGAGGTCTGCGGGTGTTGGCGGGGTCTGAAAGTGCAATGTAGAGGTGGGTGATGGGTGCAAGTGTGGAGTGGTAAGTATGTGAGGTGAGTCTAAAGTGTTAGAAAATGTTCACTTACCTTTGTTTCTGCCTACAGCCTTCAGCTGCTGTGGAGCCGGAATCCCGACATCTCCATTGTAGATATCACAGACTGGCTGTTGGATCCTCCGATCCAACAGCCAGGTGATTTCTACAAAGTTGAAAGCTTTGATGAGTCCTGAACACAAGGGCTCATCAAACTACACAGAATGTTAATGTTTGACAGCTTCACAGAGCTGTCAAACGCTGACATTTCTTCTTTCAAAAAATCTTGACAGATGTCACGTCATACGTCACTGACTTCCCCTAATTGGCCTGCTGCGCCCGTTGGGCGGGCTTTACAAGGTCAATCAGGGGAAAATCCCGCTGGTTGGCCAGAAGCTGATGGAGGTGGGATTGAAAGCCGGCAAGCAGCAGTCCCGCCTCCAACAGCTTCCCATTGACAAAATCCAGCCCTATGACTCTAAGAGGTTATTAAACAAAATTAGGGCTCTTGGGATTGGGGGTAATATATTAGCATGGATTGAGGATTGGTTAACGGACAGAAAACAGAGTGGGAATAAACGGATCATTTTCGGGTTGGCAGGCTGTAACTAGTGGGGTACCGCAAGGATCTGTGCTTAGGCCTCAGCTATTCACAATCTACATCAATGATTTGGATGAGGGGACCAAATGTATTATATCCAAGTTTGCTGATGATACAAAGCTGGGTGGGAATGTAAGTTGTGAGGAGGATGCAAGGAGGCTTCAAGGGGATATAGACAAGCTAAGTGAGTGGGCAAGAACATGGCAAATGGAATATAATGTGGAGAAATGTGAAGTTATCCACTTTGGTAGGAAAAATAGAAAAGCAGAGTATTTTTTAAATGGTGAGAGATTGGGAAATGTTGATGTTCAGAGGGACCTGGGTGTCCTTGTACACGAATCACTAAAAGTTAACATGCAGGTACAGCAAGCAATTAGGAAAGCAAATGGTATGTTGGCCTTTATTACAAGAAGATTTGAGTATAAGAATAAAGACATCTTACTGCAATTATATAGGGCCCTGGTGAGACCACACCTGGAGTATTGTGTACAGTTTTGGTCTCCTTACCTAAGGAAGGATATACTTGCCACAGAGGGAGTGCAACGAAGGTTCACCAGACTGGTTCCTGGGATGGGGGGATTGTCCTATGAGGAGAGATTGAGTAGACTAGGCCTATATTCTCTAGAGTTTAGAAGAATGAGGGGTGATCTCATTGAAACATACAAAATTCTTACAGGGCTTGACAGGGTAGTTGACAGGGAGGATGTTTCCCCTGGCTGGGGGGTCTAGAACCAGGGGGTCACAGTCTCAGAATAAGAGGTCAGCCATTTAGGACTGAGATGAGGAGAAATTTCTTCACTCAGAGGGTGGTGAATCTTTGGAATTCTCTACCCCAGAGGGCTGTGGAGGCTCAGCCGTTCAAGACAGAGATCGATAGATTTTTGAATATTAAGGGAATCAAGGGATATGGGGATAGTGCAGGAAAGTGGAGATGAGGTAGAAAATCAGCCATGATCTTATTGAATGGCGGGGCAGGCTCAAAGGGCCAAATGGCCTACTCCGGCTCCTATTTCTTATGTTCTTATGGGCCGGCGAGCTGCAGGCCACAAGACGGGCCTCCCAGTGCAGCTTGCCAGATTAAGGCCAGCCAATATCGGCAAGCCTCAACCGCCATCAAGGTGTGCGGGGGAGGTTCGTGATCGCGGACGGGCAGGTCACGGGCCGGCAGAGGCCCAGGTTATTCTTGTGGGGCTCCACGAAGCACTACTAATAAATAATATCAAACTTACCTTGGTCGGGCTACTTTGGATACATCGGGCTGGATTTTGATACTGGGGAGGGTTGGGGTCGTGTCATCCACTTTTCGTGTTATCCACCCGACTGCAATTGGATGTGGGAGATTGATGCGATTTTCACCTAATTGGGCAATTGAGTTCCAGCATGTGGGAACCCATGACCCAATTAGTGTTTTCAGTCTGAAAGTCGCCTCTGATGATGTCATCATTGCTGCTGCACTGAAGGTCTGCAAAGACTGCCTGGCCTTTGCTGTGAGAGGACCTGGATGCAAAATGAGCAGCAGCAGCCCTAAGTCTGCTCCCAGATATTTTTGCACCACCACTCCCAGATATGTCTCCCATCCACCACCACTCCCAGATATTCCTTCCTTCCTTCCTTCCTTCCTTCCTTCCATCCTTCCATCCATCCATCCATCCATCCATCCATCCATCCATCCAGCCAGCCAGCCAGCCAGCCAGCCAGCCAGCCAGCCAAATGTGCTCCCGCCAGGTTTCACATTCGTGGTTCAGAACAGGCGTGCTTCACGTAGAAAAAGGGTTAAAATCACAAAGGCCTTTCAAAATGGCATTATAGAGGCAATTTAGTGCTTGTTAAGGGCCTTAACAGCCTATCCCGCCTCTTAGAGGCGGGACGGAGTCGGAACCAACAGACACGATTTAATGAAAATTGCGTGACGGTGGGATGGAGGCGGGCTTGTGCCCGCCCGCCAGTTTTCACAATTTTAACCCCCCACACGCCTGCAAACCCACCTCCACGGGTCAATGAAAATCCAGCCCATCGCCTGTGGAACTGATCAGAGCTGGCACAGCGCACGGCGCAGACTCTGACCAGTACCAACCTAAAATGGCGATTGGAGTCCTTGCACCCTGATTTGCATATTGAAATGATAAGCCCATTTCAAAATGGTGTCAGCTGCATTGTCGGGTTAATGGGGCGCAAGACTACTGATTCCATTTTGAGGCCAGGTGAAACAAGTTAAAATCGACTACTTTAGAACTGATTTATACTTGGAAGACAGAAATTCTACCATGCCCATCGCAGAAACGAATTTATTTGAAGCCCACTCAGTTTTGCACCATGTCTAACTATGGGCTACAAATTCTGTTTCTACACTAGCCAGCCAAAATTTTATACCCATTTACTTTAATGGACAGAAAATTGTAGACTGGTAAACACAGAGGTGGAATTTTTTCCTTATATACTTTTCTATCCCACAGATATGTCTGGTATTTTCAAAGAAATCACTTAGTTCAGTAGTTGATTTATAATTAGACACTCACTAATTTGGCATCTCTATGGATCGATTTCCATTTTAACATCATTTGTTGTTTGTAAGAAAAGAAGAAAAGAAGGTCCAGGACAAA
This sequence comes from Squalus acanthias, assembly GCA_030390025.1. NCBI lineage: Eukaryota > Metazoa > Chordata > Chondrichthyes > Squaliformes > Squalidae > Squalus > Squalus acanthias. Next base: position 50,626,013 of record CM059437.1, on the reverse strand, counting down.
GCAGACCGCTTGATCAGCACCCCATCCACCACCTTAAACATCCACTCCCTCCAGCACCAGCGTATCGTGGCGGCAGTGTGTACCATCTACAGGATGCACTGCAGCAACTCGCTAAAGCTTCTTCGATAGCACTTCCAAAACCTGTGGCCACCACCACCTAGAAGGACAAGGGCAGCAGATGCATGGGAGCACCATCACCCCCAAGTTCCCCTCCAAATCACACGCCATTCTGACTCGAACATATATTGCTGCTCCTTCATTATTGCTGGGTCAAAATCCTGGAACTCCCTGCCTATCACCTCATGGACTTGTGTGTTAGCTGTGGCTCAGTTGGCAGCACTGTAGCCTCTAAATCAGAAGGTTGTGGGTTGATGTCTCTCTCCAGAGACATTGAGTACAAAATTTCGGCTTCAATATCGGTTCTGAAGGAGTTCTACATTTTCCGATTCGCCATCTTTCGGGTGAGACATTAAGCCGAGGCCCCGTCTGCTCTCTAAGGTGGACATAGAAGATCCCACGACACTATTTCGAAGAAGAGCACGGGAGTTATCCCCGATGTCCTGGCCAATATTTATCCCTCAATCAACATGACTAAAACAGATTATCTCGTTATTATCACATAGCTGTTTGTGGGAGCTTGCCGCGTTTCCTACATTACAGCAGTGAGTACACTTCAAAAAAAGTACTTCATTGCCTGTAAAGTGCTTTGGGACGTCCTGAGGTCATGAAAGGCGCTATATAAATGCAAGTCTTTCTTTTTTCTTCTTTTGGACTGCAGCGGTTCAAGAAGAAGACCCACCACTAGCCTTTCAAGGGCAACTAGGGATGGGCAATAAAAGCTCGTCTTGCCAGCGATACTTTACGTCCTGGGAATGAATATTAAAAAAAGCTATATAACACCTTATAATGGGTAATAATTTGCTGTAGGAGTGAGTCTGCCGTTAGTTAGACTTGCTCGTGCCCGTTTCGATTTTAAATAGTAAATTTTTTTGGGTGGCAAGTTGCTGAAAGGGCGAGTTGATAACGTTGCAGCGAGGGAAACCGGGATCTGGGACCTGAGTGAACAGGGAAAGCAACTGTGTATCTCCTTAACCAATCAGATTGAAGGATTGTGAAATAAACAGCGCAAGGACTGAGAAGGATGTGTAAATTAGAGTGGGTGAATTCAATGTCAAATCAGGTACAGGAAAAGAAATAAAGAGAGGGAAAGAAAGATTAGATTATGAGAGAGAAAAAAGGGACAGAAAGGAAAAGTAAAAAAAATCATTTTACATTTTATATTTTTAAATCTCCAACAACAATTAAAAGCTGAAGGAATGAGACACTTGTATTAGTTAATTTTCAGTGCCAGAGGCATTGATTGGCAGCAATTAACACTCATCACATTGTTAAAGGGTACTTAGACTGAAATGGACAAGATTTAACTTTCTGTGGCGAGTTTACTTCGTATCTACCATGCAAATACAGCAATTTCACGCCGTTCAATGCATTTCAATGGTGAAGCAGACAGCGAGAAGCTAATGGCGGAGCGGCGCATCTCGGACAGCTACTTTTGGATTTCCACGTTTAACCGCACATCTGCTCCTCGCCTGCAGTTGCTGTACCATTTCATTAACCTCGCTGTTATTTTGACAGCAAATTCTGGCCCAATGTCTCACAAAAATTAAGTGCAGTGGCTATTATGTAGACAAATGTGGCAACAGCAAGATCCCACACATTACAATGAAGTGAATAATGTTGGTTGGGAGAAGAATGCTAGCTAGGGCTCTGGAAAAGCTCCCTACTCTTCTCTGAACTGTGCTCTGGGCTTTTTAATGTCCACCTGAACCACTGATACAGAGAGACAGGAACTTGGATGACATCTTATCTATAGAATAGCTTCTTCAATAATGCAGCACTCAATGTATTGGAGTGCCAACCTAGATTATGTGCTCAAGGCCTGGAGTAGTTCTTCTCGCTCAGCAACAAAACTGCTGTTGAGGTAAGCTGATCTATTAAAGCAAGTAGTGTTAGTTTTGTTTTCCCTTTTTTGGTTCACCAGCTATAGAGATAAGGGAAAGTTAAAGTGATTTCTTGAACCTTATGGCCCGGACTCTCCTCGGAGCTGCTCCCGCTCCACCGCCACAACTTTGCCAGACGCACAGTGGAAACACCGACCGCGATTTCACCTACCAAGGCGGGCTCAGTGCGGCCGAGGTAGGTGGCAGGTTGCGACCCCACTCCTGGCTCCATCCCGCTCTGAGAAGAATTTTCCGTTAATAGGGCTTGTTAAGCCCACATTGCGAGGTTCCCAGCCAATTAAAAGGAAGTGGGTCTGATGACGTCATTTGATGACGTGTCATCAGCCTGTTTCCTTAAAGGGACCATGTCCACATTCATTTTGACAGCTGTACTGTCAGTGCTCTGCAGCATTGAGGTGCTGCAAACACTGACAAGCACTGCACAAAGGTGCACAGCTGCACCCAGGCTCTCCCATGCACCTCAGCACGCAGGGAGGTTCTCTTCCCTTCCAATGGGCGGAAGACACCTCCCCAGGAGACCAACACAGCCTGGTTGCTCATTGCACAGGAGGACACAAGCAGGGATGTCGTCAGGAGTACCAGGTTGCAGTGGCGCAAAACTTTCAATGATCTCAGTAGATCACGAAACGTTACTGCAAAACCACACTCAACCTCATCCTGCTGTGCCACTCATTACATCCCCATCACTCTGCCTTCCCTACCCTACTCCTGCACATCCTTACTCACACAAACTTACCTTGCACCTCCACCCATCCCTCTCTCTCTATCTGCATCATGACATCCCCATGTCACTAGTCGCCCCACACACTCACCCTCATCCTTGTCCATTCATACCAACTAACAACACACAAGGGTAGGCACTTGGGTGTTTTCGCCAATGTTCATGTAAAGTTTCTGTTGATGTGTTGCCAAATATTGAAATCTTTATTTTCCACACTTTCTGTTCTTGGACAAATTTGTGTGCACCTTTAGAAGTGGCTTAGTGAGTTGTAGTGAATGGTGAGACATAACGGTACCCCCCGCAATGGTGATGAGTGTGAAAGGAATGGCTTGGGCATTGCAGGAATACTTTATGGTGTTGGTATGGGGTGGTGCCAACCTGATGCATCATGTGGCAGCCAGGGTGTACATCGTCAAGTGAAGTAAATCTGGTCATGGTGAGGCCATCCCTGTCCTCCTGGCCAGCAATGTGGTTGGGTGCTGATGCCCTGTGTCCTGTGCAGCATCAGGTGATTGTTGTTGGTGATGCTGGTGTACCTGGTGATGTTGGTGTTGGGGCTGATCGTGGTGGGATTCTGAGGACCAAGGTGAGATTTTTTCAAGGTTACCGATGCTGCTGGAATAGATGGCAGGTGAAGTTGAGATGGCAGAAGCGATCTGTCAATGGTGAGAAAGGTTGCTCCAAGGAGGTGACAGTGGATAGAGAGTTTACTCCAAACACTTCCAAACTGCATAAAGCTGAAAAGTGTATTCCAAATCCTGAAGGCTCCAGCTTCTCAGATTGGATAGTGAACAGCTGTGAAATGGTAGCTTTTATACCACTTTTGCAGCTGTCAACTATTCAGAGGAATGGAGAGTCATTGACAGCCCGACCTACTTACCTGACGTGATCCCCAAGCGGCGGGAACCTCGTGAAAAAGCTGGTAAAACGGTAAGTACATGGGAAAATGGTGTTTAAGTACCTTTTAACAAGCTCTTAAGTATCTGAATTGGCTGACCTGCCGCTTGGTGTCGGGTCTGTAAAGCGCAGACAGACCCGACACTTGGGAAACTGACATGGAGGCGGGTGACCGGGATTCCGACCCGCTGTCAATTTTTTCGATTTTGACAGTGGACCCGCCTCCGAACCCGCCCTCTGTGCGCCGGCAAAATTCCGGCCACCTTGTATGTGAGTAAACGGCAAAGTTACGGCAGTGGAATGGGAGCAGCTCCGAGGATATTCTGGGCCTATTACTTTACTGTTGATGGATTTTACTGTGCTCCACCACAAACCGAATGAAGCAAAGGTTTTGCAAAATATATTACTTTTAAATAACTGATTTATTTTATCCACATCATTCCTGGATTTCTTGTTTGTTTATATATTTTCCTGTAACACATAAATGCCAAAGCTATAATTTAAGTATGTAACTCATGCACGAAAAATATATATTTTTTATCTGTTGTATTTATAACTCATTGCTTACTCGCATGTTGCTTCTCCTTTCCCAGCCCTTCCCTTCCCCTGGCCGTTTTTCTTTCTGAACACTGTTTTTGCTTTTCTGCTCTTTGTCTTTCCCATAATTTTCTCATACTATACCTCTGGCTTCCCTCTGCTGGCCTTTTATTTCTCTTCTGCTGTTTTCTCCTTTTTTTTCTCTCATTCACTCCATCCCACCATTATTTACCTTTACTTTCTATTATTCTCTGCTGCATCAGACTGGAAAAATGTATGCCTGCTGGAGTTTCTTCCCCTTTTACCTCTGATTCTATCTCTGAAACGCCATGCCCATTCTACCAAGCATTCCTTCCTCTCCCACCTGATCTGACTGAATGTTCCACTTCAACCTGATCTGCTTGTCTGTCTCTGTCCCGCTTCAGTTGGCTACCTGTGCCTCTCCCACATGGTCTTGGTGCTTTCCCACCTGACCTGGCTGCCTTTTCACCACCTGCCTGACCTGGCTGCCTGTCTCTCTCCTGTAAATGTCTCGCCTCTGTAAATGTCTGACGTCTCCTGCCCTTACACTCACAGCAAGAGTCGGGAATTTGTGAGACTATCCCTGGCTCCCCTCGAGTATGAAACTAACTTACTCCGACTGTAGAGAACGGATTAGTTGCGTATTACAGGGGAGGCTGGGTTTGCTGGTAAATAAAGTTCATTGACTTTTGCTACAAGAGCAAGAACAGACTAGGCACAAGGAAGTGCATCAGATTGAAATGTCATTCTACTGAAGATTTTTTAATGGCTCCCTGACAATAAACAAGATCCCCAATGGCCCAGCTCGTTATGGCAGCGAATAGTTAAACAATACAAACCAAGAAAGTTTTGGGTTTGATCCCATGTCTGTGCTGAGTTAGCTGACCTCACCTGGGCAGGAGTTGGGGAACTACATTGATTATAAACCAAAATATAGGTTTATATTATATGAAATATATGAATGAACAGAATAAAGTTTACACACTGAGATTCAATCAATTCCCTCCCGCTCCTCATATCATAAAATGATGAAATATATGACTTGGCCACCATTATAAGCCAAATTTACAAGTTAGCTGTCCCTGAGCTAACTGTCTTTCAGATGAGATGTTAAACTGAAGCCCCGTCTGCCATCTCAGGTGGGTGTAAAAGATCCCATAGCACTATTCAAAGAAGAGCTGGGGAATTCTTCCAGTGTCCTGGCCAATTTTTATCCCTCAATCAACATCACTAAAACAGATTATCTGGTCATTGCTGTTTGTAGGAGCTTGCTGTGCGCAAATTGGTTGCCATGTTTCCTACAGTACAATAGTGACTGCACTTCAAAAGTACTTCATTGGCTGTGAAGTGCTTTGTGATATCCCGAGGTTGTGAAAGACGCTATATAAATGCAAGTTCTTTATTTCTTTAACCAGCACCTGACTTCCTCTGTTGCAGGTTGTATGTGTTCATATCTAGGCTTGGAGTTTCTCAATCTTCATGATTAATTGAAGAAAGAGAGAGATCTCTTCCTGTCTCTCACTGATTCAGAATGCCACTCCATAGGGAAAGAGAAAAAAATAAAGATTAGGCTGCATATGGTGACACCACAAGTCCCGGCAAGAATGGAGATGATTGGATAATTCCCCCGTCAATCACGCTTGGAGACCACCTGCTGTAAGTGACTTAGGATTGGTGTTACGCACATAATGTGTGTTATGTAACTATCCTCCACGCACTGCATTTTGCTGGTGAAATAATGCTGCTTTTATTGGGAGACTCTTGGGAGAATTTTGGCCGTGAGTTCAGTTTGCTGTAGTTCGTAGAGAATCTGTTTAAATAGACTCTGTTTGCTGAGTAGATAGATTTTGTTTGTTGTAAAATAGACTCTGTTTGCTGTAAGTCCTGCCGTAAGTCCCGCCCCGCCTTCAACTCATTGGCTGCCACAGTGGTGTCAATACTCACTCTGTAAAGATTATCCTCTGACTCCTCCCTTACCTCTGAGTGTGGAGGATAGGTCCGTGAGTTGCCAATTAAACTTAACCACCTTGAATGAAAAGCTGATTCTGTGGTGTGGAAGTTTCCAGCGTTTGTATGCCTATTCATCATATTGAATGAAAACCCATTCTATCGTAATGGCATGAAATATCTAGAACCAAGCATTAATGAACTACATTAGATCAAAGTAAATACTCTGAGGTTCACTCTCCCCCCTGGAGCCATCCTAATCAACATTCTAAATAGCTTTTTGTATCTCTGGGAGCTATCCTTTATTAAGCTAAATCTGACCTTATATCAATAACATAACATGAAGTAAAACAAAACTCCTTCCGGACCAAATAGGTAATATCCCAGGATGTTACACAAACGTTACGCAACTTTGATATGCTGTTCGATTTGGAGATGAGCTTCACACCGCATATCTTATCTATCACTGACACATTCTCCCATCTCTGCAGCATTGCTTGCCTCCGTTCCACCTTGCCCCCAAAGGCACTGAATCACTTTTCCATGTTTTTGTTATCTCAAGACTTAACTTAAACATCTCCTTCACAGGTCATAGAATCTTACAGCACAGATGGAGGCCATTCGTCCCACTGTGCCTGCGCCGGCTCTTTGGTCAAGCTATTGAATTAGGCACACTCCCCTGCTCTTTCCCCATAGCCCTGCAAATTTTTCCTTGTTAAATATATATCCAATTCCCTTTTGAAAGTTACTATTGAATCTGCTTCCACCACCCTTTCAGGCCATGCATTCCAGATCATAACAACACATTGCGTAAAAAGATTTCTCCTCATCTCCCCTCTGGCTCTTTGGCCAATTATCTTAAATATGAAGTCTCTGGAGCTCCTCCCTACACAAACTCCAACTTGTCCAAAACTTTGCCACCTTTACTCAGTCCTGTGTGCCCATCACCTATATCCTCACTGACCTGCATTGGACACTTGCCTCCCAACATATCCTAAGAACATAAGAAATTGGAACAGGAGTCGGCCATATGGCCCCTCGAGCCTGCTCCATCATTCAATAATATCTTGGCTGATCTTCTACCTCAACTCCACTTTCCCGCCCTATCCCCATATCCCTTGATTCCCTTAGTGTCCAAAAATCTATCGATCTCCGTCTTGAATATACTCAACTGAGCATCCACAGCCCTCTGGGGTAGAGAATTCCAAAGATTCACAACCCTCTGAGTGAAGAAACTTCTCCTCATCTCAGTCCTAAATTGCTCCTCACCTCTATCTTGAGACTATAACCCCTAGTTCTAGACTCTCCAGGATGGGGAAACAGCCTCTCAGCATCTACCCTGTCAAGCCCTCTAAGAATTTTATACGTTTCAATGAGATCACCTCTCATTCTTCTAAACTCCAGAGAGTATAGGCCCATTCTACTCATTCTCTCCTCATAGGACTGCCCTCTCATCCCAGGAATCAACCTAGTGAACCTTCGTTGCACCCCCTCTAAGGCAAGCATATCCTTCCTTAGGTAAGGAGACCAAAACTGTGCCAAGTACTCTAGGTGTGATCTCACCAAAGCCCTATATAATTGCAGCAAGACCTCCTTACACTTATACTCCGACCTCCTTGCAATAAAGGCTAACATACCATTTGCCTTCATAATTGCTTACTGCGCCTACATGTTAACTTTCTGTGATTCATGTACAAGGACACACAAATCCCTCTGCATCACCAAGATTGCCTCCTTCCACCTCTGTAACATCGCCCGACTCTGCCCCTGCCTCAGCTTATCTGCTGCTGAAACCCTCATTACCTTTGTTACCTCTAGACTTGACTATTCCAACGCACTCCTGGTCGGCCTCCCACCTTCCACCCACCATAAACTAGAGCTCATCCAAAACTCTGCTGCCTGTATCCTAACTTGCACCAAGTCCTGCTCACCCATCACCCCTGTGCTCACTGACCTACATTGGCTCCTGATCTCCCAAAATTTTCATCCTTGTTTTCAAATCCCTCCATGGCTTCGCTCCTCCCTATCTCTGTAACCTCCTCCAGCCCTACAACTCTCCAAGATCTCTGCGCTCCTCCAATTCTGGCCTCTTGCGCATCCCTGATTTTAATCGCTCCACCATTGGCTGCCGTGCCTTCAGCTGCCTAGACCCTAAGCTCTGGATTTCCCTCCCTAAACCTCTCCGCCTCTCTACCTCATTTTCCTCCTTTAAGACACTCCTTAAAACCTACCTCTTTGACCAAGCTTCTGGTCATCGGTCCTAATATCTCCTTATATGGCACTGTGTCAAATGTTGTTTGATAACGCTCCGTGAAGTGCAATGGGACATTTTACTATATTAAAGGCTTAAAGGCACTATATAAATACAAGCTGTTGTTGTTGTTGCATGCCAACATATCAAATTCAAAATCCTTATCTTCATCTGCAAGTCCTTCTATGGCTTTGCCCAGCTTACCGCTGCAACAACCTCCAACCATATGTCCCAGCTAGGGTTGCGAACTCTGGTTGCAGGCTTTCCTGGATGCTTGATCACTTGACTTTCTCATTTTGTGACATTTCATCATATGATCACATGATGTTTGTCAAGGTTATTGCATTTACCTTATAAAGGTTGGGTCCCCCGTAGTTTTTTTTTATCCATTCAAGAAATGTGGGCATCACTTGCAAGGCCAGCATTTATTGCCCATCCCTAATTGCCCTTGAGAAGGTGGTCGTGAGCCGCCTTTTAAACCACTGCAGTCCATGTGGTGAAGGTACTCCCACAGTGCTGTTAGGTAGGGAGTTCCAGGATTTTGACCTAGCGGCGATGAAGGAACGCTGATATATTTCAAAGTCAGGGTGATGTGTGACTTGGAGGGGAACTTGGAGGTGGTGGTGTTCCCATGTGCCTGCTACGCTTACCCATCTAGGTGGTAGAGGTCACAGATTTGGGAGGTGCTGTCGAAGAAGCCTTGGCGAGCTGCTGCAGTGCATCTTGTAGATGGTACACACTGCAGTCACGTTGCACTGGTAGTGGGGGGAGTGAATGTTTAAGGTGGTGGATGGAATGCCAATCAAGCGGGCTGCTTTGTCCTGGATGGTGTCGAGCTTCTTGAGTGTTGTTGGAGCTACACTCATCCAGGCAAGTGGAGAATATTCTATCAAACTCTTACTTGTGCCTTGTAGGTGGTGGAAAGGGTTTGGGGAGTCAGGAAGTGAGTCACTTGCCAAAGAATACCCAGCCTCTGACCTGCTCTTGTAGCCACAGTATTTATGTGGCTGGTCCAGTTAAGTTTCTGGTCAGTGGTAACCCTCCAGGATGTTGATGGTGTGGGATTCATCGCTGCTAATGCCATTAAATTTCATGGGGATGTGGTTAGACTCTCTCTTGTTGGAGATGGTCATTGCCTGGCACTTGTTATTTGCCATTTATCAGCCCAAGCCTGGATGTTGTCCAAGTCTTGCTGCATGCGGGCATAGACTGCTTCATTATCTGATGAATTGTGAATGGAACAAAACACTGTGCAATCATCAGCGAACATCCCCACTTATGACCTTATGATGGAGGGATGGTCATTGATGAAGCAGCTGAAGATGGTTGGGCCTAGGACACTGCCCTGAGGAACTCCTGCAACGATGTCCTGGGGCTGAGATGATTGGTCTCCACCAACCACAACCATCTTTCTTTGTGCTAGGTATGACTCCATCCAGTGGAGAGTTTTCCCCCGATCCCCATTGACTTCAGTTTTACTAGGGCTCCTTGGTGCCACACTCGGTTAAATGCTGCCTTGATGTCAAGAGCAGTCAATCTCATCTCATCTTTGGAATTCAGCTCTTTGTCCATGTTTGGACCAAGGCTGTAATGAGGTCTGGAGCCGAATGGTCCTGGCGGAACCCAAACTGAGCGTCGGTGAGAAAGTTATTAGTGATTAGTGATTTGTGCCGCTTGATAGCACTGTCGATGACACCTTCCATCACTTTGCTGATGATTGAGAGTAGGCTGATGGGACAGTAATTGGCCAGATTGGATTTGTCCTGCTTTTTGTGGACAGGACATACTTGGGCAATTTTCCACGTTGTTGGATAGATGCCAGTGTTGTAGTTATACTGAAACAGCTTGGCCAGAGTATCTTAGCTCGTGGTTTCGCGCCATAAGCTGTTGTGTGAGAAGCTCCGATCACCAGGAGACCACTGTGAGAAGGCGAAGAAGAGAAACCTAAATTGGGGGAGGGTTTGCAGGGAGGAACCCAGAGGTGGGAGGAACTTTTATTCCTCCAGCAACGAATAGTAACTCATGAAATTGCATCGATAACTAACAGTAATGCTGGTAACACTCAGATTCCTCTCATTACCAAAAGTAAAACAATAATTCTCTAATAGTTTATACGTAACTGGTAGTAATAGTTGTAATGCAACTCATAGTAATTCTATAACCCGCTCATATTCACCCTGGTAATTACAGCCAGAATCCTCTCCAATGCACAAGGTTCAGTCAGGCTCCCCAGTCGGTGCCACTTTTAACAGGCCTTGGGGTAAAAATTCAGTTGGTTGCGCCTCCCGTTAGCGCCTTAAGAGGGCGCTAATGGGGCGCAAAGCCGCTAACGCCCGGGCGCAGCGATGTTTGCGCCGCTCGAGAACTTAACTTGAGATTATGCGGCGGCGCTAAAACTTACCGCTGCGACCACCTGCGCGCGCAGATTGTGACGTCATTCCATGGTGCAACGCCCTTGTGGCGCCCCGGAGCAGAAATTGAGTGGCGCCCCCTGCCTTACCGCCTGGCGCATCCAACGACCAGAAGACTGGAACGCTATCAATCGCTGGGGGGGGTGCTATTTAAAGGGGGCCTCTTCCTGTCTTTTATTGTTGGTGGCATTTTTGAACTACGCATTCTGAGAGAGAGAGGGAGAGACTTCTGGAGAGATTCAACGTTGTGGGAAGGAGTTTTGGGTACTGAGCAGCACTTTGCAGGTTCATTTTGATTTGCCATTCCTTGTATCGATTTAGCAGAGACTGTGGGAGCTGCACTCTGAGCTCTTTGCCTGGTACTCTCCATTGTTCTTTCCAGCACATTTGATGTGCAAGTCTCTCCAGGCCGAGATTCAAGGCTGCAATGAACAGGATGTGGATGGAAAGCAAGATTAACCATCCCCTTTAAGAACTGGCCCGTGCCATTGTGTGTGTGTTCCATTGCTGACTGACATTACATGAGCTTCGCCAGCGCTCTGAGTTAGCGCCTCACTCCTTGGCCTTTGCGCCTTAAGACAGGTGTGCAGCGCCTGCTTTAGCGCTCCACTCACCTCCCGGGGCGGTAAAAGTGAAGTTTCCCGTCAGTGCCGATAATTAGCGCCAGGCGCTAATATTTGCGTCCAGACGATATTTGCGCCCCAAATGGGGCGCGACCTAATTTCTACCCCCTTATCTCTCTCTCTCTAACTTCATGGACTCTGGTTTGAACTCAGGTTCTGTGTGAAGGTGAAAACTCTAAACTGGGAGCCTCAGTCAGAGCCAATCTGCATGTACTTTGCATGTTAAAACCGGCCGGCACAACCACGACCTGAACCAAACCGAGAGTTCGCACAAAGGGCAGCGGGCTCGGCATTCGGGGCACTTCTCATAGGGCACATCGTCTTAAACCCAGCTCACGCCAGCGTTTGTAAACCAGTCCCTGGGCTCAAACTCAATAAAGGAGAGTTTTCATTGAATGATAGAAAGTACAGCACAGGAGGAGGCCATTCAGCCCCTGGTGCTAGTGCTGGCACTCTCTCCTGTAACCCCATCCCCCGCCCCCCAGATCCTTTCATATTTCTTCTTTTGAAATACTGATGTTCTAGTCTCAATAACCATGTGGTGAAGCATGCCATGGTCCAATAGCCCTCAGTGCAAAAACACTTTTCTCCCTTCCCCCTTGGTTCTTCCAGTGAGAATGTTTGGCCTCCGTCCCCTTGTTCCCCATTCGCCCACTAGTGGAAACAGTCTTTCACTATTTACCCACAGTAAAGTGCCCGGGCTTCACTCGCCCTTTTACTTACTGCTCCCTCGGTGCAGCTCCCACTCAACACGTTACAGCTGCTGCTGCTCTCAGCTCTTTATATTATTACTTTAGAAGTGCCAAAATAATGTAAGTTGACCCGACTAGAATTGTGCCTGTGTCCACATCATGTGAAGGAACAAACTTGCATTTATATCGCAGTAAAATACCAAAGCACTTTACAGCCAATGAAGTACTTTTGATGTGTAGTAACTGTTGTAATGTAGGGAAACAAGGCTGCCAATCTGCGCACAGCAAGGTCCCATAAATCAACAATGAGATAATTACCATATACTCTGATTTAGTGATGTTGGTTGAGGGATAAATATTGGCCAGGACACCCGGGAGAACTCAACTGCTCTTCTTCGAAACAGTGTCATGGGATCTTTTACGTCTACCTAAGAGGGCAGACGGGGCCTTGGTTTAACGTCTCAATAGAAAGACGGCACCTCCGACAGTGCAGCACTCCCTCAGTACTGCACTGGTGTCAGCCTGGATTATGTGGTCATGTCTCTGGAGTGGGACTTGAACCCCACAACCTTCTGACTGAGAGGTGAGAGTGTGCGAGCACTGAGTCAAGGCTGATGTCTCGGTGAAGACAGGATCAAGCTGTGTTATATCCACTGCAGCTTGATAACACCTAAACATTTTAGAATGGCGACTTGATGGTGAGATACTGATGGAGACTGGTGCCTATAAAATGTACCACATCAGGAAGTCAATGCCTTCAGGAGACGAGGGGCAAGAGGGAAAGCTGATGGGAAAAAACAGAATTGAGTATTTCACTTTCTTTTTTGTATCTTCCACATGTGAATGAAAGCTGTAAATGCTGGGATCCTCACAAGATTGGGAGTGGTAAATCCTCCACTGATGATCATACTAGGGAAAGCAATTAAATTTGTTACCTTTTTTAATCATGTAATTTGGGGACTGCAGTTATGAAATAGGAGTCACTTGGAAATTTACTGTAATGTAAATCTGATTAGCAGTATTTTTATACTTCTTTGGCCTACCTGCAAAAAATATTAATACAGCAAATTTGATTTAATGTCCTGTTCTATATCACAGTCTGGGTGGTGTGGGAGGGGGACCTTATTAATATTTACACTGCTGCCTTAATATACTGATTTAACATCACCAGAGATTTGATTGCTCTGAAATTCAGCTCCACTGAGAGAGCAGTTTTCTATCTATTAATGCAGCGCATTAAAGGGCCATAACCTGCACCCACCATGAAATTTCAGCATCAGTGTTTCGTGCCACAATAATTATTAGTCCTTATTTAATTTTCAATCCAAGGATCTGAATTTATAGTAAATTCACAGATTGGATATGAAAAAGCTGTTGCTTACAACGAATTGCAGATCACAATTGTTGTATGCTGGAGGTTGGCAGATGTTCTGTTGCCATGTAAAGGAACAGTCCATTCTTGCCAACCTGCTTCACAGGTCAAAACCAGGTTTGTTATTATCTTTATCTTTAAGACTAAAATTCTGAAATATTTTCTGAATAGTCATGAACAATGACATAAATTGTAGATTTTTTTCATTACACTGAATTGTTTTTTTATTACTCCTGCATTTGAATAAATGAGTTGTATTTGAGTGTTTAGAGGCTGAGCTGCTGGTGTAGATGGAATCACAAGCACCAGTTCTCTTGCATGTTATAATTTCATAATGTGAGAAATATTGGGGTGGTAGCGCAATCGGCAGCCCGTTTTACAGAAGCCCAATTTTCTTTTCCAGTAAATCTCCTGCTCCTCCTGGCCCACAAGGAACCTTTAAAAAGTAAACAAAAGCACTTACCTAGCCTGGATGGTGCTTTTTCTGGCGGGTTTGAGACCGTGCGGCCCATACTCAGGCCCGCAGTTAAAATGGGGTGCGCATCGCGATGATGTCATTGGGAAGCAACTTCGCCATTTAAATTAGGCCCCGCTCCTCTGGGTCAGACGGTCTTCCCGTGTCTGATTGCACATTGGTTAAGATGGTGGGGCAGGAACGTGTTAGAAACATGGTGCGAAACACCCCGCCATCAACCTCCCCGACCGCACCATTCCTGCAGATGGTGGTGGGGGGGGGGGGTTAAAATGACCTCTTATGTCAACATTCAAGGTTAGATTAGATAGGAAAAGGAGTTGAAGGGATATGGGACCAGAGCGGTAAAATGTGATTAGAACTATTTGCTCACATGGAGAGTAAACGCCAACACTGACTCATTGGGCCGAATGACCTATTTCTGTGTTGTTACTCCTATATGTATTTTAAAATACACATTTTTACCAACTTCCTTCCCTTTTCTCTCCTTCATTCATAAAAGATGCACATCTTGATAATTGATAATTCTAAATCGATGCAAGGAAGGTCAAATCAAAACGAACCTGCAAAGTGCTGCTCAGTTCCCAAAACTCCTTCACACAGTGTTGAATCTCTCCAGAAGTCTCTCTCTCTCTCTCTCAGAATGCGTGGTGCAAAAATGTCGCCGACAAAAAAAGGCAGGAAGCGGCCGCCTTTAAATAGCGCTCCCCCAGTCCCTTCCCGACTGCAAACCGTTCCCCTCAACCTGTCGTTGCTAGCGGCAGGCGGAAAGGCAGGGGGCGTCACTCAATATCTGGTCCTGGGCGCTACCGGGGCATTGCACGCTCGACTGACATAACGATCTGCGGGCGCAGGAGATCGTGGCGGTAGTGTTTAGCGCCGCCGCAAAATGTCTGGTCAATTTCGCGAGTGGCGCAAACATCTCCGCGCCCGGGTGCTAGTTGCTTTGCGCCCCATTAGCGCCCTCTTAGGGCGCTAACGGGAGACGCAAAGCAACTAAATTTTTCCCCCTATCTGCCCAAAGAGGATTTGGCAAACCTTTCCATATTTGTTTTCAAACACATTGCAATAAAGTCAATGGTCAAAATGCAGTATTGAATCACTTGATGTTATGTGACATTATCATGACAAACAAGAGGCATCTGACTCTTCTCCTTGTATAAATAAAATGTTGCCAAGTACTTTTTCATCAGGACAGTGACCCATTAAGGTACCAAAGTGAAGATTGTTGCTAGACACTGCTTATATGCAGAGGAGAGCACAGTAAAGCAACTGACAGCATGATGTCCATTCATCATTAATCAAATAAGGTATTGCTGTTGATTTCTATCTTAAAGATTTAACATAAAAAGAATAGGTTCATGGAATCCTAGAAACTTACAGTACAGAAGGAGGCCATTCGGCCTGTCGTGCCTGGGCTGGCTCTTTGAAAGAGCCGTCGTGCTTAGTCCCACATCCTGGCTTTTTGTCGGTTATATATTTATTTTTCATCTCTGGTACCTGGGTTCAAATCCAGCCCAGATTGAGGAATATACAGCTGAATAGGGCCGAAGTGAAATGAGTTTAGATAATTTCAGTCCATTTCACGGTAGGTGTTGGCTATCTGCCCTAACTTGACACTGATTGGCATTAAATTGGCAATCTCACTCACGCTGGTGCAACAAGGATACTTTTCTCAGGTTTTGCTGAACAACAACAACTTGCATTTATATAATGCCTTTAACGTGGAAAAAATATCCTAAGGCACTTTACCGAGGCACATTCAGACCAAAATGGACATCGAGCCAAAGATGGAGATATCAGATGGGGCTTGGTCAGAGGTGAGTTTTAAGGAGGGCCTTAAAGGAGAAGGGGGAGGTGGAGAGGTTTAGGAAGGCAATTTCAGAGCATAGGCTTAGGCAGCCGAAGGCACGGCCTACAATGGTGGGGGGAAGGGAGGGGGGTGCAGAACAGGCCAGCGTTGGAGGAACACAGCATTCTTGTGGGGGTGGGGGGGATGTTCTAGGGCTACAGGAGGTGACAGCGATAGAGACAATTGAGGTCATGAAGGGATTTAAATGTGAGGAAGAGATTTTTAAATTGAAAGCATTGGGATACTGGGAGCTACTGTTGGCCAGCAAGAACAGGAATGATGGGTGAGCAGGACCTCGTATGAGGTGGGATACAGGCAGCAAAGTTTTGTATGAGATAAAGTTTAAGAAGGGGGAAGGATGGGAGACCAGCCACAAAATCATTGGAATAGTCGAGTCTGGAGGTGGGAAAGACATGAGCAACTGGGCTGAGGCAGGGGCTGAGGCGGGGGTGGGGACTGAGGCGGGAGTGGGGGCTGAGGGGGGAGCGGAGGCAGGGGTGGGCGCTGAGGGGGAGTGGAGGCAGGGGTGGGGCTGAGGGGGGAGCGGAGGCAGGGGGTGGGTGCTGAGGCAGGGGTGGGCGCTGAGGCAGGGGTGGGGCGCTGAGGGGGGAGCGGAGGCAGGGGTGGGGCGGAGGGGGGAGCTGAGGCAGGGGTGGGGGCTGAGGGGGGAGCGGAGGCAGGGGTGGGCGCTGAGGCAGGGGTGGGGGCTGAGGGGGGAGCGGAGGCAGGGGTGGGGGCTGAGGCGGGAGCGGAGGCAGGGGCTGAGGGTGGGAGCGGAGGCAGGGGTGGGGGCTGAGGGGGGAGCGGAGGCAGGGGTGTGGGGGCTGAGGGGGTAGCTGAGGCAGGGGTGGGGGCTGAGGGGGGAGCGGAGGCAGGGGTGTGGGTTGAGGGGGGAGCGGAGGCAGGGGTGGGGGCTGAGGGGGGAGCTGAGGCAGGGGTGGGGGCTGAGGGGGGGAGCGGAGGCAGGGGTGGGGGTTGAGGGGGGAGCGAGGCAAGGGGGTGGGGGCTGAGGGGGGAGCGGAGGCAGGGGTGGGGGCTGAGGGGGGAGCGGAGGCAGGGGTGGGGGCTGAGGGGGGAGCGGAGGCAGGGGTGGGGGTTGAGGGGGGGAGCGGAGGCAGGGGTGGGGGCTGAGGGTGGAGCGGAGGCAGGGGTGGGGGGTTGAGGGGGCAGCGGAGGCAGGGGGTGGGGGCTGAGGGGGGAGCGGAGGCAGGGGTGGGGGGCTGAGGGGGGAGCGGAGGCAGGGGTGGGCGCTGAGGCAGGGGTGGGGCTGAGGGGGGAGCGGAGGCAGGGTGGGGGGCTGAGGGGGGTGGAGGCAGGGGGTGGGGGCTGAGGGGGGGAGCGGAGGCAGGGGGGGGGGGGGTTGAGGGGGCAAGCGGAGGCAGGGGTGGGGGCTGAGGGGGGAGCGGAGCAGGGGTGGGGGTTGGGGGGAGCGGAGGCAGGGGTGGGGGTGAGGGGGGAAGCGGAGCAGGGGTGGGGGTGAGGGGGAGCGGAGGCAGGGGTGGAGGCTGAGGGGGGAGCGGAGGCAGGGGTGGGGGCTGAGGGGGGAGCGGAGGCAGGGGTGGGGGTTGAGGGGGCAAGCGGAGGCAGGGGTGGGGGTTGAGGGGGGAGCGGAGGCAGGGGTGGGGGTTGAGGCGGGGCGGGGGCTGGGCGGGGGCGGAAGCAGGCGATGTTACCGAAGTAGGTGGTCTTTGTGATGGAGAGGATATGGGGTCGCAAGCTTAGGAAAGATATCCTGGTCATAAAGAGAGGACAGGGAGGGGACGATACAAGTCCAAAATCTGAAGAAAGGACAGAATGATCAAACAATAAACTAAGCGACATTAAGGATGTGAGAATGTACAGTACATCAAAGATTTTCTTTAATCCAGATAACTGCAGAATGAATTAGGCTAGAGGTCAGGATTGCTGTATAATGGGAAAAGTGCATCAGTATTCTACAGCTTGGTCAGGTCTGCCTTTATCCAGGTGTTTGTTTTATCCTCTTGTGTTTAGAGCACTTTTACTGTAGGAACTGTGTGTATTTTTGGTTTGAACTCCTTTTTAATTTTTTTAATGAAATAACTGGTTGGGGCTGGATTAAGGAGCAGGATGTGGTTTACTTGTGACTGAAGGCTAGAATGTCAGTGAGCAGCTAAGCAGATGGTGGCTATGTTTGTAATTAAAAACTGTGGATAACATTGAATTGCAATTGCAGGTTAATCCTGATATATGTTTTGATGTCAGAGTATGAATATTTGCATACAATCTATCTGTGCGTCAGGTGGTTGATGTTTGTGACATTTTCTGTCGCTGAACTTTTGAAGACCATTGACACCCTGACTGAATGCATGTCTTTCTTTAATTGCTCCCTCCTACAGCCTCTCTGAGCTCATCTTGACCATGAGACTCACCTTCTGCACCTTTGACTTTGTTCCCACTAAACTGTTGACCACCCAACTTCCTGACCTGGCCCCATGTTAGCTCACATTGTAACTGGTTCCCTCTCCTCAGGTACTGTCCCCCTCCCTTTCAAAACTACCATCCTCAAAAACCCACCCTTAACCCTCTCTCTTTTTAAACTACCACCCCATCTCCAACCTCCCTTTCCTCTCCAAAGTCCTTCAACCTGAATGTCACCTTCCAAATCCAGGCTCATGTTTCCCATAACTCCATGTCTCTCCAATCAAGTTTCTGCCCCTGCCACAGGACTGAAATGGCCCGAATCAGAGTCACAATTGACATCCTCTATGATTGTGACCATGGTGCACAATCCCTCCTTGTTCACCTTGACCTCTCTGCACCCTTTGACATGGTCGACCATGCCACCTTCCTCCAACGCCTCTTCTCTGTTGCCCAGCCCTCACTCATACTTATCCAATCATAGCCAGAGCATCCCCAGCAATGACTTCTCTTCCTGCCACTGCACTGTTACCTCTGGAATTCCCCAAGGATCTATCCTTGTCCCCCTCCTCTTCCTCATCTTCATGCTGCCTCTTGGCGACATCGTCCGAAGACATGGGGTCAGCTTCCAAAGTATGCTGATGACACCAGCGCTACTTCTCCACCACCTGTCTCGACCCTCCACTCCCTTTGTGTTGTCAGACTGCTTGTACATCATCCAGTCTTGGATGAGCCCCAATTTCCTCGAGTTAAACATTTGAAGACCAAAGCCATCGTCTTTGACCTCCATCATACCTCACACCCTTGCCACTGATTCCATCACCCTGCCTGGCCACTATCTCAGGTTGAACCAGACTGTTCACAACCTCAACATCCTATTTGACCCCAAGCCCCATCCTCCATAAACTTCAGCTTATCCAAAACTCTGCTCCTAAACCTCCTATCCTGCACCATGTTCCACTCACCCATCACCCTTGTCCTTGCTGATCTACATTGGCACCTAGTCCCCCAGTGCCTCAAATTCAATATTCTCATCTTCCTATTTAAATATCTTCATGGCCTTTTCCCTCTCTATCTGTGTAATCTCCTCCACCCATAGAACCCCCACTCCCAGAGCTCTGCATTCTTCCAACTCTGGCCTCTTGTGCATTTCCCTGCCTTCACCCCACCATTAGCGGTCGTGCCTTCAGCCGTCTAGGCCCCATGCTCTGGAATTGCATCCCTATTCTTTCATCTCTCTATCTCCCTCTCCTCCGTTAGGGCCCTCCTTTAAACCGACTTCTTTGACCAAACCTTTGGTGACTCCTCCTAACATCTCCATCTTTGCCTCGGTGCCAATTTTTGTCTGATTACGCTTCTGTGAAGCGCCTTAGGATATTTTGTCTACGTTACAGGCACGATATAAATGCAAGTTGTTGTTGTTATTCACATGGCATGATGTATATTGCTTCTAATCTTTTCTATATTGTTTTCTGTGTGACCTTCTTTAACTTCATCTGTTTGGAATTCAATTGGATAATCCAGTGGCACAACCC
This sequence comes from Squalus acanthias, assembly GCA_030390025.1. Lineage (NCBI taxonomy): Eukaryota > Metazoa > Chordata > Chondrichthyes > Squaliformes > Squalidae > Squalus > Squalus acanthias. Next base: position 50,606,282 of record CM059437.1, on the reverse strand, counting down.
TAAAGGTAGCTGTAGATTTGTGACTGCAGTTCCCCTACACAAAGGGGCTGATTTTTGTTTCGTAGTATAAATCCTGCCAGAATGGCAAAGTGCTAATAACACTTAATTCTCTGGTATAAGCTCATTTACTTAATTATTAACAGAACCAGGTGCAGACCTGGACAAGTCTGAGGTGCACACTAATGGTGGCAGCAGAAAGTTGCGTGTAAATAAAATTTAAAGGGATGTGTCACACTCGGGGGGACAAAAATTCTGAAAGTCCTTGAAGAGCCTGAGAGGGCATCTCAACCCATTAGCCGGCGACTAAGAAGTGGCCTGCAAAAACGAAGGGAAAAGAATATGAATTGGGAGATAAACGACAGAGCAGCCTAGCATCTGATCACTATTTGATGGCTGCAGATGTTGAGGTCTTGCTGCATGAGGTGGCTGCAAGGAGGATTGTCCTTTGTGCTACTATATGGCATTGTCCTCATGGGTCAGCAGTGCAACATGTCTACAAGGCGGTGCAGCCAAGTTTCAGAGTTCTGCTGACTGTTGCTGGGCATGAATGTGCCAGCCTTGTACTGCATGGTAGCTGCAGGTGCTGTTGCAGCAGATGGCACCGCTCTGTATCTGGTTCTCTGCTGACCCAGACCCTGAGAAAGTTAGCCCGCATGGTCATAGCCAGGTAGATCTGCAGAAATGGAACGTTTTTAAATGCAAACATTGCCCCAGAAAAACATCTAAAGGAAGTAAAGAATAGAACTTGCATTTATATAGCACCTTTCACGACCTCAAGATGTCTCAAAGTGCTTTCACCGCCAATGAAGTACTTTTGAAGTGTAGTCACTGTTGTAATGCATGGAAGCACAGCAGCTAATTTGTGCACAGCAAGCTCCCACAAACAGCAATGAGATAATGACCAGATAATCTAATTTTTGTGATGATGGTTGAGGGATAAATATCAGTCAGGACACCAGGAAAACTCCCCTGCTCTTCGAATAGTGCTGTGGGATCGGGGCAACGGAGAGTGTTTCTCCAGCTGCTGAGTGAGGAACTCATACCTCACAGGGCCTGCCTACAAATACAATTTGATAGCTTAGCATTAACAATTCGTGCAATCATTTGAGCGTATGCCAAGCAGTCTGCATAGTTTGGGGGCATCTTTGGTAGAATCCACAACCCTCACCTATTCAGTGCTACCTGATCTAACGCCAAATGTGAAGGTGGCCATTGCAGAGCCTACTGCAGAAAAACCTCCTTGGTTGAGTTCCTAAGGTCAGGCATAGCTTTAAAGACCTTGAGCTTCAATCTACAGCAGTCTGTCTTGTCTAGATTCAACATGTTGGAAAATCAGGTTAAAACAAGCATAAGGCTAGGCTTCAACAACCTCATTGCTGTCCAGTGGTCTACTTGTGCACAAATATCCAACCATGCTGAAGGATCACCCAGCAACGGGCAAATAGCAGGAGCTGGCACAGATGGTAACGGTGTCTCTCAGGGCAATGCCACATTCTTAAAACCTAGCCTTCCCAAACACACTGCAAGTACGTCAGATAGCGTACAGACACAGGTGTCCACAGAAACAATACCTGTAGCACCTTAATTTGCAGGGACATCTACCAACCCAGCAAAAAGAGGTAGTGGACCATCTCCATCCCTTGAAGTAGACACTGAGACGCAGGAGTCAGACACTTCACAGGAAACAGAAGAAGCGCACAGTTAGGACATACACCATACACTATCACAAAGGGGAAAACACTTCTACTCTACACATTTTGAGGTACAGTCATATTTGAGTTAAAGTGTCCTGTTAATTCATTTGGGATGAAGTAGATTAAGGTACTTATGAAGAAATGTTGTGCTATTCCTGGTTGCTGATGTAAGACTGGGAGTAATGGCAATGGCCCTGTTCTTTCCCAATGTACTCAGCACCTGAGCAGATGCCTTTGTGCATTGGATGGTCCAGGTAAATTAGTAATGTTGCAGTCTGTTCGTGCAGTGATATTCAGTCTGTGGCACTGGAGTCACATAGTCCGCAGGCCACAACAAGGTGTCCCTCAAAGCTCAAACAACTTTGTCCCTTTTGCATTTATGTTTCATTTGTCCTCTTTAAATTTTGTGCTGGAGATTTCAAAAGCGCTGTGTTTAATGCTAATGCCTCAATTGGTGGTTAAATCCTAAATCAGAACACCAAGATCTGTTATTATCAACAACTTCAGATATATGCAAATTCATGGGAGTATGGATTTAAACAATATATGCGGCCCCCGGGGCTCCATGTTACATGCCTATGTGGCCTAATAAGATGAAAGCCCGGACAGTACTGTATTACAGCTAACATTAAGATTCTTGCTGAGCTGATGGTTGATCGTGCAGTTATATGTTATTGTTGGAGTTCTCTTCTACCACTCATGAAGGCAAGTTCTCTTCTCCACCTGTACTATGGCAATGGCCATTGCAGCACAAGGTGGTGTAAGGCACATCAAATTGCAATCATCTTGGATAGCCTAAGCTGGCTTGTACTGCATGCCTCCTCTGTTGGTGTCAGCAAGTGGCTCAGTTGGTAAGTATCCTTGCCTCTGAGTCAGAAGGTTGTGGGTTTAAGTTCCACTCCAGAGACTTGAGCTCAAAAATCTATCCTGACACTCCAGTGCAGTACTGAGGGAGTGCTGCACTGTTGGAGGTGCCGTCTTTCAGATGAGACGTTAAACCGAGGCCCCGTCTGCTCTCTCAACTGGGCGTAAAAGATCCCACGGCACTATTTCGAAGAAGAGCAGGGGAGTTATCCCTGGTGTCCTGGCCAATATTTATCCCTCAATCAACATCACTGAAATAGATTATCTGGTCATTATCAGATTGCTGTTTGTGGGAGCTTGCTGTGCGCAGATTGGCTGCAGCGTTTCCCACATTACAACAGTGACTCCACTTCAAAAAGTACTTCATTGGCTGTAAAGCGCTTTGGGACGTCTGGTGGTTGTGAAAGGCGCTATATAAATGCAAGTCTTTCTTTTTAGCCTTGGCTCAGTGGTCACACTCTCGCCGGGGCCCTACTCCAGAGACTTGAGCTTCCAGGCTGATACTTCAGTACACTACTGAGGGTGTGCAGCACTGTTGGAGGTGCCATTTTTCGGATGAGTCATTAAATAGTCTGCCTGTTCAAGTGGACATGAAAGATCCCATGGCACTATTCGAAGAAGAGCAGAGGTGTTTTTCCAATGTCCTGGCCAACATTTATCTGTCAACCAATATCACCAAAACAGGTTATCTGGTCATTTATCTTATTGCTGTTTGTGGGACCTTGCTGTGCACAAATTGGCTGCCGTGTTTGCCTATATAGCAACAGTGACTATACTTCAAAAAGTACTTCATTGTCTGTGAAATGCTTTGGGCATCCTGAGAATGTGAAAGGGGCAACATAAATGTAAGTTCTTTATTTCTTGATACTGCTGTTTTTCCTACAGAATCAGTAGATAGAAAGGGATGGCCAGTGGAATACCCATAGCTCAATTACAGTTCCTTCAGCTAACAGCCACAGATGGCAGGAGAAGTGCGGTTTTAAGAAGCTGTGAATAGCCATATAGTGAAAATCAAACACACCATGAAATAAATAATGAAATTCCTGGCTCAACATGCAGGTACTTTATGCAGCTATCAACCAGACTCTCCTTAGGAATAAGGACCAACCTGGCCATCCATACAACGCACATTCTATATGGACGCTGAGCTTCAGACGTGCTGTTCAGTGCTAGAATGGTTACAGCACTGAAGGAGGCCATTAGGCCTGTCAAGCCCGTGCCGGCTCTCTGCAAGAGCACTTCAGCAAGTCCCACTCCCCCACCCTTTCCGCGTAGCCCTGCAAATTTTTTTCTTTCAGGTACTTATCCAATTCCCTTTTGAAAGCCACGATTGAGTCTGCCTCCACCAGCCTCTCGGGCAGTGCATTCCAGATCCTAACCACTCACTGCGTAAAAAAGTTTATCCTCATGTCTCCTTTGGTTCTTCTGCCAATAACCTTAAATCTGTGTCCTCTGGTTCTCGACCAGATTATGCTGACACCACATTATGGGGCAAGACCTGATTACTTTTTTTTGAGGGCCTAATGAACCTGGTATGCAAGCCCTCAGTGCCATTCTTACTTACCCACAGCATTATTCTGTGCTATCTCAATGACAAAAAGCAAGTCTCAGGGCCCAATAATCCAAGTTGTCTGCACCCAATGCTCATCAGTGCTATGGTGCCAAGCATTGGAACAAAGGGACATAAGAGCAGGACTAGGCCATTCAACCCCTCAAGCCTGTTCCGCCATTAAATTAGATTGTGGCTGATCTGTATCTTAACTCCATCTACCCGCCTTGGTTCCATGTCCCTTAATCCCATTGCCTAACAAAAATCTATCAATCTCAGTTTTGAAATGTTCAATTGACCCCCAGCCTCAGCAGCTTTTTGGGGGAGAGGGTTCCAGATTTCCACCACCCTTTGTGTGAAGAAGTGCTTCCTGACATCTCCCCTGAACGACCTAGCTTTAATTTTAAATAACAACAGAAAATGCTGGAAAAACTCAGCAGGCCAGGCAGCATCCGTGGAGAGAGAAACAGAGTTAACGTTTCAGGTCGAAGACCCTTCGTCAGAACTGGAAATAGCAGGAAATGAAATAGATTTAAGGCAAGGATAAAGCTGGGAAAAGGGGGAGCTGTGGCGGATCGCCACCTAAAACGGGCATAATCCACTCTTCCGTCTGTGGACAAATTTCCAGCCCCTTCCCCTTTAAGGCACATTACCTTTAAGGCAGAAGGGGGCAGGGCCTCAGGTTTTACCCAGAGAATTCTGGGAGTTTTTAGCAGAGAATTCTGGGAGCGGCTTTCTCTCAGCCATTTTGTGTGCCATGCAGTGAATAAAAGTTTCTTGTTTTCCACATATGGATTCAGCCTCCATTCGTGTTTCGCGGCAGCCTCAACATTGATGACCCGACGCTCAGAACGTATTCCGAGCACTGCAATGGCGGACACGAACGCAGTTTCCGTGAAACTGCTGGAGTTTTGGGAAAACCAGCCCGAAGCCTGGTTTCTCCAAGCTGAATCTCGCTTCCGGCTGCGAAATATCACCACAGATGGGACGAAGTACGACTATCTCGTCACATCACTCAGTAGCGCTGCAGTTTCCAAGGTTTGGACAACGCTGCAGAACCCACCAGAGGAAGGCAAGTACGCACATCTCAGAACAGCGCTCCTTAAAAAAATTACGGCCTCGGCATATCAGCGAAACTGCCACCTCCTCGACCTTCCAGGCCTCGGTGATGCCTCACCGTCAGACCTCCTCTCCCACATGCTCTCCCTCACCGACGAGAGCCCACCCGGATCCCTCTTCCGCACGCTGTTCATCCGCCAGCTCCCTCTCAGCATCCGCCCAGCGATCGTGGCGTCCGGCCTCACGAACCTGGAAGCCCTGGCCGATGAGGCCGACAAGCTGCTGTCCGCTCACTCCAGCCGCGACGTCACTCCGGACCTGGCAGCCAATGCCTGGGCGCGCCCCTCACCATCCAGCACACGGCCACAAGGGCCTGTCACCAGGCCCACGGGGCCTTCACGCCCACTAACCCGGGCCACTGTTACTACCACGCACGGTTCGGCGCCAGGGCACAACGGTGCACACCTCCCTGCTCTTTCAAGTCCGCCCCCGTTCCAGCCCCCGCGATGGCCGTGGGCCACGCGGGCTCCCTGCTGTTCGTCACGGATGACAAAACCGGCCGCCGGTTCCTGTGCGACACTGGGGCTCAGCACAGCATCATCCCGGCCTCCTCCCTCGACATCCAAAAGGGCGAACGAGAACCGGCGCTGGCTGCTGCTAACGGCTCGGAAATCCGGACGTATGGCACCCGGACAGTCACCCTCGACCTCGCTGGTCACCGCTACCGATGGGAGTTCATCACTGCCAAGGTGCTCTCCCCTCTCATCGACGCAGATTTCCTGTGTGCCCACGGCTTACTGGTAGACATCCCTCGTCACCGCCTCGTGGACATGAACACCATGTCCCCCATCCTGGGCGCCATGGCCCCCCGTCAACCCGCCGACATGGCGTCACAGTGCCACGCCCGGGCCACGGATGACTACTCGGCACTCCTGGCCGAATTCCCGGCCCTTACCAATCCGACCTTCTCCGCGGAGGCCGCCAAACACCGGGTGGAACACTTCATCCCCACCACAGGCCCCCCAGTGTACGCCCACGCCCGCAGGCTGGACCCGGCCAAACTGGAGATCGCGCGGACCGAGTTTGCCACCATGGAACAGCTCGGCATCATCCGCCGCTCCAACAGTCCCTGGGCCTCCCCACTCCACATCGCCCCCAAACCAGGCGGAGGTTCGCACCCCTGCGGGGATTACCGCCGCCTCAATGACGCCACCACCCCTGATCGGTACCCCGTGCCGCACATTCAGGACTTCTCGGCTAGACTGGCCGGACGCTCAGTCTTTTCCAAGGTCGACCTGGTGCGCGGCTACCACCAAGTCCCCGTCCACCCCGCGGACGTCCCCAAGACGGCCGTAATCACCCCCTTCAGCCTGTTCGAGTTCCTGCGGATGCCCTTCGGCCTCAAAAACGCGGCCCAGGCATTCCAACGGCTCATGGACTCGGTCCTTCGGGACCTGAAGTTCCTGTTCGTCTACCTGGACGACATCCTGGTAGCCAGTTCCTCCAAGCATGAACACCTCGAACACCTTCGCATCCTGTTCAGGCGCCTCAGCGACCACGGGCTCATCCTCAGCCCAGCCAAATGCCAGTTCGGCCTGGACAAGATCGACTTCCTCGGCCACCACATCACCCATGCTGGGGCCATTCCCCTGCCCACCAAGGTGCAGGCCGCCCAACAATTTCCCCGCCCCACCACCATCAAAGGCCTCCAGGAGTTCCTCGGGATGGTGAATTTCTATAACCGCTTCATCCCCAAAGCGGCGTCCCTCATGAGGCCCCTGTATGAAGCCCTCCGGGGCAGGAGCGGCAAGATGGCGGTCGAATGGACGGCAGACGCGTCCGCCTTTGATTCCACCAAGACCGCGCTCGCCAACACCACCCTGCTCGCGCACCCACAGCCCAATGCCAGGGTAGCGCTCACCACGGACGCCTCCGACCACGCGGTCGGCGCCGTGTATGAGCAGTGGGTCGACGGCGCCTGGACTTGCCTTCTTCAGCCGCCAACTACGCCCCCCGGAGGTCAAGTACAGCACCTTTGACCGCGAGCTCCTTGTGCTGTTCCTGGCGGTCCGCCATTTCCGGTTTTTGCTTGAGGGCCACCCCTTCACTGCGTTTGTCGACCACAAGCCCCTGACATTCGCAATGGCAAAGACAACCAACCCCTGGTCCGCCAGGCAGCAGCGCCAGCTCGTGGCAGTGTCCGAGTTCACCACGGACATCCAACACGTCTCTGGCCGAGACAATGTGGTAGCCGACTGCCTCTCCCGCCCCGCCATCCACGCCGCACACCTAGCAGTCGACTACGCTCAACTCGCAGCAGACCAGAGCACCGACCCTGATCTGCTCTCCGCACCCACCAACCTACCAGGGCTACGCCTGGCCGACGTCGCATGTGGCCCGACCGCAGTCACGGTCAAGTGCGACATATCCCTATGTCAACCTCGGCCCGTCGTCCCAGCGTCCTGGCGCCGCCGGGTATTCGACATTCTCCACAACCTCTCCCACCCCGGCGCCCGCGCATCCATCAAATTGGTAGCCAACCGCTTTGTCTGGCGCGGCCTTCGCAAGGATATGCGTACTTGGGCCAACTCCTGCCTAGCCTGCCAACGGGCCAAGGTACAGCAACACACGAAAGCACCCCTCGAGGAGTTTACCGTCCCCTCGTGGAGATTTGACCACATCCACGTGGACATCGTCGGGCCCCTGCCGCCGTCGCAAGGCCACATGCACTTGCTGACCATCGTTGACCGCACCACACGCTGGCCTGAGGCAATTCCACTGACCTCTACCACCACCGCCGACATCGCCAGAGCCTTCGTCAGCACCTGGGTCGCACGGTTCGGCGTCCCCTCCGAGATGACGTCGGACAGAGCTCCGCAATTTACCTCTGAACTCTGGACCGCCGTCGCACGCAATCTCGGGGTGACCATTCACCGCACCACAGCGTACCACCCCCAAGCCAACGGACTGTGTGAGCGGTTCCACAGATCCTTGAAGGCATCTCTTCGAGCCAGCCTCCAAGACGGCGCCTGGACCGACTGACTTCCGTGGGTCCTCCTCGGTCTGCGCACCGCGGTTAAAGAAGACCTCCACGCATCGGCAGCAGAGCTCGTGTACGGTCAGCCGCTGCGCGTACCCGGCGAGTTCCTGCCCACCGCCACGACACCCTGGTCAGCCGACCAGCAACGCCACGACTTCGCCTCACCGGCGCTGCAGTTCGCCCCGGTGCCCATTGCCCGGCACGGCGAATCCACCTCACACGTCCCACTAAGCCTGCACCAGGCACGGTTTGTTTTCGTCCGGCACGACGCCCACCGCGGACCCCTTCAACCCCCGTACGACGGGCCCTACAAGGTGCTACAGGCTGGGGACAAATTTTTCACCCTGCAAGTGGTCGACAGGACCGAAAAAGTGTCGGTGGACCGACTCAAGCCAGCACACTCGGAGCCCGGTGAGCAGGTCCCTGTAGCTCGTCCACCTCCACGTGGCCGACCTGCCCTCAAGCCGGTTCACCCGGCTGCTCCACGCCCGGCCGTTCCACGTCCACCGGCGTCCTACAAGAGCCGCTCCGGCCGGCCCATCAGACCGCCGCACCGTCTCGTCCACACCTCCTAAGCGGATTCTGGGGGGAGCTGTGTGGCGGATCGCCACCTAAAACGGGCATAATCCACTCTTCCGTCTGTGGACAAATTTCCAGCCCCTTCCCTTTAAGGCACGTTACCTTTAAGGCAGAAGGGGGCGGAGCCTCAGGTTTTACCCAGAGAATTCTGGGAGTTTTTAGCAGAGAATTCTGGGAGCGGCTTTCTCTCAGCCATTTTGTGTGCCATGCAGTGAATAAAAGTTTCTTGTTTTCCACATATGGATTCAGCCTCCATTCGTGTTTCGCGGCAGCCTCAACAGAGGGGATGAAAGAACTTTAATTTTAAATGTTATGCCCCCTTGTTCTGGACTCCCCCACCAGAGGAAATAGTTTCTCCCTTTCTACCCTATCAAACCCTTTAATCATATTAAACACCTCAATTAGATCACCCCTTAATCTTCTATACTCAAGGAAATACAAGCCTAGTCTATGCAACCCTTTTAGCCCTGGTATCGTACTGGTGAATCTGTGCTGCACCCCCTCCAAGGCCATAAAATCCTTCCTGAGGTGCCCAGAACTGAATGTCGTAGTCCTGATGCGCAGTACTGCCATTGCATTATTAGCCCTGATATCACAAAGCATTGAAAAGATAAAATGGGATCAGTTGTACAGCAAATTACAGGCACGTCTTGAATCTAATAATAACCAATAGCGATGTTGCTCAACTGATTTATAGTACGCTGAAATGGTTATTATTAGCATTACTGACTATTTTATTCAGAGAAGTATTTGCAATCTTTCTCATCATATGAAGGATTTCTAAATTCATCATTGATAGTGGTAGTATGCCACAGGAGTGTTGATTGATCTTCTCATCAAAAGCTGTTAACAGAAACATTGCTTGTGATAGATGGAGCATTTGTGGATGTGTGAGGGGCAGGTATTATTTGAGACCTCATAAATGATGTAAAATGGGTCTGAAATGTTGCTGCAGATGGTGATCGAATGGACTCATCATTGCATTTAAAGGTGGGTTGTGCCATGGTTACAGGGTTTTGGGCCAGTTTTTATGATATAATTCAGAATAATCTTAAAGAAGCCCCAGCATCAATACCCCCTTTTTATTTATTTATTTTTGGGTGAATTTTTTATTTGATCAAGGTGAACGATAACGAAATATAACTAATGGGATATTGCAGCCCTGTTTGACAGGCTGCAAGACAAACACTCCTAGGGCGAAAAATTGAGTCGTGCCCCCTTTGGGGTGTTAACTTCGCCGGGGCGCTACTTTTAGCGCCCCCGTGACCGAAATTGAGTGGTAGCGCCCCAAGAGGGAAGTGGGGCGCTACTTGAAGCGTCCCGCCTCCCTCTTGGGGCGCTGCGAGGGAATATTGCGGTGCTACGTGCCGCAGCGCCACGGTATTGCAGGCCTTCCTCCCCTTCTTAAAGGGGAGGGGCATAGCGCAGCGCAACCCGGGGCCCATCTGGGCCCCCGGGGATCGGGAGTGCCGGCGAAAGAGCCCGGCACTCAAGAGAAGTGCCAGGCTCATGGAGCGCAGCCGGCACTCCACGGGGGGGCGGGTAAGGAGACCGGGGACGGGAGCGGAGGCAGGTGCTGGCAGGTGGCCAGCAACAAAAATGGCCGCCCGGCAACTCGCCTTTAATTAGCGCTGCCCCGGCCGCAGGTAGGCCCCCCTGACCCCGTCGGACATAACGTCTGGCGGTAAGTCAGGGGGCACTCCTAAAGATCGCGGCCGGGGCGCGAGCGGGGTGCTGTGCACGGCGATGACGTCATCGCCGGCGGTGCAGCGCCGTGGGCCGCTAACGGTTAGCACCACCGCTAACCTCCCGCTGAATTTCGCGGGAGGCGTTGGCGGCGCCGTGCCCGGGCGCTAGTTGCTTTGCGCCCCGTTAGCACCCTCTTAGGGCCCTAACGGGAGGCGCAAAGCAACCGAATTTTTCCCCTCTAGACTCTACGGTCCAAAGTTATCCAGAATAGAGGACTCAATCAGCTTGATTGCAGTTTCCCCTCTATACCTTCTAGAGATGTGGGTTCCCCCACCCCCACCCCCAAAAAAAGACAACACGGAATGCCAGTGACAAAATTGCTTCTGTGGGAACTCACAGAAAATATCTGTCATCTGGACTTGTGTCTTTCATATGCAGAAGTTCAAATGAGTTAACTATCATTTGCTGAACCAGTGTTCTTAAAAAATGGATTATTTTATAAGAAATCTCTCATTGCTTATTAGTAATCGTTGCCGGTCTTTCCAGTTTTAAAAAAAAAACAAACACAAGAAACAAACACAAAAAATGGAGAGGATATGCAGCCAGCAGGTGTTCTGACGCGTTGGACCCCCTGGGACACATCTCATTGTCTTGGCTGTGCTCTTAGTGTGTCTTTGATGTAGGGAAAGATTTAATCTTTGCATTTTCTCTGTGTTTTTATATTCTGTGAATTCTGATAGATTCTCTCACAGTAACTTTGCCTGACGAAGGGGCGACAGCTCCGAAAGCTTGTAATTTTAAATAAATCTGTTGGACTATAACCTGGTGTTGTGCGACTTCTCATTTTTGCTTATTAGTACTTCAGTCTAATTTCTCTGTCTTCTTAAGCTCTCAACATTACAACAATTTCCTACATTACAGCAGTGACTATATTTCAAAAGTAATTCAATGGCTGTAAAGCGATTTGGGACGTCCTGATATCATGAAAGGCGCTATATAAATGCAAATTCTCTCTCACTCTCTCAACAACCATGAAAAGCAACTTTTATAACATCTGTCCTGGTTATGGTTATCTCTGAATGCACACTGTTGCTTTTGTTGCTGAATATCACGGTTGCTACCTTTAACCTCACTCTTGTTATTTCCAAAATAAACTGCCTATTCTCTGGAAATACTCACTGGAGAAGAGGATGCTGCCAATGTAGCAGTAAAGGAGGAGGCACAGAGATATTAGATAGGATAAAAATAGATAAAGAGGAGGTACTTAAAAGGTTGGCAATCCTCAAAGTAGAATCCGGATGGGATGCATCTGAGGTTATTGAGGGAAGTAAGGGTGGAAATTGCAGAGGCTCTGGCCACAATCTTCCAATCTTCCTTGGATATGGGGGTGGGCCAGAGGACTGGAGTATCCAAGGGGGAGAAATTAGCCTCCTTTGCGCCTCCAGTTAGCACCTCCGGGGGCGATAACGGGGCGCTTAGGGCAAAATTACCGACACCCGCGAACTTCCATGGTGGGTTAGCGCTGGCGCTAAAACTTACCGCCTTGATCGCCTGCGCCCCGGAGACCGTGATGTCATCTGGTGCGCAGCGGATGTAAAATTCGCTTCCGCCCCCCGCAACATCGCCGGGTGTCAACAACAGCAGCTGCAGGAGGCGTTGTCACCTCAGCTGGCCGCTTGGGGACCGCTAATTAAAGTCAGTGGTGGTCAGGTCGGCCAAAATTTAATAATGTCCCCAGTGTGCTGTATTTTGATTTTTTTTCAGGCCGCGATTGATCAGCCCTGCACTCTCTTAGAGTGCTTGGGGCTGCTGTGCGTGTATCGCAGGTGCCGTCGACGACCATTCCCAGCCTTAGCTTTCAATGATCGTAGCATTGGCCCTTCCCTTTAAGGGAGGGAAGGAGCCTGTAAAACCGGCAGCACTGCACGGAATATTGTGCAGCGTTCTGCCGCTACCACTCCTCTCGCTCCCTTTAGCGCTCTAACGGAAGTGGTAGCGCTTGATTTACCGCTCCACTTCCCTCTTGGAGCGCTAAATCGGAAGTTCCTGTCAGAATCAATTGTGTAACGCCCGGTGATACTTTTGCGCTCCCACAAAAGTTATCGCCCCAAACGGGGTGCTACGCAATTTCTAGCCCCTAATGTTACACCCCTGTTTAAAAAAGGGGAGAGATATAAACCCAGCAATTACAGGCCAGTCAGCCTAACGTAAGTGGTGGGGAACTTTTAGAGACAATAATCCAGGACAAAATTAATTGGCATTTGGAAAAGTATGGGCTAATAAATGAAAGTCAGCATGGATTTGTTAAAGGCAAATTGTGTTTGACTAACTTGATCGAGTTCTTTGATGAAGTAACGGAGAGGGTTGATGAGGGTAGTGCGGTTGATGTTGTGTATATGGACTTTCAAAAGGCGTTTGACAAAGTACTGCTTGTTAGTGACTATATTATATTTTGGACACCCTACAAGTGGAAACATCTTCTCTGTATCTACCCTATCGAAGCCCTTCATAATTTTAAAGACCCCTATTAGGTCCCCCCTCAGCCTTCTCTTTTCTGGAGAAAAGAGTCAATTACAAGTTAATATTATTATTACAAATGTGCTCTTTACACAAAAGTCCACTGAATATTGTATGTACTAATAATGTGGAAATTTATTGAAACCCCAAAACATTAAGAGCAATAAATATCATGAATTAGATCAAAAGACTCGATGGGCCGAATGGCCTCCTTCTGTGCTGTACTATTCTCTAATTATCTGATTCTATGATGCAGAATTTTCAGAAGATGATCTGGGCAGTTATAAAATGTTCTTTGGATATTGTAAGCTTGCAAGCAGAGTCTGGCCCAACTTTCCTGAATTGCCCCTCACTCAGTTCTCTTAGTTTTCCTTAGTTTGAAACAATAATATCACAGGGATGTGATGTATTTTTCAATCAGGATGCTGATGGAATGACATGCGCGGAATACATAACTCCATAGGACTGTTTTATTTAATATTTTACTTGTGATATTTCCATTTATGCGGTTAGCTCATGAAACCAGACCACCAGCTTCTACACTGAGTCATTCGAGTAGTGATAATTCATTTGTGTTCAACATAATATTCTTGAAAACAAATAAATAGGACAGTCGGCCTTTCTTTATGATTTTTGTGCTGGCGGTAAATGTATTTTTGTGGCCTTTACCGGCGTGAAATCCAATTTTCATTTATGCAAAATGTGAATAATTTAAAATGTGTTGCGCACCAAACGACAACAACAACAGCTGCATCTTTACTGTAGTAAAACGTCCCAAGGCGATGCAAGAAATGTATAGCTGAGACATTTTGAAGAAGGTATGTTGATGTTATTTTGAGCTTATTGGTACTTTAGTGACACAAAGCCAGGTTTTTTAACCTTCGGGAAGTATTTGTGTAACAATGATAGTATTTTGTTTTTAGTAGCGTAGAAACTGTGCTGTGTCACCTAAGAATAAAAAAATGTAAAACGATAAAACTTTCTCAAAGGAGATCAGTCCTGTATAAAATGCCAACCTTCTGATGAAAGGTCATCGACCTGAAACGTTGACTCTGTTTCTCGCTCCACAGATGCTGTCTGACCTGCTGATTATTTCCAGCATTTTCTGTTTATACGCCAACCTTTTAATGTTTTGTTTTTAATGTGCCGTTTTTTATTTTTTAATTTGTTCTCAGGATATGGACAACACTGGCATGACCTCATTTATTGGTCATTCCCAGTTACCCTGAGAAGGAGTTGGTGCCCCTCCTCCTTGAACTGGTGCAGTTCCTGTGGTGATGTTGCCCCCATGATGGTGTTAGGTAGGGAAATGCGGGATATTGACCCTAAAATGAAGATGAAGAAGTGGCGGTATATGTCCAGATCAGGACGGTGTGTGACTTGGAGAGGAACGTGCAGGTGATGGTGATCTTGCTGCTCTTGTCTTTCTCGATGGTAAAGATCACAGGGCTGGGAGGAGGTGTTGAAGTAACCTTGGTCAGTTACTGCAAACCATTCTGTAGATCATATGTACTGTACCCACAGTGGGACAGTAGTGGAGGGGGTAGTTTTTGAGTCCTTTGGAAAGGGGCACCGATCAAGCTGATTGCTTTGTCTCGGATGGTATCGAACGTCTTGAGGGTTATTGTGGCTGCACCCATCCAAGCGAGTGGTGAATACTTCATCACACTCCTGACAAGTCCTGTAAACGATGGAGATGCATTGAGGGGTCAGGAGGTGAGCCACTCATCTTAGACCAGCCTCTGGCCTGCTCTGGGGCCAAAGTGTTAATATAGCTAATATAGCGGTGACTCCCAGGATGTTGATTTGGTGATGCTAATGCAGGGCAGAGGTGTTGGGCCTTTTCTTGTTGGAGATGATAATTGCCTGGCCCTTGTATGACATGAACGTTAACCTGCCACTTGTCAGCCCATGATTGGATGTTGTTCAACTCCAGCTCTAGGCTGCCATGGGCCTGCTCCATTACCAGAGGCGATATGAATGGAGCTGAACACTGTGGAATTGTCACTCCTGATTGCCTGATTGTCCACCACCATTCTCAACTGGATGTGATGACGCTTTGATGTGGTCCATTGATTGTGAGTGTCTACAGTCGGCTGATTTTGCTATTTAGCATACAGATAGCCCTCTGTTGTAGCAGCATCTGTTGTAGTATAGGTTGGTTATTCGTTTTAAGGTATGCCTGTTGCTGCTTCTAGCACGTCCTTCTACTCGCCATTGAACCGGGGTTAGTCTCACAGCTTTACGGAGATGGAGACATGAGGGATGTACTAGGCCATGAGGTTACAGATTGTGGCAGTAAACAATTCTGCTGCTGCTGCTGATGGCCCACACACTTCATGGATGCCCAGTTTTGGGCTGCTCGGTCTGTCCTTAATCTGCTTTATTCTTAGCAAGGTGGTAGTGTCGCATTACACGATGGAGGCTGTCTTCAGTGTGAAGACAAGACTTTGTCACTCTTAACAATGTTACCATGGACATGTGTATCTGTGAAAGGTACAGTGGTGTGGCTGAGGTAAAGGTGGTTATTCCCTCATATAACAACAGAAAATGCTGGAAACACTCAGCAGGCCAGGCAGCATCCGTGGAGAGAGAAACAGAGTTAACGTTTCAGGTCTGGGACCCTTCATCAGAACTGGAAAAAGCTGGAGATGTAACAGATATTAAGCAGGTGCAGAGATAGGGAGGGAGGGGAGGAAGGAATTGAAGGAACATACTGTGCTGAGGTAAGAGGCAGGAAAGATAAAATGTTGCAAAGGGGGTGGCAAAATCATACAGCATGAAAAATGGGAGATGGGGTTATAGTTTGAAATTGTTGAACTCAATGTTGAGTCCAGAAGGCTGTAAAGTGCCTAATCGAAAGATGAGGTGCTGTTCCTCGAGCTTACGTTGAGCTTCATTGGAACAGTGTAAGAGGCCGAGGACAGAGAGATCAGAGTGGGAGTGAAGCGGAGAATAAAACATTTCCGTTGTTATTTCAGATTTCCAGCATTCGCAGTATTTTGCTATTGGGTTATTCCCTCATGTTGGTTCCCCCCACTAACTTACGGAGGCCCAGTTTGGCAGCTGTGTCCTTTAGGGCTCAGCCAGCTCGGGAACTGATTTTACATTAAACATCCCCCACCCAGAGTACATTTTGAGTCCTTGCTTCCCTCAGTACTTCAACATGGAGGTGTACTGATTTTGTCAGTTGGGAGGGGTAGCAGATGGTAATGAGCAGGTTTACTTAGCCTTGTTTGACCTGAAGCCATGAGACTTCATGAGGTCCGAAATCAATGTTAGGGACTCCCAGGGCCATTCCCACCCAATTGTATACCTCTGTGGCCCCACCTCTATTCAGTCTATCCTGCCGGGGAGACAGGACATGCCGAGGGATGGTGATGGAGGAGTCTGTGATGTTGACTGAAAGATATGATTCTGTGAGCATACCTGTGTCAAGTGTTGCTTGACTATTCTGTGTTCAGCTCTCCCAACTTAGGCATCAGTTCCTAGATCTTGGTGCGGAGGATTTTGAAGGGGTATGCTGCGATTGCCTGAGTCTTGTCCTGATCAGACACCTAAATAGTTCCTAACATTAACAATAATAAATTGTAATGCACCGTTACCTCTGGAGTCTCCTAAGAATCTATCCTTGCCCCTTCCTGTTTTGCATCTACATGCTGCCCCTTGTCGAAAGCATCTGAAAACACAAAGTCAGGTTCCACATGTCTGCTGACGACACCCAGCTCCATCTCACCACCATCTGTCTTGATCCCTCCACTGCCCTTGTGTTGTCACACTACTTGCCCGACATCCAGTCCTGGATAAGCCAAATTTCCTCAAATTAAACATTGGGAAGACCGAAGCCATTGTCTTCGGACCCCGCCACAAACTCTATTCCCTGCTAATGTAACACCCTTATTTAAAAAGGGCAGTAGACAGAAGGCTGGTAACTATAGACCGGTTAGCCTAACATCTGTGGTAGGTAAAATTTTGGAGTCCATTATTAAGGAAACAGTAACAGGACATTTGGATAATCATAATTTAATAGGACAAAGTCAGCATGGTTTTACGAAGGGGAAGTCATGTTTGACAAATTTGCTGGAGTTCTTTGAGGAAGTAACATATAGAGTGGATAAAGGGGAACCAGTGGACGTAGTGTATTTAGACTTCCAAAAGGCATTTGACAAGGTGCCACACAAAAGATTATTGCTTAAGGTAAAAAATCACGGGATTGGGGGTAATATTCTGGCATGGATAGAGGATTGGCTATCTAACAGAAAGCAAAGAGTTGGGATAAATGGTTCATTCTCAGACTGGCAATCAGTAACTAGTGGTGTTCCACAGGGGTCAGTGCTGGGTCCCCAACTCTTCACAATCTATATTAACGATTTGGAGGAAGGGACCAAGTGTAACATATCAAAATTTGCAGATGATACAAAGATGGGAGGGAAAGTAGTGAGTGAGGAGGACATAAAAAACCTGCAAGGGGACATAGACAGGCTAAGTAAGTGGGCAGAGATTTGGCAGATGGAATACAACACTGGAAAGTGTGAGGTGATGCACTTTGGCAGGAAAAATCCTAGAGCAATTTATTATCTTAATGGCAAGAAACTGGAGAGTACTGAAGTGCAAAGGGATCTGGGGGTCCTGGTGCACGAAACTCAAAAGGTTAGTATGCAGGTGCAGCAAGTGATTAAGAAGGCAAATGGAATGTTGGCTTTCATTGCTAGGGGGATAGAATATAAAAATAGGGAGGTATTGCTTCAGTTGTACAAGGTATTGGTGAGACCGCACCTGGAATACTGCATACAGTTTTGGTGTCCTTACTTAAGGAAAGACATCCTTGCTCTCGAGGCAGTGCAAAAAAGGTTCACTCGGTTAATCCCGGGGATGAGGGGGTGGTCATATGAGGAGAGGTTGGGTAGATTGGGACTCTACTCATTGGAGTTCAGAAGAATGAGAGGCGATCTTATTGAAACATATAAGATTGTGAAGGGGTTGGATCGGGTGGATGCGGGGAGGATGTTCCCGATGATGGGTGAGACGAGAACTAGGGGACATAGTCTTAGAATAAGGGGCTGCTCTTTCAAAACTGAGATGAGGAGGAACTACTTCACTCAGAGGGTGGTAGGTCCATGGAATATGCTGCCACAAAAAGCTGTAGAAGCTACAACATTAATTAAATTTAAAACAGAAATAGACAGTTTCCTAGAAGTAAAGGGCATTAAGGGTTACGGGGAGCGGGCAGGAATTTGGACATGAGTCTAGGTTCGGATCGGTCATGGCCCTGTGGGTAGTGGAGCGGGCCCAGGGACCGTGTAGCCTGATTCTGCTCCTATTTCGTGTGTGCAATTCTGTTAGATGCAGGAGATGGTTCTGTGATAGTAGATAGTAGATTGGCGGTTAGGATCAGATCAGCCATGATCTTATTGAATGGTGGAGCAGGCTCGAGGGGCCGATTGGCCTACTCCTGCTCCTATTTCTTATGTTCTTATGTTCTTAGCCACCGACTCCACCCCACTCCCCTGCCACTGTCTCAGGCTGAACCAGACTGTTCGCAACCTTGTCGTCCTATTTGACCCTGAGATGAGCTTCCAACCCCATACCCTCTCCATCACCAACACTGCCTACTTCAACCTCCGTAATATCGCCCGTTTCTGCCCCTGCCTCAGCTCATCTACTGCTAAAACCCTCCTCCATCCTTTTATTACCTCCAGACTCAACTATTCCAATGCTCTCCTGGCCGGCCTCCTATTTTACACCCTACATAAACTTAAGCTCATCCAAAGCTCTGCTGTCTGTAGCCTAACTCGCACCAAATTCCATTCACCCATCACCCCATGTGCTCGCTGACCTATATTACCTCCCGGTCCCTGAACACCTCGAATTTAAAATTCTCATCCTCGTGTTCAAATCTCTCCATAGCCTCACCCCTTCCTACCTCTGTAACTTCTTCCAGCCCTACAACCCTCCAATAACTCAGTGTTCCTCCAATTCTGGCCTCTTGTCCATCTCCCACTTCCTTCACTCCACCATTGGCAGCCGTGCCTTCAGCATCCTCGACCCTAAGCTCTGGAATTCCCTCCCTAAACCTCTCCGTCTCTCTCTCCTCCTGTAAGACCTTACTTAAAACCCACCTCTTTGACCAAGCTTTTGGTCACCTGTCTTAATGTCTCCTTCTTAGGCTCGGTGTCAATTTATGTCTGATTACACTCCTGTAAAGTGCCTTGGGACGTTTTCCGACGTTAAAGACGCTATATAAATGTAAATTGTTGTAATAAGTCCATTCAATAGTAAACCAGTTACATTTTTACAGTAACCGGCAGCTTTCATCATCATATTTGTGCTGTTAGTCCACAAATGATCAGATTTATTGGGGTAAAAATTGGGTAGCGCCCCCTAATTTTAGCGCCCCGAAAAAGTTAGCGCCCCTGTGGCCTATTTTCCCAGGTAGCGCCCCGAGAGGGAGGAGGGACGCTACTGGAAGCACTCTGCGTCCCTTTTGGGGCGCTGCGAGCGTGGCGCTGCGGCACATCGCGCCGTGGTACTGCAGGCTTTCCTCCCCTTATTAAAGGAGAGGGACCTGGATCGGGAGTGCCGGCAAATGAGCCCGGCACTCAAGAGGAGTGCCGGGCTCACGGAGAGCAGCCGGCACCCCGCGGGGGTGCTTCACGGGGGCCGGGGACAGCAACGAGGGCAGGTGCTGGCAGGCAGCTAGCAACAAAAATGGCCGTCCGCCACCTCCCCTTTAACTAGCGCCGCCCTGGCCGCAGGTAGGCCCCCCTGACCCCGGCGGACATAGCGTTCGGCGGTAAGTCGGGGGGCGCCACCCAATATTACAGCCGGGGCGCGAGAGGGGCGCTACGCATGGTGATGACGTCATCGCCGCGCGGCATTAACGGTTAGCACCGCTGCTAACCTCCCACTGAATTTTTCAGGAGATGTTAGCGGCGCCGCACCCAGGCGCTAGTTGATTTGCGCCCCGTTAGCACCCTCTTAGGGCACTAACAGGAGGCGCGAATCAACTGAATTTAGCCCCCATTGAATCCAATTTCACAGCTTGCTCTGGTGGGATCTGAACTCATAGGCTGGAATTTTGTTTACCTGGGCAGGTCGGGTGCGGGCGGTTGCCGCAGCGGGTCGCGACCCTGTTGTTGATTGCATCCCGCTCCTGAAATCGACCCTGCGCATTACCCGGCCCAATTAAATGGTGCGGGTCTGATGATGTCATCCATGACGCATTTTCAGCCGGGATATTTAAAGGAGCCATGGCCGTATTGCATTTGAAAGTTCATCTAGGAGTGTGCAGGCACTGCACTGCACCATTGGACTGCTGCAAACATTTCCAGAGATGACTGCACAGAGACAGAAGGCTGCACCCAGGTTCTCCGATGATTCTTTCCATATGCACGCAGGGAGGTCCTCTTCCTTCTAATGGGTGGAAGAGACCTCCCCAGGAGACCAAAAGAGCCTGGCTCCAAATAGCAGAGGAGGTCAACAGCAGGGATGTTGTGAGGAGGATCTGGGTGCAGTGCCGGAAATGTTTCAATGATCTTATTAGATCAGGAAAGGTGATTACAAAGCCACACTCAACTTCATCCTGATGTGCCTCTCATCACATCCCCATCACTCTGCCTTCCCAACCCTGCTGCTGCACATCCTTACTCACACCAACATACCTTGCACGTCCACCTATCCCTCTCTCTCTATTTACATACTCACATCCCCATCTGATTAGCCACCCCTCACACTCACCCTCATCCTAATGCAATCATAGTAACTAACAACACACAAGGAGCCCACATGGCTTTAGCATCGCACTCCATCATAGTTTCCCTCTACAGATGTAACCCATCCATTCCTTATACTCATTCCATCACTCTCACTCAACCTTCTCTTCTTTCCCTCCTTACAGGAAAAGAGAGCCCACAATAAGAGGGAGAGGGAGAGAACTGGAGGTGGAATGCCTTCATTGGCATCCCTAACAACAGCAGAGGAGGCTGCCTTAGAAGTTTCGGGAGTCGCCGAGCAGCTGGAGGTGGGAGACGGAAAGAGGGGGACATCTCAGCAACCTGGTGACAAAATTACATAACATATTGCTACATGGCATACATCAGTCACTCATATGGGGAATGATGTCAGCAACAAGTGAATGTTCATCATGTGCATAATATGATATCGGTACCCATTCTTCATATGACATATCTAACTCATCTCTTTACTCTCCCACAGGTCCATCAAGAGTCCCCCCCACTGTCCAGGAGGGAGAGGAAGATGACTCCTCAGAGGAGCCTCCAGCCTCTGAGGGCGCACCGTCACCACACATAAGGGCACCCAGCACCAGCGCAGATACGCACACCTCGGTGGGTCCCACGCGAGATAGTGTAGTGTTGTTACCTGGTGTCTCACAACTCCACAAGTGAGCAAGAGGAGATGGTGGAGACAGGGACAGCAGTGGAGACTCCTCGCTGGAGGGCACAGGACGCTCCCAGCTCTGCTCAGCTACATGCAGACGCTGAGCCTCAGGGGCCATCCAGAAAGAGGGCGTTCCTGGAGGTGCAGGAAGAAGTGCAGGAGGCTCTGACAAATGTCAGAGAATGGAGGAGCCCAACTCCAACATGAGCACCACCGTGTCACAGGCAATGGTGACTGTAGGCTCTTCCATGGAAAGGATGGCCACCTGCATGGAGCAGCTAATGCGCCACTCACAGGAGCACCTGGTCTCTATGGAGAATAGATGGCTATATATGGAGAATAGATGGCAGAGGCTCATAGACCTCTTCTTTAGGAAGGATGTCAGCGTAGACGTGGGTCCTTATGGCCCCACTGATGATCAGCAAGGTGTTCTCCAGCTCCTTGCTAGCAGGGAAGTGCGGGTGGCGCCTAAGAGGGATGATGGTGAGAGGGCACATGGAAGTGAGGGATCCTCTCAAAGTGCTCACACTTCTCCCCCATTACCACCCCCTCAGTCAGAGCCCCAGATGCCTCCTCGGACAGCGATGACCGAGTCTGCCCCTGCACAGTCGCAGGAGTAACAGACTTTGGCGGGTCCATCAGAGGCTCCAAAACCCAGAGGACATCTGTCAAGAGTGTCCAAGCAGTCGCAGCAGGCAAGTGAGCAGGCTGCTCTACCTCTGCTAAAGCCACAGGGGTAGCACCTCGTAGAAGCACACGTAAGAGAAAGATGACACACAAGTAGATTCACAAAGGTAGCCACTTGGGTGTTTTATTCAATGTTTCTGTAAAGTTTCTGTTAGTATGATGTCACACATAAAAATCTTTATTTTTACCACTTTCTGGTCTTGGACAAATTTGTGTGCACCTTTGGAAGTGGCTTCGCGAGTTGGAGTGAATGGTGAGACATAACGTTACCTCCAGCAACGGTGGTCAGTGTGAAAGGAATGACTTGGTCACTGTAGGGATCCTTTATGATGTTGCTGTGGGGTGGTGCCAACCTGGTGCGGCATGTGGCAGCCATATGGATGAACTGCGTAAAGTTAAGTAAATCTGGCCATGATGAGCCCATCCCTGGCCTCCCGGGCAGCAATGTGCTCGGGTGCTGGTGGGATCGGGACCGCAGGTTCCTCCTGCTCCTCCTCCTCCTCCTCGTCTTCCAGCTGATACTCCTCCTCCTCTGAAGAGGTTGTGCACTCGGTGCCTTGCTCCTCATGCTGCGCCAATCCTCGCTGCTGCGCTATGTTGTGTAGGGCGCAGCAGACCACGATGATTCTGTAGACCCTGGCTGGTGCATACTGAAGGGCTCCTCCAGATCTGTCAAGACATCTGAAGCGCATTTTCAGCATGCCTATTGTCTGCACTATGACACATCTGGTGGAAATGTGGCTTTCATTATATCTCTCCTGGGCCTCAGTACTTGGCCTCCTCAAGGGTGTCACGAGCCACGTCTTCAGTGGATAGCCCTTGTCTCGAAGCAGCCAGCTGGAAAGACTGTTTGGAAGTGCAAAGAGCTGAGGGAGGGTGGACTGGCGCAGGACAAAAGAGTCATGGCAGCCGCCAGGAAATTTGGCGCACACATGCATGATGGTCTTCCTATGGTTGCAGATGAGCTGCACATTGAGGGAGTGGAAGCCTTTGCGGTTGACAAACACTCCCAGGTGATGTGGGGGTACCCTGATGGCCACATGTGTGCAGTCGATGACGCCCTGCACCCGGGGGAAGCCAGCCGGAGTGGCAAAGGCGAGCGCCCGCTCAGTAACACTGGCTTCATCAGTGGCAAAGTTGATATAATTGGCTGACTTGTCAAACAGGGCATTGGTGACGTGTGTGATGCAGCTGTGGACAGCTGGTTGAGAGATGCCGCAAGTGTCTGCTGCAGATCCCCGGAAAGAACCTGAGGCAAAGAAGTTGATGCGCTGGTGACTTTGACAGCCACTGGTAAGGCATGTCCATCCGTTCCTCTGGGCTGCAGGTCTTGGTCCAGCAATGTGCAAATGTCTGCGACGACCTGGCGTGATAGCCTGAGCCTCCTTTGGCACTGCTGCTCAGTCATGTTGAGGAAGCTCATCCTCTGCCTGTATACCCGGTGTTGGAGGTACTGCCTCTGGCGCGGTGCAGCCCTGCGCTGATGCTCTCTGTCCTGTGCAGCATCAGGTGGTTGAGGAGAAGGTTGGTGGAGTTGTTTTTGGTGCTGATGGTGTGCCTGGTGCTGCTGGTGTTGGGGCTGATCGTGGTCCGATTCTGAGGACCAAGGTGAGACAGTATAAACAGCACCCATGCTGATGGAATAGATGGCAGGTCAAGTAGAGATGACAGAAGCAATCTGTCAATAATGTGATAGGTACTAACAATGAGGTGACACTGGATGACGACTTTGCTGGAAACACTTGCAGCCTCTAGAAAGCTAAATCTGTGCTGGCAATGCAGTCAGCAACAGCTTCTGCCCGAGGAAAGTGATCACCTGTGGGGTGGGAGTTTTTATTGTACTTTCCTTGCTGTGCACTAATCAGCTGGATCAATGGCCACTCAACTTCCGCCTCAGGTTGACAGACGTGGTTCCCGAGCTGCATGATTCCCGTGGTCATCCAGGGAAGTTTGAAAGGTAGGGTTAAAAAGACTCTCAAAGGTCTGACAACTACCTGATAATGATTTAAATTAGCTCGCCCGCCTCTGCTGTTCGGGTTGCTGCCGCGCCGGCAAACGTGCCTGAGGGAAAGGCACGTGGGGGCCGGATGATGGCAGGTTTCCGACCCGCTCCAAGATATTGCAAATTTCCCACCCGACCTGCCTCCGATCGCGCCTGCACGGACCCCAGAAATTTCAGCCATAATCTCTGGGTAACCAGTCCAGTACCATAACCACTTGGCTGCCATACCCATGTAACCTCCCTGTTGTGTTGTGAAAAATGGCAGCTTTGGCATTAGTGTGCCAATTACTTTGTGCCCATTATCTTTGATGTTACACAGTGTGGTACTATGCCACAGGATATTTACACTTCAGTGAAGTGTAGTGCACTAGCGCTGGCATTAATTACATTTGTAAAACAGCCTTTGATTTATCAACATGAACCTCATTGCTCTAACATGCTGCCATTCCAGCACCCATCTGCTGCTGATACGACTTGACTTTAAACCAACAATCCAGCACCATCTTTACTGCATGTTTATTCGGAACAATAAGATCAAATAATATATGGAGTTCACTTCATGGTAATCAGGAGTGAGAACCTGGTTTAATTCTGTCAGTCATTAAAGAGTTGATCTCCTTACTCCAGCTGAGTTCAGCTAACTTAGTACAGACTAGGGATTGAACCTGAGACTTCCTTAGTCTCTATAGCTCAGTATGATGGGCACTTAAATACTGAATTATAATAATAGGCTTTAATAACAGATTCAACAACATCTTGTTTCTGGCATTGACCGCATGTTTACTGTTTTACAAATAATTGCTCCTAACAGAAATTTGTATTTGTGAGTACATTTGTAGTAGTGAATATATTTGTGTAATGGTGCACTTTTACTGGAACTAAATATTGCTGTTTGAATCAATATCAATTACCACTTTATTTTATAATGCATTCTAAGCACTTCTCTGGTGACTGCGCAGACTTGGATATCATGACCTGGAAATTGAACCGTGCTCATTTATGGGCACGCAGGGATTGTAGTTCGCACGCCCCCATGCCTGAATGATGGGGGCCGAGGTTCTCCAGATATTGGACGTCGGGCCTCATTTAATTGTTCTCCGCGAAGCGCGGAAAGCCCACGAAGAGGTTAAGTGTTGTCGGGGGTTGGTGCCTGGATCGGGGGTTGGGGTCGCGGATCGGGCCGGGGGTTGGGTCCAGGGTCAAGTGTGAGAGTCCAGGATCCAGCATCGGCAGAGGAGACCGGTGGTCAGGGATCGGGTGTCAAGACAGGAGGCTGGAGGTCGGGGCGGGGGGGTGGGGGTCGAGGGTCGGGAGAGGAGGCCGGGAGGTCAAGAGAGGAGGTCAGGGGTTGAGAGCGGCGGCGATCGGTCGGGGGGTTAAATATGGGGTCGAGAGTAGCAGGAGTGCTTACATTCAGATAAGTAAGTTGCCTTCTTTGTTCCATGCGATCCCTAGTCCTGCTGTCCCAGAGTGAAGCCCACGATGGCGCCGGCTGCCTCAAGGCAAACCAGTTTTGGAGTGAGGACCTCAAACATGTGTTCGGCCCCTTACTTGCACATGCAAAGGGCCTAATGCCTACTTCAGTGCGGGTAAAAGATGCTTTTCCTTTGCCCATTCCAGTATATGGCAGGCGCACTTCCGGCCGGAAATGTGCACATGCTTCCTGCCCGCCATTTTGGGGCCATTGTAGTCCGAGTAGCTCCCGAAAAACAGGTGCTGCATGGACCAATTTCTAGGCCCATAAGTACAAAGAGGACAGGACTCACCTCGACAGTGTTCACTACAATTATCTTTGGCTGCCATTATATTGCGCTACTTTCTGTTTTATAATCAGTCACACCTACCCTGGTGCTATTAGCCCTGAAATTCCAGCACTTTTTGGGGAGGTTCTGCTGCCATAGTTAGAGCAGGAGACCGGACTAGCCCCCGTGGAATTTCAGGGTCATTGTGTCATGTAATGTCCTTACTCAGATAGTCCAGTTTGTTTTGCCGAGTAGAATTCTGCTTTTGTCTGAACAAACCGAAGAATCTGCCAAAAATATCACCAAACTATTGATTTTTTTTTTAAAGGCTCCATATTTCTGCTTTAACTTTGATCTAATTGCAGGACTTGGGGCATAAAGTTAGGAAAAGCAATTTATTTTTAACTGGGGAGAAGAAGGTTGAGAGGAGACATGAAATAATGACAGACATGGGTAATACAGACTTAAGCAAGCTATGTAACTTAGAATGTGAGTGTCTCGCTAGTGGACATATATACAAAGTTACAACGTCTCAAAGGAAGATTTTTTCTGCCCCCACAAGAGTAATGGATATGATGACTGCACTCCCAGTAAAAGCAGCTAATACTATGTTGATAAACTCATTTAAAAAAAGACCTGAATAGGTTTCTGTTTCTAAATGGGCTTGAAGGCGAGATGGACGAAGGTGATCAGGTGCTGCACGGAACACATTGGTTTCTCGGGATGGTGTACGTGCTGCCTGTGGGGCCAATTAGCCAGAATTGAATGGGGTGGGTTCTACTGCTGCAGGTATAGTCCAGCTACTGTTTGACAGCAGTTCATCTTTAGAGCGGCAGAAGCAGATAGGACAAAGCGACACTGGCTCACTTGTTTAGTCAGGGGAGGCAGAGCTCTGTGACACATACTTAAACATGTGCAGCTTGTGATTGCTGGAAGAATTTCTAATGTTCGAAAATTGCCAATGAGACAATTGCTTAGAAACCTAAAGGTGATTCAACAAACAGCTTGGTTCTGTAACCTTTAATACCCTTACCTAACAAAAATCTATCAGTCTCAGTTTTAAATTTTTCAATTGACCCCCAGCCACAACAGCTTTTTGGGGGAGAGAATTCCAGATTTTCACTACCCTTTGTGTGAGGAAGTGCTTCCTGACATCACCCCTGAAGGGCCTAGCTCTAGTTTTAAGGTTATGCCCCCTTGTTCTGGAATCCCCCACCTGATGAAATAGTTTCTTTCTATCTACCCTATCAGCTCCTTTAATCATCTTAAGCACTTCAATTAGATCAGCCCTTAATCTTCTATACACAAGGGAATATAATCCTAGTCTGTGCAACCAGTCCTCATAATTTAACCCTTTTAGCCTCAGTATCATTCGGGTGAATCTGCGCTGCACCCCCTGCAAAGCTAGTTTTATCACATCTGCCACTGCCCTGACTGAAATCGGCTCACTCAGCACATACTGGGGCTGATACCTGGAACCATCCTGGCCTTTCCACTCATCTACTACTGGGTAAACTTGCTGAGCCATAGGAAAGGGTGCTGGGAAATCTTTATAATCTTTAATTTCGAAGTGTGAAAATTGGCTTTACAGGAGTAGCAAGATAACTGTAAAGTGAATGAATGTGACACTTCATTCTGGAGGTGGTCTCACACCTGGCACTAAAACCTGACTTTTCTGCATTTGTGGTGCTTGGGATTTTTTGATATCTACCGGCCAATATGTAATTAGAAAATGCCCCTCAAAAACTGGGCTGACACTGGTCTAGCGGCAGTTATACTCGGATTCCTGTGTCACTACAGAGCAAAAATAACCCTATTCAGTGTTGCAAAATTTGTACTTTACCTGCGCTGTTAGATTGGGTTAGTATCCTGGCATTTCATTTGTTTGCCTGGAGGGAGGGGGGAGTTCAGCAAGGAATCTTACAAAGCTTTACCCGTTTTACCTGTTATTTGTAGACTTCCTCAGGAGATTGGGTGGGATGGGGACAGTCCTTAATAGGATTAATTGTACATTGTCCTCGGAGGGAATGGGTTTGATGATGCCAAAAAGCCTTACTTTGGGTTCTGATGAAATGTCATCGACCTGAAACTTTAACTGTGTTTCTCGCTCCACAGATGCTGCCTGACCTGCTGAGTGTTTCCAGCATTTTCTTGTTTTTATTACTTTAGTCCGTACTTCCTCATGTTCTTATCCTCAGTTCTCTGCAGGACCTGTTCAGCTCCAGATGACCACCTGAGTGAGCAGTGGACAGCACCCCTGCTGTCATTGACTCTCTATGATTGTCCGACATGAGGCGTTCTTGCAATGGGAGGAGGGAAATTCACTCATTTCGCCACTCTCCCAGGTTGACATCTTGGCACATTGTATGGCCCAATATATCAAAAATTCAATGGTGACAACAGGACCTGAACCCATTGAATTGGGCAGCAGCTCCTTTATTGTCAGGTCACTTGGTTCAGTCTAATTTAATTTTTCATCATTTTCTGAATCATTCCTCTCTCCTTTTAATCCTCCAGCCTCTGTATCGTACTCCAACCGAGAATGCTCACAAGCATTAACAAAGCCCTGGCTTTGAAATTAGCTGCTGGGAGACGTGCAAACATGCATATAGACGTGCCCTCATAATTCCTTTCTCCTTTCCCTGCCCTCTCTTTACAGAAACGTTTAATCTCTTTAACCACCTTCCTCAGATAGCACAATGGGAACATTCTTGGTTTCACCCTTTTAAATAAATGCTTCTTTTTTTCATGTGTACATTAAAATTCCATTACAATGCAAATTATTCATAGACAGTACTTATTTTTTTTTAATTGATGTTTTCCCCATTTGATCTACACCCATGTTGAGCCTCCTGCTCCTTTAGCTTTGAGAGTAAAGATGTCAGAACCACAGTCGCTTTGTGACCGGCTTCTCAAGGGCAGCTCCACAATAAAGCACAAGCAATCACATTCCATGATTAAAACCGTCACTTTCCACCTTCCCCCAATGAAGTGAAGTGCTGTGTTGCCATGAAATAGCCTCTATGCAGTAATAACAGTAAAGTTAATGAAATTCATCAACTGCCTGGGTGCTGGATTAAAGTGTGAGACAGTCCTGGGACATGAAGTCGGGTCTACAGAGATGAGAAAAGTGCAACTGAACAGCTTCATTATTGGGACACCTAAACAGTGTAAGGTATTGACCCACGAGGTATATTACTCGTTACATTACATTCCTGTTCAGATCCCAACCTAGACTACAATCCTCTGGGTGAGTGGCAGATGTACCTTAGATGCAATATGTTGTGGTAGCAGAACATGCTGTTCTGACAGCATGAGGAGATATCAGTTAGTAAAACCTGTCCCACCCTCTAAAACGTGCCTGTTGGCAGTGATTGCGGCCATGCAGTGGTCAGAGACACACAGGCTGTCCTGCCCTTCTAATTGCAGGCGCAATTCTTGCAGGCAGGGATGCTGAAAGTAGGTGAATGTAAAGGGGGAAGTTTGATTTTAATTCCTAAATTTGGTTGCCCTCTTACCCAACCTTCAGGTGAGATGTGGCAGTGTTTCAAGAGCGTCTGTGACTGGATCCACAGTCTGGATTTTAGCCTAGGTAGTCCAAATACAGAAGGGTCCAGCTTGATCTGTCTCTATGCGAGCTGCATTCAAAATGTACTTATTGAAATCCTGGTACAGAATGTCTTACAAGAGAACAGGCAAAAAAAAAATCCTCAATTCAGATACCTTGTAGATGACATCATTACAGGAGATGAAACAGGAGCTGGCTACTGGATGCTCGCAGGCTGTGCGAAATAGCATGCATTTCCCCAGGGGCTTTTTTTCCTTGGGTCTGTCATATCTGAAATGGCATCGGGAACAAATGCTGTCCCATCCTCTTTATAAAGAAGCCTACATACACTGTAGGTTAGAAACACTAGCAACAAGATTCAGTAACAAAAGCCTCAAATATTATCATTTTCCCCTTTTTTTGTCAATAACATTTTTTCCACCAGAGAAACCCCACGAGACTGGGTCTTGCATTTTTTATATTAGTAAATGGAACCGCCGCTTATGAAGAGCATTGCCACAATTATAGCTGAGCAATCTCAGAATTATTACAGTGAAATTGAATCATTCATAAATGCATTGCACTGCAGTCCAGAGGTCCTTGAATAGCATTGATACCCAGATTAATTTCCCCCATCCTCATCCTCACTCCCAATCCATACAACCACTTTTTCCAACACTCTACAGCAAATTATTTATGGGGGAATGATGGCAGCAAGCCAGGATTCACACACCAGTACATGGAGCAAAAAAATAAACCTTTATTTGAAAGTACGACAAACCCACAAGAGAGCACAGCAAGAGGGCAAGTGTATTGAGCAAAAGACAGGAGAGCTCCACTTACCCCTGCGTACTCCAGCAGTCAGCTTCTTGTCTTGCCTGGCTGTTTTGTGTACACACACTGTCAGAGTGCCTCCCTGTCCTTCACAGCAGCATCAATGCCTGCCGGGGGAGGAAGCCAGGATCACTGCAGTGCTGTGTGTCGAAGACAGATCCCAGCAGCTAGCAGCACTCTTCCTTTCCCCTGCTTCTCCCTGCTTCCTCCAGAATGTGTGTGGTTGTGATTTGATTAGAGTGCAGTGAGCAAGCTGTCGTGTGTGTGTGTGTGTGTGTGTATGTGTGTGTGTGTGGGGGGGGGGGGGGTGGGGGGGCGGCGTTGGTGGGGGGGTAGGTCCACGGCAGCACCAGCTACAGAGCCGATATTCCTTTTGACAGGAAGGGTTGAGCAGCTCTTACCGAGACCCACTCACAGCAGCTACAGTAGCACAGCTGATCTGTTTGAGGTGCGCGCTAACAGAAAGTCAGAATGGCCCCCGATTGGCTGCCAGTGGAGGATGCTATCTGGACTGCCATTACTGCTGGCAAATCATCTTGCCTGCTGCCTGCTGCCTGCTCCATAGCTGTTCAGGGAAAAAGGGGGGTTTTGGAAATACAGCCTATACTCTATTATTATTTCTATCCTTCATTAATCAGACATCTTTTATTTAACAAGCACCAACAAAAATATGGAATCAATATGGATTTCTTTTATAATTAAAAGTATCAATGAATATAAGCATCAGTATTAGAACTCATTTTGTACAAGTATCGCCGGCTTTTTATCTGGA
This sequence comes from Squalus acanthias, assembly GCA_030390025.1. Lineage (NCBI taxonomy): Eukaryota > Metazoa > Chordata > Chondrichthyes > Squaliformes > Squalidae > Squalus > Squalus acanthias. The sequence goes on along the minus strand of CM059437.1, from coordinate 50,575,310 downwards.
TGCTGCAGTGTGCACTAGCATCCTCACACACTGTGAGCAGAACTGGCATTCCAGTAATGCAGGGAAGCACAAAGCTGTGTCTGTTAGAAGCACACGGCCGGCATGAGGGATATTTTTTCCCAATTATTCTATTCTTTGGCCTTATTCCATGCAGTTGATTCATAATAAAATGGTCCAGTGATGTTTTGTGTTGCTGAAGTGCATCCGCGTGGTTCCTGGCTGCTGCACCAAATGGCTGAATTGCAAAGTTGATGAGAAAATGTTCTGCTCAGTCGTGCCCCTTTTATAAATCAAACTGTTACTCAGAATTGCCATTCATGTCCTTGTCTTTCTGTCTCTACTTTCCTGACAGCATTGATCCACGCTACAGTACAATCGCACTGTCAGAACCTACATGTGAGATATAACCAGGCTGTGCAAATTGATTCAGCTCTCGCACACCCTCAGGCTCAGTAACTTTTCTCAGTCTTATCATTGTCCTTGTGCGCACTATTCGTAATATTGTCCCTGTAATCCCGGGAAGGGGGGGGGGGGGTCTCTCCTGGTCTCCCTTCAGAACTTCAGCAAGAGACGAGTGGAACCCTGGAGAAACGGCATCAATGCCTGTTTGCAATGTGCTGTTTCTCCAGAGGTTTTACCAGCCTCCCGCTGAAGCTAGTGGGAAATCAGGAGAAAAAAAACCAGAAAAATAAATTATTAGAAATCTTTTATCCTCCAAAAAGCACACATTATAACACTCTCGCTTTGGAGGAATATTTTACCCCATTCTAACTTGGAATGGCCAAAAATCTGAGTTCATCTGAATAATGATATTTCAGGTTTGTCAGACAAATGGATAAATTCTTCAATTGGAATCATAGGAACAGGAGGAGGCCATTCAGCCCCTCGAGCCTGTTTGGCCATTCAATGAGATTAGGGCTGATCTGTATCTTAACTTCATCTACCTGCCTTGATTCCGTAACCTTTAATACCCATGCCTAACAAAAATCTATCAATCTCAGTTTTGAAATTTTCAATTGAACTGCAGCCTCAACAGCGTTTTGGGGGAGAGAGTTTAAATTATTTTAATATTGTTAAATTCATCCTTTATTCACTGGCAGAGGCTGGGTTTGGAGACACAGCAACACACCAGCTTATCATACTTGCTGCTGATTCCATTGTGAAATCATTCATTTTGGGCTGGATTTTCCGTTACCCGCCCTGATCACAAGGTGCGGGTCCACTGAGCTGCTCTGCTGACGCATTTGCAGCCGGTGTATTTAAGGGGGCCATTTCACAATTAGATTTCACGTCGTTTCTGATGCTCCTGAGTGCTGGTGCTCTCCACGGTGTCTGCAGCGAGACAAAAGGCAGCTCCCCGCTTCAACGATGAATCCCTCCATGTTCTTGTGGAGGGAGTCAGAGGACGTCGGGAGGTCCTATACCCAGGTGATGGAAGAAGGAAACCTCCTCAGCAGACAAAGGCAGCCTGGCTGCAAATAGCCGAGGAGGTCAGTGCCAGGTCTGTGTACAGACGCACCCGGGTCCAATGCAGGAAAAGGTTCAATGATCTCCTGCGATCTGGAAAAGTGAGTATAAAAGCACACTTACCTTAATTCTGCTGTGCCTGTCATCACATCCCCATCACTCTGCATTGTCAACCCTACTCCTGCACATCCTAACACACCCCAAATCACTTCCACAATCACCCATCCCTCTCTTCCTATGTACAGAATCACTTCCCCATCTTACTATGCACCCCTCACACCCACCCTCAAGGTTATGCAATGACAACAACTAACAACTCAAAAGGAGGGAACTTGGTAATGGGAACCCACTCCATCATAGTCTCCCTCTAAACATCTATCCTATCCATTCTTTACACTCATTCGATCAATCTCACTGAAACTCCACTTCTTTCCCTCATTGCAGGAAAAGAGAGCCCACGATAAGAGGGAGAGGGAGAGAACAGGAGGAGGACCACGATCGTACTCACAGCTCACCCACGCTGAGGAGGCCGCTCTCGACATTACGGGATCAGTGGAACAGCTCGAAGTGGGGGATGGAGAGAGGGTCTCAGTAGAACAAGCTGGTGACGGAATGCTTCTCCATCCATCTTATTTGGCTTTCATGAGTGACACATATGGGATCTGATGTCAATAGAAATTGAATGCTCATGATGTGCACAATGGGATGTGTCTGCAATCTACATATCACATGTCTAACTCATGTCTTTACTCTACCACAGGACCATCAAGAGCCCCCATCCCTACTGTCCAGGGGGAAGAGCAGGAGGACTCCTCAGAGGATGCTGCATCCTCTGAGGGAGTAGCGTCAGCAGAAATGAGCGCACCCAGCACCCGTGCAGAGACGCACACCTTGGTGGGTCGTTTACGAGATAGAGTAGTGTTGTCACCTGGTGTATCACAACTCACGAGTAAGCAAGAGCAGATGGTGGAGAGCGGGACAGCAGTGGAGAGTCCTTGTCGGAGGCCGCAGGACGCTTCTAGCTCTGCCCAGCTGCATGTAGACGCTGAGCCTCGGGGGCCATCCAGAAAGAGAGCGGTGCTGGAGTTTCAGGAACAAATGCAGGAGGCTCTGACTGGGTTTGCAACCACCGTGACTGCGAGTGTGCAGAGAATGGAGCAGTCCATCTCAAACATGACCAATGCCATGGCGCATGCCATGGCAAATGTAGGTACCGCCATGGAAAGGATGGCAACCTCCATGGAGGACATAAATCGCCAGACTCAAAACAACATGGTAACTCTTCTAAATAGATGGTCAGCTATGGCGGATAGATGGGCATCTATCATGGAGAGGAACCAAAGGTTCATGGACGTCCCTGTTATGCGGACTGTCAGTACAGAGATGGGTCCTCATGGCCCCACTGATGTGCAGCAAGGTGCTCTCCAGCTACTTGCTTGGAGAGAAGTGCGGGTGGCCCATGAGAGGGATGATGGTGGGTGGCGACATGCAAGGGGGGCTCCTCTCCAAGCGCTCAAACTTCCATCCCCTTGCCAACCCCTCGGTCAGAGCCCCAGATAACTCCCCGAGCAGAGATGGCCGAGTCTGCCCCTGTGCAGCTGCAGGTGGAGCAGACTTTGGTGGGGCCTTCACAGGCTCCAAAATCCAGAGGACGACTGCCAAAGGCGTCTAAGCAGGTGCAGCAGGGAAGTGAGCAGGCTGTCTCTACATCTGCTGAAGCCAGAGGGGTAGCACCACGTAGAAGCACGTGTAAGAGAAAGCTGACACATTGATAATCACAAGGGTACTCACTTGGGTGTTCTGCTAGAAATCAATGTTAAGTTTCTGTTCTTTTATTCTGTTGGAATAAATTAATGTATGAATGTCGGACATTGTTGCCATATGTGTGCTCACAATTTGAGGTGGCACAGTGAAGGGTGAGGGCGCCTATTATGTCCAGCAATGGAGGTGACTGTGGATATAGAGTTAACACCACACACTTACAGCCTCAAGACAGAATGGGCTGGATTTTGCCAGCCATGAGGAGGCGGGTTTGAAGGCGGGTCAGTTGGGAAAGTTGCAAAAAATGGCGGCGGGTTCCGATCCCGCTTTCAACCCGCCTCTGTGCAACTTTCCCAAATGCGGGCTTGCAGACTCCGTTTCGGTCCCGCCTCCAAGCGGCGGGATAGGCCCTTAAGGCACTTAACTGCTACTTAACGACCTCTATAATCCCATTTTGAGAGGCCTTTCAAAGTTTGCCACATTTCCAGCATGCTGTACATCTCTCCTGAAACACGCCAGCTAATCCTGTTGGGTTCACAAGTGGTTGCCTTCCTAACAGTTGCAGCTCCACCATAAAAACAGAGTTTTCAACAAGGATCATTTGCAGGTGGCAGAACTTTCTTTTCTCAGGTCTTGGAGAACTTTTTGCAGATCTACTGATTTTGGAAGTGGTGAAGCTGAGATCCATCTTCACTATGACCTCCTGGGAAAACCCTCTCCCCACATTGACTGAGCGCTTCCTCAACTGAGGTATATACCTGCAGCATGGGAACCATTTATTTCCTTTCCTCCTGGACCTCAGATTCGGACAAAGACCAGCCGTGGCAGCAGCAGAACCCGGAACAACAGCAGCACCAACAGCAGCAGCAACAACAGGAGCGCCAACCTGCTGCTCACCCACCTGAAGCTGCACAGGCCAGAAGGCGCCAGCGCAGGGAAGCACGTCGTCGCAGGAGATACCCCCAAAACAGGGTTTACAGACAGAGGATGAGCTACCTCAACATAACAGCATCAGTGCCAAAGGAGGCTGAGATTTTCACGAGAGGTAGTGAGTGACATCTGCGCAATGCTGCACCAAGACCTGGAGCCCAGAGGAGCGAGTGGACACCCCTTACCAGTGGCCGTAAAAGTCACCACCGCACTCAACCTTTTTGCTTCAGGCTCATTCCAGGGATCAACAGCAGACATGAGCGGCATCTCCCAGTCGGCCGCACACACTTGCATCACGCAGGTTACCGATGCCCTCTTTGCAAAGGCGCACAATTACATACACTTCTCCACGGATCAAGCAAGTATAACCGCGCGTGCGGTTGGATTTGCAAATATGGCAGGCTTGCCAAGGGTGCAAGGCGTCGTAGACTGCACACATGTGGCCCTTAAGGCACCCCATCACAATCCAGCTCTTTTTGTCAACCGCAAGGGCTTCCACTCCCTCAACGTGCAGCTGGTGTGTAACCACAAGAAGGAAATTTTGCATGTTTGCGCCAAGTACCCTGGCAGTTGCCATGACTCGTTCATCCTGCGGCAGTCTAGTGTGCCTCCGCTCTTCAGTCCGCCAAACCAACTTTGCAGATGGCTACTTGGAGACAAGGGCTATCCCCTGAAGACGTGGCTAATGACGCAATTCAGGAGGCCATCCAACGAAGCTGAGGAGCGCTACAACTCCAGCCACATTTCGACCAGATCCATTATCGAGCAAACCATCGGCTTGCTGAAGATGCGATTCAGATGCCTTGATAGATCAGGTGGAGCCCTGCAATACTCAGCAGCCAGGGTCTCCAGAATCGTCGTGGTCTGCTGTGCACTTCACACGCTCGCACAGCATCATGGCTTGCAGCTGCCTGAGGGACAAGTGGCTCAGCGCATAGCCTCCTCAGATGAGGATGAGGAGGAGGAGGAGGATGAGGAGGAGGAGACCGAGAACGAAGACCTTGCGGAGGCGCAACAACCAGCAGCAGCAGCACGCGAGCACATTGTTGCCCGGGATGCAAGGGATGCACTCATCTTGGCCAGATTTGCTTAGGCTGCCCAATCAAACACATTTGCCTCGCACCTTCTTACCACACCATAGACAATGGACAAGAACCTGCGGCTTCCTATCACTCTGACCACCATCATGACAAATCCAAGTCGCCCTGAGCCCTCAATGTGGAACTTCCATTTGCGAAATGACACAGCCCAGAACTTCAACAGTTTGCCATCACTTCATTTTGTAACATTCACTAAAGGATGGCATTTAACAATTAAACACAACAGAACACCCAAGTGACTACCCTTGTGACTACTTGTGCTTTATCTTCCTCTTATGTGTGCTCCTACATGGTGCTTCCCCTGTGGCTTCAGCAGATGTGGATGCCCCTTGCTCACTTTCATGCTGCTCCTGCCTCGACATCTTTGGCGGGCGTCCTCTGGGGTTGCGAGCCTGTGAGGGCTCGCCAACAGTCTGCTGCTCCTGCGGCTATGCAGGGGATGAGATGCCCATCTCAGTTGGGTGAGGACTCTGTTGGGGCTCTGACCGAGGGCTCCGCAGTGGCATGGTCGTGTGAGCGCTTGGAGAGGAGCCCCCACTTCCTTGTTGTCTGCCACCAACATCCCTCTCATGGGTCAGCCCCACTTCAGAGCTAGCAAGTGGCTGGACAGCACCTTGCTGCACTTCAGGGGGGCCATGAGGATCCGCTTCTGCACTGGCAGTTCTACTCCAGAGGACTTCCATGAAGCTCTGGTTTCTCTGCTCAATAGCAGCCCATCGCTCCTCCAGAGATGTCAGTCTATTCTGAACAATCACCATGTTTTCAACACTCTGGCGACTTAGCTCCTCCATGGCCGTAGCCATCCTCTCCTCTACCGTAGCCATCCTTTCCACGGAGGTTGCCATCCTTTTCATGGTGATGCGTTCATGCGCCAATGCCTCCACAAAGGTTCTGCTCATGTTAGCGATGAACTCCTCCATCCTCTCCACACTCGCAGTGACCCTGGAGACAAAACCTGCCAGAGACTCCTGCACCTGTTCCTGGAGTTCCATTACCGCTCTCCTTCTGGATGGACCCAGAGGCACAGGGTCGACATGCAGCTGAGCTGCGCTGGGAGCGCCCTGCAGCCTCCGACGAGGACTCCGCTGCTGTCCCTGTCTCCACCATCTGCTGATGCTCACTTGTGAGTTGTGATACAGCAGGTGACAACACTACTCTATCTCCCGAAGGTCCCACCGAGGTGTGAGTGTCTGCGCTGGTGCTGGGTGCACTTAATTCTGCTGACGCTGCGCCCTCAGAGGTTGGAGCTTCCTCTGAGGAGTCTTCTGGCTCAGGCTCTTCCTCCTGGACAGTGGGGACGGGGGCTCTCGATGGTCCTGTGGGTGAGTAAAGGAATGAGTTAGACATGTGATATAAATGTTGCATGCACATAGAATTGCGCAGTCAATCTGTTTGAGCATCAGAAGCAATATCAGTCACTCATGCAATGTCAATGAGACAGATGCAAAACTATTCTGTCACCAGCTTGCTCTGATGCGCCCGTCTGTCCGTCCCCCACTTGCACATCCTCCTCGGCTCCCACGATCTCTAGGGCCGCCTCCTCAGTGCTGGTGAGCTGGGCTATTGAGGGTGGCCCTCCTCCTGTCTTCGCCCTTTCCCTCTTATTGTGGGCTCTCTTTTCCTGCAATGAGGGACACAAGTGGGGTTTGAGTGAGAATGATGGAGTGAGTGTAGAGAACCCATAGCATAGATGCTTAGAAGGACACATAGATGGAGTGAGGTCCCAAGACCAAGGGCCCTTCCTGTGTGTTGTAAGTTGTTGTCATAGCATCTCAGTGATAGGGAGTGTGAGGGCTGCATAGTCGAATAGTTAAGTGAATATGTACATAGAGAGAGAGGGATGGTTAAGGGTGCAAGGGATGTAAGGGTAAAGTGGGATATGGAGGAGGAGGTTGGCAATGAAGAGTGCTGGTCATGAGAGGCGATGGGGAGCAGATTGAGGGTAATGGTGATGTAATACTCACTTTTCCTGTGCGGACAAGGTCATTAAACCTCTTTCGGCACTGCAGCCAGGTTCTGCTGCACATTGATCTTGAACTGACCTCCTGTTGCCGGTTGCAGCCACACAGCTTTGGTCTGCTGGGGAGGTTTTTTTCCTCCCAGAGGAAGGAAACAACACCTCCTTCTGAGCTCTGGCTCCCTCCACCAGAGCATGGAGGGAGTCCTCATCAAACCGGGGTGCGGCCTTGGACTTTGAAGTAGACATATCAGGAGCACAAAACCGTTAGAAGAATCGCAAATAAAAGTTCTAAGGCAGAAAATGAACCAAGGCTGCTTGCAGCCCTTAAATGCAGCTGCATAAATGACGTCATCAGAGGCGAGTTTCAGGGCCAAAAGACTCATTGGGCCAGGGGTGCGCACACGCTGGGAATCAATTGCCCAATTCGGGCAAAATCGCTAAATTATCCCACCTGACATCGGAGGCGGGAGCGGGAACCACCGACCACCTGACCCGCCCCCAACCCACCACCGATGGCAGAATCCAGCCCAATGTGTCTCCCAAATCGAGAAATCAGCAAGCTCTGACATCTGAAATTGATCAGATGTGAGTGTGCAGCTTTTAGACTCCAGTTGCAGCTGTGAACTATCCAGCTCGTTGGTCCTCCCGACATACTTACCTGGCGTGATCTCTGAACGTCGTGAAACCCGTTGAAAATGTGGGAAAATAGGAAAAGGCTGTCAAAATAGCAGTTAACAAGCACTTAACAAGGAGTTAAGGGGGAAAAATTCGGGGCGCTAATGTCACTGGGGTGCTAATTTTAGCACCCCGACAAAATTAATGCCCCTCCGCCTGAAATTCAGTTGTAGCGGCCCAAGCAGGAGGTAGAGTGATACTGGAAGCGCTCCACCTCCTTCTTGGGGCGCTACAACTGAATATCGCGGCGCTGCGTCAGCACGTAGCGCCGTGTCATTGCAAGCCTTCCTCCCCTGATTAAAGGGGAGGGGCCTAGCGCTGCGCGCACTGTGGCCATACTGGACCACCGGGGAGTGTGGTGCTGTGAAAACAGCCCGGCACTCAAGAGGAGTGTCGGGCTGAGCGATTGCAGCCGGCACCCCAAAGAAAAAAGGGAAAGGAGGCAGGTGCTGGCAGTCGGCCAAAAAAAATGGCTGCCCGACACCTGCCCTTTAAGTAGCGTCGTGGCAGCGGCAAAAACGCCACCCTGACTCTGTCGGACAAATCGTCCGGCAATAGGTCAGGGGGCACAACCCAAGTTTGTGGTCGGGATGCGAGCGGGGTGCTGCGCATGGCGATGACATCATTGCCGGCTACCACCGCCAGTAACCTCCCACTGAATTTCGCGGGAGGCGTTAGTGGCACCGTGCCCTGGGGAGGGTTTAAACTAGCTTGGCAGGGGGATGGGAACCTAAGTATAGAGTCAATAGGAAGGGAAGAAAAACTGGAATTGGAAAACAAAAACGTAGGAAGTAAATTGGAAGGACAGAGGAATAAAGGGCTAGATAGTAGTCAACAAGGAGGTTTGCCTGTACTAAATGGTATATACTTCAATGCAAGGAGTATAGCGAACAAGGCAGATGAGCTGAGGGCACAGGTAGATACTTGGGACTATGATATTATAGCTATTACAGAGACGTGGCTGAAAGAGGGGCAGGTATGGCAGCTCAACATTCCTGGTTACAGGATTTTCAGACGGGATAGAAAGGGAGGTAAAAAGGGAGGGGGGTCGCGGTATTGATGAAAGAAACTATTACAGCTGTGAGGAGGGATGATATGTTGGAGGGATCATCAAACGAGGCCATATGGGTCGAATTGAAAAACAAAAAAGGGGCGATCACACTGCTGGGAGTGTACTACAGACCCCCAAACAGTGAGGGGGAGATAGAAGAACAAATATGTAGACAAATTTCTGAGAAGTGCAAAAACTATAGGGCAGTAATAGTAGGGGATTTCAACTACCCCAATATTAACTGGGATAAAATTAGTGTGAAGGGTATAGAAGGTGAGGAATTCCTAAAATGCATCCAGGAGAACTTTTTTAGCCAGTATGTAGCAAGCTCAACAAGGGAGGGGGCGGTTCTGGACTTAGTTTTAGGAAATGAAGCTGGGCAGGTAGAAGGCGTATCAGTGGGGGAGCATTTTGGTGCTAGTGACCATAATTCAGTTAGATTTAAGGTAGTTATGAAAAAGGATAAGGATAGACTAGGAATAAAAATTCTAAATTGGGGAAAAGCAAATTTTGCTAAGGTCAGAGGGGATTTAGCCATAGTGGACTGGAAACAGCTACTTGAAGGTAAATCAGTGTCAGAGCAGTGGGAGGCATTCAAGGAGGAGATCCGGAGGGTTCAGACCAAATATGTGCCCTTAAAGATAAAGGTGGGACTAACAAATCTGGAGCCCCCTGGATGTCTAGAGACATACAGGGTAGGATAAAGAAAAAGAGGGAGGCGTATGACAGATACCGAGGGCTAAATACTCCAGAATCTTTAGAGGAGTACAGAAAGTGCAGGGGTGCAATTAAAAATGATATTAGGAAAGCAAAGAGAGAGCATGAAAAATTCTTGGCAAGTAAAATCAAGGAAAACCCAAAGATGTTTTATAAATATATTAAGAGTAAGAGGATAACTAAAGAAAGGGTAGGGCCTATTAGAGATCATGAGGGTAATCTGTGTGTGGAGGCGGGAGACGTCGATAGGGTTCTTAATGAATACTTTGCGTCTGTTTTCACAAAGGAGAGGGGCGAAGCATTGCTATCGGGGGGGAGGAGTGTGAAATATTAGATGAAATAAACATAGTGAGAGAGGAAGTATTAAGGGGTTTAGCAGCTTTAAAAGTGGATAAATCCCCAGGCCCAGATGAAACGTAACCCATGCTGTTAAGCGAAGCAAAAGAGGAAATAGCAGAGGCCCTGACCATCATTTTTCAATCCTCTCTGGCTTCAGGTGTGGTGCCGGAGGACTGGAGGACTGCTAATGTGGTACCCTTGTTTAAAAAGGGAGAAAAGGATAGACCGAGTAATTACAGGCCAGTCAGCCTAACCTCGGTGGTGGGAAAATTATTGGAAAGAATTCTGAAGGACAGGATAAATCTTCATTTAGAAAGACACGGATTAATCAAAGATAGTCAGCACGGATTTGTTAAGGGAAGGTCGTGTCTGCCAAACTTGATTGAATTTTTTGAGGAGGTAACAAGGAGGGTAGATGAGGGTAGTGCGTTTAATGTAGTGTATATGGACTTTAGCAAGGCTTTTGATAAGGTTCCACATGGCAGACTGGTCACGAAGTTAAAAGCCCATGGGATCCAGGGCAAAGTGTTAAGTTGGATTCAAAACTGGCTCGGAGACAGGAAGCAGAGGGTAATGGTTGATGGGTGTTTTTGTGACTGGAAGGCTGTTTCCAGTGGGGTTCTGCAGGGCTCAGTACTAGGTCCCTTGCTTTTTGTGGTATATATCAATGATCTAGACTTGAATATAGGGGGTATGATTAAGAAGTTTGCAGATGATACTAAAATTGGCTGTGTGGTTGATACTGAAGAAGGAAGCTGTAGACTGCAGGAAGATATCAATAAATTGGTCAGGTGGGCAGAACAGTGGCAAATGGAATTCAATCCGGAGAAGTGTGAGGTAATGCATTTGGGGAGGGCCAGCAAGGAAAGGGAATACACATTAAATGGTAGGACACTGAGTAGTGTAGAGGAACAAAGGGACCTTGGAGTGCATGTCCACAGATCCCTGAAGGTAGCAGGCCAGGTAGATAAGGTGGTTAAGAAGGCATACGGAATGCTTGCCTTTATTAGCCGTGGCATAGAATACAAGAGCAGGGGGGTTATGCTTCAACTGCATAAAACACTAGTTAGGCCTCAGCTAGAGTACTGCATGCAGTTCTGGTCACCACATTACAAGAAAGATGTGATTGCACTAGAGAGGGTACAGAGGAGATTTACAAGGATGTTGCCGGGAGTAGAGAATCTTAGCTATGAGGAAAGACTGGATAGGCTGGGTCTGTTTTCCTTGGAACAGAGGAGGCTGAGGGGAGACCTTATTGAGGTGTATAAAATTATGAGGGGCATAGATAAAGTGGATAGAAAGGACCTATTTCCCTTAGCAGAGGGGTCAAAAACCAGGGGGCACAGATTTAAAGTAATTGGTGGAAGGTTTAGAGGGGATTTGAGGGGAAATCTCTTCACCCAGAGGGTTATGGGGGTCTGGAACTCACTGCTTGGATGTGCACTTGGGATGCACGGACCAAGAGCTGGAAAGTGGGATTAGGCTGGATAGCTCTTTGTTGGCCGGCGCGGACACGATGGGCCGAAATGGCCTCCTTCCGTGCTGTAACTTTCTATGATTCTATGATATTTGCACCCTGTTTGCGTCCCCCGGGGACGTTAACGAGAGGCGCAAATCAACCCAATTTTTCCCCCATTGTGTCTTAAATCCCTCACCTGTCGCTTGGTGTCAGGTCTGTTGTGAAATCGCAGACCTGACACTCTTGAAACTCACACGGAGGCGGGATAGTGGCAGGTTTCCAACCCGCCGTCAATCACTGCGACTTTAACAGCTGACCCGCTTCCGAACCCGCCCTTTGAGTGCCGGCAAAATCACGGCCTTTGTTTGTCCAGATGTAGCTTAGAGTACTGTAGCCTTGGAATAGTTCAGAACAATTTAAACCATTTATCTAAGCCAAGGCCAGTCCCCATATACCCATCCTCCTGCTCCACCAATACTTGATCAGAATGACCTGTAGGAAAGATATCCTAATGGTGTGTGTACAGAGAAGGGAAGCAAATAAATAATGCACTCCTCTAACTTTCAACAGTAATGCTGCCCCGTGCTCATTGAAGGGAGATTCAATAACTGCGCAAAGTTTTCATTCTGTTTACGCATGCAGCCTTTATTAAACAGCAAAGCTGGTTTGAGAACACATCGAGAGTTATAAAATTGCAGTATCTCATATATATTGTTTTTAAAATTGCACATTTAAAACAATGAAGCAGTCATTTTTAGAAAGGTGTCTTTGTACAATGGCAGTGAGATGTCAAGGTGGATGGTGTAACAATACCCTCTGCCATGCAATGGTAGGTCCATGCCCATTCTACATAAGAACATAAGAAATAGGAGCAGGAGTAGGCCATTCGGCCTCTCGAGCCAGCTACGCCATTCAATAAGATCATGGCTGATCTTCTACCTCAACTCCACCTTCCCGCACTATCCCCATATCCCTTGATTCCCTCAATATCCAAAATTCTATCGATCTCTGTCTTGAATATACTCAACGACTGAGCCTCCACCGCCTTCTGGGGTAGAGAATTCCAAAGATTCACCACCCTCTGAGTGAATTTCTCCTCATCTCAGTCCTAAATGGCCGACCCCTTATTCTGAGACTGTGACCCCTGGTTCTAGACTCCCCAACCAGGGGAAACATCCTCCCTGCATCTACCCTGTCAAGCCCCTTGAGAATTTTATTTGTTTCAATGAGATCACCTCCCATTCTTCTAAACTCTAGGGAATATAAGACTAGCCTACTCAATCTCTCCTCATATGACAATCCCCTCATCCCAGGAACCAGTCTAGTAAACCTATGTTGCACTTCCTCTAAGACAAGTATATCCTTCCTTAGGTAAGGAGACCAAAACTGTACACAGTACTCCATTCCCTTCTCCCAGTTTCTCCGTCTCCACCACATGTGCTCTGACGATGTCACCTTTCACAACAGAGCTTCCAAAATGTCTTCTTTTTTCCACAACTAAGGGTTCCCCTCCACCTTGGTTGGTAGAACCCTTGACTGAATCATTCCCATTTCCCATGCTTCTGTCCTCGCCCCTTCTCCCCCTCTCAGAAGTGTGTTAGGGTCCTCACCTTCCACCCCACCAGCCATTTCTATCACCTCCAACACAATCCCACCACCAAACACATCCTCTCCATCAGCATTCCGAAGGGACCATTCCCTCTGTGATATGCTGGTTCACTCTTCCATCTCCTCTACCACATGCTCTCTTTCCCCAGCACCTTCCCATACAAGCGCAGGAGATGCAACATCTACCTATTCACCAATTCTCACACCACTGTCCAGGAGCCCAAACACTCCTTCTGGGTTAGACAACAATTTACTTTACTTCCTCCATCCCAGTGTACTGTATTCACAGCTCACAGTGCTCTACACGGGGACATCCCAGTGTACTGTATTCACTGCTCACAGTGCTCTACACGGGGACATCCCAGTGTACCATATTCACTGCTCACAGTCCTCTACACGGGGACATCCCAGTGTACTGTATTCACTGCTCACAGTCCTCTACACGGGGACATCCCAGTGTACTGTATTCACAGCTCACAGTCCCCTACACGGGGACATCCCAGTGTACTGTATTCACTGCTCACAGTGCTCTACACGGGGACATCCCAGTGTACCGTATTCACTGCTCACAGTCCTCTACACGGGGACATCCCAGTGTACTGTATTCACTGCTCACAGTCCTCTACACGGAGACATCCCAGTGTACTGTATTCATAGCTCACAGTCCCCTACACGGGGACATCCCAGTGTACTGTATTCACTGCTCACAGTCCTCTACACGGGGATATCCCAGTGTACTGTATTCACTGCTCACAGTCCTCTATACGGCGACATCCCAGTGTACCATATTCACTGCTCACAGTCCTCTACACGGGGACATCAAACGCAGATCAGGTGATCACTTTGCCAAGCACCTCAGTTATGTCGCCAAGTCCAACACCGAGCTCCCTGTCACTAGTCACTTCAATTCTTTGTCGCACTCCCGCTCTCACCGCTCTGTCTTTGGCCTTCGACACTGTTCCAATGCAGGCTTGAGGAACAGCAACTAACCTTTCTACTTTGCAGCCCTCTAGCCTTAATATTGACTTCAACAACTTCAAACCTTAACTATAGCTCCCATTGTCTCTCTGGCAGTTCCAGGGATATTGAGGGGAGTGGGTTGGTGCTTGGGATGGAGACCCTCTGTTGAAACACCATACTGGAGGGGTGGTCTGCATGCTTGGTGTCGACCTGCTTTTTTCTGCCACCAACTCCCAGGCCACTGGAGCATGCTCTGCTTTGTCAGTTTTTCATGCGTCCTATTCTATTTACCTCTGTATTTTCTATTTGTCTTTTATTTCTTTGCTTTGTCTCATTCTGCCAACCTTTGTCTCATGCGCAATGTACTTTTTGTAAGTTGTGAGGAAGGGTTCTGTGCACGAAATGTTGACTTGTGTTCTCTCGACAGATGCTGCCTGACCGACTGAGTGTTTCCAGTGTTTTCTGTATTTTCTGGGGGGGTTTTCTCCAGTAACAGTCCATATGGTCCTGAAATCGGTGATGAATGAAAGTCACATTGATTTTGCACCATATCATCTGCCACTCATTTACACCTTCAACTCGCTTGGTGAATTCTGCTCCTTTCCCAAACACTGGAAGTGTAACAGAGAACATTATGTTGCATCCCCTATTTTGAGTTTTGAGGCAATCCTCATCTATGTGACTTTTAAGCATCTATATTATTTCTCCCAATATCATTTACCCCAATGTGGACTACCGCCACTGGCTCTCTTCCTATCCCCCCCAGTATCCCTTCTACCCTTTCTTTGATATGTACTGCTCTAACTCCAGGTAGACAGCTCACTACCCTGACTTGTCCTTACGCACAATGGCCATCCACTTCCCTGAATAAAGAGCCCTCTACAATAATAACTTCTCTGTTATTTTATCATTCTGTTCCCTTCATAATGGTCACATTGGTTTGGAATTTAGGCCAGTTTAAAATAGAATGCAGAATCTTTCAGTGTGCTAAATACAGGGTGAGTTCTAAAAATCTGAAGTTATTTTAAGCAGGGTGTGAAGGTTTTCTCTTTTTCGCACGATCCTAATTCCTTTTATAGAAAATCAGTAAACAAGACTTTCTGTAAGATTTAACTGGTGTGGAAGAGCCTCCGTTTCTGATGGAGCTGTGGAAAATCGACCCCATTGTTTGGGAAGTGTGAACAACACTTTTCTTGGATCATTTGATCTGGATATAGCCGTGATATCTTGAGACATAGCATATATATACAACAGCACAACATGGCTTCCAGTAAGAACTGTACTGTACATGGCTTTATTATTATATACATCAGTAGTCTGAGAGCGTTAAAAAAACAAGTCTGAAGGCTTTGTGTCTTAATGCAAGGAGCATTCGGAACAAGGTGGATGAATTAGCTGCGCAAATAGAGGTAAATGAATACGATTTGATTGGGATTACAGAAACATGGCTCCAGGGTGGCCAAGGCTGGGAACTCAACATCCAGGGGTATTCAATATTTAGGAAAGATAGGCAAAAAAGAAAGGGAGGTGGAGTAGCATTGCTGGTTAAAGAGGGTATTAAAACAATTGAAAGGAAGGATAGTAACTCTGATGATGCGGAATCTGTATGGGTAGAACTGAGAAATAACAAGGGGCAGAAAACGTTAGTGGGAGTGGTATATAGACCTCCAAACAGTAATACGGAGGTTGGGGACGGCATTAAAAGGGAGATTAGAGAAGCATGCAGTAAGGGCACAGCAGTCATCATGGGTGACTTTAATTTACATATAGATTGGGCTAACCAAATTAGTAAAAATACTGTGGAGGAGGAATTCCTTCATGTTTACGGGATGGTTTTCTGGAACAATATGTCGAGGAACCAACCAGAGATCAGGCCATCTTAGACTGGGTATTATGTAACGAGAAAGGATTCATTAGCAATCTTGTTGTACGAGGCCCCTTGGGTCAGAGTGATCATAATATGATAGAATTCTTCATTAGGATGGAGAGTGGAGTAGTTGAATCAGAGACTAGGGTCCTGAATTTAAATAAAGGAAACTACGATGGTATGAGGCGTGAATTGGGTAGGATTGATTGGGGAATGTCACTCAAAGGGTTGACGGTGGATAGGCAATGGCAAACATTCAAAGACTGCATGGATGAACTACAGAATTTGTTCATCCCAGTGTGGCATAAGAATAAAACAAAAAGGGTGACTCAACCGTGGCTAACAAGGGAAATTAGGGATAGCATAAGATCCAAGGAGAGGGCATATAAATTGGCCAGAAAAAGCGGTAACCCTGAGGATTGGGAGCAGTTTAGGATTCAACAAAGGAGGACAAAGGGATTAATTAAGAAGGGGAAAATAGAATATGAAAGTAAGCTTGCAGGGAACATAAAAACTGACAGTAAGAGCTTTTATAGATATGTGAAGAGAAAAAGATTAGTGAAATCAAGTGTAGGTCCCTTGCAGTCAGAAGCGGGGGAAGTTATAATAGGGAACAAAGAAATGGCTGACCAATTAAATGCATATTTTGGTTCTGTCTTCACAAAGGAGGACACAAATAACCTCCCAGAGATGTTGGAGAACATAGGGTCTGATGAAAGGGAGGAACTGAAATAAATCAATATTTGCAGGGAAATGATGTTAGGGAAATTGACGGGATTGAAGGCCGATAAATCCCCAGGGCCTGATAATCTACATCCTAGGGTACTTAAGGAAGTGGCCCTAGAAATAGTAGATGCATTGCTGATCATCTTCCAACATTCCATGGAATCTGGAACAGTACCCATGGATTGGAGGGTAGCTAATGTTACCCCACTATTCAAAAAGGGTGGTAGAGAGAAAGTGGGGAATTACAGACCGGTAAGCCTGACATCGGTAGTGGGGAAAATGCTAGAGTCCATTATAAAGGATGTAATAGCTGAGCACTTGAAAAACAGTGACAGGATCGGACAAAGTCAACATGGATTTACAAAAGGTAAATCGTGCTTGACTAATCTACTGGAATTTTTTGAGGACGTAACTGGGAAGATAGATAAGGGAGAACCAGTAGATGTGGTGTATTTGGACTTTCAAAAGGCTTTCGATAAGGTCCCGCATAAGAGATTAGCGTGTAAAGTTAAGGCACATGGGATTGGGGGCAAGGTATTGACTTGGATAGAGAACTGGTTGGCGGACAGAAAGCAGAGAGTAGGAATTAATGGGTCATTTTCCGAGTGGCAGGCAGTGACTAGTGGGGTACTGCAGGGTTCGGTCCTTGGACCCCAGCTATTCACAATATACATTAATGATCTGGATAAGGGAACTAAATGTAATATCTCTAAGTTTGCAGATGACACAAAGCTGGGTGGGCGTGTGTGCTCTGAGGAGGATACTGAGAAACTCCAGGATAATTTGGACAGGTTGGGTGAGTGGGCAGAAGCGTGGCAGATGCAATATAACATGGATAAATGCGAGGTTATCCACTTTGGTGTCAAAAACAGAAAGGCAGACTATTATCTGAATGGCAATAGATTGGGAGAAGGGGAAGTGCAACGAGACCTGGGTGTCCTTGTGCACCAGTCGCTAAAGGTAAGCATGCAGGTGCAGCAGGCGGTTAAGAAGGCAAATGGTATGTTGGCCTTCATAGCGAAAGGGTTTGAGTATAGGAACAGGGATGTCCTGCTGCAGTTGTACAGGGCCTTGGTGAGACCACACCTTGAGTACTGTGTGCAGTTTTGGTCGCCTTATCTGAGGAAGGATGTTCTTGCCATGGAAGGAGTTCAGCGAAGATTCACAAGGCTGATACCTGGGATGGCAGGAATGACATATGAGGAGAGATTGGGTCGATTGGGCTTATACTCGCTGGAGTATAGAAGAATGAGAGGGGATCTCATCGAAACATATAAAATTCTGACAGGTCTGGACAAACTAGATGCAGGAAGAATGTTCCCGATGGTCGGAGAGTCCAGAACCAGGGGTCATAATCTAAGGATAAGGGGTAAGCCATTTAGGACAGAAATGAGGAAGAATTTCTTCACCCAGAGAGTGGTGAACCTGTGGAATTCTCTACCACAGAAGGTAGTTGAGGCGAAGTCATTAAATATATTCAAGAATGAGTTAGATATATTTCTTAAGGCTAAGGGGATCAAGGGATATGGGGAGAAAGCAGGGACAGGGTACTGAGTTTGGATGATCAGCCATGATCTCATCGAATGGCGGAGCAGGCTCGAGGGGCCAAATGGCCTACTCCTGCTCCTATCTTCTATGTTTCTATGTCCACCAGGTGGCTCTATTACACTTCTCCCTCCTTATTGAAGAAGTTAATCATAGCAAATAATCATTGTACATGACTTGCTTGGTATACACAACTCTTGGTATACATTTCTCAAATGGAACCCATTTTATGTTTCCAAATTCTACTATAGAATTCTATAACACAAACAAAAGATATGATCTTGTTTTCCATATTTACAGATTTAACTTAACCACTGGTTTTCTGTTTCGAAGATACCTTCTTTCTTGAACAGAACTTTCAGATCTTGTTGTAGGACTTTGACTCATTCTTGGCTGAACCTGTGGAGAATTTTTCTCCAAGGGCTGACCTTGATCTACACTTTCAGACTGTTTGTCTGCCTGACTTGGGCTCAGACTTAAATTCTGACTTTGTCTTGGACTTGTTTCTGGTACGTCTGATGTAGGATTTGCTACTGGTACTCTACTTGTAACAAGACTATCTGACTCATCAGAATAAATTGAATCATCCCAGCTTTCAACTCCTTCCACATCTGTAGGTAAGATATGATCAATGTGAACAAACGTAACCTTTCCATCATCAAACATCTTGACCAAATATGTGCGAGGGCCACATATCTTCACTACTCTTCCTGGTAACCACTTTAACCATTTATGGTGATGGTTCTTCACTCTAACCTTCTGGTTCAACTTCACACTTCTCTTTCTAACTCTACCTTTATCATGACTCTCTTTCTGCCTTGATTGTTTCTCCTCTACGGACTGTGCCAAGTTTGGCTTTAACAATGATAACCTGGTTCGTGGCTGTCGTTTGAGAAACAGCTCTGCTGGTTTTCTACCAGTAGTGGTATGAGGAGTATTCCGATAGGTAATCAGAAAATTTGCCAGTTTGTGGTCCAACGACAACTGACGTTTCTTTGGATTTGGATCCAACATTTGCTTGTTGAGGGCACATTTGACAATTTGTACTGTGCGCTCTGCTGTACCATTTGAAGCAGGGTGGTACGGTGGAACTTTGGTATGTTTCACACCATTTCTGCTCGTGAACTATGTGAACTCTTCTGAACAAAATTGTGACCCATTATCAGACACAATTTCTTCTGGGAGGCCGTATGAAGAAAACAATCTTCGCAAATTGTCTAGTGTTTTGCTTGTTGTTATTATCCACATCGGAAACACCGCTACCCACTTCGAGTGACTTTCTATCACTATGAACAATTGCTGCCCTTCTAGCTCAGCAAAATCTACATGTAACCTTTGCCACACTCTGGGAGGCCATTTCCATGGCTGTAATGGTACTGATGGTGGTTTCTTGCTCACCGACTGACATGTTATACAGTGACTGACTATGTACTCTATCTCTTTATCTAAAGCTGGCCACCATAAGTAACTGCATGCGAAGCTGTTGGTCAAGCACATTCATTCCCAGATGCTGGCCATGAAGATCTCCTAACAATTTAGACCTGAACCTATTTGGGATAACCACTCTTGCTACAATCTTTATCCACTGACAATTCATTCCTACGAACGAAGAATGGATGGATATCTTCCTCTGATACCTGGTTTGGCCATCCATTTGCTATGTAATCATGCACCTTTGACATAATTGGGTCACGTTTGGTTGCCCTACCAATCTCTTCAGCTGTGACTGGCAGCTCATCAATGTATGAGAAATAGAACACTTCTTCCTTATTGGGTGTAACCTGTGATGGGGATGGCAACTTGGACATAGCATCAGCAATACTGTGATCAGCTGATCGTCTGTACTCAATGTCATACGTACACGTGGACAAAATCAAAGCCCATCTCTGCATTCGGGCTGCAGCAAACCTTGGAACTGGGGACTTTGGATGGAGGATTGCTGTCAGGGGCTTATGGTCAGTAACTATGGTAAACCTGCGACCAAACAAGTATTTGTGAAACTTCTCGACCCCAAAAATTAATGACAAAGCTTCCCTTTCGATCTGCACATAATTCCGCTCACTGGCACTGAGAGTGCGTGAAGCAAAAGCAATTAATCGCTCCTCCCCACTATCTAGTACATGAGCGATCACTGCCTCTACTCCGTACGGAGAGGCGTCACACGCTAGCTTGATCTCCTTACATACATCATAGTGAACTAACATGGTACACTCTACTAACTGGCTTTTACACTCTGAATGCTGTGTCGTATTCTTTTGACCACTTCCAAGGGACCTGTTTTCTCAACAGCTCATTCAGTGGATGTAAAAATGTAGCCAAGTTTGGGAGGAACTTTCCGTAATAATTCAAAAGTCCCAAAAATGATCAAAGTTCAGAGACATTCTTGGGAGTGGGTGCATTTCTGATTGCATCCAGCTTTCGCTTGGTTGGCTGTAAACCATCTTTGTCTACTCTGTGCCCTAAGTACTCCACTGAGTTTTGAAACAACTCACACTTGTGAGCTGTCACTCATACTCTGTGCTTCTCTAGCCGTTTGAGCACTTCATTCAACACCTCATCATGGATTTGCCTGTTTGGTGCTGAAATGAGTGTCATCCAAATAACACACTACCCCTTCAATCCCGTGCAAAATTTGGTTCATCGCCCCCTGGAATATGTCGGGGGCAGAAGACACTCCAAATGGTAGCCTATTGAACTGATATAGGCCTAGGTGAGTATTTATAGTCAAGTATGACTTGGACTCTTCATCTAACTCAAGTTGTAGGTAGGCATTTGTTAGACCTAACTTTGAAAAGATCTGGCCACCTGTCAGCGTTGTGAACAAATCTTCCACATTTGGCAACGTATTGGGTAGATTACACTCTAGAACCTGGTTTACGGTTACCTTATAATCACCACACAACCTTACCTTACCATCTGACTTAGGTACAACAACAATGGGTGTAGCCCAATTACTCAGATCTACCTCAGAGATAATGTTCTCAGTTTCTAGTCTTTTGAGTTCTTGCTCAACTTTCTCCTTGAGTGCGTATGGTACAGGACGTGGCTTGCAGTAAACTGGTCTTGCGTCCTTCTGCACTCTGACACTCGCCTTGAAGTCTTGGATCGGACTGCCCGTTTCACTGAACACCTTCGGATACTGCTTGATGACATCATCTTTCGATGCAAATTTCGCTTCCACACGAAAAATCTCATTCCAATCCAGCTTCAGTGATCCAAACCAATTTCTACCAATCAAAGCGGGCTTGTCTGCTCCCACTACTATGAGAGGCAAGCTCTGACACCGATCCTTGTATTTCACTGGTATGGCGATACTTCCTACTACAGGGATTTGCTCTCCTGAGTAGCCTCGCAGCTCTACCTTCGATTTCTCTAGTCGATAATCACGCAACTTGTCGCGATATAGTGATTCCAGTACTACGCTCACGGATGCACCAGTGTCGATTTACATAGGTATCCTGGTTCCTGTGACATCTACTTGGATGACGATTCCTCGCGAATCGCTGTTAGATACCTTTGTGATCCTGATGACGTGAATCTCCAGAAACTCCTTGTCCTGCTGCTTCTCTTCAATGGTATGTAGTGTCTGGCGATTTCTACTTCTAGCATTGCCAGTCGGTTTACTCTTCTGTCGGCACGCCTTCGCAAGATGCCCAGTTTTCTTGCAGTAGAAACACTCTGCCTTCACATATGGGCAGCTTTGAGCGATGTCTTGTCCCAGGCACCGATAACACGACTTCAATGCACTGTCACCTTGGCCAGTTGCTGAGGGCTTGGGGCCCAGCTGCCTTTTACTTTTAGCCTGCAACCAATTCACCTCGGTTGTCTGACGACTGGAAATGGCGTGGAACTCTCGGGAGTATCGGTCGGCCATATCCATCAACATAGCTGTCTGATGAGCTAAGTCAAAAGTCAAGTTAGGGGTTGTCAACAATTTACTTCTGATATGTTCATTTTTCAACCCACAAACAAAGCGGTCACGCAAAGCTCGGTCCTGAAAGTTTCCGAAATGACAGTGAACGGATAGCTTTTTTAAAGCTACTTGTACTCACTGATACCCTCGTCATTTAATTGACCACGTGTTCCAAAACGATAACTTTCAGCAATTTCCAGGGGCTCAGGACTGTAGTGCTGTTCTAACTTGGTTAGGATCTCCTTCAGTGTCCTTCGGCTTGGCGGGAACAAGCAAATTTTTCAGGGTTTCGTACACCTCGGGGCCTACTTCAGTCAAAAAAATAGCCCGTTTCATTTCTAAAACCGCTCGGTTACGGTTTACATCATCAGGGATTTTGACAATACTATTTGCGGTGAAAAACATTTCTATCCGCTCCACATACGCTCCGAAAGTCTCTCGGTTGCGATGGAACTCACCCAAGCGCTCTATTATTCCCATAAGCACGGCCATCTGGACTCTGGCAACGTCGACAGTTCAGCCACGTGCTCAAAATTTACCTCGGATTTTTAAGTTTTTCTGCAAAACGGAGAACCTCTGACAGTCCCTCCGTCGGTTGGCAGGATTATCCTCCAACAAAAATTTCAGCTAGGGAATCCGCAATCCCATCCTCGTCACCAATTCTGTGACATCTTGAGACACAGCATATATGTACAACAGCACAACATGGCTTCTGGTAAGAACTGTACTGCACATGACTTTATCATTATATACATCCGTAGTCTACCAGGTGGCTCTATTACAATAGCATGGGAACCTAGTGTAATGGACAAGCAATTCAGAGGTCTTGAGATCATTCCCACCACAGAAAGTTGTGAAACTGAATTCAATAAAACTCCTCATTTGTGGGGTGGCACCAGGAAAATAATCATGGAAGCTTCTAGATTGTTGTACAAACCCAACTAATGTTCTTCAGGGGAGAGAATCTACCATCCCTACCCAGTCTGGCTTACATGTGACTCCTTCTCACACTATGTGGTTGACTCCTAATGCCATCAGGGCATCTAGGGATGGGCAGCAAATGCTGCCTTGCCAGCATCACCCACATCCCGAGATCTATTATAAAAACAATGTCTATCAGAGGTGCCATTTTGGCTGTAACATCAATATGAATTATTTTGTATTAACCCAGAATTCACTGTGAATTCCAGGAAAATCAAAGGCAAATGGGGCAGTTGAGCCTCTGCATGTGGGAATATAACCAGGAGAAAGTGAGAGAACCCGCAGTGGTCCTGACAGGAACCAAGCCAAAAGCTTGCACTGAGGAATGCTGCATAATGATGATAAAAGAGACTCCCTACAACAACAACAACTTGCATTTATATAGAGCCTTCAATGGAGTAAAATGTCCCAAGGCGCTTCACAGGGGTGTAATCAAACAAAACTTGACGCCGAGCCACATAAGGAGATAATTGGACAGATGGCCAAAAGCTTGGTCAGATAGGTAGGTTTCAAGGGGTGGCTTAAAGGAAGCGAGCGAGGTAGAGAAGTGGAGAGGTTTAGGGAGGGAATTCCAGAGCTTATGGCCTCGGCAGCTGAAGGCATGGCCGCCAATGTTGGAGTGATTAAAATCGGGGATGTGCAAGAGGCCAGAATTGGAGGAGTGCAGATATCTGGGAGAGTTGTAGGGCTGGAGCAGATTACAGAGTTAGGGAGGGGTGAGGCCATTGAGGGATTTGAAAACAAGGATGAGAATTTTAAAATTGAGGTGTTGCCGGACCGGGAGCTAATGTAGATCAGCGAACACAGGGGTGATGGGTGAACGGGACTAGGTGTGAGTTAGGATACGGGCAGCAGAGTTTTGGATGAGGTCATATTTATGGAGGGTGGAAGATGGCCAGGAGAACATTGCAATAGTCAAGTCTAGAAGAAACAAAGGCATGGATGAGTGTTTCAGCAGCGGATGAGCTGAGGCAAGGGCGGAGTCAGACGATACTGCGGAGGTGGAAGTAGGCAGTCTTGTTTATAGAGCGGATACATGGTGGGAAACACATCTCCAGGTCAAATAGAACACCAAGGTTTGCGAACAGTCTGGTTCAGCCTCAGACAGTTGCCAGGGAGAGGGATGGAGTCGATAGCTAGGGAACGAGTTTGTGGCGGGAACCAAAGACAATGGCCCTGAATTTGCGGTCGGAGGCTTCCCGCGGGGAAATGCCTCCAATCCGCAAATAAAATACCCGCGTACCTGGTGGTCTGGGAGGTACGGAGATTCGTGGTCCTGGGCCTCTCCGGGTACCCGTGGGTAGAAGCCCACGTATCCTAGGAGCGCAGGCGGTTCGCAAGCGCCCCAGGGATCACGTGGGCCGGCCCAACAAATGAAAGAAGGGGGCTCCCCATTCATGCTTATGGGGATTCCGTATGTACGGAAACCCCATAAGCATGAATGGAAAATCCCAAAAAATACATCTACACATCAAATAAATTTTAAAAAATTGCATATTTAAAATTAATTAAAATGCCATTTATTTAAATATTTAAAACAAAAATTTATTTTTTTGAAAAATAAATTTAAATGTTTTAAAGGGGCTAACAATAAACTTACCTTATTGTAGAGGTTTTTTAATGTATAAATGATTGATATGTTTTTTTAAACTCTTACGCTGGTAAAAGCAGGCCTTACTCCTGCTTTTACCAGGCGTGGGAATTTCATGGGCATTCGCTGGGCAGAAGTTGGGCAAATAGCGCAACTCTCCGCCCACGGAGGCCCTTTTCCCAGGGGTGCGTTGGATCTGTCAAGAAAGTTCACGTTTTGTATGTCTAAACCCGGAACTTGCGCGGCCCTTATGGGCGCGTACACACCTTGTACGCACCCGTAGGTGCCGCAAATTACGGCCCAATGGCTTTGGTCTTCCCAATATTTAGTTGGATGTTGGACAAGCAGTGTGACAAATTAGAGACAGTGGAGGGGTCAAAAGAGCTGTTGGTGAAGTAGAGCTGGGTGTTGTCAGCATACATGTGGAACCTGATGTGTTTTCGGATGATGTCACCAAGTGGCAGCATGTAGATGAGAATAGGAGGGGGCCAAGGATAGATCCTTGGGGGACTCCACAGATAACGGTGCGGAAGAGAAGCAATTGCTGATGATTCTCTGGCTATGACTGGATAGATAAGAGTGGAACCATTCATCTGTGTGTAGGCTGACTGTAGCTTTAAATTAAAAGATTAAGGGGTAAAAATTCAGTTGGTTGCGCCTCCCGTTAGCGCCTTAAGAGGGCGCTAATGGGGCGCAAAGCCGCTATCGCCCGGGCGCAGCGATGTTTGCGCCGCTCGGGAACTTAACTAGAGATTGTGCGGCGGCGCTAAACTTTACCGCTGCGACCACCTGCGCGCGCAGATTGTGACGTCATTCCATGGTGCAACGCCCTTGTGGCGCCCCGGAGCGGAAATTGAGTGGCGCCCCCTGCCTTACTGCCTGGCGCATCCAACGACCAGAAGACTGGAACGCTATCAATCGCTGTGGGGCTGGGGGGGGGGGCGCTATTTAAAGGGGGCCTGTTCCTGTCTTTTATTGTTGGTGGCATTTTTGAACTACGCATTCTGAGAGAGAGAGGGAGAGACTTCTGGAGAGATTCAACGTTGTGTGAAGGAGTTTTGGGTACTGAGCAGCACTTTGCAGGTTCATTTTGATTTGCCATTCCTTGTATCGATTTAGCAGAGACTGTGGGAGCTGCACTCTGAGCTCTTTGCCTGGTACTCTCCATTGTTCTTTCCAGCACATTTGATGTGCAAGTCTCTCCAGGCCGAGATTCAAGGCTGCAATGAACAGGATGTGGATGGAAAGCAAGATTAACCATCCCCTTTAAGAACTGGCCCGTGCCATTGTGTGTGTGTTCCATTGCTGACTGACATTACATGAGCTTCGCCAGCGCTCTGAGTTAGCGCCTCACTCCTTGGCCTTTGCGCCTTAAGACAGGTGTGCAGTGCCTGATTTAGCGCTCCACTCACCTCCCTGGGCGGTAAAAGTGAAGTTTCCAGTCAGTGCCGATAATTAGCGCCAGGCGCTAATATTTGCGTCCAGACGATATTTGCGCCCCAAATGGGGCGCGACCAAATTTTTCCCCCTAACTGTTTACTGCTGTTTATACCAAAACTGTGCTGTTCTGTATGTGTCCTACTTTTTAAAATTTCTGTAATTAAATCTAGTTAGTTAGTTCAGAACCTGAGTCAAGCTCAATGGGTTGAAGGTCGGGCAGGTTCCACAAAGGGAGCATGATCTTCTCCAGCAGATTACCGGCCAGGCAGTGAAGGTGCAAATGATCCCCATAGATTATAATTTCTGGGTTTCAGCTGTAATGCACTGGTCAGAAACACTAGGCGTAATGGGGCATTGTTAGGGTCACCACCTGTCTGCTTTTGAACCAGATTGTGCCATTTCTGAAGCAAGTCTTTGTAAATTCCCAAAATGTAAATCATGATGGGCAGCATTGTCCTGTTCATGGAGCTGACCACTCTTTCCATGTTGGACAGCATGGTCTCCGTGCTCTGTGTGAAGCCCCGTCATAAGTTGGACTTCTCCATGCTCTGAGCTATTGCGCACAAGCTTGTTGGCAGAATGCCCAGTGCACCTAGAATTTCCTGATGTATGGCCATTAGCTTTCTACACTACGGTAACCTACACCCTTGAGGTTAGCATGCAAGTCCTCTGCAGCAGAACTAGTATGTGATCTCGCCCTCTGGCGAGCTGGCATCTGTGGCGTCCTACCCCCCTGTCCTAGTTCCTGCACATATGCCCCGTGATCCACCACATGAAGACCCGACCTCTACCCAACCCTCTAAAGTATGCCTGGTGCCAGTCTCTGAGCTGGTGCTTGCAAGGGTGAAATCGAATGACAGTGCATCTTCAAGAATGCTGGGGCCTCTTCTTAAAGTGCCGCAGGGGCTTCCACATTTTCTGCACCTAAAATGAAAGAAAGGGAAATGTGCATCAAAGGGAGAGCAATGAAAGAAGTGACTGGTTAAAGTATCTGCAGTCCGTCATGCAGTGTGAGATAAAAGAAGCAGAGAAGGTGTGAAGAAACCCTGCACGACGTCTCCTCCAGCGTTACCAGTCGTTATGGCCATGACTCTGCCCCGTCCCATGATGGCTAACACGCTTTCTTCGTGAGGTGAAAGTGTGTACAGGCGGGCTCTGCCTACTCAGTGACGACCTTCTCCTGCAAGAAATAAGAAATTGTTAGTGACATCCTTGTGAGGTTTTTAGAGACTGTGCCTGTTATGGTCAAATGGTTGGTCACACCATAGGTTACTCTATAAAACGATAGAAGCTGTATTAGGAGTAGAAATAGGAGGGATATTAGAGTCTTGTTTGCTCTCTTCATCTCTCAAAGCTTCCTCTCAGATGAATCAACTGAGAACAGGAATCCGCAATTGAGGGAAAAGGTATTCTGTCATTGCGTCAGTCTACCAGCATACTGAAATGCAATGTAAAGTCAACATAAGAACGTAAGATCATAACAACAACTTGTATTTATATAGCGCCTTTAATGTAGTAAAACGTCCCAAGGCGCTGCACAGGAGTATTATAAGACAAAAATTTTGACACCGAACCACATAAGGAGAAATTAGGGCAATGACCAAAAGCTTGGTCAAAGAGGTAGGTTTTAAGGAGCGTCTTAAAGGAGGAAAGAGAGATAGAAAGGCGGAGAGGTTTAGGCAGGGAATTCCAGAGCTTAGGGCCCAGGCAACAGAAGGCACTGCCACCAATGGTGGAGTGATTATAATCAGGGATGCTCAAGAGGGCAGAATTAGAGGAATGCTGATATCTCGGGGGGTTGTGGGGCTGAAGGAGATTACAGAGATAGGGAGGGGCGAGGCCATGGAGGGATTTGAAAACAAGGATGAGAATTTTGAAATCGAGGCACTGCTTAACTGGGAGCCAATGTAGGTCAGTAAGCACAGGGGTGATGGGCGAACGGGACTTGGCGCGAGTTAGGACATGGGCAGCCGAGTTTTGGATGACCTCAAGTTTACATAGGGTAGAATGTGGGAGGCCAGCCAAGAGTGCATTGGAATAGTCAAGTCTAGATGTAACAAAGGCATGGATGAGGGTTTCAGCAGCGGATGAGCTGAGGCAAGGGCAGAGACAGGCGATGTTACGTAGGTGGAAATAGGCAGTCTTTGTTATGCCGCGGATATGTGGTCGGAAGCTCATTTCAGGGTCAAATATGACGCCAATAACAACATAAGAAGTAGGAGCAGCAGTCGACCATACGACCCCTCGAGCCTGCTCCACCATTCAATAAGATCATGGCTGATCTTCGACCTCAACCCCACTTTCCCACCTGATCCCCATATCCCTTCATTCCCATAGAGTCTAAAAATCTATCGATCTCAGCCTTGAATATACTCAACGACTGAGCATCCACAGCCCTCTGGGGTAGAGAATGAACAGATTCACAACCCTCTGTGTGAATACATAACTTACACAATATATAACTGAGACAATGTTATTATGTATTCTATGATCACTTGCACAAGCCAAAAGGGTAGAAGTTTGATTTGAGCGGTATCGCACCAACCGCCTCATTATATGCCCGCCCCATATTCAGTTCTATTGACTTCAATGGATCTGAATGTCAGGCGGGACGTATAACAGGCAGCCTATGCGATACTGCCGCTTTGCGCTACTGCCCAAGGCAAATTTCTACCCCATAGAGGTCTTTAGAGCAGAGAAGGGTAAGGGGAGATTTAATAAAGGTCTTCAAAATCATGAAGGGTTTGATAGAGTAAATAAGGAGAAACTGTTTCCAGTAGCAGAAGGGTTGGTAACCAGAGGACACAGATTTAAGGTCATTGGCAAAAGAACCTGAGGCGACATGAGGAGAATTTTTTTTTACGCAGCAAGTTGTGATTTAGAATGTACAGCATGAAAAGGTGGTGTAAGCAGATTCAATAGTAACTTTCAAAAGACAATTGCATAAATACTTGAAGAAGAAATATTTACAGGGCTATGGGGAAAGAGCAGGGAGTGGGACTAATTGGATAGATCTACCAAAGAGCCGACACAGGCACAATGACCTCCTGTGCTGTATCATTCTATGATTCTTGAGTATTAGATATGAATGAACTATTATCTTCACCCCCCTCCACCAATTTCTCCCCACCATCTCCTGAAGGCATCGACTCCTTGTTGGGATGTATGGTTTCAGGAGTGCTGGCTGCCTTTTTTTAATTCGTTCCTGGGATGTGGGCGTCGCTGGCAAGGTCAGCTTTTATTGCCCATCCCTAATTGCCATTGAGAAGGTGGTGGTGAGCCGCCTTCTTGAACCACTGCAGTCTGTGTGGTGAAGGTACTCACACAGTGTTGGTAGGGAGGGAGTTCCTGGATTTTCACCCTGCAATGATGAAGGAGTGGCAATATACTTCCAAGTCAGGATGGTGTGTGACTTGGAGGGGAACTTGCAGGTGATGGTGTTCCCATGCGCCTGCTGCCCTTGTCCTTCTAAGTGTTAGAGGTCACGGGTTTGGGAGGTGCTGCCGAATAATTCTTGGTGAGTTGCTGCAGTGCATCTTATAGATGGTACACACTGTAGCCACGGTATGCCGGTGGTGGAGGGAGTCAATGATTAAGGTGGTGGATGGGGTGCCAACCAAGCGGGCTGCTTTGTCCTGGATGGTGTAGAGCTTCTTGAGTGTTGTTGGAGCTGCACTCATCCTGACAAGTAGAGAGTATTCCATCATACTGCTGACTTGTGCCTTGTAGATGGTGGAAAGGCTTTGGGGAGTCATGAGGTGAGACACTCGCCGCAGAATACCCAACCTCTGACCTGCTCTTGTTGCACAGTATTTGTGTGGCTCGTTCAATTAAGTTTCTGGTCAATGGTGACCCCCCAGGATGTTGATGGTGGGGGATTCAGCAATGGTAATGCTGTTGAATGTCAAGGGGCGGTGGTTAGACTCTCGCTTGTTGGAGATAGTCATTGCCTGGCACTTGTGTGATGCGAATGTTACTTGCCACTTATCAGCCCAAGCCTGAATGTCGTCCAGGTCTTGCTGCATGCGGGCATGGACTGCTTCATTATCTGAGGAGTTGCGAATGGCACTGAACACTGTGCAGTCATCAGCGAACATCCCCACTTCTGACCTTATGATGGAGGGAAGGTCATTGATGAAGCAGCTGAAGATGGTTGGGCCGAGGATACTGCCCTGAGGAACTCCTGCAGCGATGTTCTGGGGCTGTGATAATTGACCTCCAACAACCACAACCATCTTCCTTTGTGCTAGGTATGACTCCATCCAGTGGAGAGTTTTCCCCCTGAGTCCCATTGACTTCAGTTTTACTAGGGCTCCTTGATGCCACACTTGGTCAAATGCTGCCTTGATGTCAAAGGCAGTCACTCTCACCTCACCTCTGGAATTCAGCTCTTTTGTCCATGTTTGGACCAAGGCTGTAATGAGGTCTGGAGCTGAGTGGTCCTGGTGGAACCCAAACTGAGCATCGGTGAGCAGGTTATTGGTGAGTAAGTGCCGCTTGATAGCACTATCGACGACACCTTCCATCACTTTGCTGATGATAAAGAGTAGACTAATGGGGCAGAAATTGGATGGATTGGATTTGCCTTGCTTTTTGTGGACAGGACATACCTGGGCAGTTTTCCACATTGTCAGATAGATGCCAGTGTTGTAGCTGTACTGGAACAGCTTGGCTAGAGGCGCGGCTAGTTCTGGAGCACAAGTCTTCAGGACGATAGCCGGGATGTTGTCGGGGCCCACAACCTTTGCTGTATCCAGTGCGCTCAATTGCTTTTTGATATCATGTGGAGTGAATCGAATTGGCTGAAGACTGGCTTCTGTAATGGTGGGGATCTCGGGACTAGGCCTGCTGGTACCTCATTCGTGTTACCTTTCTTGGATTGTGAGCCTAGGGAATGAATGTTGGCAGGCTATTGAGAAACTAATGGGACTAAAAGCCGACAAATCCCCTGGACCTGACGGCCTACATCCTAGGGTTCTAAAAGAGGTGGCTGCAGAGATATTGGATGCATTGGTTTTGATCTTCCAAAATTCCCTAGATTATAGAACGGTCCCAGCGGATTGAAAGGTAGCAACTGTAGCACCGCTATTCAAGAAAGGAGGGAGAGAGAAAACAGGGATCTACAGGCCAGTTAGCCTGACATCAGTTGTCGGGAAAATGCTGCAATCCATTGTTAAGGAAGTGGTATCAGGGCACTTAGAAAATCATAACATGATTAGGCAGAGTCAACATGGTTTTATGAAAGGGAAATCGTGTTTGACAAATTTATTAGAGTTTTTTGAGGATGTAACTAGCAGGGTAGATAAAGGGGAACCAGTGGATGTAGTATTTTTGGATTTCTAAAAGGCATTCGATAAGGTGCCACATAAAAGGTTATTACACAAGATAAGGGCTCATGGGGTTGGGGGTAATATAGTAGCATGGATAGAGGATTTGTTATCGGACAGAAAACAGAGTAGGGATAAATGGGTCTTTTTTCAGGTTGGCAGGCTGTAACTAGTGGGGTGCCACATGGATCAGTGCTGGGGCCTCAGCTATTTACAATCTATATTAATGACCTAGATGAAGGAACCGAGTGTAATGTATCCAAGTTTGCTGATGATACAAAGCTAGGTGGAACAGTAAGCTGTGAGGAGAACACAAAGATTCTGCAAAGGGATATAGATAGACTAAGTGGGCAGTAAGGTGGCAGATGGAGTAAAATGTGAGGTTATTCACTTTGGTAGGAAGAATAGAAAAACAGAATTTTTTTAAATGGTGAGAAACTTTTAAATGTTGGTGTTCAGAGAAATTTGGGTGTCCTCGTGCAAGAAACACAGAAAGCTAGCAAGCAATAAGGAAGGCAAATGGCATGTTGGCCTTTATTGCAAGGGGGTTGGAGCATAAGAGTAAGGCAGTCTTGCTACAATTGTACAGGGCCTTGGTGAGACCACACCTGGAGTACTGTGCACAGTTTTGGTCTCCTTATCTATGGAAGGATATACTTGCCTTGGAGGCGGTGCAACGAAGGTTCACTAGATTGATTCCTGGGATGAGAAGGCTGTCCTGTGATGAGAGATTGTTTAGAATGGGCCTATACTCTCTGGAGTTTAGAAGAATGAGAGGTGATCTCATTGAAACATACAAGATTCTGAAGGGGATTGACAGGGTAGATGCTGAGAGGTTGTTTCCCCTGGCTGGAGAGTCTAGAACTAGGGGGGCATAGTCTCAGGATAAGGGATGGCCATTTAAGACCGAGATGAGGAGGAATTTCTTCACTCAGAGGGTTGTGAATCTTTGGAATTCTTTGCCCCAGAGGGCTGTGAATGCTGAGTCTTTCAGTATATTCATGGCTGAGATAGATAGATTTTTGGACTCTAGGGGAATCAAGGGATATGGAGATCGGGCGGGAAATTGAAGTTGCGGTCGATGATCAGCCATGATCTTATTGAATGGCGGAGCAGGCTCGAGGGGCCGTATGGCCTACTCCTGCTCTTATTTCTTATGTTCTTATTCAGCCTTTGGGACGCAACAGAGCTGAGCCTTATCCTATCTCTCCCAGACTTCGCACATGAACATTTTTACAGCAGAAGTCATTGATAGCAATGAGGAAGTGGAACCCTGGCTGTTTCTTCTCTTTCCCTAGTCCAGGAACATCATGCAAATTGTCGAGCTTTTACTGCTGCCTTGCAGCAATCAGAAACTATCACCTTTTATGTGATGTAAGTCCTGTGATATGGTCTTGTGCTTAACTCATCAATCCGCTCTGTCTGTCTGAACATAGCTCTCCTTTGTAGTGCCTTTGTTACTCGCCAGAAATAAACCCTCAGCTGAAAATACAGTGAAGCTCTGTTAGTGCTAATTTAACCACAAAATATCAACTGGGCAAAAACAATTGCAAACATTCATGCATAAATTAAAATAACAGAATAAGTTTTTTTATTGAGGATTGGGAAATAAGGGCTAAAGGTTCGTCGCCGCCACGAGAGTTGCTGGTGTCACCGTGGCCATGGGTTAACGGCCACTGAAAATGGACGAAGCGCTACAGGAGAAAAATTCGTGCTGGGGGCTAAAGATTTTTAGCCCAGCGTGTAACGCCCTCCTGGTGGCGTTAGTGCAGGCATGGGAGTCGAAGTTCCCGTCCTGAAGTGGCGTTCCAACTTCTAACAGCCTCTGGAAGGGAGGCAATAGAGTTCGCTAGGAATTGTGGGAAATTAAAAGGGCAATACATTAAAAGGGCAATGCCTTCTAAACTAATAAAAATAAAAATTGAAGTGATTGGTGCAGATTGTTGGTAGGTGAGTGAAAAAAACACAGTTTTCAACCCTTATTGCCTTTAAAAAAAATTAACATTAAAAAGAAATCCCTTCAGCTCTTAAAGCTAAATTCCATTCTGAACCTCAAAAACAGGGAAAAGTGCGTCAGCACTAACACAAATGGCTCAGCAAGCCAAGGAAGGGGCACCCAGGGTCTCACACGTAGCACTCCAGCTTTGTGCAGGGGGTCAACACTGCAAGAGAGGTCCTCTACCCACAGGGGCCAGGAGGCCCTCCAGAAAGAACGATGTGCGATCCACATCACCGAGGTCGTCACTGCCAGCAGTGTCGCCCCCACCACCTGGCTCCAGTGCCCAAAGAAGCTTCATGTCCTCAGACCACTGGTCAAGGTCAGTGAATGTATCTTCAAAAGCCATCTCCTACCAACTGCACCACCAGCCTCACACACTGCTCAATGCACAGCCCCCCACCTCAAATCACTCACCTACCTACAATCTGCACCAATCACGAGGCACATTCCTAGCCTCACCTCTCCCCCTTGGAGGAGACGGTGCAGGCCATTCTTGGCAGGGGCATGGCTGAGCCCTTGGCCAGCGGCAGGGCAGAAAGGATACAAGATGCAGGTATCCTCATACGTTATCCTCCTTCTGGCATGTACCTCTTGCTTTCCCGCCCTCCCCTCGCCACAACTCCACCCTTGTGCCTTCCACATTTCACCACCCAAGAAATTCAGCCTGCCCAGCCAGTGGTTGACCAAGAAGAGGGAGAGGAGAGTGAAAAAGAAGAAGAAGAAGAAGGAACACCGTAACTCGATTTCACACTCCCAGGCACCAGTTTCTCAAGGTCGACCAGCATGGCCATTTGCAGTGTCCCCCACTGAAAGTCAGCAGCCTTCTTCCAGCCATGCTGCAGCCACTGGGGTAGCACTGCGTGACATCAGTAGGATAGGCAAAGGCACACACAAGACAGTCACTAACAGAATGCATAAGGGTGATGAGTTGATTTCTTGATGTCATTTTGGATGGATAGATGTATAAAGTTAGATTTTTTTTTATTCGTTCCTGGGATGTCGGCGTTACTGGCAAGGCCAGCATTTATTGCTCATCCCTAATTGCCCTTGGGAAGGTGGTGGTGAGCCGCCTTCTTGAACCACTGCAGTCCTTGTGGTGAAGTTACTCCTATTGCGCTGTTAGGGAGGGAGTTCCAGGATTTTGACCCAGCGACAATGAAGAAATGACAATATATTTCCAAGTCAGGATGGTGTGTAACTTGGAGGGGAATTTGGAGGTGATGGTGTTCCCATGCGCTTGCTGCCCTTGTCCTTCTAGGTGGTAGAGGTCGCGGGTTTGGGAGGTGCTGTCGAAGAAGCCTTGGCGAGTTGCTGCAGTGAATCTTGTAGATGCTACACACTGCAGCCACGGTACGTCAGTGGTGGAGGGAGTGAATGTTTAAGGTGTTGGAAGGTGTACCAATCAAGCGGGCTGCTTTGTCCTGAATTGTGTCAAGCTGCTTGATTGTTGTTGGCGCTGCACTCATCCAGGCAAGTGGAGAGTATTCCATCACACTCCTGACTTGTGCCTTGTAGATGGTGGAAAGGCTTTGGGGAGTCAGCAGGTGAGACACTCACCGCAGAATACCCAGCCTCTGACCTGCTTTTGTAACCACAATATTGATGTGGCTTGTCCAGTTAAGTTTCTGGTTAATGGTGACCCCCCAGGATGTTGATGGGGGATTCGGCGATTGTAATGCCATTCAATGTCAAGGGGAGGTGGTTAGACTCTCTATTATTGGAGATGGTCACTGCCTGGCACTTGTGTGGCGCGAATGCTACTTACGTAATTACGTAGGTATGCTGGGCGAGTTGGCTAACGTAGATTGGAAAATTAGATTTAAAGATATGACTTTCTGTGATTCATGTACAAGGACACCCAGGTCCCTCTGAATGCAAACATTTCCCAGTCTCTCACCATTCAAAAAATATTCAGCTTTTTTGTTTTTCCTACCAAAGTGGATAACTTCCCCACATTGTATTCCATTTGCCATGTTCTTGCCCACTAAATCAACCTGTCTATATCTCTCTGCAGCCTCTTTGCATCCTCCTCACAGCTTACTTTCCCACCTAACTTTGTATCATCAGCAAACTTGGATACATTACACTCAGTCCCTTCATCTGAGTCATTGATATGGATTGTAAATAGCTGAGGCCCAAGCACTGATCCTTGCGGTACCACGCTAATTACAGCCTGCCAACCCGAAAAAGGTCCCGTTTATTCCTACTCTCTGTTTTCTGTCCATTAACCAATCCTAAATCCATGCTAATATATTACCCCCAATCCCATGAGTCCTAATTTTGTGTAATAACCTCTTGTGTGGCACCTTATCGAATGCTTTGTCAAACACGATTTCCCTTTCATAAAACCATGTTGACTCTGCCTAATCATATTATAATTTTCTAAGTGCCCTGTTACCATGTCCCTAATAATAGATTCTAGCATTTTGCCTACTACTGATGTCAGGCTAACTGGCATATAGTTCCTTGTTTTTTCTCTTCCTCCTTTCTTAAATAATGGGGAATAAGGAAATGGCAGAGACGTTAAACAAATATTTTGTGTCTATCTTCACAGTAGAAGACACAAAGAACATACTGGAAAGTGTGCGGAACCAATGGTCTAATGAGAGTGAGGAACTTAAATTAATTAATATTAGTAAATAAAAAGTACTGGAGAAATCAATGGGACTAAAAGCCAACAAATCCCCTGGAGCTAATCGCCTCCATCCTAGGGTCTTAAACGAGGTGGCTGCAGAGATAGTTGATGGATTGGTTTTGATCTTCCAGAATTCCCTAGATTCTAGAACAGTTCCCCTGGATTGGAAGGTAGCAAATGTAACCCCGCTATTCAAGAAAGGAGTGTGAGAAAAAACAGGGAACTATAGGCCAGTTAGCCTGACATCAGTAGTAGGGAAAATGCTAGAATCTATTATTAGGGACGTGGTAACAGGGCACTTGGAAAATCATAATATGATTAGGCAGAGTCAACACGGCTTTATGAAAGGGAAATTGTGTTTGACAAATGTATTAGAGCATTTTGAGGGTGTACTTAGCAGGGTAGATTAGGGGGAACCAGTGGATATAGTATATTTTGATTTTCAAAAGGCATTCAGTAAGGTGCCACACAAGAGGTTGTTATACAAGCTCTGCAGTCCTGCCACATCCAGTCGTGAATGGTGGTGGACCATTAAACAACTAACGGGAGGAGGAGGCTCCAAGAATATCCCCATCCTCAATGATGGTGGAGCCCAGCACGTGAGTGCAAAAGACAAGGCTGAAGCGTTTGCAACCAACTTCAACCAGAAGTGCCGAGTGGATGATCCATATAGGCCTACTCCCGAGATCCCCAACATCACAGAAGCCATTCTTCAGCCAATTTGATTCACTCCACGTGATATCAAGAAACAGCTGGGCGCACTGGATACAGCATAGAAACATAGAAGATAGGAGCAGGAGTAGGCCATTTGGCCCCTCGAGCCTGCTCCGCCATTTAATGAGATCATGGCTGATCATCCAAATTCAGTACCCTGTCCCTGCTTTCTGCCCATATCCCTTGATCCCTTTAAGCCTTAAGAAATATATCTAAATCCTTCTTGAATATATTTAATGAATTGGCCTCAACTGCCTTTTGTGGTAGAGAATTCCACAGGTTCACCACTCTCTGGGTGAAGAAATTCCTCCTCATCTCTGTCCTAAATGGCTTACCCCTTATCTTTAGACTGTGACCCCTGGTTCTGGACTCCCCCGCCATCGGGAACATCCTTCCTGCATCTAGTCTGTCTAGTCCTGTTAGAATTTTATAAGTTTCAATGAGATCCCCTCTCATTCTTCTAAACTCCAGCGAATATAAGCCCAATCGACCCAATCTCTCCTCATACGTCATTCCTTCCATCCCAGGTATCAGTCTGGTGAATCTTCGCTGCACTCCCTCCATGGCAAGAACATCCTTCCTCAGATGAGGTGACTAAAACTGTACTCAATACTCAAGGTATGGTCTCACCAAGGCCCTGTACAACTGCAGCAAGACATCCTTGCTCCTGTACTCGAATCCTCTCGCTATAAAGGCCAACATACCATTTGCCTTCTTAACCGCCTGCTGCACCTGCATGCTTACCTTCAGCGACTGGTGCACAAGGACACCCAGGTCTCGTTGCACTTCCCCTTCTCCCAATCTGTTGCCGTTCAGATAATAATCTGCCTTCCTGTTTTTGCCACCAAAGTGGATAACCTCGCATTTATCCACATTATACTGCATCTGCCATGCATCTGCCCAATCACCCAACCTGTCCAAATCATACTGGAGTTTCTCTGCATCCTCCTCACAGCACACACGCCAACCCAGCTTTGTGTCATCTGCAAACTTGGAGATATTACATCTAGTTCCCTTATCTAGATCATTAATACATATTGTGAATAGCTGGGGTCCTAGCACCGATCCCTGCGGTACCCCACTAGTCACTGCCTGCCACCTGGAAAAAGACCCGTTTATTCCAACTCTTTGCTTCCTGTCTGCCAACCAGTTCTCTATCCAAGTCAGTACCTTACCCCCAATCCCATGTGCTTTAACTTTACATGCTAATCTCTTATGCGGGACCTTATCGAAAGCCTTCTGAAAGTCCAAATACACCACATCCACTGGTTCTCCCTTATCTATTCTACCAGTTACATCCTCAAAAAATTCCAGTAGATTAGTCAAGCACGATTTACCTTTTGTAAATCCATGTTGACTTTGTCCGATCCTGTCACTGTTTTCCAAGTGCTCTGCTATTACATCTTTTATAATGGACTCTAGCATTTTCCCCACTACCGATGTCAGGCTTACCGGTCTAAAATTCCCCGTTTTCTCTCTTCCACCTTTTTTAAATAGTGAGGTTACATTAGCTACCCTTCAATCCATTGGAACTGTGCCAGAGTCTATAGAATTTTGGAAGATGACCAGCAATGCATCTACTAGAGCAATTTATTATCTTAATGGCAAGAAACTGGAGAGTACTGAAGTGCAAAGGGATCTGGGGGGTCCTGGTGCACGAAACTCAAAAGGATAGTATGCAGGTGCAGCAAGTGATTAAGAAGGCAAATGGAATGTTGGCTTTCATTGCTAGGGGGATAGAATATAAAAATAGGGGAGGTATTGCTTCAGTTGTACAAGGTATTGGTGAGACCGCACCTGGAATACTGCATACAGTTTTGGTGTCCTTACTTAAGGAAAGACATCCTTGCTCTCGAGGCAGTGCAAAAAAGGTTCACTCGGTTAATCCCGGGGATGAGGGGGTGGTCATATGAGGAGAGGTTGGGTAGATTGGGACTCTACTCATTGGAGTTCAGAAGAATGAGAGGCGATCTTATTGAAACATATAAGATTGTGAAGGGGTTGGATCGGGTGGATGCGGGGAGGATGTTCCCGATGACGGGTGAGACGAGAACTAGGGGACATAGTCTTAGAATAAGGGGCTGCTCTTTCAAAACTGAGATGAGGAGGAACTACTTCACTCAGAGGGTGGTAGGTCCATGGAATATGCTGCCACAAAAAGCTGTAGAAGCTACAACATTAATTAAATTTAAAACAGAAATAGACAGTTTCCTAGAAGTAAAGGGCATTAAGGGTTACGGGGAGCGGGCAGGAATTTGGACATGAGTCTAGGTTCGGATCGGTCATGGCCCTGTGGGTAGTGGAGCGGGCCCAGGGACTGTGTAGCCTGATTCTGCTCCTATTTTGTGTGTGCAATTCTGTTAGATGCAGGAGATGGTTCTGTGATAGATAGTAGATTGGCGGTTAGGATCAGATCAGCCATGATCTTATTGAATGGCGGAGCAGGCTCGAGGGGCCGATTGGCCTACTCCTGCTCCTATTTCTTATGTTCTTATGTTCTTATACTATTTCTAGGGCCACTTCCTTAAGTACCCTAGGATGTAGATTATCAGGCCCTGGGGATTTATCAGCCTTCAATCCCATCAATTTCCGTAACACCATTTCCCTACAAATACTGATTTCATTCAGTTCCTCCATCTCATTAGACCCTATGTTCCCCGACATCTCTGGGAGGTTATTTCTGTCCTCCTTTGTGAAGACAGAACCAAAGTATGTATTTAATTGGTCAGCCATTTCTTTGTTCCACATTATAAATTCCCCTGATTCTGACTGCAAGGGACCTACGCTTGACTTCACCAATCTTTTTCTCTTCACATATCTATAGAAGCTTTTACAGCAAAGGCTATGGGCCCCGACAACATCCCGGCTATCGTGCTGAAGACATGTGCTCCAGAACTAGCCCCGCCTCTAGCCAAGCTGTTCCAGTACAGCTACAACACTGGCATCTATCCGACAATG
The DNA here is from genome assembly GCA_030390025.1 of Squalus acanthias. NCBI lineage: Eukaryota > Metazoa > Chordata > Chondrichthyes > Squaliformes > Squalidae > Squalus > Squalus acanthias. Next base: position 50,535,587 of record CM059437.1, on the reverse strand, counting down.
TGGAAAACTGCCCAGGTATGTCCTGTCCACAAAAAGCAGGACAAATCCAACCCGGCCAATTACCGCCCCATCAGTCTACTCTCAATCATCAGCAAAGTGATGGAAGGTGTCATCGACAGTGCTATCAAGCGGCACTTACTCACCAATAACCTGCTCACTGATGCCCAGTTTGGGTTTCGCCAGGACTACTCGGCTCCCAACCACATTACAGCCTTGGTCCAAACATGGACAAAGGAGCTGAATTCCAGAGGTGAGGTGAGAGTGATTGCCCTTGACATCAAGGCAGCATATGACCGAGTCTGGCATCAAGGAGCCCTCGTAAAACTGAAGTCAATGGGAATCAGGGGGAAAACGCTCCACGGGCTGGAGTCATACCTAGCACAAAGGAAGATGGTTGTGGTGGTTGAAAGTCAATCATCACAGCCCCAGGACATTGCTGCAGGAGTTCCTCAGGGCAGTGTCCTAGGCCCAACCATCTTCAACTGCTTCATCAATGACCTTCCCTCCAACATAAGGTCAGAAATGGGAATGTTCGCTGATGATTGCACAGTGTTCAGTGCCATTCGCAACTCCACAGATAATGAAGCAGTCCATGCCCGCATGCAACAAGACCTGGACGACGTTCAGGCTTGGGCTGATAAGTGGCAGGTAACATTCGCACCACAGAAGTGCCAGGCAATGACGATCTCCAACAAGCGAGAGTCTAACAACCTCCCCTTGAAATTCAACAGCATTACCATCGCCGAATCCCCCACTATCAATATCCTGGGGGTCACCATTAACCAGAAACTTAACTGGACCAGCCACATAAATACTGTGGCAACAAGAGCAGGTCAGAGGCTAGGTATTCTGCGGCGAGTGTCTCACCCCTGACTCCCCAAAGCCTTTCCACCATCTACAAGTCACAAGTAAGGAGTGTGATGGAATACTCTCCACTTGCCTGGATGAGTGCAGCTCGAACAACACTCAAGAAGCTCGACACCATCCAGGACAAAGCAGCCCACTTGATTGGCACCCCATCCACCACCTTAAACATTCACTCCCTCCACCACCGGCGTACCGTGGCTGCAGTGTGTACCATCTACAAGATGCACTGCAGGAACTCGCCAAGGCTTCTTCGGCAGCACCTCCCAAACCCGCGACCTCTTCCACCTAGAAGGACAAGGGCAGCAGGCGCATGGGAACACCACCACCTCCAAGTTCCCCTCCAAGTCACATACCATCCTGTATTAGAAGTATATCGCCGATCCTTCATCGTCGCTGGGTCAAAATTCTGGAACTCCTTCCCTAACAGCACTATGGGAGTACCTTCACCACATGGACTGCCGCGGTTCAAGAAGGCGGCTCACCACCACCTTCTCAAGGGCAACTAGGGATGGGCAATAAATGCTGGCATTGCCAGTGACGCCCTGATCCCATAAACGAATAAAAAAAATAAAAAAATTTGGGCTCATGGAATTGGGGGTAATATATTAGCTTGGATTGAGGATTGGATAAAGAACAGAAAACAGAGAATAGGAATAAATGGGTCATATTCGGGTTGGCAGGCTGCAACTAGTGAGCACTGCAAAGATCAGTGCTTGGGCCTCAGCTATTCACAATCTATATCAATGATTTGAATGAGGGGACCAAATGTAATATATTCAAGTTTTCTGGCGATACAAAGCTAGGTGGGAAAGTAAGCTGTAAGGAGGATGCAATGGGGCTGCAAAGGTACATAGACCGGTTAAGTGAGTGGGCAAAAAAGTGGCAGATGACGTATACTGTGGCAAAATGTGAGAAGTGATAGACTAGTAAATTTTGGTATGCAGAGGGACCTGGGTGTCCTTGTACACAAATCACAGAAAATTAACATGCAGGCAATTAGGAAGGCAAATGGTATGTTACCCTTATTGCAACGGGATTGGAGTATAAGAGTAAGTAAGTCTTACTATAATTATTTAGGGCTTTGGTGAGACCACACCTGGAGTACTGTGCGCAGTTTTGGTCTCCTTACCTAAGGAAGGATATACTTGCCTTAGAGTGGGTGCAACGAAGGTTCACTAGATTGATTCCTGGGATGAGAGGGTTGTCCTATGAGGAGAGATTGAGTAGAATGGGCCTATACTCTCTGGAGTTTAGAAGAATGAGAGGTGATCTCATTGAAGCATATAAGATTCTGAGAGGGCTTGACAGGGTAGATGCTGAAAGGTTGTTTCCCCTGGCTGGAGATTCTAGAACTAGGGGTCATAGTCTCAGGGTAAGACATTTAAGACTGAGATGAGGAGAATTTTCTTCAGTTGGAGAGTTGTGAATCTTTGGAATTCTCTCCCCCAGAGGGCTGTGGATGCTCAGTCGTTGAGTATTTTCAAGACTGAGATCGACAGATTTTTGAGCACTAAGGGTATCAAGGGATATGGGGATATGGTGGGAAAGTGGAATTGAGGTAGAAGATCAACCATGATCTTATTGAATGGCAGAGCAGGCTCGAGGGGCTGCATGTCCTACTCCTGCTCCTATTTCTTACTATAGGGGGCTGCCTATGCTCTCTGAACAGAGCTAAGGCAGTGGAGAATAGAAATTATGCAATTGTGGGAAGTGAGTTAGCTTCTGTCTCTGGCCCTGTGAACAGCTGCTCCTTAAGCATCACTATGGAAACACAGTGAAACAAATGTACACATTTATTTACAGTGCGTATACCTGCCTTGCCGGTGACTGGAATCTATTATCAATAAAACCTACTTGGTCCGGATGAATCTTATTGGACCATTTTGCTAACACTTCAGCTAGCATCCGACAGTTAACACGTTAGAAGGACCTTTAGAACGTAAGAACATATGAAATAGGAGCAGGAGTAGCCCATTCGGCCCTTCGAGCCTGCTCCGCCATTCAGTAAGATCATGACTGATCTTTTACCACAACTCCACCTTCCCGCACTATCCCCATATCCCTTGATTCCCTCAGTATCCAAAAATCTATCGATCTCTGTCTGAATACGTCAGCTGTGGCTCAGTTGGTAGCACTCTCGCCTCTGAGTAAGAAGGTTGTGGGTTCATAGACCCAAACCAGAGACTTGAGCACAAAAATCTAGGCTGACACTCCAGTACAGTGCTGAGGGAGTGCTGCACTGTTGGAGGTGCCGTCTTTCAGATGAGATGTTAAACAGAGGCTCTATCTGCTGTCTCAGCTGAACGTAAACGATCCTATGGCACTATTTCGAAGAAGAGCAGGGTGTCCCTGGTGTCCTGGGCAATATTTATCCCTCACTCAACATGACAGAAAACAGATTATCTGGTCATTATAACATGGCTGTTTGTGGGAGCTTGCTGTGCATAAATTGGCTGCCACATATCCTACATTACAACAGTGACTACACTTCAAAAGTACTTCATTGGCTGTAAAGCGCTTTGGGACGTCCTGAGGCCATGAAAGGCGCTATATAAATGCAAGTCTTTCTTTTCTTTCAACAACTGAGGATCCACAGCCCTCTGGGGTAGAGAATTCCAAAGATTCACAACCCTTTGAAGAAATTTCTCCTCATCTCAGTCCTAAATGGCCAACCCCTTATTCTGATACCATGACCGCTAGTTCTAGACTCCCCAGCCAAGGGAAACAACCTCCTTTACTTATAATTAACAGAAAAAAATAATTTGGGGTGTTTCTTATGAACAGAAGGTCCTGCAGCTGATAACATGGTGTCAGACATTTTCCTTTATTCATTTCTCAGTAAGCATCAAGGAGTCGGGGAACCAATCTACTCGTGTTTTCTGTATCAGATGCTGCAGAAAATCTATTTGGACTTGACAGTTTTCCGAGCAGTAACTGTGAAACTGCTGGATGAATTTGCTCAGTTTCCAATTATTTGTACATTTTAATGTAGATTGTCCACAATGAGGCCATGGGGCAAATCGTTCTCCAGGGCTGGGGCTCGGTTTGCCAACTCTGGCTGGATGTATTCCTGGAGGTTTCATCACATGACCTCCTCTCTCTAACCGCCCCGCCCCTGCACTCCCCTGATTGGCCACTCGACATGTCCATTCTCACGGCGCACCGCCTTCCCCCACCAATTGGAGAGTGAACAGACTGTTCATTATGCGATTGGATGATTCTTGACTGTCAGTCAAACAGCCTTTTCTTCCCCCCATCTCGCATTATTTCCATAACTAACAAGCCAAAGTGTTGAAAGAAAATTATTTTTTTAATGCCCCTATGATTTTTCTCCTGGGTTGCTCCCAGCAGCGCTCTGGAGATTAATCATCAATTCCTGGAGACTCCAGGACAATGCTGGAGGGTTGGCAACCTTACCCGGGCATGGGAGCTTAGAGAATCATAGAATTTTACAGCACAGAAGGAGGCCATTCAGCCCATTGAGCCTGTGGTGGCTCTCTGAAAGAGCTATCCACCATTTCCTTGCACTTTTACCATACACTTTTCATTTTTTTCTTTCTCATCTATTTAACTACTTCCCTTTCAGCATTCTGTTCGGTATTCCATGTTCTCTGTGTGTAGAAACAAATCCTCCTAACCTCACCCATTGTTCTACTGGTGATGATCTTGACCTTTCTTTGCCTGCTCACTGACCAATAGATTTTCCCAATTTACTTTATCAAAACCTCTCATCATTTGGAAAACATCTATTAGACTTCGTCTTAACTGTCTTTGTTCTAATGAAAAGAACCCCAGTTGCTCTGGAATAAAAACAGAAAATGCTGGAAATACTCAGCAGGTCAGGCAGCATCTGTGGAGAGAGAAACAGAGTTAACGTTTCAGGTGGATGACCCTTCGATGACCCATGCTCTGGTCTCACTTCATAACTAAAGCCTCGCATCCCTGGTATCATCTCTTCTGCACCCTCTCCATGGTCTTAACATCCTTCCTGTAATAAGGTACTGAAAGCTGCACACAATATTCTAACTGTGGTTAACCAGTGATTTGTATAGCTTTAACATCATCTCCTTTGGTACTTCATGCGTTTATTTGTAAAACCTAGGATCCCACACAGCTTTTACAGCTTTATCAATTTGTCCCCCAACTATTAAAGATGTGCGTAGTTGCTCCTCTACTCCTTTTAAAGTTTTACCATTTAATGTCTGTGTCCTCTCCATGTTGATCCTTCCACAATGTATCACCTCACATTTCTCCACTTTAAAATGAGTAGCTTGAGCAGCTTGTGCCTGATTTTGCCTCAGCACTGAAGACGAAAATCTACCGCCACATTTGTATCAAGACAGCAGCTCAGAGACCGGGGACCTGCATTGTGTCAGCTTGTTCAGTTGGTAGCGCCCCTGCCTCTGAGTCAGGAGGTTGTGAGTTCACTGAATGCATGATCTAGATTGACAGTGCCATGCAGTAGCGATGGAGTGCTGCTTTACCAGTATGTTATCCTTCCCATGACCTGTTAAACCAAGGTCTTGTCTGTCATGTTCATAGAAACATAGAAGATAGGAGCAGGAGTAGGCCATTCAGCTCCTCTAGCCTGCTCCACCATTCAATGCGATCATGGCTGATCATCCAAATTCAGAAAACTGTCCCTGCTTTCTCCCCATATCCCTTGATCCCTTTAGCCTTAAGAAATATATCCAACTCCTTTTTGAATATATTTAATGAATTGGCCTCTACTGCCTTCTGTGGTAGAGAATTCCACAGGTTCACCACTCTCTGGGTGAAGAAATTCCTCCTCATTTCTGTCCTAAATGGCTTACCCCTTATCATTAGACTGTGACCCCTGGTTCTGGACTCCCCGACCATCGGGAACATCCTTCCTGCATCTAGTCTGTCCAGTCCTGTCAGAATTTTACAAGTTTCAATGAGATCCCCTCTCATTCTTCTAAACTCCAGCGAGTATAAGCCCAATCGACCCAATCTCTCCTCATACGTCATTCCTGCCATCCCAGGTATCAGCCTGGTGAATCTTCACTGAACTCCTTCCATGGCAAGAACCTCCTTCCTCAGATAAGGCGACCAAAACTGCACACAATACTCAAGATGTGGTCTCACCAAGGCCCTGTACAACTGCAGCAAGACATCCTTGCTCCTGTACTCAAACCCTCTCGCTATGAAGGCTAACATATTATTTGCCTTCTTAACCGCCTGCTGCACCTGCATGCTTAGCTTCAGCGACTGGTGCGCAAGGACTCCCAGATCTCGTTGCACTTCCCCTTCTCCCAATCTATTGCCATTCAGATAATAATCTGCCTTCCTGTTTTTGACACCAAAGTGGATAACCTCACATTTATCCACGTTATATTGCATCTGCCATGCTTCTGCCCAATCACCCAACCTGTCCAAATCATCCTGGAGTTTCTCGGCATCCTCCTCACAGCACACACGCCCACCCAGCTTTGTGTCGTCTGCAAACTTGGAGATATTACATCTAGTTCCCTTGTCTAGATCATTAATATATATTGTGAATAGCTGGGGTCCAAGGACCGATCCCTGCGATACCCCACTAGTCACTGCCTGCCACTCGGAAAAAGACCAGTTTATTCCAACTCTTTGCTTTCTGTCTGCCAACCAGTTCTCTATCCAAGTCAATACCTTGCCCCCAATCCCATGTGCCTTAACTTTACACGCTAATCTCTTATGCGGGACCTTATCGAAAGCCTTTTGAAAGGTGGTTGTTAAACCTCCCATGGCACTATTCAAACTGTGCTGGCCAATGTCCTTTCTCAGCCAATCCCACTAAGAAAAATGTCATTCATCTCATTGCCATTTTTGTGACTTTGCTGATACAGCAATGTGTAGCTAAATAAAACACTTATTCATGAATAAAACACTATGGGGTCTTCTTCTTTTGTATGGTAGTAGCAAAAAACAAATTAAATATCAATATCTAAGTCAGATATCCAGGCCAAAACTTCCGGTGTAACAGTGTGGATATCTTGTAGGCTGCCTGTGAATTTCCTCTGAGGGTAGTGCTCACTGATGTGCTCCAGGGGCTGATTAGGAATTCCGCAGTCACACGATGGTGCTTCAATCTTCCATTTATGGAGAAGGTGGCAGTATCTACCATGGCCGGTTCTGAGGCAGTTGATGGTTGTCCACTGTTTGCAAGGAAGGTGTGAAGACCCTATAGTGTTTTATACATGAACAAGTGTTTTATTTAGCTACACATTGCTGTCTCAGCAAAGTCACACAAATGGCAATGAGATGAATGACATTTTTCGTAGTGGGATTGGCTGAGGAGGGACATTGGCCAGCACAGTTTGAATAGTGCTGTGGGAGGTTTAACAACCACCTGAACAATGCAAACAGGACCTTGGTTTAACTGGTTGTACTGTGGGGTCCTCTATAAGGAAACCATTTGGTATGTCGCAGTTCTTCGCCATCGGTCATCAAGGCTAAGGGGAGATCGCTGAAGGGCTTCGGTGATGGTCCAAAATGGCCTTCTAGATTTGAGAGGGGTTGGTGGTGGGTTGCTCAAGTCGGCCTGGATCGGCATGTCTTTGCTGGTATAGCGGTTGTATTCTCTGGAGACTGCATATTCGCGGCGTAGGTGTGGTGGTGCGATGTTTGCAAGCACAGGCAACCAAGGTATTGGTGTCGATAAAAGCGTACCGGTGATAATTCTCATTGGACATCAATGGCTTTGACATGCAGACTTGATAGCCATGTCGGAGAGCAGTACTCCGCTGTAGAGTACACCAGGGCAAGTGTTGCCACGCGGAGGGTTTGAGCGTCTGCTCCCCGTGTGGATCGAGTGGGTTTCTGGGTCAGGTTGACCCTACTCTTCAGTTTCTTCCCAAGGTTCTGGAGATGCTATCTATGCGACAGCCTGCGATCGAGTGTGACTCCTAAATAGAAGGTTTTTTTGGCATGGTTTACCTCTGCGCCCCAAAAGGAGACTTTCAGAGCTCGGTTTACTTGATGGATGTTGAGGTGGAATGTCGAAGTTGACGGTCTTTAGCGGGTTTGGCCGAAGTCGCCATTGGCGGAAGTAGGCCTCCAACCTCTGTAAATCACTGGTGAGGGTCTCCTCAGTGGCGGACAGATTCTTGTTTTGCGTGGCCATGGGGTAAAATTCAACTTCCGTTGGGCCACAAAATGGAAAGAAAAATCAAGTGCGGTATATAACAGGTGGCCAATCAGCTATGGTTTGGTTAGCGCCCCTGCTGAAGTTAAATTTCACCTCCTGTCTGTCTAAACAATCGTAAACTAAATAATAACTGAAAGAACATAACTGAAGCTTTACACTGTCTTCCTGATGCTCCCATTCACAGTGATCACTCGGTGCTGTTTTAGAGTGATTCACCTATTTATATTTGCTTCAGTACATTGTTTAAACCTTCAAAGATTATTAGTACAAATCTCAATGTTAAATGTGCAAACAAGGAACTGAGTAACAATATCTGTGTAATATTTCTCATGAAACCAAGTAATTAAAAGCCATCACAGGTCACCGACTAACAATTTCTGTGCCATATGCTTAAGGTGTTAGCCGTGGCTCAGTGGTAGCACTCTCGCCTCTGAGTCAGAAGGTTGTGGGTTCGAGTCCTCTTCCAGAGATTTGAGCTCAAAATCCAGGCCGACATTCCAGTGCTGCACTGTCAGAGGTGTTGTCTTTCAGATGTAGATGTTAAACTGAGGCCCCGTCTACTCTCTCAGGTGGATGTAAAAGATCCCATAGCACTATTTCGAAGAAGAGCAGGGGAGTTCTCCCAGGTGTCCTGGACAATATTTATCCTTCAACCAACATCACTAAATCAAATGATCTGGTCATTATCACATTGCTGTTCGTGGGACCTTGCTGCGTGCAAATTGGCTGCCGCGTTTCCTACATTATAACAGTGGCTACAAAAGCATGTAATTGGCTATAAAGCACTTGGGACGCTATATAAATGCAAGTTCTGTCTGTCTGTGTAGTGAACTCTTGTGTTCTTCACATGGTTTGTCTATTCCCAATTCCTGTGAAGCGCCTTGGGACGTTTTATTACGTTAAAGGTGCTATATAAATATAAGTTGTTGTTGTTACCACAGCATGGGGGTAATGCAGGCTTGATCATCTCACCCAGGCTATTCGGGGAGATGCTGGGCAGAGGACAAGCTTCTGCTCATGGGAGTTGGGGAGAAATCACACCAGCTGCCTCCATATGGCTGCTATTGCTGATACTTTGGTATCTGGCAAAGGTAATGCTTGTGGTGGCCTGGGACAATCCTGCAAGGGCAGAAAAGAACACATGAAAGCAGTCTACTCTTTTCATAGAGAACAGTGTGCATCTAAAAAGCAGAGAAGGATGGAATTGCCCTTCCCCCAGTAATGTTCCCTGGCACCATGTCACCGTGACATGGACAGTGAAGGAAAATGCCACCTTTTCAAGTAGCAGATCACAAGTTAGACAAAAGACTGCACAAAGCATGTTTATATCCACGTGAACAGCAGGGTCAATCTGTGATTCCTATGATTTGATGAATAGTACATTATCCTGGCTTAAGGTCATCTCACAATATGGCTTCATTATTTATGGATCCTGTATAAAACTACAGGAACATAGGCACCTCCTGTGATAAATTGATATTGGTCTTCTTTTTTAAAGCGCAGTGCTCTTTCAGAACAATGTTCAGTCACCAAAGAGAAGTTTGGGTAGCTATTGAGCTCCAACGGATAGTCATTGCCATCGACTTAATCCATTGTAACCCTGCATCGCATGGAGTACCATTTCACAGTACTGCTTTCGTAAAATATCCATGTCATTTATGTGTGAATATATATTAGTAGCAGGAGAATGTATCATCATTGGCATTGGGATAATGTAGCTTCCAAACATCAACAAAACAGCCATCCCCAGAGTTACTCATAATATTACTGTGTAGGCGAAGGGCATAAAATTTTATTTGATCAGTTGTGTAGATAATCAATAGCCTAATTGGTGATCTTTGCTTTCCTTCTTCACGCCCGAAAGCATTGATGTAACATCAAAGCTTACTGTAGCATAAACGAATGGTAAAAACGAATCCAGGTTATCAGCATGTGGTGCATCTGATTAAATGTGACGTCCGATCATAGTGCATCAAAGAAAATGTTCAAAATGACAAAGATTTAACCATTTCTTTAGAAGGGTTACCATTCTGCTGCTTGTGAAATGATTAGAAACATAAGCTGCATCCCTTATACTCCTTTTACTGGCCCGGAGATTCAGGCCCAGGGAACGATCACTGCACCCGAATGGTGAGGCTCCAGCAGCCCCCGATATTGGGCCTCGGGCTTCCTTTACATCGAGCTGGTGAGCAGCAGAGAGTAGCAGGCAGCTCGCCGGCAAAGCATGATTGAAGATCGTGCTGCTGCTGGCGTCGCTGGAGCAGGCGGGGAGCAGCGATCGTGGTGGGGGAGCAACTGGCAGCGGCCTACGTTCTTTCAACATGGGGTCTGGAGGATCACTCCTGCTGTTCCCGGCTCCACATTCAGGTAAGTATATTTTAAACGCTTCCCTTGTTGGTTACGGCCTAACAGGCGTTCCCTTTAAGGACTGCGTGTTAGGCCACATAGAGGCCTGGTTCTCCTGAGTGCAGCCAGCGCCGTCTGCCTCAGAGCAAACTAACCTTGCAGTGGGGGCGTCAAACAGCCATTAGGCCCCTTATTTGCATCCGCAAAGGACCTAACACCTGGCCTTTACCAGTATGGCGGGTGGTGAGAAAAATTGGGTTGCTTTGCGCCTCCCATTAGCGGGGTGCAAAGCCCCTAGCGCCTGGGCACGGTGCCGCTAACGCCTCCCGCGAAATTCAGCGGGAGGTTAGTGGCCGCGGTAGCCGATAGCGCCCCACGATGCTGCGCTGCCGGCGATGATGTCATCACCATGCGCAGCGCCCCGCTTGCGCCCCGCTTGCGCCCCGGCCGCAAACCTGGGTTGCGCCTCCTGACCTATTGCTGGACGATATGTCCGACAGGGTCAAGGGGCGTTTTTGCAACCGCGGCGGCGCTACTTAAAGGGCAGGTGTCGGGCAGCCATTTTTTTTGGGCCGACTGTCAGCAACTGCCCACCTTCCCCTTTTTTCATCGGGGTGCCGGCCGCGATCGCTCAGCCTGGCACTCCTCTTGAATGCCGGGCTGTTTACCCGGCACCCCCGCTCCCCGGTGGTCCAGCAGGGCCCTGGTGCGCGCAGTGCTACGCCCCTCCCCTTTAATCAGGGGAGGGAGGCCTGCAATGACGCGGCGCTACGTGCCGACGCACATGGCGCTGTTGCACGTAGCACCGCGAAATTCACTGGTAGCGCCCCATGAAGGAGGGGGAGTGCTTCCAGTATCGCCCTGCCTCCTGCTTGGGGCGCTACTACTGAATTTACGGCGCAGGGGCACTAATTTTTTCGGGGCACTAAAATTAGTGTCCTGGTGATGTTAGCGCCCCAAAGGGGGCGCCACCGAATTTCTCCCCCTAAAAGAATTCAAGGGAGGAGGAATAAACAAATCAATATCTTAATTCCTAATGATATTATTGTGACTGGGGCTTGACATAATAAATCTAGGATGTGCGATGGCTGCCTTTGTTTTATCAACAAGTGAGGAATGCCTCACAAGATTCTAAACGATTTACTTTCACATCCATATAAAGGGGCGGTTACTTTTTTGCACACTATTCCTTTTGCATAGCACAAAACATAGAAGGGCTGAAATTCCACGGCCCTGCCACACACACACTCTCACCACAACTCTACTGGGAAGGGTCGCCTTCTCGCGAGGGTCCTGTTCCACGCTAGCATTCCGGAATGGCACTTGCAAGGGCTTGAGGCTGCGCCTGCCCCTTACAAGCCCAGTGACACGGAGGGCGGGGGACTGGGGGTGGGGACTCATTGGGTGTGTCCATGACCTCTGCCTCATAGAAGGTCAGAGCTTCATGCAGGATGGTACACCAAGTAAGAAAAGACATGCCAGCCTCAAGATGGTGAGAATGGGGGCCACGTTGGATGCCCAGACCTGAGTTGTGACACACCCCCATCGAAAACATTTTTGGAGCATTGCCTGGCTCGGTCTGGAAAGACTTTGACATTCCCCTCCCACCCAACTCAGCCACCAACGTCACACTTTGCAGCCTCCAGGGGCAGGCGGGCACCTGAGATTTGCCCCGAGTGGTGCTGGCACCCACCAGCTTCACAGAAATTGGGTGATCTCCCCCTGACCTTGCATACTCCAGAGGGGTCAACGTGATCCTGTTTCAACTGCTGGGATTGAGGATTTTCAGGTGAGGTGGTAAAACCCGTTGCCGTAGCGACGGTAGATGGCACTACCCATATCTGGTCAATGCCAAGTGCCGGGAGGGGGCGAAGTGACCCGGCCACCCCCAGAAAGTGCCACCGGCTTCGGCCGGATGAGCCCCTGGAGGAGGGTCAGTGGAAACACCATCAAAATGGCGGATGAGCTAATCCTTGAATTAGTCGACGGCGTCCACAACCTGCAGCCGTGACGCAGGCACAGGACAGGACAGGTCAATGAAAGGGCAACCACGGACTGTTCCAAACACAACACCAGCGTTCGAGTCCCTGCCTTAAAATGAAGGACCATCACAGGAGCTCCGACAATAGGCAAACAGTGATGATGACGTTGTTTTCGTATCTTCACACTTCCCTTTTGGAGAACAGTGTTAAGTAGTGGAAGGATTCTCAGGCTGATTAACAGTCTGACAGGCCGTGACATGAACACTCCTTCCATGGTCGTAACCATCTTTTTACCACATATGGCGGGAGGGTTTGATGGGGTTCCACAACCTATACGATGAGTGGGGGGAGCACTACACCCACCGGGCACGCGTATCCTGGATGTCAAACCAGAATTCAGAGCTGGAGCTCAGGTCTGGCGGTTCGAGCACTGGACCTTCTGACTCAGAGGCAAGATTGCTACCATTAAGCCTTGATAATATATAATATAGAAATATAAAAGTCTTGTGTCTAGCATGTGTCCTTCATACTTCAATGTGTCAAAAGTATAAGAAAAAAGCCTGTTGTTTCCTCCTGTTTTTCATGAACATAACCTGGCCTCTCCCCAAGTGCAGCATTTACAAGCAGCTGTCAACCTACAAAACCTTCCTCAACACTTAGCCTCTAATCGATCTTAGTATTTGCCCACTTCGACCATTTTCCTACAGGGAATACCTGAGCACTGGCCTTGAAAGGACAGACCAGGTTACGTATAGCTCCAGCTTAGCAGCTAAACGTCACTACTTTTAAAAATTCATTCACGGGATGTGGGCGTCGCTGGCAATGCCAGCATTTATTGCCCATCCATAATTGTCCCTGAGAAGGTGGCGGTGAGCCGCCATCTTGAACCGCTGCAGTCTGTGTGGTGAAGGTACTCCCACAATGCTATTACGTACGGAGTTGCAGGATTTTGACCTTGCGACGATGAAGGATCGGCGATATATTTTCAAGTCAGGATGGCGTGTGACTTGGAGGTGTCTTGGAGGTGGTGGTGTTTCCATGCTCCTGCTGCCCTTATGCTTCTAGGTGGTAGAGGTCGCGGGTTTGAGAGGTGCTGTCGAAGAAGCCTTGACGAGTTGCGGCAGTGCATCTTGTAGATGGTACACACTGCCGTCACGGTACGCCGGTGGTGGAGGGAGTGAATGTTTGAGGTGGTGGATAGGGTACCAATCAAGTGGGCTAATTTGTCCTGGATGGTGTCGAGCTTCTTGAGTGTTGTTGGAGCTGCACTCATCCAGGCAAGTGGAGACTATTCCATCACACTCCTGACTTGTGCCTTGTAGATGGTGGAAAGGCTTTGGGGGGTCAGGAGGTGAGTCACTCGCTGCGGAATACCCAGCTTCTAACCTGCTCTTGTAGCCACAGTATTTATGTGGCTGGTCCAGTTAAGTTTCTGGTCAATGGTGACTCCCAGGATGTTGATGGTGGGGGATTCGGTGATGGTAATGCCGTTGAATGTCAAAGGGCGGTGGTTAGACTCTCTCTTGTTGGAGATGGTCATGGCCTGGCACTTGAGTGGCGCGAATGTTACCTGCCATTTATCAACCCAAGCCTGAACGTCGTCCAGGTCTTGCAGCATGCGGGCACGGACTGCTCACCAGACTACCCATAAGCAATACCATGGGAGATATGGCTAGTGACACATTAACACTTTGCCTGACAATGTGTGACAGATCTCCCTCCGTGTCCCTGTGGAGCTCAGTCTTTGTGTGAATGTTGGGGATTGCTCTTTAAGGAGTGAGGCAATCAAAGTTGCTGCAGGCAAGAGTGTAAATAAAAGATGTGCCAGTATTTGATTTAATCCATGGTGGGAGTGTTTGTTTTTAAACAGTGGCAAATGTTTCTATCATTAGTAGTCAGTATTATCTCATCATCTTCTGTCCCGAGTTTTAATTGTAAGCTTTTTTAAATTACATCGTCTTTAATTTTTGATTCACAGAATACATTCATAAATCTGTAATAATAATTTAATGCATTCGTTTTGTTTAAATGGGTACTGGAATTTAAGACTCGTTGAACAAAGGCTGTTTTTCTTTTAATTTTGTGTGTTTTTTTTAAATTATTCACTGCTAAGTTTTTTCAGTTACTTGCACACAGAATGTGGCAGCAGATGGGAAGAAGATTACTTGTTTGAAAATAGCCATTACAAGAGTCAATTAAAAAAATAATCTTCAGTTCTGTTACATTCTGCACATTGGTAATTTTCAATTTGCCGTCCGGGTGTAAAATTGGTTGTGGGTCGGTCGCCCATTATACAAACCGCCAGACTTTCATTTCCAGTGATTTCATAACACCTGGATGGTCAGTTGAAAATCTAGCTCATTGTATCAATACTATACCACACTGGGGTCACTAATGCATTTCTGTGCATTGGGCACCAGTACCCCACAGTACAGGGTGCGGAGGTCTCCTGGGAATAATAATACACCCTAGAAAGTAGCAGCGCTCAGAGCCTGTGCACCTATTGTACACAAGGCTCATTGTACCTTCAAAAAATATTTTAATTAGTGCTGCATCTGGAATGTCTGACAGGTCTGCAGATACTCAGTCACTTCTCTCATGTTGATTCCTGGCTCCTGGAAGTTGCTTTATTTAGAAAGAAAAGAAAGAACTTGCATTTATATAGAGCCTTTCACTACCTCAGGATGTCCTAAAGCGCTTTACAGCCAATTTAAGTACTTTTTGAAGTGTAGTCATTGTTGTAATGTTGGAAACGAGGCAGCCAAATTGCGCACAGCAAGCTCCCACAAACAGCACTGTGATGATGACCATCATCTGTTTTAGTGGTGTTGGTTGAGGGATAAATATTGACCAGGACACCGGGGAAAACGCCCCTGCTCTTCTTCAAAATAGTGCCATGGGATCTTTTACGTCCACCTGAGAGGGCAGATGGGGCCTCGGTTTAACGTCTCATCTGAAAGATGGCACCTCTGACAGTGCAGCGCTCCCTCAGTACTGCACTGGAGTGTCAGCCAAGATTTTGTGCTCAAGTCTCTGGAGTGGGACTTGGATTAATGACCCTCTGAGTCAGACACCTATTTATTTGATTCAAATGATTTGGTGTTTATTTGTTTAGCTGCTTCATAATATAGGAACAGTATACAGTCTGCATGTCAAAGGTGCTCTCCATCTGCTGGATTTGCTTGCTTCCCTGGGGATATCTCATACTGGGCTGTCTATATGAGTATCCCTCTGAATGTGTAGAGCCAGACGGGTGTGTTTGTATCTTAGGCGCTCAGTTACACGTCACCCTTAGGCCGTCAGTATAAAGGGCCGGGAAATTATTCCTGGACAGGTCTGAAAGCTGCTGTAGTCACCAACCTTATAAAAATTGTTTTGTTAAATTAAAAATCTATCACTGTGAAGTAAGATAGTGTGCTACAAATAACAGAATGCATGATTTTTAATCTAAAATTCAGCATATTTCAGAGGAGGTTTGACCCTGGACAGCCTTAGGAAGGTAGCACTTGCAGAAAGAAGGCAGAGTTAGGGAGTACAGTAAACTATTTCGTATCCGGCACCTACGGGACCGGGATGCTGCCGTTTGATTAAAAATTCCGGATAACGGGGAGGTATACCGACGGAGGCAATTTATATATCGGCCGACCTCAGACCAGGAGGTGGTAATTCTGTGGGGGTGTTCCAAACTCAGGAGGGGAGGTGGGACACGGAGTGGCAATGGCCCAAGCTGGTTTTGTAAAAGCCGAAGGAGCACACCTGCTTATTCTGGCCCCACAAATATACAGTAAAACTTCCCTTTGGGCTCCTCTTTGGCTGGACGGCCAGCTGATACTGTGCGGGGAAGATTGCAGCGCCCACAGCGACGACGGGAACAAGTGGGAAGTCATTCCCCACCATTTTCGGGACACTACTGCCCCGTTCCTTCTGGGGCGGAAGCCTCAAAACCTACTCCTGAATTTTGCTGGTTATTAAAGAATTCCGAATGATTAAGTGCCATTTAAACAAGAGTTTACTGTAGTATGTACATTTTTAAATGTGTTACCTACATTCCTGACTCTAGTAGAAGATCAAATAATACACTCAGGTTTCTTAACCGTACCCTTGCTACTAGGCTCTGTTTTGACACACCTACTGTTCTTATCTATCTAATCGTAGCCAGAGAATCACTTGCAACAGCTTCTCTTCCCGCTCCCACATCGTTACCTCTGGTGTCCCGCAAGGATCTATCCTTGGCCCCCTCCTATTTCTCATCTACATGCTGCCCCTTGGCGACATCATCTGAAAACACAGTGTCAGTTTCCATATGTACGCTGATGACACCCAGCTCTACCTCACCACCACTTCTCTTGACCCGTCCACGGTCTCTAAATTGTCATGATGTGGAGATGCTGGTGTTGGACTGGGGTGGACAAATGTGAGAAGTCGCACAACACCAGGTTATAGTCCAACAGCTTTATTTGAAATCACAAGATCTAAATTGTCAGACTGCTTGTCCGACATCCAGTTCTGGATGAGCAGAAATTTTCTCCAATTAAATATTGGGAAGACCGAAGCCATTGTTTTCAGTCGCCGTTCCCTAGACACTGACTCCGTCCCTCTCCCTAACATTTGTCTGAGGCTGAACCACACTGTTCGTGACCTTGGTGTCATATTTGACCCTGAAATGAGCTTCTGGCCACATATCCGCAGCATAACAAAGACCGCCTATTTCCACCTCCGTAACATCGCCCGTCTCCGCCCTTGCCTCAGCTCATCCGCTGCTGAAACCCTACACAAACTTGAGGTCATCCAAAACTTGGCTGCCCGTGTCCTAACTCACACCAAGTCCCGTTCACCCATCTCCCCTGTGCTCGCTGACCTACATTGGCTCCCGGTTAAACAATGCCTCAATTTCAAAATTCTCATCCTTGTTTTCAAATCCCTCCATGGCCTCGCCCCTCCCTATCTCTGTAATCTCCACCAGCCCCACAACCCCCCGAGATATCTGCGTTCCACTAATTCTGCTCTCTTGAGCATCCCTGATTATAATCGCTCAACCATTGGTGGCCCTGCCTTCTGTTGCCAAGGCCCTGAGCTCTGGAATTCCCTGCCTAAATCTCTCCGCCTCTCTACCTCTCTTTCCTCCTTTAAGACGCTCCTCAAAACCTACCTCTTTGACCAAGCTTTTAGTCATCTGCCCTAATTTCTCTTTATATGGCTCACTGTCAAATTTTTTGTCTTATAATACTCCTGTGAAGCACCTTGGGACATTTTGCTACTTTAAAGGCGCTTATATAAATACAAGTTGTTGTTGTTGTTCTATTGTTGTAGTGTCAGCTGTGGCTCAGTGGGTAGCACACTCGCCTCTGAGTCAGAAGGTTGTGGGTTCAAGTCCCACTTCAGAAACTTGAGCACATAAAGCTAGGCTGACACTCCAGTGCAGTGCTGAGGGAGTGCTGCACTGTCGGAGGTGCCGTCTTTTGGATGAGACGTTAAACCGAGGTCCCGTCTGCTCTCTCAGGTGGACGTAAAAGATCCCATGGCATTATTTCGAAGAAGAGCAGGGGAGTTATCCCCAGTTTCCTGGCCAATATTTATCCCTCAACCAACATAAGAAAAACAGATTATCTGGTCATTATCACATTGCTGTTTGTGGGAGCTTGCTGTGCGCAAATTGGCTGCCGCGTTTCCCACATTACAACAGTGACTCCACTTCAAAAAGTACTTCATTGGCTGTAAAGCCCTTTGAGACGTCCGGTGGTCGTGAAAGGCGCTATATAAATGTAAGTCTTTCTTTCTTTCTATGGGAGCGAAAACTCATTGAGAGTTTTCAATTGACTGAAGCCTCAAACCATCTCCTAGTTTATACAAGATGCAGGATAAAAAAAGCTTTGCATTTCTATAGATTGGCTCTGGTATTCACATAGATATAAACATGCTTTGTGCAGTCTTCAGTCTACCTTGTGATCTGCTACTTGAAAAGGTGGCATTTTCCTTCACTGTCCATGTCACGGTGACATGGTGCCAGGGAACATTACTGGGGGAAGGGCAATTCCATCCTTCTCTGCTTTTTAGATGCACACTGTTCTCTATGAAAAGAGTAGACTGCTTTCATGTGTTCTTTTCTGCCCTTGCAGGATTGTCCCAGGCCACCACAAGCATCATCTTTGCCAGATACCAAAGTATCAGCAATAGCAGCCATATGGAGGCAGCTGGTGTGATTTCTCCCCAACTCCCATGAGCAGAAGCTTGTCCTCTGCCCAGCATCTCCCCGAATAGCCTGGGTGAGATGATCAAGCCTGCATTACCCCCATGCTGTGGCACTGTGCACTGGTTCTCCAACACACTGCGAGCCCTTCAGGAGCACCTCTGGGAAGTGAGAATAGACAAACCGTGTGAAGAACACAAGAGTTCACGACACAGAAAGACAGAACTTGCATTTATATAGCGCCTTTCACAACCTCAGGTCGTCCCAAAGTGCTTTACAGCTAATTACATACTTTTGTAGCCACTGTTTGCTGGAAATGAGGCCCGAGGCCCAATATCGGGGGCTGCTGGAGCCTCACCATTCGGGTGCAGTGATCGTTCCCTGGGCCTGAATCTCCGGGCCAGTAAAAGGAGTATAAGGGATGCAGCTTATGTTTCTAATCATTTCACAAGCAGCAGAATGGTAACCCTTCTAAAGAAATGGTTAAATCTTTGTCATTTTGAACATTTTCTTTGATGCGCTATGATTGGACGTCACATTTAATCAGATGCACCACATGCTGATAACCTGGATTCGTTTTTACCATTCGTTTATACTACAGTAAGCTTTGATGTTACATCAATGCTTTCGGGCGTGAAGAAGGAAAGCAAAGATCACCAATTAGGCTATTGATTATCTACACAACTGATCAAATTAAATTTTATGCCCTTCGCCTACACAGTAATATTATGAGTAACTCTGGGGATGGCTGTTTTGTTGATGTTTGGAAGCTACATTATCCCAATGCCAATGATGATACATTCTCCTGCTACTAATATATATTCACACATAAATGACATGGATATTTTACGAAAGCAGTACTGTGAAATGGTACTCCATGCGATGCAGGGTTACAATGGATTAAGTCGATGGCAATGACTATCCGTTGGAGCTCAATAGCTACCCAAACTTCTCTTTGGTGACTGAACATTGTTCTGAAAGAGCACTGCGCTTTTAAAAAGAAGACCAATATCAATTTATCACAGGAGGTGCCTATGTTCCTGTAGTTTTATACAGGATCCATAAATAATGAAGCCATATTGCGAGATGACCTTAAGTCAAGGATAATGTACTATTCATCAAATCATAGGAATCACAGATTGACCCTGCTGTTCACATGGATATAAACATGCTTTGTGCAGTCTTCAGTCTACCTTGTGATCTGCTACTTGAAAAGGTGGCATTTTCCTTCACTGTCCATGTCACGGTGACATGGTGCCAGGGAACATTACTGGGGGAAGGGCAATTCCATCCTTCTCTGCTTTTTAGATGCACACTGTTCTCTATGAAAAGAATAGATTGCTTTCATGTGTTCTTTTCTGCCCTTGCAGGATTGTCCCAGGCCACCACAAGCATTACCTTTGCCAGATACCAAAGTGTCAGCAATAGCAGCCATATGGACAGCCATATAATAACCTCGCTATTTGAGAAAGGAGGAAGAGAATAAACGGGGAACGACAGGCCAGTTAGCCTGACTTCAGTAGTAGGCAAAATGCTAGAATTATTATTAGGGACGTGGTAACAGGGCACTTAGAAAATCATAATATGATTAGGCAGAGTCAACATGGTTTTATGAAAGGGAAATCGTGTTTGACAAATCTGTTAGAGTTTTTTGAAGATGTAACTGGTAGGATGGATAAGGGGGATCCAGTGGATGTAGTGTGACGTAAGAAAACTACTAGGCACTTGGTCTAAGCGTTAAACAAAGCTTTAATCAACTGTTTTTCAACATGGAGATCTAGTTGTGTCCTTCACTAGTTCCTGTTGAGGAATGTCCTAAGCAAGCTGGGCCCATGCCCGAGTATTTATACTCTCCCTGGACAGCGCCACCAGCAGGCCGCCCAGTATTACTTCATACATGAATGACAAGATTCATGTCATAGTGTATTTGGATTTTCAAAAAGCATTCGATAAGGTGCCACACAAGAGGTTATTACACAAAATTAGGACACATGATATTGGGGGGAATATATTAGCATGGATTGAGGATTGGTTAATGAACAGAAAACAGAGAGTAGGAATAAACGGGACTTTTTCGGGTTGGCAGGCTGTAACTAGTGTGGTACCACAAGGATCAGTGCTTGGGCCTCAGCTATTTACAATCTATATTAATGACTTAGATGAAGGGACTGAGTGTAACATATCCAAGTTTGCTGATGATACAAAGTTAGGTGGGAAAGTAAGCTGTGAGGAGGACGCAAAGAGGCTGCAAAGAGATATAGGCAAATGGAGTACAACATGGGGAAGTTATCCACTTTGGTAGAAAAGACAAAAAAGCTGAATATTTTTTGAATGGTGAGAGACTGGGAAATGTTTGCACTCAGAGGGACCTAGGTGTCCTTGTACATGAATCACAGAAAGTTAACATGCAGGTACAGCAAGCAATTAGGAAAGCAAATGGTTTGCTAGCTTTTGTTACAAAGGGATTCGCGTGTAAGAGTAAAGAAGTCTTATTACAACAGTGACTACACTCCAAAAGTACTTCATTGGTTGTAAAGCGCTTTGAGACGTCCGGTGGTCGTGAAAGAAGCTATATAAATGCAAGTCTTTCTTTCTTATTACAATTATACAGGAATTGGTGAGGCCACACCTGGAGTATTGTGTACCGTTCTGGTCTCCTTACCTAAGGAAAGACATACTTGCCTTAGAGGGAGTGCAACGAAGGTTCACTAGACTGGTTCCTGGGATGAGGGGATTGCCCTATGAGGAGAGACTAGGCCTATATTCCTTCGAGTTTAGAAGAATGAGAGGTGATCTAATTGAAATATATAAAATTCTTAAGGGGGTTAATGCTGAGAAATTGTTTCCCCTGGCTGGGGAATCTAGAACACGGGGTCACAGTCAGGAATAAGGGGTAGGCCATTTAGGACTGAGATGAGGAGAAATTTCTTTACTCAAATGGTTGTGAATCTTTGGAATTCTCTACCCCAGAGAGCTGTGGATGCTCAGTCGTTGAGTATATTCAAGACAGAGGTCGATAAATTTTTGGGAACGAAGGGAATTTAGGGATATGGGGATAGTGCGGGAAGGTGGAGTTGAGGTAGAAGATCAGCCATGATCTTGTTGAATGGCGGAGCAGGCCTGAAGGGCCAAATGGCCTACTCCTGCCCTTATTTCTTATGTTCTTATGGAGGCAGCTGCAATGAATTCCACCCAACTCCCATGGGCAGTAGCTTGTCCTCTGCCCAACATGTCCCCGAATAGCCTGGGTGAGATGATCAAGCCTGCATTACCCCCATGCTGTGGCACTGTGCACTGGTTCTGCAACACACTGCGAGCCCTTCAGGAGCACCTCTGGGAAGTGAGAATAGACAAACCGTGTGAAGAACACAAGAGTTCTCTACACAGACAGAAAGAACTTGCATTTATATAGTGCCTATCACGACCTCAGGACATCCTAAAGCACTTTGGCTGTGAAGTGAAGTGCAGTCACTGTTGTAATGTAGGAAAAGCAGCAACCAATCTGCATACATCAAGGTCCCACAAACAACAATGTGAGAATGACCAGATCATCTGTTTTAAAAATGTTGGTTGAGGGATAAATTTTGTCCAGGACACCGGGGAGCAATCCCCTGCTCTTCTTCGAATAGTGCCATGGGATCTTTTACATCCATTCAGAGGAGATGGCTTACCCCGAGTCTACATGGTTATGGTATGAGCATCCCTGAGGTGCTATTTCTAATGTTACAGGCTCTCTGGGGAAGGGGTTGGGGGGTGGGGGGTGCGGTCTCTGCTATAACTAGTCCTGGAGCAACCACATTCTTCACCGTGTACTGAAGAATTTGGGTGCCACACGTGTGAGATGCAGAATCCTCCATGTTAGCCCGTTCCTCGGCACACTGTCCAATGCCTCCAGCCATCTTTCCTGCTCAAGATGCATCCTTCTCTTAAAAGCTGGGCCACTGAGCTCCGTGTCCCCTTCAGCAGAGAAAAGACATGAGCTGGCTTTCCTTACAGCTGCTTCCTTTTCCTCCTTTGCCGTTGTGACCTCCTGCTGCTCTCATGGTCTCTGTCGATCGCCCATCGTACTCCCTTCAAAAGCACTGCCTGACTCGTGGCTGAATAGTTCAGATTTGGTGTTTGGCGGCAGGGTAAGAATGAGTGATGGTGCATCTTTAATGGGGCTTTGCACATCCTTCTCCTTGGATCCCAAATCTGAAGCATGTCAGGCCTAGGGAAAGAGAAGAGGGACAAAGAGTAGGATGTAGGTTGGATGGAAAGAACATGTCAGGTCAGTTTCCGTGCAATACTGGACACACTTTTGATGTTCATTTGCTGATGCGGATGCAGAGTGTAAAACAATGACTAAAGGAGGCAGGAAGGTTGGCCATGTAATCTTATCTGGGACCAGGCATTCAGTTTTCTAGTCTCCTGTTTCTGCCACATTGTTCCTGCCCCTGATTTCTAGCACAGCCTCTATAAACGTGGTGAGAGTCTGGAGTTTGAAGAGAGGACCTCCTTTTGTGCTGGGTCCTTCTCAGTGTGTTCCTTCATTGGTGGGACAAGGAAGTGAGGCCGATGGCAGCGTGTCCCTGTCTGCTGGTGAGCTGAAAGTGCTCCAGAACCTCCTTGTGCTGGCTCACGAGCTGGCTCTGCACTGCAGGTACCGTGGAAAATGTTATGGTGGGTGCTCACAGTCTGCTGTGTAACGGGTCTAGAGTCATTAAGTAGGATAGTCGGGTGTTGCAGATGTGAAGTTACTCTGAGGCACATCTCCACTGTCCTTGCCGGCTCTTGCCATTCTCCTACTGCTGGGTACTCCCTTAGTAAGGCTAGAGATCTATGTGTGAACTGACTGTCAATCAGGTTGTTGAAGCTCTACATGTTTCAATCTGATTGCCCAACGTGGTGAATTCAGACAAGACAGACAGCTGTATATTGGAGCCCAAGGTCCGTGGAGTGTCCCTGGTCTCGATTTTTACAGGGGGGCCGAAACAATGAGCACGTGCCTGATAGCAGAGAGTCCGGGGACGTGGAGGTCCTGCCGATCTTAACAGCAAGGCCTCATTAAAATAAAACTTCCCGGAGTCCGGTTGACATCCGGCCAGATCCATTCCAGGAGGCTGCAGCCAGGTACCCCTGGGAACTGTCCCCGGCAGTGTGATGAGGGGTTCCAGGGCGATTGTGTGTCGCCGATCGATGGAGGGGTAGGGGTTCCCTCGCAATCAGGGGGAGGCCGGGGCTAGGGAAGCCCAAGGACACCTTGAGGTGCCTGGGAGAGCACTCTTGCTCCTCCTGGCCCACAAGGAGTTCAAAGAGCACAAAATTTTTGAAACTTACCATGGCCTCTTCTGGCCAGTCGGCTCCTCCTGTCATGGTTCTGCTGCCATGCTGCAGACAGTGCGGGACTCCCCCTGGCTCCCCGTTAATATTACGTCACGGCGCCAAAGACATCATCGGGCCACGACTTCTGCATCTTAGGTAGGCCCCACCTGCTTTTAGCGGGAGCCTCATGAGGGCCTGAATCAACACCATTTATACAGCGCCTTTAACGTAGTAAAACGTCCCATTGCGCTTCACAGGAGCGATTATCAAACAAAATATGACACCGAGCCACGTAAGGAGATATTAGGAAAGGCGACCAAAAGCTTGGCCAAAAAGATAGGTATAAAAGAGCGTCTTAAAGGAGCATAGAAACATAGAAACACAGAATCTAGGAGCAGGAGTAGGCCATTCGGCCCGTCGAGCCTGCTCCACCATTCAATACGATCATGGCTGATCATCCAAATCCAGTACCCTGTCCCTGCTTTAATCCCCACAGTACACATATCCCACCCTACCCCCGTAACCCCACGTATTTAATTCCCCCTAACATATCCCATCACCCCACATATTTAATCCCCCCCTAACACTAAGGGTCAATTTATCATAGCCAAATCAACCTAACCCACACATTTTTGGACTGTGGGAGGAAACCGGAGCACCCGGAGGAAACCCACGCAGACACGGGGAGAATGTGCAAACTCCACACAGACAGTCACCCGAGGTCAGATTCGAACCCGGGTCCCTGGCGCTGTGAGGCACCAGTGCTAACCACTATGCCACCGTGTTGCCCTTTTTGGCCAAGCTTTTGGTCGCCTTTCCTAATATCTCCTTACGTGGCTCGGTGTCATATTTTGTTTGATAATCGCTCCTGTGAAGCGCAATGGGACGTTTTACTACGTTAAAGGTGCTGTATAAATGGAGCAGAGAGAGGTAGAGAGGTGGAGAGGTTTAAGGAGGGAATTCCAGAGCTTAGGGCCCAGGTAGATGAAGGCACAGCCACCATTGGTTGAGCACAGAGATCTCGAGGGTTGTAGGGCAGGAGGAAGTTACAGAGATAAGGAGGTATCTTAATGATAGTGAGGTGCCAAGCATCTCAAACACAAACATTTAAAAAGAAATAAGGAAATAAATAGTTCTGTTAATTGAAGACTGGGAGTTATACAAATGTTAGTTGAAGATAACTATTAGAAGAGATAGCATAATAGAAAGACAGTTTATAGACAGCAGCAAAGGGAATCAACATTTTTTTTAACTATGTACAGGAAACTTTCGTTTATCCGGCACCCAAATGTCCGGAATTCTCGCTTAACCGGCAAAAATCATCCTCCG
Organism: Squalus acanthias; assembly: GCA_030390025.1. Classification (NCBI taxonomy): domain Eukaryota; kingdom Metazoa; phylum Chordata; class Chondrichthyes; order Squaliformes; family Squalidae; genus Squalus; species Squalus acanthias. The sequence continues at coordinate 50,510,425 of CM059437.1, read as the reverse complement.
AAAACTCCTCTCAAATAACTGGCAATGTTGCCGAGTCGCAGTCGAGTCTCCGCGAACGCCGAGTACTCCGAAAACTCCTCTCAAATAACCGGCAATGTTGCCGATCCCGAGTCCGAGTCCGCGAACGCCGATTTAGTCAGTCGGGGTACTTTTCAAAAGTGCCACTACTCGGCCTCCTGGCGCTGTCGGAAGTCCGAAAAATTGCAGTAGCAGGAGTAGATTCTCCCGCGCTGCCTGGAGTCTCTTCTGATCGGCCATTTTGCTGGGTGTCTCCCATGATGCTGGTAGTCTCTTCTGATCCACCATTTTGCTGTGTGTCTCCCACGCTGCTGGTACTGTAGTCTCTTCTGATACACCATTTTGCTGTGTGTCTCCCACGCTGCTGGTACTGTAGTCTCTTCTGATACACCATTTTGCTGTGTGTCTCCCACGCTGCTGGTACTGTAGTCTCTTCTGATACACCATTTTGCTGTGTGTCTCCCACGCTGCTGGTACTGTAGTCTCTTCTGATACACCATTTTGCTGTGTGTCTCCCACGCTGCTGGTACTGTAGTCTCTTCTGATACACCATTTTACTGTGTGTCTGCCACGCTGCTGGTAGTCTCTTCCTAGCCACCATTGTTCTGTGTGTCTTTCCATCTTCATCGGCAATTATCTCCTCCATCTTGCATTATGGAATTCCCAAAAGCTGGTCCAAGCAAAAGGAAGAGAGTGGTCTTAACTTTAAAACAGAAAATCGAGATATGCCAACGACTAGGAAGGGGAGAGAAGCGTATCAACATTATGAATGAATTCAAAATCGGTTCGTCAACAATCTACGACATCAAATCGCAGAAGGATAAGCTGCTCAAGTTTTATTCAAGCTCGGAGACATCTAAGAGTGTAGAGAAACGGCGTACGCTTCGTAAGCCTAAGCTTGAAGAGCTGGATACCGTGCTTTATGAATGGTTTTCTCTTCAGCGTTCAGAGGGTGTTCCAATTTCCGGACCCATGCTAATCGAGAAAGCGAAGGATTTCTACGAAAGGATGGAGCTCACTGACAAGTGTGCTTTCTCCGATGGATGGCTAACGTGCTTCAAGTTACGGCACGGGATACGACGACTCGATATTTCCGGGGAGAAGAAATCAGCTGATCACGACGCCGCAGAAGAATACTGCGATTATTTCAATCGGATTGTGCAGCAACATGATTTGTCGCCAGCACAGATATACAATGCCGATGAAACTGGCTTGTTTTGGAGGTTTTTGCCAGAATCAACGCTTGCTGGGGCTAGTGAGGCTAATGCTTCAGGTTACAAGAAAAATAAAGATCGTGTAACCGTGCTAACATGTGCGAACGCTGCTGGATCACACCGGGTTAAACTTCTTGTTATCGGGAAGTATAAAAATCCCCGTGCATTTAAAAATGTGAGGCACTTACCTGTTGAGTACAAAGCTCAAAAAAATGCTTGGATGGATAAGGAAATCTTCTCCGATTGGTTCCATCATATTTTTGTTCCATCTGTGAGGGAACATTTCCGCAAAATAGGGAAACCTGGAGATAGCAAATGCATTTTATTGCTTGATAATTGCAGAGCCCATCCGCATGAATCCCAGTTGGTTTCGGGAAATATTTTCACCATTTATTTGCCACCAAATGTAACTTCTCTCATCCAACCCATGGACCAGGGCGTTATCCAAAATCTGAAGTGTCATTACAAGAAAGACTTCCTACGTAAACTGATAAGCCAAGATGACAATATTCAAGAATTGCAGAAGGAATACAATATTAAAGATGTCATCTATAATGTTGCATGTTCCTGGAAATTGGTGAAAGGTCACACTCTGAGGCAAGCCTGGCGCAAATTGTGGCCTTCTGTAATGTTTGCTGAAGGTTCTTCTTCGGAGGAGGAATTTCATGGGTTCAGTGTTCGTCCCAAGAAGAGTACAATAATGGAAATGGCTGGAATGGTGAAAAATGCAGGCCCAGCAAATCCTCTACGTCACCTCAGTGAAAGTGATATCGAGCAGTGGGTTGATGCAGATAGAGAAGTTGGTGTTGTGCATATGCTAAGTGATGATGAAATAATTGAGAATGTTTTGAATCCAAAGAAAGAAAAGCAAAGCGAGATGGAAAGTGAAGAGGATGATATTTCTGAAGAAGAGAAGATTTCTTGGGCTAAAGCTGCAGAAGGATTTTCTACAATCCTCAAATTTGCTGAAAGGCAGAATTGCTACTCTGCACAAGAAGTTATGCAACTCCATATTCTGCATTCCACGTTTCTACAGAAAAGGCAAGAGTCCACTAAGCAAACCGACATCTGCAACATGTTTAAGAAAGCTTCCAAAAGAGTCGCAGCAGCGGAAGTGCTTGAAGAATCTGTGGCATCGGTGGAACTGCGTGATCCTGATGACCCAGCTGGCACGGATATTTCTGATGAACCAGATGACTCGGAATAAGTGTACAGTCAACTACAGTACTGTAGACAGTCGTTTATAAGTTTTGTTTTACTGTTAAGTAATTAAAGAGTTATGGATTACCCTCAACTGGCAGTACTGTACTTAATCAAGCATCTTCCACTATCCATTTAACACAACATTCTGTAGGTGAGTACCCAAATACTGTATACTGCACATTTCTTGATTTATTTATTTTTCTTTGTTAAAAATAGCCTCGGTAGATATAACTCTCCGTTATCCGGTACTTTCGATAAACCGGCACCACGCCGGTCCCGTCGGTGCCGGTTAATAAAGAGTTTCCTGTATATAGAAAATGGAAGATTAGCAGCCAGGTGAATGCTTTATGGGTTAAGTCAGTTGAAGACCTTAAGGGGTAAAAATTTGTTGTGCCCAAAAACAGACACACAAGGGCCGCAGGTGATAATGCAGAGCCTGAAATGTTAGGCCCGGTGAGCAGCTACTATTGGGCCTCGGCCCTCGGTATCATCAGAACAGAGAGCTGCGGACACCTAATGGGTGTCCCCACGCAGCTCGGCAGACAAGAGGCCTCGAAAATTGGGCTGCTGCATTGCTGGCAGTGGTTCTCAGGTAAGTCCTTCAAGGAGACTGGGAGAGGGGCAACTTGTAGGGGGGTGATTAGGAGATGGGGGCTGGGACAGGACGGAGGGTAGCGGTGGCCTGGATCAGGGAGGGTAGCGAAATGATCGGGAGGATCGAGGTTGCGATCGGAGTGGGGTTGAGCAGTGGCCTCCAGTGGCCTGGGTGCCTTGAATGTGGTGTCGAGAGGATCACTCCGGCTTTATCCGGCTCCACATTCAGGTAAATATTTTTAACAAACTTACCCTTTTGGTGGCGGTTCCTTTAAGGATCGCCGGTTAGGGCGCATGTAGGCCTGGTATTCCTGAATGCAGCTGGCACTGGCTGCCTCAGGGCAAACCAATATTGCAAGGGGGCTTCAAACAGGTGTTAAGCCCCATATTTGCATACACACATCAAAGATAGCAGAATATGGAGAGTGAGAGCCAACACATTGGGGAGAGAAGATCAAGTCAAATGAAAACCAGCACAATGGGGAGAGCGGAATAGGAGATCGAAAGCCAACACAATGGGGACAGCGGAATAGCGATCTTAAATATTGATAAATTATCAGATGGAACACAGCCCCGGTTTCAGAAGACATTCCTTAAATAGGATGGGAGTGTAGAGAATAGATGTTGGCTGTGAAATACTTATCATGTGATTCTTCCATTGCTTTCCCATGCATTCAGCTATGAGTAATGGAACACTTCCCGGATAAGGAAGGGTGTGTGAGGTGTGTTGTGGCACTGACTGTATGTAGGTGATAAGCTGCAGCAAGTGTTTAATGCTGATAGTGTTTAGTCAGGGCAAGGTGGCTGCAACTGGGAAACATGCTTATTGTAGTGCATCGTTGCAAGGTATAACTGCCTCCCATTACCTTGGCTTCTCTGGACAGGTCAGTGAACTTCTTCACTGAGGAGCAGTGGTGTGGGTGGGAGTGGGGAAGGTGCTGCTGAAGGTGTAACGCACTGCAAAGGCCACCTACTTCACGGGCCTAGATCATGCCTTTCGTGTGCCTCCTTCTCTCGGGGCCAAAAAGCCGGGTCCCCCTTTACTGGATTACAGACAGCAACACTTCAACTAAAGAGCCAGTCAATTTGTGGGCTCAGTGCCCTGGAGAAGAACCTACCTCAGACAGTGAACCACGTTGTTACAGATACAAAATGCTGCCTCGGCACTTTCAGTTGCTGCAGCAACATTGGAATTTCCTCTCTCTCCATCCCAGAGGTAGACAGCCTATAGAGGGCCTAATAGCATCAGCAGTCTACCATACAAATACACTGAGGAAAATTGGGCTGGTGCTCAACATCATTACACTGACAGGTGGAAGTGCAGTTTTGATGAAATTCTAACCATGCGGGTATATAAATCCCTTTTGTGTAAACCAGATCCAATTTGTACCTCATAAAGCCTTGTAGTGGATAAATAGCTGACTCTTCTATTAGTTAGAATAGTTACAGCACGGAAGAAGGCCATTCGGCCCGTCGAGCCCATTCTCATGGTGTTGCCCTGTTTTGAATATTTATTTTTACTTTAGCTGTACCAAGTATGAGTACTGCTGCTGCCTCTTCTACTCTGCTGTATTTAGGCAGAGGACAAAAGATTTAAAAAATTTAAAAGGCATGGAAAGTGGAATATAAACCAAAAAGCAGTATTTTTAGAGCTGAATTGCAATAGTGCCTTGGAGGCAGGGAGGGAGAGGCAGGGTGGGGGTGGGGTGGGGGGGGGGGAAGTTGCTGTTTTGCGGTTGGGAGACCCAGAAGAATGAGTTTCCCTCAGGCCCTGCTGAATTTATTCTTTTTTTGTCTCCGTTTCCCGGCTACAGCCAGCCAGATTGAGAGGCTGGCTGGATGTCGGGCGGGATGGCCTGCGGTACCAGGCCTCAGCCGGGGAGCCGGGAGGAGGGAAGGAGAGATCGTGGGTTGGAGGCTGTGGATCAATCAGGAGGCCGGGGACATCGGGGATCAGAGACATCGGGAGGCTGGAGACATTGAGGGGTGGAGACATCAGGGGGGGTGGAGACATCGGAGAGTCAGAGACATCGGGGGGGTCGGAGAAATCTGGGGGCCGGAGACATCAGAGAGTCGGAGACATCGGGAGGCCGGAGACATCGGGGGGGGTCGGAGACATCGGGGGGCCGGAGACATCGGGGGGCCGGAGACATCAGGGGGGGCGGAGACATCGGAGAGTCAGAGACATCGGGGGGGTCGGAGACATCGGGGGGGGGGGGCGGAGACATCGGGGGGGTCGGAGACATCGGGGGGCCAGAGACATCGGGGGGGGCGGAGACATCGGGGGGGGTCGGAGACATCGGAGAGTCGGAGACATCGGGAGGCCGGAGACATCGGGGGGCCGGAGACATCGGGGGGGGTCGGAGACATCGGGGGGGGGCGGAGACATCGGAGAGTCAGAGACATCGGGGGGGTCGGAGACATCGAGGGGGGCGGAGACATCGGGGGGGCGGAGACATCGGAGAGTCAGAGACATCGGGGGGGTCGGAGACATCGGGGGGGGGCGGAGACATCGGGAGGCCAGAGACATCGGGGGGCCGGAGACATCGGGGGGGGGCGGAGACATCGGGGGGGGTCGGAGACATCAGAGAGTCGGAGACATCGGGGGGCCGGAGACATCGGGGGGGGTCGGAGACATCGGCGGGGTGGAGACATCGGAGAGTCAGAGACATCGGAGAGTCGGAGACATTGGGGTGTGGAGACATCGGAGAGTCGGAGACATCGGAGAGTCGGAGACATTGGGGTGTGGAGACATCGGAGAGTCGGAGACATCGGAGAGTCGGAGACATTGGGGTGTGGAGACATCGGAGAGTCGGAGACATCGGAGAGTCGGAGACATCGGAGAGTCAGAGACATCGGGGGGACCCAAAGAATATGGGGGGTTTGAATCGGGTGGGAAGTTAAAATGTAAAAAATCTCAAACCAAACCCAGCCCATCTCGAACCCTCCCACTTCCGGTTTTAACAGAGCCAGGATGGAGGGCGGGTGACCAATCCACTCCCAGGAGGCGGGTGCATCATTTAAATATTTTAATGAGGCTGTGTGCCTCAGATTCTTTCCCTGTTCCAGCTTTAATGCTGGCCGGACGGGTTTCCCGGGCCTTGGGAAACCCGGCAGATAACCAACAACAACAACTTGTATTTATATAGCGCCTTTAACGTAGTAAAACGTCCCAAGGCACTTCACAGGAGTATTTTAAGACAAAAAAATTGACACCAAGCCACATAAGGATAAATTAGGGCAGGTGACCAAATGCTTGGTCAAAGAGGTAGGTTTTAAGGAGTGTCTTAAAGGAGGAAAGAGAGGTAGCGAGGTGGAGAGGTTTAGGCAGAGAATTCCAGAGCTTGGGGCCTAGGCAACAGAAGGCATAGCCACCAAAGGTTGAGCGATTATAATCAGGGATGCTCAAGAGGGCAGAATTAGGGGGGCACAGATATCTCGGGGTGGGGGGTTTGTGGGGCTGAAGGAGATTACAGAGATAGGGAGGGGTGAGGCCATGGAGGGATTTGAAAACAAGGATGAGAATTTTGAAATTGAGGCGCTGCTTAACCGGGAGCCAATGTAGGTCAGCGAGCACAGGGCTGATGGGCGAACGGTACATTTTGTGGGAGTTATGACTCAGGCAGCCGAGTTTTAATGACCTCAAGTTTAAGTAGGGTGGAATGTGGGAGGCCAGCCAGGAGTGCGTTGGAATAGTCAAGTCTAGAGGTAACAAAGGCATGGATGAGGGTTTCAGCAGCGGATGAGCTGAGGCAAGGGCAGAGACGGGTGATGTTACGGAGGTGGAAATAGGCGGTCTTAGTTATGCTGCGGATATGTGGTCGGAAGCTCATTTCAGGGTCAAATATGACACCAAGGTTGCGAACAGTGTGGTTCAGCCTCAGACAGATGTTAGGGAGATGGATGGAGTCAGTGGCTAGGGAACGGAGTTTGTGGCGGAGGCGAGGACTGCTACATGGAAGGGGTAAGTGCTTTTCGAGCACTGCTTGTGGGCCCAGAGGAGCAGGAGTGCTTACCCCACCCCCCGGCCCACCAAGCAAACCTGTAAACCTCCCCAGCGATCTGACCACCAGCCACCCCCCGCACCCACCCCCACCCCCACGATCTGATGCCCTCCCAATCTCCTCCTTGCCCCGCTCCCCGATCTCTCCTGGCTCCCCCCCCCCAATCAATGTCCGCATGAACCCTGATCTCACCCGGCCCTCCCCCATCGATGTCCCACTCGACCTCCGATCTCTCCCTCCCTCCTCCCCAACTCCCCGTAAATATCGGGTCCTATGTTACTATTCCTAATCTTTGCTTCCAAATTTAACAATGCGTTCACTTATTATTCTATTGAAAGCTCATCATTGAAGAAATTTGCAAGGATTGTAGAAAGCGATCACCTGCCCTCCTTGTATTCCAGGATGGATTGGGTATGCCAGCTTCAGTTATAAGAACATAAGAAGTAGGAGCAGGAGTAGGCCATACGACCCTTCTGGCCTGCTCCGCCATTCAATAGGATCATGGCTGATCCGAACCTAGACTCACGTCCACTTCCCTGCCCGCTCCCCATAACCCTTAATTCCCTTATCAGCTAGGAAACTGTCTATCTCCGTTTTAAATTTATTTAATGTCGCAGCTTCCACAGCTCTCTGAGGTAACAAATTCCATAGATTTACTACCCTCTGAGTGAAGAAGTTTCTCCTCATCTCAGTTTTGAAACGGCAGCCCCTTATTCTAAGATTTTACCCCCTAGTTCTAGTCTCACCCATCAGTGGAAACATCCTCCCCGCCTCCACCCAATCAAGCCCTCTCACAATCTTATATATCCTGAATTCCCCCCCCCCGCCCCCCCCACCCCGATGCAGCTTGCTAATGTCCCTACAACTTAATGTTACCAAAAGGCTCTGCTTAAATGAACATTTAAATGTTGGACAAATAAAAGTTTTCAGTTCTGGCAATGAATTATACCTGAAAGATGAACCTGTTTTTCTCTTTAGAGAGGCTGGCTGATCTGTTGTGTCCTCAAGCATTTTCTGTTTTTCTTTAAATTTAGGACTTTTATTCAGAATCTCCCTCCGAACTTTAATAACAATACAGTCCTTCCTGTGCTTACTACTGTTTATATAAACAATAGTTGTTTCTGAGTTCTAATTGCAAATGTAACTGAAAGAAATGCAGCTAATGTGAATATTTAGAATAAATGACAAAAAATAAAAGACCTGCTCTGAGTCACTGTCAAACAAGTTCTTCCCCACTCGACAGTTCTCTCCGCAGTTGTAGCTATGCTCAGCTCTGTTATTGTAGTTGCTGACTATAGTTGTAGGACAAATGTGAGAAGTCACACAACACCAGGTTATAGTCCAACAGTTTTATTTGAAATCACAAGCTTTCGGAGCGCTGCTCCTTCATCAGGTGAAGGAGCAGCCGCTCCGAAAGCTTGTGATTTCAAATAAAGCTGTTGGACTGTAACCTGGTGTTGTGCGACTTCTCACATTTGTCCACCCCAGTCCAACACCGGCATCTCCACATCATAGTTGTAGGAGATTAATTAGTACATACAGGTGCCTCACATAAGCAGAGGCGTCCAACAGAAAACAATGTTACAAGTGTTTCAAATGCAGAAAATCTTATTGTGTAGGTAGTTTTAGTAATTATTTTATGACTTTATTATGCTACAAACTTTATTTTGAGTAGTAAGTGCGCAGCTTATTGGAGAAACCAAGATGAAGGGATTTTCAAAACAATATTTGGAACAATTTAGTTGGTTATTTTTTCCTTCCTTTTAGTGATGGATTTTGCTCATTTTCAAATGCCTTTATTACTTCTTCATTGAAAGTTTATCCAACCGCTTTCCTTGCATTCAATTGTTAAGTTGTCTACCTTTTCAGTTGTGATTTGTCGTTGCTCTATGAATATAAAGTTTGATCTAATGAGGTGCAAGTGTGATGCTAGTGATACCTGCTGGAAAGCTTGCATGTGTGGATGCTGGGTGAAGATGAGATCAGGCTCATCTGTGATACACTCCATGGTTGAATAGACTGCTAGCACACACTATCTAAGCACACACACGGAGACCGGTTGATTGTGATACTTGAGGCTTGCTGAGAAAAAAAAATGATTTCCCACTGGTGGGAATTTTTTTTTTAAACATCCATGTTGTTTATCATTCTCATGAATATTTGAGGATGAGGATATTCCAGGGCTTTATCCTCGAGGATTTTTTATTTTATTCATTCATGGGATGTGGGCGTCGCTGGCAAGGCTGGTATTTATTGCCCATCCCTAATTGCCCTCGAGAAGGTGGTGGTGAGCCGTCTTCTTGAATTGCTGCAGTCTTTGTGGTGAAGGTACTCCCACAATGCTGACTTTGTCGTTGCAGTTTGGTGCAACTGAGTGGCTTGCTAGGCCATTTCAGAAGGCAGTTAAGAGTCAACCACATTGTGTGGGTCTGGAGTCACATATAGGCCAGATGGCAGATTTCTTTCCCTAAAGGACATTAGTGAACCAGATGGATTTTTACAACAGTCCGATAGTTTCATGGTCACCATTACTGATACTACTTATTTTTTTAATTCCAGATTTATTTAATTAACTCAATTTAAATCCCCAGCTGCTGTGGTGGGATTTTGAACTCACATCTCCCGGATTATTTGTTCAAGCCTCTGGATTACTCGTCCAGTAACATACCGTACTTTGAGTCTTCTTCAGCCCGAGGCTTCCTAGTATCACCCACCGCCTGTTCATGGTCAAAAAGCAGAAAAGCTAACCTAGACTTGTTCCCTCCCACCCCACCACATTTATCTGTTTAGGTATATGAAATAGTTCAAGCGATGCAGAAACCAGCTGACTCCCCTATAGATCCATTAACAGTCACAGCTTTCAGAATAACTTGGCAGATTTAACAGGTTTGGAGGAAATAATAAGGTTGATTTTCTGCTTCTGCTTTCCTGGCGCAAAGCCTTGTCCGTGGGCATCATACACTGGGAAATCACATGCACACAGCCATTGATTTTCCTTCCACTGGAAGATTTCCTGACAGGCGCGCCCACTGGACAGCAATGCAAGAGCAGAAAATTAACCCTTTTTATGTTTTAATTCAATTAGAGAAGAAATCCTTGCAAATTGAATATCTTTTTCTTTTTGTCCAAATGTTTTGCTGGCAATTTTTGTTTGTCAGTTTTTCCTCTAGATCTAGAAATGGTGTTCTCTGAGTAACGGGTCAAATGAATCACACGTTCCACCAGAAACAAGGACATAATGGGGGTGACATAGGACAGTATATATCAATGATCTAGACTTGAATATAGGGGGTATGATTAAGAAGTTTGCAGATGATACTAAAATCGGCTGTGTGGTTGATACTGAAGAAGGAAGCTATAGACTGCAGGAAGATATTAATAAATTGGTCAGGTGGGCAGAACAGTGGCAAATGGAATTCAATCCGGAGAAGTGTGAGGTAATGCATTTGGGGAGGGCTAACAAGGAAAGGGAATACACATTAAATGGTAGGACACTGAGTAGTGTAGAGGAACAAAGGGACCTTGGAGTGCATGTCCACAGATCCCTGAAGGTAGTAGGCCAGGTAGATAAGGTGGTTAAGAAGGCATACGGAATGCTTGCCTTTATTAGCCGTGGCATAGAACACAAGAGCAGGGGGGTTATGCTTCAACTGTATAAAACACTAGTTAGGCCTCAGCTAGAGTATTGCGTGCAGTTCTGGTCACCACATTACAGGAAAGGTGTGATTGCACTAGAGAGGGTACAGAGGAGATTTACAAGGATGTTGCCGGGAGTAGAGAATCTTAGCTATGAGGATATGCTGGGTTTGTTTTCCTTGGAACAGAGGAGGCTGAGGGGAGACCTTATTGAGGTGTATAAAATTATGAGGGGCATAGATAAAATGGATAGAAAGGACCTATTTCCCTTAGCAGAGGGGTCAAAAACCAGGGGACACAGATTTAAAGTAATTGGGGGAAGGTTTAAAGGGGATTTGAGGGGAAATTTCTTCACCCAGAGGGTTATGGGGGTCTGGAACTCACTGCCTGAAAGGGTGGTAGAGGCAGAAACCCTAACCACATTTAAAAAGTACTTGGATGTGCACTTGGGATGCTGTAACCTGCAGGGCTACGGACCAAGAGCTGGGAAGTGGGATTAGGCTGGATAGCTCTTTGTTGGCCGGCGCGGACACAATGGGCCGAAATGGCTTCCTTCCGTGCTGTAACTTTCTATGATTCTATAATTTCTATGACAGGGGCAGGGACATAAAACAGGCGGAATCGCTTTTGCCACCAGTTATTCCACATGCCCGATATTCAGTTCTATTGAAGCCAGTGGAAGTGAATATCGGATGGAACGTATAACGGGCGACTGATGCAATAGCATCTGATTTGCGTCCCGCCCATGTCCAATTTCACCCCCATTGTCAATAAATGTACTTATGTCTGTGATTGAAGTTACGCAATGTTGTGGTGCTCTGTGTCATTGAGTGGTACATCAGCTACAATATATTTGGCAGACAAGCACAAAAGAGGGAAAAGAGGGATTTTTAAAATTTGAGGTTTATATAACAGTGGTTAGGCTTAAAGATTGCTCGTCATTGTTACACATCCTATAGGATTCCTGCCAGTTAACCCAGTAGATTCACAGCATATTGGGTTTATGTTACAATCTTCAAAGTGGCAAAAGTCACACATTTACAGCTCTGTAAGTCACACCTGTGTATTAAACTTATTCCCAAAAATATACCTTTAAGGTTTTTTGTTTTAGATAAAGATGTACTGCTTTTAAAGAAAGGAGTTTGACAAATCTTTCTTCGGGGTTTGCCAAACACTGCAATTTGGTATTAGAATGTGGAATGTACAGGACCATAAACGACCACTGTGGTCCATCTGGCTAGTCCCAGTGTCCAGGAAGTAACATATCACACAATACTTCTCACACCTCTTTATCAAATTCTTCTCTCTTGAATTTGCTAATATAGTCATCGCCACTACCTCCCTTTGCAGTCCGTTCCATAAATTCACCACCTTCTGTTTACTACCATCTGGGGACTTGTGCCAAAATTAGAAGAGCTGTCCCATAGACTAGTCAAGCAACAGCCTGACATAGTCATACCAACAGAGTCATACCTTTCTGCCAATGTCCCAGACTCCTCCATCACCATCCCTGGGTATGTCCTGTCCCACCGGCAGGACAGACCCACCAGAGGTGGCGGCACAGTGGTATACAGACAGTCAGGAGGGAGTGGTCCTGGGAGTCCTCAACATTGACTCCAGACCCCATGAAGTGTCATGGCTTCAGGTCAAACATGGGCAAGGAAACCTCCTGCTGATTACCACCTACCGCCCTCCCTCAGCTGATGAATCAGTACTCCTCCGTGTTGAACACCACTTGGAAGAAGCACTGATGGTGGCAAGGGCACAGAATGTACTCTGGGTGGGGGACTTCAATGTCCATCACCAAGAGTGGCTCGGTAGCACCACTACTGACAGAGCTGGCCGAGTCCTGAAGGACATAGCTGCCAGTCTGGGCCTGCAGCAGGTGGTGAGAGAACAAACATGAGGGAAAAACCTACTTGACCCCCGTCCTCGCCAATCTACCTGTCGTAGATGCATCTGTCCATGACAGCATTGGTAGCAGAGTCTTTGTGGAGACGAAGTCCCGTCTTCACACTGAGAACACCCTCCATCATGTTGTGTGGCACTACCACCGTGCTAAATGGGATAGATTCAGAACAGATCTAGCAGCTCAAAACTGGGCACCCATGAGGTGCTGTGGGCCATCACCAGCAGCAGAATTGTATTCCACCACAATCTGTAACCTCATGGCCCGGCATATCCCTCACTCTACCATTACCATCAAGCCAGGTAACCAACCCTGGTTCAAGGAGGAGTGTAGAAGAGCATGTCAGGAGCAGCACCAGGCTTACCTAAAAATTTTGAAGTGTAATCACTGTTAAAAAGATTCTCATGGGTATATACAAGATAGATGTCAATACGTTTAATGTAGTCACAGATTGTACAACAAGAGGGTATAGCCTGAAAGTTAGAAGTAAGAGGGAGGCTGACAATACAATTTAGATTTAACTACTTTTTTTTTAATTCGTTCCTGGGATGTGGGCGTCGCTGGCAAGGCCAGCATTTATTGCCCATCCCTAATTGCCCTTGAGAAGGTGGAGGTGAGCCGCCTTCTTGAACCGCTGCAGTCGGTACTCCCACAGTGCCGTTAGGGAGGGAATTCCAGGATTTTGACCCAGTGACAATGAAATACTTCCAAGTCAGGATGGTGTGTGTGGTAACACAATACAGCTTCCTGTGACTCGAACTTTATTGCATCACTTCCTGTGATTAGTCCAGGATAAATACTGGACTGAGCAGTTGGATCCTGGAGAGGCATAGAGTAAGACCTCTTTTGTATGTAGCACCTTTTTAGTTGATTGAAGCTTACTTTAAGTTCACCACGCGTAAGGCTCATTCTTACGACAATTTAATCAACTTTGAAAAACTTCGCACTCAAACTTTTTGGACGAACTCGGAACTAAGGATCCAGGGAATCACCCATCATGGAAAACATCCTTAAACCATCGCGTCTTGACTTGGACCCAAACACCCCAGCAGCCGGTAAGGTGTGGAAACACTGGTATCGCACGTTTGACAATTTTCTCGAATATTGCAAGGCTGATGATGACACAAAGTTGCGGATACTCATCAACTGTGTCACTCCGAATGTATTTCAGTATGTTGAGGAATGGGGCAGTTACGAGGAGGCAATTCGGACGCTTAAAAGACTATATACTAAGACACCGAATGAGGTCTATGCCAGACATCTACTAGCTACAGCCCAACAAGGGCCGGAGGAATCCATTGATAAATTCCTCCAAGAGCTTCGCAGACTTAGTATGGACTGTAACTTTCAGGCGGCCTCAGCTGAGCTGTACCGTGAAGAAATGATCCGTGATGCTTTCATCTGCGGGCTTGCCTCCCCATTTATACGCCAGCGTCTACTGGAAAGTAAGACACTTGAGCTTCAGAGAGCTTATGACATGGCTTGCTCTCTAGATCTGGCAAAAAGAAATGCAGACCTTTATACAGTGCCCAGAACTCGGTCTGCTGCCTTAACTACAGTCAGGCAATTTAAGAGGCCACAGGTGAACTCTATTAGGGAGGACTTTATCCCTGACGATCAATCTGATGACTTCACTGATGAAGAGGATGATGACCCCACTGTGGCAGCCTCTTGGCAATCTAAGAAATGCTTCTTTTGTGGTGATGAGTTTCACCCTCGGAAATTCTGCCCTGCTCGCAATGCGTTTTGCAGTCATTGCAACAAAAAGGGTCATTTTGCAAAGGTTTGCCTATCAAGAGCCTCTACGAGGGCTTATCAAGCTAAGTCCTACCGAACTGCCCCGGTAAGGGCCTATCAAGATGTTCCGGCTAAAATCTATCATGCTTCCTCTCGGGTTTTCTCTCGAAGAAACACACCTAGAGTTTCAGCCACTCTTTGTGCAACGACACCAATTACAGCTGCTTGTCCTCAGAACCTATTCCATGCAGCTACAAAAGCATCAATTAATGGACATACTTTAGATGCCTTAATTGACTCAGGTAGCACTGATAGTTTCATTAGGGAACAGATTGTTGCAGAGTTAAAGCTACATGTTTTCCCATCAGACCAGGCAATTGCGATGGCTCAGTCATCACTTAATACCAGAATTTCTGGCTTTTGTATGGTTGAAATAACACTTAATGGTCACAGGTATCCCTCCACCCGGCTTTCGGTGCTCAAGGACTTATGTAGTGATCTTATCTTAGGGCTGGATTTTCAAAAGCAGCATAAGAAGCTCACCATTGAGTTCGGCGGATCCAAACCTGAACTCACTATTTCTAATATACGACCTCGATTACCGTTCTGTGCATTGTCAGCAGCTTCACTGGATGAACCCTCACTGTTTACCAGTATCCCTCCTCGATGCAAACCGATTATAACAAAGTCACGACGTTTCAGTCAGGAAGACCAGTCTTTTATTGCGGCTGAGATTTCTCGGCTTTTAGCAGAGGATATCATCGAGCCTTGTTCGTCGCCATGGCGCGCCCAGGTCGTTATTGTTAAGAACCCTCTACAACCTCACAAGAAACGGCTGTGCATTGACTATTCACAGACCATCAATCAATATACGGACTTGGACGCATACCCATTGCCGCGCATCGATGATATGGTTAATAAACTGGCTGAGTACACGGTGTTCTCAACATATGATCTGAAAAGTGCCTATCATCAGGTACCCTTGAAGGTCTCAGACAAGCAGTATACGGCCTTTGAAGCCAATGGACGGCTGTATCAATTTCGTCGCCTCCCCTTTGGGGTCACTAATGGAGTGGCTGTCTTCCAGCGAGCAATGGATGACCTGGTCAAACAGGAAGACTTGAAGGATACGTTTCCTTATCTGGACAATATTACTGTCGCAGGTCGCAATCAGCGGGAACATGACGCCAATCTCCAACGATTTTGGGATGCACTCCAGCACCGTAATTTGACATTAAATGCGGCTAAATCCATTGAGTCACAACCAACCATCAACATCCTTGGCTATTGTGTGGGCAATGGCATCATTAAACCTGACCCTGAAAGGCTTCGCCCACTCCAAGAGCTCCCGCCACCTAAGAATCCGGCCTCCTTGCGCCGGGCCCTCGGCCTGTTTGCATACTATGCTAAATGGATTCCTAACTTCTCGGACCGAATCCAACCTCTACTGAAGGCCAGCACATTCCCACTAGACACAGCGGCTGTTGCAGCCTTTAACCTCCTGAAAAAACAGTTGGAGAAAGCGGCTCTTCACTCCATCGATGAGAGTCTTCCTTTTGTTGTTGAGTGTGATGCCTCGGAGGTGGCGATCTCGGCCACTCTGAATCAGGAAGGTCGTCCGGTGGCATTTTTGTCCAGGACTTTTCAAGGGGCTGAGCTACATTATCCTCCAGTCGAGAAAGAAGCTACAGCCATCATAGAGGCAGTACGGAAGTGGACTCATCTCCTAGCTCGCCAGCACTTTACCTTAATCACGGACCAGCGATCGGTCGCCTTCATGCTCGATAATCGAAAACGGACCAAAATTAAAAATAATAAAATCCAGCTTTGGCGGCTGGAATTGGCCTCTTTTGGTTACACCATCCACTATCGACCTGGCAAGGAGAATGTGGCTCCGGATACCCTCACACGAGCATTCTGCTCCGCCATGGCACCCTCTACGCTCGTAGACATCCATGATGGGTTGTGTCATCCGGGCGTTACTCGCATGCTACACTTCGTGCGGTCCCGAAATCTCCCATTCTCTACCGGGGATGTAAAGAAGATGTGCTCGGACTGCAGAGTCTGTGCGGAATTGAAACCTCAGTTTTTCCGCCCCTCGGGTGGTATACTCATACATGCGACCCAGCCAATGCAACGGCTTAGCATCGATTTTAAGGGGCCGTTGCCCTCTTCAACTCGCAACACTTATCTATTGACCATGGTCGATGAGTATTCCCGTTTTCCGTTTGCCTTTCCCTGCCCCAATATGCTGACGACCACGGTTATCAGCTGCCTTGAGCAGGTATTTGCTTTCTGTGGCATGGCATCCTATGTTCATTCGGATCGGGGCCCTTCTTTTATGTCAGGAGAACTCGAGGCCTATCTCTCGGAACGGGGTATTGCTGCCAGCAGAACGACGCCTTATCATCCGGTCGGGAATGGGCAAGTCGAGCGTTTTAACGCTATCATCTGGAATGCGGTACGTCTGGCTTTGAGATCTCGGGGCCTACCCAACCAGCAATGGGAAGCAGTACTTCCAGACGCATTACACTCCACACGGTCCCTCCTTTCGACCGCCACAAATACGACGCCTCATGAACGGTTCTTCCGATTTCAGCGTCGCTCATCCTATGGGATATCTCTCCCGTCGTGGCTGACTGCACCGGGACCAGTGCTACTCCGAAGATATGTTCGGGCGTCTAAGAATGACCCCCTGGTAGATGAGGTTGAGCTCACTGACGTCAACCCTACCTACGCCTATATTCGGTATCCTGACGGTCGGGAATCTACCGTGTCATTGCGGGATCTGGCTCCCTGCCCGCCGAAACATAGAGGGACACCAGGGGATGATATTGTACCAGGCACATCTCTGGGCTCGCCAGGTGCCTCTCATCACGATCTGGATCTGACGCCGGCTGGTACCTCACTCCAGCGTGCCGACCTGGGGCAGACTGACTATGAGCCCGTCGGGGCTTGCACGCGCAGCCACGATCCACCCCGTACCATACGCTCGGAAACGGATCTGCCACAGCCCTGCCCGACACCCGTTCGGGCACCAGTACACAGTCAGGATCGTCCTGACCCCTCACAGAGCGGGCTGGATCACTCGGACTCTGGTCCACGGCCCGCGGCGGGTAAACGGGCTAGGGGCCCTCTACCGCTACGAGAACCCAAACGGGTGCGGCTCTCCCTCGTCCGGCGGCTACGAAATGGAGGGAGCATCCCGGCCTCCTAATCTTTTGGGGGGGGGAGAATGTGGTAACACAATACAGCTTCCTGTGACTCGAACTTTATTGCATCACTTCCTGTGATTAGTCCAGGATAAATACTGGACTGAGCAGTTGGATCCTGGAGAGGCATAGAGTAAGACCTCTTTTGTATGTAGCACCTTTTTAGTTGATTAAAGCTTACTTTAAGTTCACCACGCGTAAGGCTCATTCTTACGACAGTGTGTGACTTGGAGGTGGTGGTGTTCCCATGCACCTGCTGCCCTTGTCCTTCTAGGTGGAAGAGGTCGTGGGTGTGGGAGGTGCTGCCAAAGAAGCCTTGGCAAGTTGCTGCAGTGCATCTTGTAGATGGTACACACTGCAGCCACGGTACAGGGAGTGAATGTTTATGGTGGTGGATGGGGTGCATCCAGGCAGCAGTGGTGCTACCGAGCCACTCTTGGTGATGGACATTGAAGTCCCCCACCCAGAGTACATTCTGGGCTCTTGCTACTCTCAGTATTTCTTCAACAATTCATCAGCTGAGGGAGGTGGTAATCAGCAGGAGGTTTCCTTGCCCATGCTTGACATGAGACTTCATGGGGTCTGGAGTCAATGTTGAGGACTCCCTGGGCCACTCTTTCCCAACTGTTTACCACCGGTGGGACAAGACATACCCAGGGATGGTGATGGAGGAGTTTGGGGTCATTGGCTGAAAGGTATGATTCTGTCAGGCTGTTGCTTGACTAGTCTGTGTGACAGCTCTCCTAATTTTGGCACAAGTCCCCAGATGTTGAGGAGGACTTTGCAGGATTGACTGGGCTAGGTGTGCTGTTGCCATGTCTGTCCAGTTTTATTCTTTTTCATAGCTGTTTGTTACAACTGAGTGGCTTGCTAGGCCATTTCAGAGGGCAGTTAAGAGTCAACCACATTGCTGGAGTCACATATAGGCCAGACCAGGTAACGACAGCAGATTTCCTTCCCTAAAGGACATCAATGAACTAGATGGGTTTTTACGACGATCTGATAGTTTCATGGTTACCATTACTGATGCTAGCTTTTTATTCCAGATTTATTTCATTAACTGAATTTAAATTCCCCAGCTGCCGCGGTGGGATTTGAACTCACGTTTCTGGATCATTAGTCCAGGCCTCTGGATTACTAGCCCAGTGACATTACCACTATGCTACCATTTCTGGTACAGGGGATTATTGTTGTATAAGAGATTATTCTTGTATATGTGATCTCGTGGACTAGTTTGGATTGCTTAAATGGGTTGAAGAGGAATTTTCCAGATTTTTTTCCCTAATTGTCCTGGGTTTTTATCTTTTCTTGCCTCTCCCAGGAGGTAGCATGGCTCCAGGGGGGTGTGGAGGGTCTGTTTTGCTCGTCTTTTCCTGTCTGTCATTTTTGTATGTTTGCAGAACAAGGTGACATAACCTTAAAATTAGAGCTAGGCCATTTAGGAGTGAAATCAGGAAGCACTTTTCCACACAAAGGGTGGTGGAAATCCGGAATTCACTCCCAAAAGGCTGTGGATGCTGGATCAATTGAAATTTTCAAGATGAGATCGATAAATTTGTGTTAGTTCAGGGTATCGAGGGATATGGATCAAAGGAGAGTAAATGGAGTTGAGGTACAGATCAGCCATGATCTAATTGAATGGTGGAATAGGCTCGAGGGGCTGAATGGCCTACTTCTGTTCTATGTTCCTTTGTTCCTATTCCCCTGACTACAGCAGGGACATACACTATATCCCATTGAATGATGATTTCATGAAAATCGGACAGTTTCTATAACCGATCCGCAATGCCAGTTTAAACCCGGACTGCAAATTGAAAAGCTACCCTTGTGTGTGTATCTCATGTTGAGGACATGTTTAAACTTAGCTGTGATACTCACTCACCACAGTGTTATAGCTTGCCAATATTCACTGTCTAGACTTGTGGATTGATTATGTTATGCAGTCCCATCGCAGTGCCAGCATGGCTTCACAAGTAGCATTAAGAGTTGACTTCACGTCATTTCACAACTCACTTGTGAAAGGAAATTGGTAATACTCCATAACTAATGAACATATGTCACCAAGCACAGTGCTTGATTGAACTTAGTGCACTCAGTATTGTGTGTCTGAATCCAGTCAGGATTTTGTTGTCTTATTGTGTCACATACCTTGCTGCAATACAACACTTCACCACAGTCTGACCTTGTGGGTAAGTTATTTACCTGTCATCAGTGACGCACACACAATTACTCTGGGAATTACTCAAGCAAACAAAGTGAGATTTAACCTAACAATGACATAGTTACCTTATCTACAACATTCACCTAGAAATAATAATTAACAAAAAAGTCTTGATCAGTGGATTCATAATTCGTTATTAATTATTAATTAACTTATAAATCAATCAGTCCTAGGTGGGGTTTCAAGTGGATTTTTCAGTTTTACTGTACTGCATTAAAAATTTAGAAATAGTATGCATGCAATTCCATATATAGCTTTATACATAGTTATTAACATTATTAAACAGGTTACAGTCGGTTTATTTTGCATTTTGAGATTTATAGAGAACCCTCAATGTTTTTTAAAATTTTCTCCTCTTCACCTGAAGTGTTCAACTCATCCAGGGTTACAATTCGATGAGCATAGGCGACAGTCAGGCCAAAGTGACCATTCTTCACAGACAGATATAGGTGCAGAGCAATTGGGAAATTGGGTGTAGAGGCAGAGCAGTATATCACAAGGGGCTGCTTTGAAGGAGTTGCTTTAGGGAACGATGGATCTTTTTGAAGCTGAGGACCAGATATGTGGTGACAGAGAGTTAATGTTGTCTCACAAATGGCATGAACCTAGGGCCAGGAGAAGAAGAAATTTGCTGGGCTACGCAAGGTTGTCAGGTAAGTGTGCTCACAATTTACATTATCTAGCAGTGTTGTCTTACAAGGCATCTTAATGGTGCAACACCACAGAAGAACAATGCATAGTTCTCTTGCAGCTAATGGCCCGGAATTTGCGGTCAACAGCGAAGCAAAGGCGTTCGCTGCTGGCCCCAAAGTAAGCTTCGCACAAAGATCTCGCAATCTCTGTGTCGAGAAGTTTGGGTTTTCCGACGTTCAATTCAGATCAACGGCGTTTCGTGGGAATCTCCTAGTGCAAGCTGCTGTGACATCAACAAGCTGTCTAAGCAGCCAATCAAAATGCAGAATTCTCACAGACCGCGAACAAGAGAGTGGGTAAGCACTTAAAATTTTAACTTTTTAAAAATGTTAGTGAGAGCAAAACAAAGATTGGGGCTCTCACGTGGAGAAAAGGCAAACCTGAAATAAGATGAACAAACCTTTAAAAAAATTTAATTTTTTTTTAAGTTCCTTAAAAATTTCACTGCACAAAATTAAAATTAATTTTTCAGGCCTGTAACTTTTGTTTAGTAGTCAACACACTGTTAAAGCACCTAATCCCTTTGGATCTAACTTTTAGTGGGGAATTTAACAGACAGCGTAATTACTGCAGAAGAGCCGAAGTTTTCATCTGTTTCCCTGATTTGAGAGATTACACAGATTGCCGGCTCTGTGGAGGAAAGGGACACACCGCAGCGCAGCCTGTGTCGGAGCAGTGAATGACAGACCGCAACTTCAGGATTTCCGCATGCGCCTGCCCCAAATCGCGAAATTGCGGTCAGCTTCAAAGGCGGAATGGCGGCGAACGCTGTCAGTTCGCTGTCATCAGGACCGCAAATTCCAGGCCATTCATCTGCTTTCCAAATGCACACTGTACTTACATAAGATGGCATTCGTCCAGGCGCTTGAGTCATGTCTCTCATGTCTCTTACTCCAACATATGTCCTTAATCTATCTGCTTGGACGAGGAAACTACATTTAAATGGCACGAACAAGTGTATGTGGGGTGGGGGCGTGATTCAACCACACTGCAACTTTCGACTCTTTACAAGGAAAAGCCCTGGAGATTCTCAGCGTCGAGGCAATAGAGGAAGGCGGGGTTGGGAGGCCACAGACTCATGGCCAGTGCCGTCCTGTGCTTTTCATACATTCTCTCCTCGTACTCATTCCATCTCTCACTCACAGACATACACTGTAGCAATGTAGCCTAACATACTGCAATGTTTTGCCATATAAAGCTCTGTTTAAAGAAAGGATTTACTGCTAGTTTTCTAAAATATGCTTTTCTCCAGTTTCTCTGGATGCCCAAGAGGAGATGATGTCAAAGCTCAATAATCAGCCTCAGCCAAACACCTCACTGCACCCAGTGTCACCTACTCCTACAGTGGCAAGCAACAGCAGAGATATGTGCACTTCGGGTGGAGTGGAGGAGTCCTTTAGTGAATTCCAGAAGGGAGCATTTGGTGAAACACAGCACAAGTGAAGCGAAGAAAGTGCGGGTGGAATTGCAAGAGAAGGAATCTGCTGGCCGGAGGATCAGCCCTTTGGCTCCAGCAGCTGCTGGGTCCAGGGATCAGACTTCACAAATCAAAGATCCCATGGCACTATTTCGAAGAAGAGCAGGGGAGTTATCTCCGGTGTCCTGGCCAATATTTATCCCTCAACCAACATAACAAAAACAGATTATCTGGTCATTATCAAATTGCTGTTTGTGGGAGCTTGCTGTGCGCAAATTGGCTGCCGCGTTTCCCACATTACAACAGTGACTCCACTTCAAAAGTACTTCATTGGCTGTAAAGCGCTTTGAGACGTCCGGTGGTCGTGAAAGGCGCTATATAAATGCAAGTCTTTCTTTTTCTTTCTTTTCATGGAGCTAGTGTACAAGTGTAGTTTGGTAGCTCAGCATCAGCAGTTCATGCAGTTTTTTGCGAGTGCCACGCAGCCTGTACAGTTTGGGGGCATCTATGGAGGAGTCCATAAGCTACATCTGTGCCGTGCTGCTTGACTGCCTGGCTGAGCTGCAGACCACCATAGACAACTTGACCACTCTCCGGCCCTCTGCAGTGGATCCCGCCTACTGCATTTAGCAAAATACGAAGTTCAGGCATAGTCTCCATTAGCACTCTGTCTTCTCTGGATTCACCATGTTGGGGAAGTAGATTGAACAAACCATAATGCAGGGCTTCAAAGTACATAGAAACATAGGAACCGAGCGATGGAACAGAACAATCAGAAAACAAGACAACACAGCAGTAAATACAGTGATTTACATACAACAACAACCTGTATTTATATAGCGCCTTTAACATAGTAAAACATCCAAAGGCGCTTCACAAGAACGTTATCAGGCAAAATTTCACACCGAGGCACCTAAGAAGATATTAGGACAGGTGGCCAAAAACTTGGTCAAAGAGGTAGATTTTAAGGAGTATCTTAAAGGAGGAAAGAGAGGTGGAGAGGTTGAGAGGTTTAGGGAGGGAATTCCAGAGCTCAGGGCCCAGACAGCTGAAGGCACGGCCACCAATGGTGGGACGAGGAAATCAGGGATACACAAGAGGCCAGAATTGGAGGAATGCAGAGTTCTCGGAGGGTTGTAGGCAATGTTCCCTCTAATTTTTTTTTTGCCTGCGCGGCCCCTTTAACAACTATGCAGGCCATTCAAAATTCTGTGCATGTGCGGTTTTTCTATTTACAAGCCAGCTCACCGGCTACGCAGGACCTTCAGAGCACAGGGTGTCCACGCAGCTTAAAAGGAACATTGGTTGGTTGTAAGGCTGGAGGAGGATACAGAGATAGGGAGCTGCGAAGCCATGGAGGGATTTAAACATAAAGATGAGAATTTTACTTTTGAGGCGTTGCTGTATACATACATCTCAACAGAATGTCTGACCATCCTGCATTTTGTTTTTGTTTTTATGAATGCTTTGGGCTGGATTTTCTCAATGGAGACGAGTTGGAGGCGGGACTGCTGCTTGTCGGGTCAATGTCCCGCCTCCATCATCTTCTGGCCAGCCAGTGAGATTTTCCCCTGATTGACCTTGTTAAGCCCGCCCTGCGGGCTCAGCAGGCCAATTAGGGGGGAAGTCACTGACAGAGCACATCAACGTCTGGCGTGCTATCTGTCAAGACTTCTTGAAAGAAGAAATGTCAGCGTTTGACAGCCCTGTGAAGCTGTCAAACACTGACATTCTCTGTAGTTTGATGAGTCCTTGTGTTCAGGACTCATCAAACCTTTCAACTTTGTAGATTTCAGATGGCTGTTGGGTCGGAGGATCCAACAGCCAGTCTGTGAAATCGACAAGGAAGATGTCGGGTCTCCCGATCCAGGGTGGATGAAGGCTGTAGGCAGAAAACAAGGTAAGTGAACATTTTTTAACACTTAGCACTCACCTTCCTTACTTACCACTCCACACTTGCACCCATCACTCACCTCTACATCTTACTTTCAGGTGCCTCTGACCCCCGCAGACCTCCTTCACGTCTCCTCCAACCCGGCGGGGTTCTCCAAGGTCGGGAAGCCTTCACCTGAGAAGGTAAAATGGCACTAATCCTTTTTTCTGCCTGTTAACTACCGGTTAACAGGCAGTTAAAAGGATTTAATCCCTTTCCCGCCTCCAGGAGACGGGACCCGAAGCAGCACATCTTCCCGTCTCCTGGCAAAAGGGCGGGTTTGCCATCCGCCCCCACTTTCTGCTACTTTACCGGCAGTCCCACCTCCATGCCCGGCTCCTCGGAGCTGAGAAAATCCAGCCCAAGTTCTGTGATGTATGTCTCATCTGAAGGATGACACTTTGGACTCCCTCAGTACTGCACTGGAGTACCAGGCTGTATTTTGTATTCAAGTCGCATGCGAGAGGGACTTGAACCCACAACCTTCTGACTCACAGGAGAGAGTGCTACCCACTGAGCCACGGCTGACACACCTTGATAAGAAGAGGCTGCACCTTCAGGAGAGAGGGGAAGAATATTAGGACGAAACAAAAAAAAATCAAAGACACTAGTGTACTGTACTTATGTTTCTTTTCAGTTTGTGTAGGGTTATCTCCAGCCTGGAATGTAAAGGAGAGAGAGATATTTGATGTAATATCTAGTTGATTGCATATCCTAATGTAAACAGTCCCATTAACAAACCAAAGATGGAGGAAGAGGGATCCAAGTTTTGTATCTCTGTACAATAACAATGCCGTAGTTTGTTAGCATGCAGCACACAACAGGATTGGAGTAGATAATCTGGAGCCATTTAGTAATGAAGTCCCCACTACTGGAAAGAGCATTTTGCACAATTGAAAGTTTTGTTCACGTCCCAACATCTTTAGGTGTTGCACAAAAACAATAGCCTCAGTTCAGTAACCTCCTTACAATATCTATTCATTACTGATTAACCCAAGTTGACCTGTGTGTGCATGATTTGTGAAGAACATTCTTATGGACAACATGTTGGCCCGAATCTTAAAGTACAATTACACAGCAAGAGTGTGTGCTAAGTAGTCTACCAACACCCTATGCCTCCTGGCCAATGCCTACTCAGAATTAATGTAGTTTGAATAAAAATCTGGCCATACAATTTGCTTGTGTTGCATTTATGGTGTTACATTCTTATTCGGGAAATGACTGGGTTGGTTTCAGTGAGTAAAATCGAGCATGTAATTTAACTATATAAGAAACTCGTCCTGTACAACAGTTAATCAAATGCTAAGAACAGCACATTTAAGGCGCAGTTACAGTATAACAGTATTTATTACCTCAAAGTGGTTTCCTGAAGGAAAGAGTCTTGCTTCATTCCAAAGTCATGGCATCCATAGGTTATGAGGGCTGACATCACTCTGAGAGCCACCATCTATTGACATATATTACATGTGTAAAATATTGATGTGGTGAAATGTCAACAGTTGATAAATTGGTTATGATAGCAAGCTATTAGTCACAGTATTTAACAACAGCACCTCTCTGTCTGAAAGCCAAGGCCAGTTATCTATTTAATCTCCAAGTATTGGAAGTACTACTTTTGGGTTATGGTTTTGCAATGAAACACCAACATGAGTTTGATAAAGTACCACATATTAGGCTTGTTAGCAAAATTGAAGCCCATGGGATAAACGAGGCATTGGCAGCATGGATACAATATTGGCTAAGGGATAGAAAACAGAGAGTTGTGTTGAATGGCTCTTTTTCAGACCGGAGGGAGATATACAGTGGCGTTCACCAAGGTTCACCAAGGTATCCCCGTTGCTGTTTGTGGGAGCTTGCTGTGCGCACATTTGCTGTGTTTCCTACATTACAACAGTGACTACACTTCAAAAAAGTACTTCATTGGCTGTAAAGCACTTTGGGATGTCCGGTGGTCATGAAAGGCGCTATAGAAATGTAAGTCTTTCTTCTTTCTTTCCTTCCCATCACCACAACTCCACCCTCGTGCCTTCCTCATTTCACACACCCAAGAAATGCAACCTGCCCAGCCAGTGGGTGACAAGAAGAGGGAGAGGAGAGTCAAGAAGAAGAAGATTGATTTGACACTCCCAGCCACCAGCTCCTCAAGGTCAACCAGCAAGGACATTTGCAGTGTCCCCCACTGAAAGTCAGCAGCCTTCCACCAGGCATACTGCAGCCACTGGGGTAGCACTGCATGACATTATTAGGATAGGCAAAGGCACACACAAGACACTCACTAAGAGAATGCATACGGGTGTTGAGTTGATTTCTTGATGTCACATTGGATGGTTAGACGTATATAGGTGGATTGGATAGTTTGTTTTGTGGTGGCTTCTATTTCAGCATCGTGGCCAAGAAGATGTTGTGATGGTCAGTAACAGATGGAAGATAAGGGCCCAGAAATTGGACTTCGATGGTTGCCGCGGGGGTAAGGATCCCCTGCGATATCGCACTCAGCGCCTACCTTTATGGTTTTGGCCCACACGAACTTCAGTTCCTGGGCCTCTCCCTGGTGCCGGCGCGCAGTGTGTGCGTGTCCCAGAGGCGCAGTTAGTTCGATGCTACCTCTGGGATCACGTGGGCCAGTTAGAGCCAATGGCAGCACACCATCTTTCATTCATAGTTTTGACAGGAAGAGCTGTCAAAACTATGAATACAACAAGCCCCCAAAAGAACAGCTAAACCTCAATTAAATAAAAAAAAAGCCATCACATTAATAAAATAACTATAGTTAAATAAATTAACCACTTTAAACAAAAATTTAAATTTTTGAAAAAATTTAAATTCTTTTTAAAAGTTATAAAAATAAACTTACCTTTCTTTAAAGTCTCTAAAAAAGATAAACCTGTTGAAAAAAATTTAAAATAATACTTAATTAACTACTTACCTTGTTAAAAGGGGGTCTTACGCCTGCTTTCTTTATGTGTAAAATCTTCAACACTTACCTGCGCGTTCAAACCTGAAAAAAAAACTAAGTGCGCTGCGTGCGCACAACCTGTAGCGCGCACGCGGTTCACTTAGGAACCGCCCCCTTCGCAATACCCGAAGTGCCGGTTTCCCACGCATGCACAGTGCATGCAGGAAACCGGCACTTCGGGACCTAATACGCGAGAGTACACAGTGCGTAATCTCCCGTATTAGGTCTAATTTTCGGGCCAAGATGTGGGACTAATGTTGAAAGGGGAATTGGGGTTGTGGTCACTGGGACTGTAGGCAGATGAATCCATCGTGGATATCCCGGCCACAATGGTGCTTTCTGGGATACATCCTCCCTTCTGATTCCTCCTCTTCTGCTTCCTCCTCTTCTGTGTCTTCCTCTTCCCTCTGCAAGTGGATACTGTAAATGTGAAATGACAGCATAAAATGCTGGAAATACTCAGCTGGTCAGGCAGCATCTCGACCTGAGACGCAAACTCTGTTTTACTCTCCATGGATGTTGCGTGACCTGCTGAGTATTCGCAGCATGTTCTGTCTTCTCAATGGCCTACATTTACCATACGAACCCTTGCAAGCGCCCAGCAGCACTCCCTACACACTTAAAAAACTTTACATTTATTGCAGCAAGCCACCACTTCAATAAAATCAAAAAAAAAACAGTCCAAAACCTTAAATTCAAACTTACCTGAATGATGTGTGAGTCCCTTTAAGAGGTCCAGACATTGCCACTGTCAGCCTGCTTGCACGCCAGGTTAACCTGGCATGCTTAGGACCCAGCGCTAGGGTCGAAGTTCGCGCTTGTGACATAAGGTTGCACGCTGATTTATGTCACAGCGCCGCCATTTTGTTGGGGATGGCGCAAAGGTAGGGACGAAAACGGTGACCACTGCGGGAACCACCAATGGCTGGCGAAAGAGCGGTGGCCGCCATTTTAGCGCCATTTAATGGAGCTACGGAGTGGTGCTAAGCCCACGAATTTCTAGCCCCTAATTATTTGTGCTTCAGGTGGTATGAAACAAGGTGCAAGTGGAGACAACTGCATCAAGGATAGATAGCTTGCAACTTTGAGCTTGATTGTTGCTGGGAGCACAGAAAGCCTGGATCCTAGAAATTCCATTGATGCTGTTTTTACAAAATTACAAAGTATTTACAGCACAGAAACAGGTCATTCGGCCCAACTGGTCTGTGCTGGTGTTTATGCGCCACACAAGCCTTCTCCCACCCCTCTTCATCTAACCCCATCAACATATCCTTCTATTCCTTTCTCCCTTATGTGTTTATCTAGCTTCCCCTTAAATGCATCGATGTTATTCGCCTCAACTACTCCCTGTGGTAGCGAGTTCCACATTCTCACCACTCTCTGTGTAAAGAAGTTTTTCCTGAATTCCCGATTGGATTTACTAGTGACCATCTTATATTCATGACCTCGAGTTCTGGTTTTGCCTGCAAGTGGAAACATCTTCTCTACGTCTACCCTATCAAAACCTTTCATAATCTTGAAGACCTCTGTCAGGCCACCCCTGAGTCTTCTCTTTTCTAGAGAAAAGAGCCCCAGACTGTTCAATCTTTCCTGGTATGTATAACCTCTCAGTTCTGGTATCATTCTAGTAAATCTTTGCACCTTCTCCAGTGCCTCTGTATCCTTTTTTAATATGGAGACCAGAACTGTACACACAGTGCTGCGCTATTAGAAGTGCAGCAGGGCAGATGGTAAAGTGTGGGACTATTGTTGAAAGGGAATTGGGGTTGTAGTCACTGGGACCGCAGGCGAATAATTCCATCCCGGATATCCCAGCCACAAAGGGGCTGTCTGGGATGCATCCTTCCGTCTGATTCCTTCTCTTCTGCTTCCTCCTCTGCGGCTTCCTCCTCTCCTGTGTCTTCCTCTTCCCTCTGTAAGCAGATGCTGTAAATGTGAAATGATAGCATGAAATCCTGGAAATACTCGGCTGGTCAGGTAACATCTCGACCTGAGACGTGAACTCTGTTTTTCTCTCCACGGGTGTTGCCTGACCTGCTGAGTATTTGCATCATGTTCTGTCTTCTCAAAGACCTTCATTTACCATCCGAGCCCTTGCAAGTGTCCAGCAGCGCTCCCTACACACGTAAAAAAACTTTTTGTATCTATTGCAGCAAGCCACCAGTTCAATAAAATCAAAAAAAAGTCCAAAACCTTAAATCCAAACTTACCTGAACGATGTGTCTGTCCCTTTAAGAGGTGCGGACATCGCCACTGTCAGCCTGCTTGCACGCTGGGTTAACCAGGCCTGCTTAGGACCATTGCTGAATTCAGCGCTAGGGTCGAAGTTCGCGCTTGTGATGCAAAGTCAGCATTGCGCGCCGATTTACATCACAACGCCGCCATTTTCTCCAGCTTGGCGCTGCCAGTTACCGGCAGCGCAAAGGTAAGCACGAAAACGGCCGCCACCACGGGAACCGCCTACAGCTGGTGAAAGAGCAGCCGCCACCATTTTAGCACCATTTAATGGTGCTGTGGAATGGTGCTGAGGCCACGAATTTCTAGCCCATAGAATCATACGGCACAGAAGGAAGCCATTCGGCCCATCGTGCCTGTGTCAGCTCTTTCCCCATAGCCCTGCAAAAGTTTCATTTTTAAGTAGAGATCCAAATCCATTTTCAAAGTTACTATTGAATCCGCTTCCACCAGCTTTTCAGGCAGTGCATTCCAGTTTGCTGAGATAAAAAAATTCTCCTCCTCTCCCCTGGCTTTTTTGCCAATTATTTTAAATCTGTGTCCTCTCGTTACCAACCCTCCTGTCAGTTTATTCCTATCCCCTCCATCAGAACCCCTTTCCAGCAGGGTCACTAGAAAGTGATCAGGAGTGGCAGTCCTGGCTGACTTTTCCCTTCCCTCGACTATCTATATGCAAATCGACTGTTTGCTCCCAAGCATAAGAGGAGAAGGAAACCCCTGGAGGTTATGGTGCACTGTACATATATACTGTAACTGATTGAATGCTTTTGGGCAATAAGGAATTCTGTAATCCTCAATGGAAAGAATGCAGCTAAATCCTGCTTGTGATTCTGCACAATCCATTTACAGCGGCCAGTCTCCACCAGAAAGTTCAGACTAATGAAAAGTCACACGGCCAGAAAGCTGTGTGTGGGTCGAGATAGCAAAAAATCAAATGGGTTTAAATGGTCAGGAGGTAGGAGCTATGTGATGTAGTGCCAGTGACAGTAACACTGTGATTAGGGTATTACTGCTTGCTGGAAGGAACCAAAGATCAGCGACTCAATCTGAAGCTGAGCTTGGCAAACCTTCCTTTCTTTGTATAATTAAATGCCATAATGCCTAAGTAAATTTCCTACTTTCTACTCCTTACTGTATTAAAAGTTGGCACAAATTGAAAACTAAATGTAATTAAAAGCTAATTGTTCTCATTTGAATTGCCACATATTCCAAATTATATTGCAGTGAAGATACCTCTGTCCCCACTGGTGCCTCACGGTTCTTTCCTGTTCCTGAGTTTTACAGTATGAAAGTCGATGATTCAGTGTGTAAGTGCACCCACCCTCCTCCCCCATTGTGGCACTGAGCTGTACTGCCCCAGGTTTGATCACTGGCCCCGGTCCGTCTTGTATTATTGGATCTCAGCTGGGATAGTGGAAAGTGTGCTACAGGGCCCCTGGGTTAGGGAGGGGAAAAATCAGTCAGGATTGCCACTCTTTATTGCTTTCTCGCAACCTCTGCTGGGAAAGGCACATTTGTGGCCATTGGGTGAGTCAGGATTGGATTGGCTGTGGTGGGCCCTCATGGAAATGTATCTCAAAAAGAGTTACTTCCTTTTGGAGATGAAGGAAGAAAATTGGAGAACAAAATGTTGGTCAGAAAAAGGCTCTGAATAGATATTTTTGATCACATTTAAGTGCCTTGGGACATTTTACTATGTTAAAAGCGCTATATAAATGCAAATTGTTGTTGTCATTATGAGTTCTACTCCAATGCCATCATGAATGGGTCCATCAGTTGCAGGGTAAAAATTGGGTATGGCCAGTTTTTGAGCGCCTAACCAGCGGTGTGGGGTCATCCGGCATGAAATTGGGCCTCGGACCTCAGTTACATTATTTGGGCGAGTTGCCTGTCGCGCCTCCACAGGCAGCTCGCCCGTTTTAACTAGATGAATGTCGGGCTGCTTGCCTCACCGGCAGCAGCCCTAGGGTAGCTCATGGGGAGTGGGGGCTCGGGGTAGGAACGCCAACTCTGGAGTCGGTCGGCGCCTGCTCTGCTCATCGCAATCGATTTTCTGCAAGGGGGCCTACAACAGGTGTTCGACCCCTCATTTACATATGTAAGGGGCCTAATGCCTGTTTTAGGTGACCGCCAGGGAAGCCTGAAAAACTGGCCAGACCCCATATCGGGTTGGACATATTTCAGGCATCCTTGGGACGCAGAGCATAAAACAGACGCAACAAAGTCCAATTTCTACCCCATTTTCGGTTTTATATTAAAAAAGTGACTGTATCCGTCTGTCACTTCTCTACAATTTGGTTGGTCTGTTAGCTGAACTTTGATTCTTGTGATCTGATTGGTTCTCTAGTTGAAGCCTTGTACAGGTCACTGTGCTACTGGATGGATGTCTGATCGATATTGCAAAACCTGTCCATCACCAAACTTCCTTTCCGTGGCTATCTACTTTCTGTTTACACTTAGAATCTGTTCCACAACCATTTCCCAACCTTGAGCAATGCTTGACATCATTGCCTGGCCATGATCCATTCCACACCCCATTCCTTGGCTTTGCGCAGCTCCAGAATCTATTTTTGCAACCTTGGGCCATTACAGGCCCCCAATTTTAGGTTTTGTGCCACTCCGGGCTTTATTTCCTTGCCTCAGACCACTACAGACCCCACTTCTGGTCCTTGGGGTTTTAGTTGTCTCTCAATTCAATTCACAGAAACTCTGCATGAGCACCACCTTGGGCTGCTCCAGGCAAAATCACGAATCTTGCGCCATTCCAAACGTTTGTGATTTAAAAAGGAAGTTGATCAGTTAATGACATTATTCCATCTGTTAAGAGAAGCTTAAAATGTTATCTCTTTCTGTGTATTTGGCTCAGTTGCGAACCTCACAAAATAAAATGATTGTCATGATTTTGTATCTTCGTAATTTGTCTATTTTCATAAATTAATTTAAATATGATGCCTTCCAGTGAAATCACTGCCAATATCCAGTACACAAACTGAATTTCGGAGATTTGCCTGTCCATCTTTAGAAAGAATATACCACTTTTAAGTACTGGATTTAAGGATTAAGTACTGAGCTTCAGAATTGTGCGTTCTGTAACAGTACTCCATGTTCTGCCAACAATTCTGTAATCCCTCCACTCAGATGTGAATTCTCATGAAATTAGCTCTGCGGTTAGGAAAGCGTGTTGCTCGGCTAACAGTGCTGACCACGGATTAATCCTGGGCCCTACTTAGTCTGCTTAGCTTAATACCACACGGGCAAGTGCATTTACCAACAGAGCCACCAGGAGAGCTCCCGATATTTCCCATATTAATATTTTAGATGTTCACTTAACGATGATCTTTTAATGAATTTTAAATTTTACTATTTTGTGCTCACCTCACTATTGTGTTTTTTGAAAAAAAGTTGTAGTTACCTTCCTTCCAATGTCAAATTAATCCCATGTTTACAGAATGGATTTGGAAAATTGACATTTTTAAAAGACAGCTTTGAATTAATTAACTTATAACAAAGCCAACCGATACACAGCTTAAAATTTGTGGAATTTGGTTGAAAGACAACAGGTTGTTGCCTTTCAAGTCACATTGAAAAATTCAGCGCTCGAAGGCTTTCGGCTTATGCAGAGGGAATCAAGCGCATTCAAAGTTATTCAGAAAACTGTTCAGGCATTGGGAGAAGGATGCTGGCTGCTGTGTTAATATCTCTGAGCTAATTGTACCTGTTAATGATTTATTATGCAGTCAGCATGTGTAGCAGGTGGCTAATGGAACCCTTGGTAACCTTGATGACATTTTGTTACTCAAAATGATGCACAGTTGCCCCTAGAACCACCTCAGGTATATCAGACTTTTTATTGAAGGCGACCAAAAACAAAAATGACATCAGATTTTAGTTTATCTATAACCCTACAGACAGATGGTGTTTTAGTATTGGGAATATTTGTTGTTTTAGCACAAGTGATACATAGAATTACATCGAATTTACAGAACAGAAACAGGCCATTCGACATGAGCGTCCCCCCACCCTCCTTCATCTCACCCTATCAGCACATCCTTCGATTCCTTTCTCTCTCATGTACATTTAGCTTCCCCTTAAATGAATCTATACTATTCGCTGTGTAGTTACGAGTTCCACATTCTAACCACTCTCTGGGTAAAGAAGTTTCACCTTAATTCCTTATTGGATTTATTAGTGACTGTCTTATATTTATATACGAGTTTTGGACTCCCCCCACAAGTGGAAACATCTTCTCTACGTCTAAAAAAAAGAAGAAATGGTAGAGTAAGGTGGTACAAAACAATAAGCATGAAGAGAGCATCAGCCAACAGTGCATAGTGAGGATTTCGTCCCTCCCAGCACTGAAGAGGAACATCTACCCTATTAAAGAATGATACAGCACAGAAGGAGGCCATTTGGCCCATCGTGCCTGTGCCAGCTCTTTGAAAGAGCTATACAATTAGTCCCACCCCCCTCCTCTTTCCCCATAGCCCTGCAAATGTTTCCTTTTTAAGTAGAGATCCAATTCCCCATTGACCAATGCTGGGGACTTTGCCTCACCCAAACCTGAAAAATTAATGTCCTCTGGTTATTTGACCATGGGCGATTCCCAGCCAAGCCTAATCCTGTCATTCCCGAACATTCACACAGATCCACTTCAAGTTGGACTCATTGGACAGTGATCAGGAGTACGTATTTGGTCGATTCATCCCCTCCTTAGCCCACAGCTACTAATAGCAATTATAACACCCCACTGCTTCCCTGGCTGTGCAATCAGTTTGTGATGCTTAAATCCACCTTTAACACTCTTTTCTGAACTCTCACCATTACACCAATACCCTTTCTGGAGGCAGGGCGCCCAAAACTGAACACAGTATTAAAAATGTAGCCTCGCCTGTGATGTATTCAAGGTTCGACGACAGAGGATGGGATTTTTAATGTGGAAGCAAGTCATCCTCGGTTCCGAGGGACTGCCTAAGAAGAAGAATTCAAGGTTAGAATAACTTATTTCAAGTTTGATCTGTTAGTGATCTGAACCCCAAGGTTAAATTATATTCTCACATTCACAGTTACTGTAAATAACACGTACATGGTAGTGATTTTTCTCCATTAAAATGCTGTTGTGGTGCAATACTATTGTGTTTGAAGGTGACTGATGTAGAACAAATGATATTATTGATTTCTGATCCAGGGTTCGAGGTTCAATTAGATGTGCGATGCAGAACCTGAGGTGTGTTTGGTTGAGTGTAGACTAGCAGTTCTGTTTTTACAGTAAGTTGCAGAAAAATGTATTTCTTTGCACATACTGTATAATACAATAGTTTATCTCATTTCACAATAAACCGTAAACTGCACATTCGTGCTGAATGACCCCCACAGTGTATGCCCTTTCACTCATCAGGAAAATATTCCACTAGCCAGGGGGTGCCAGTGCACGTCACTGTAGAGTAATAGGACTCTGCTCCAGGCCACATGTGAAGGTCAATGATTCCCCACAGGGACGGACGGAGGACACTTTGGAGAGCAGTGGATACAACTCAGGCTGCCCTAAAGTGCTTCCTTCTGACTGGGTCAAGTGCACCCGTGCTGGAGACTTGGAGAGGGACATGAGTTATAATATTGGAGCATTGACACAAGAGAGGGGACAGAACTCCGAAACCAAAGGAAAATAACTTCTTAAAAATGGAATGTAACATATTCAAAAACATTATTTAAACTATTATAGTTCTTAAACCACTTGATTTGTTGAAATTTTTGTACGGATGGGATTTTATATTAAATTTTCATGATCTATAAAATCTAATTTGTATGATTATGCAGTTTTAAAATTTCCTTGGTGATATTTTTAAACAGAAATGGCGACAAATGAATTTGATTGCTTCAGCAACACGTACACTAGACTTAGATCATTGAAGATAAAGATGATAAAGATTAATTAAATAGCTCATGTTTTTTCATCATTTTATGCTGTGTTGTGGTATCTCTCTCTATATTCAAATCCCTCCACCTATCTCTGTAACCTCCACCAACCCTTCGAGATCTCTGCTCTCCTCCAATTCTGGCCTCTTGCGCATCCCCGATTTCCATCGACCCACCATTGGCGGCCGTACCTTCAGCTGCCTAGGCTCTGAGTTCTGGAATTCCCTCTCCAAACCTCTCCGCCTCTCTACCTCTCTCCTCCTCCTTTAAGATGCTTCTTTAAACATACCTCACTTGTCTTAATATCTCTTTATGTCGCTCAGTGTCAAACTTTGTCTGATAACGCTCCTGTGAAGCGCCTTGGGACGTTTTTCTACGTTAAAGGTGCTATACCTAAAAACACCAACACCTAAAACAGATTATCTGGTCATTTAGCTCATTGTTGTTTGTGGGACCTGGCTGTGTGCAAATTGGCTGCCGCGTTTCCTAGATTACAATGGTAATTGCACCTCGAAAAGTACTTCATTGGCTGTTAAACGTTTGAGGTCGCGAAAGGCGCTATATAAATGCAAGTCTTTCTTCTTTCTTTTTATACAACTGCAAGTCATTGTTGTTGTTGTATATTCAGAGATGCTTGGATGCCTGTATTAGATTTCATCACATCTCTCCCGCCTCCAACCGCCCAGCTTCCATACTTCCACCATTGGCCGCCTAACACAGCAATCCTCGAGGCGATCGGTCAATAATGGTGGCTACAGTACCCATGTTCCTCTGCGCTCCAGAAACCTATCTATCCATCACATTGTTTAACCAGAGTACGTTTACGCCAGGGCCGTATTGTATCCTGGGCACAGCGCGGCCCTGCTGATGGCTTTGAGTCCGGCTATAGCGAAATGGGAGAAGAAAATGTCCCAATGGTAAAGCCCCTCATAAAAGACTGTTAGCTAAAGTTGAAGCTCATGGAATTGAAGGCAAATTATTGGCCTGGTTAGGAAACTGGGCAGGTACTCTAATTGGCAGGATGTGACTAGTGGTGTCCCGCAAGGATCTGTGTTCGGGCCTCAACTATTCATTGTATTTATTAACGACTTAGATGATGGGATATAGAGAGCCACATATTCAAGTTTGTCAATGACACAAAGATAGGCGGCATTGTAAGCAGTGTAGATGGAAGCATAAAATTACAAAGAGATATTAATAGATTGAGTGAATGGGCAAAACTGTGGCAAATGGTTTTCAATGTAGGCAAGTGTGAGGTCATCCACTTTGGACGGGCGATGTTACGGAGGTGGAAATACGCGGTCTTAGTTATGCTGCGGATATATGGTCAGAAGCTCATTTCAGGGTCAAATATGACACCAAGTTTGCGAACAGTGTGGTTCAGCCTCAGACAGATGTTTGGGAGAGGGATGGAGTCAGTGGCTAGGGAACGGAGTTTGTAGCGGGGACTGAAAACAATGGCTTCGGTCTTCCCAATATTTAATTGGAGAAAATTCCTGCTCATCCAGAACTGGATGTTGGGCAAGCAGTCTGACAATTTAGAGACCGTGGAGGGGTCGAGAGAAGAGGTAGTGAGGTAGAGCTGGGTGTCATCAATGTACATGTGGAAACTGATGCTGTGTTTTCGGATGATGTCGCCAAGGGGCAGCATGTAGATGAGAAATAGGAGGGGGTCAAGGATAGATCCTTAGGGAACACCAGAGGAAACGATGTGGGAGTGGGAAGAGAAGCCATTGCAGGTGATTCTCTGGCTACGATTAGATAGATAAGAATGGAACCAGGCGAGTGAAGTCCCACCCAGCTGGACGACGGTGAAGAGGCATTGGAGGAGGATGGAGTGGTCAACCATGTCAAAGGCTGCAGACAAGTCAAGAAGGACAACGAGGGATAGTTTACCTTTGTCACAGTCACAAAGGATGTTATTTGTGAGTTTGATAAGAGCTGTTTCGGTACTGTGTCAGGGGCAGAAACCTGACTGGAGGGATTCAAACATGGAGTTGTGGGAAAGATGGGCACGGATTTGGGAGGCGACAACACGTTCAAGGACTTTGGAGAGGAAAGGGAGGTTGGAGATGGGGTGGTAGTTTGCAAGGACGGAGGTTGTTTTTTTGAGGAGAGGGGTGATGACAGCAGATTTGAGGGAGAGGGGGACAGTACCCGAGGAGAGAGAACCATCAACAATGTCAGCTAACATGGGAGCCAGAAAAGGAAGTTGGGTGGTCAGCAGTTTGGTGGGAATTGGGTTGAGGGAGCAGGATGTGGGTCTCATGGACAAGATGAGCGCGGAGAGGTCAAGAGGGGAGATCGGAGAGAAACTGGAGAAAGGTGCGAGTTCAGGGCTAGGGGATCCTTAGAGGAAGTTTGGCCCGGTGGGCTAGAGAAAGGAAGGGAAGTGGCAAAGGCAGCTGAACAGATGGTCTCAATCTTAGAAACAAAGAAGTCCATGAGCTCCTCACACCTGTTGTCGGAGCTGAGGGTGGAGGAGACTGGGGAGAGGAGTTTCACCGAAAGGTATGCTACCAGGTCAGGAGCTCAGTTTCTTGTACAGCGAGAACCCAGGCATAACTGAGCCATTGAGGGAGCCACCAAACAGAGGAAAGTTGCTTCTCACAGGGAAGAGGAGAACATAGTAATATGGGATGTGAGAGGTGGTAAAGAAGAGCATAGGGTGACAATGGCTGTGCACCAGAGTCAACAAAACACATGGAGGGGGTGAGATATGTGGAAGACTATTACACAGACCCAGCTGTGGTCTCTGGGTCAAAGTCGGTTTCAGATCTTGTTGGAGGCATTTATGACATGATGATGTCAACTAAGGTAAACCTAGCTAAATGCAACTTGGTGGAGTGCCCGAGTTGTGCCGCATATGGGCAGGGAGTAATCAATTTCAAATGCAGCCTGACTACCCGTATTGCTACAGTGGGGGTGTACTAAATGTTGTCATAATCAGGTATTGCAGCCGTCGGTTATTAACAGTGGAGTGCAGCAGCAGTTGGAGCAGGGAGAATATGGTAATGTGGTCATTATACAGCACAGGTAGTAATTTAGTTTGTCAATTAGGGGCAGCAGATGGTGAGTGTTGGGAAAAAGGCAAGAGTAGATGATTGCTAATCGGTGCAAAAGATTGGAAGTTGACAGCAGAGCTTGGGGGCAAAATAGTTTCCGGTGCAGATAATTAGCAATAAGCTACACCTGGATTCAGTGCTGTGGTCAGAGCAAATAAAGATCATGCGCATGCTACAGCTGTCAGTTCGATGGAAAACGAGCTCCTTCTATTCCTCTTTGTGCCTGCACTCTTCCACCTCGTACTAACATGACTCCATTTATTTCTTCTCATGCTTGTGCTGATGCTCCTTTCTTCCTCTTTGCACCTATGCTGCCCCCTTTTATATTCCAAACCCTGTCTGTGCATTTCAGCTTAATATTGGCCCGGAATTTGCGGTGATCGGCGAAGCAAAGGGGCTGGATTTTCTCAATGAGAAGCTTTTGGAGGCGGAACTGCTGCTTGCCGGCTTTCAATCCCGCCTCCATCAGCTTCTGGCCAACCAGCGGGATTTTCCCCTGATTGGCCTTGTTAAGTCCGCCCAGCGGGCTCAGCAGGCCAATTAGAGGGAAGTCAGTGACAGAGCACGTCAACGTATGACGTACCATCTGTCAAGAACTTTTGAAAGAAGAAATGTCATCGTTTGACAGCTCTGTGAAGCTGTCAAACACTGACACTCTGTGTAGTTTGATGAGTCCTTGTGTTTAGGACTCATCAAACCTTTCAACTTTGCAGAAATCACCTGGCTGTTGGTTCGGAGGATCCAACAGCCAGTCTGTGATATCTACAATGGAGATGTCGGGACTCCGGCTCCACAGCGGCTGAAGGCTGAAGGCAGAAACAAAGGTAAGTGAACATTTTCTAACACTTTACACTCAACTTACATACTTACTACTCCACACTTGCACCCATCACTCACCTCTACATCGCACTTTCAGACCCCGCCAACCCCCGCAGACCTCCTACTCGGCTCCTACACCCTGGCGGGGTTCCCCGAGGTCGGGAAGCCTACACTTTGGAGCTAAAAATGGGGATAATCCTATTTTCTGCCTGTTAACTACCCGGGGCAGGGCGGTTTCCCGCCTCCTGGCAAGAGGGCACGGAGGCGGGTTAGGGGCGGGTTTGCCAGCCCCTCCAAATTCTACAACTTTACCGGCAGTCCCGCCTCCATACCCGCCTCCTCGGGGCTGACAAAATCGTCGTTGGCCCCAAAGTAAGCTTCGCACAAAGATCTCGCGATCTCTGTGCCTGAGAATTTTGGGTTTTCTGACGTGTAATTGAAATCAACGGAAATTAATGGGGATTCCCAGCGAAGAGCTGCTATGATGTCAACAAGCTGTCCAAGCAGCCAATCAAAACGTAGAATTCTCACAGTCCGTGAACCAGGAAGTGAATAAGCTCCTTTGATTCTAACCTTTTAAAAATGTTATAGAGAGCAAAACAAAGATTGGGCTCTCACATGGGGAAAAGGCAAACCTGAAATAAAGATGAACTAACTTTAAAAAAAAATTAAAACTTATTTTTAAGTTTCTTAGAATTTTTAATTTTTAATTAAAAAGGATAAATTTGACACTCCACAAAATTAAAATTAGTTTTTCAGGGCCACAACCTGTGTTTAGCAGTCAATATGTTGTTAAAAACCCAGTTACACCTAGTCCAACTTTTAATGGGGTGTTTAATAGCGGTATTACCGCGGAAGAGCCAAAGTTTTCTTCAGTTTCCATGATTGGACAGATTACACTGATTGCCAGCTCTGGGAGGGAGGGGGGCACAGCGCATTCTGTGGAGGAGCAGTGAATGGCAGACCGCAACTTCAGGATTTCCGCATTAGGCTGTGCATGCGCTAAATCCTGAAGTTGCAGTCAGTTTCAAAGGTGAAATGACAGCAAATGTTGCCAGTTCACCGTCATCAGGACCGCAAATTCCAGGCCATTTTCTTTCTTTTCCTGCCACTGCAAGGTGAGCCAACTCTAACTCTCAGTCTGTGTCTCCCTGGGATCTCGTGTTCATAGTAACTGCCATTTACATCTGACAGTTACATTAATGCAGACTGTTTGGTCTATGAGTGATGCTTATCCCACTTCAGCTGTCACCAATTGTTACAGCTCAGGCTTTCTCCCAGCACTTTCATCTTGCGTTAA
Organism: Squalus acanthias; assembly: GCA_030390025.1. Taxonomy (NCBI): domain Eukaryota; kingdom Metazoa; phylum Chordata; class Chondrichthyes; order Squaliformes; family Squalidae; genus Squalus; species Squalus acanthias. The sequence goes on along the minus strand of CM059437.1, from coordinate 50,470,346 downwards.
CAACAAAAAGGTGATTTCCGTATGCAAATTGAGTATGAACAGAACCTATGCTCTTGTACATGCTGTGAATGTGATAGCAAGCCAGGATTAACAGTTACCGTCTAATTGTGGTATAGTCTACTGCAGATCACATGAAATGCCCATCATGTTCTGACTCTGACAGAAAATACCACACTGTCAAACCAATGTGTTGAGACTAAAACTAATGTACTGATGTATTTGCAAGTTGAATAACACACAGAAGCAATGAGACACAGCGAAGCACTGAGAGTACAATACTTAAATACGCTGAAAATCAAATCAGTCCACAATGAGCTTAAATACCATTTTGAGATCATGGCCCTGAAATTTCATGGGGGTTCGAAAGGCCTCCCACCATAACTCCAGCGGGAGACTAATGGAATCCCCAGGGAAACCGAGTAAACAACCGTTTTCAGCTCTTTACACCAGTTTGCCAGAGAATCCCCGTGGAATTTCAGGGCTCATGTTTCTACCCAGTTTGATAAAGGGCAGGGCTTTTGAATGAAACTGTCTTCAGCAGACATTCACAATGCAAAGTTTTACATAGGCAATACGAATCTCAGTTCATTCACCGAGTTTAGATGTCCATCCAGAAATGAAGACAGTAAAGAATTCCTGAGTATTAACTTCAGTCCAAAGATCCCTGGGGACAGTTCTATCAATCATCGCTGATCAAAGACACAATCACAAGATAATGATAGATGAAGAAGATCATTCGGCCTATCTTAATTCATCCTTCCAGCGATAGCCTAACGTCCCCTCATTTTAGATCCGATTTTTTCTTAAATGATTCCAGGGTTTTTGCCTACATTACTCTCTATCTGGAAGTTTATTCCAAAGGTTGGTCAAGACAAATTTCCTAATATCAGTCCTTAAGTTACCTTTTACTCAGTTGAACTTGTATCCCCTCATTCTACTCATATTTTAATGTAATGTAATATTTCTGATTACCTTTTTCTATACCTTTGCAATCTTTGCAATCTTCTACCTCTATAAGATTGCCTCTCAAATGCTTCCTTTCTATGCTGAAACTCCAGTCTTTCCTCATAATTCCGACTCAGAGACTGAGCTGTCTCTGAACTGCCTCCAGTGTTTCAATGTCTCTCTTATTTCTTGGCAACCAGAACTAGAGACAGTATTCAAGGTGTGGCCTGGCCAGAGCACTAGCGCCCCGCGCCCGAAATTCAATGGTGGTGCCCCAAGAGGGAGGCGGGGGCGCTACTGAAAGCGCTCCCCCTCCCTCTTGGGACGCTCCCAGGGAATATCGCTGTTAAAAGGGAGAGGCCTTGCACAGCGCGACCCGGGGCCCAGCTGGGCCACCAGGGATCGGGGTGCCGGCAAAAGGGCTGACGGATCGCGGGCCGGGGACGGCAGAGGGGGCAGGGGACAGCAGAGGGGGCCGGGGACGGCAGAGGAGGCAGGGGATGGCAGAGGGGGCAGGGGATGGCAGAGGGGGCAGGTGCTGGCAGAGGGGGCAGGTGCTGGCAGAGGGGGCAGGGGACGGCAGAGGAGGCAGGGGATGGCAGAGGGGGCAGGTGCTGGCAGAGGGGGCAGGGGACGGCAGAGGAGGCAGGGGATGGCAGAGGGGGCAGGTGCTGGCAGAGGGGGCAGGGGACGGCAGAGGGGGCAGGTGCTGGCAGAGGGGGCAGGGGACGGCAGAGGAGGCAGGGGATGGCAGAGGGGGCAGGTGCTGGCAGAGGGGGCAGGGGACGGCAGAGGGGGCAGGTGCTGGCAGAGGGGGCAGGGGACGGCAGAGGGGGCAGGGGACTGCAGAGGAGGCAGGGGATGGCAGAGGGGGCAGGTGCTGGCAGAGGGGGCAGGTGCTGGCAGGCGGCCAGCAAAAAAAATGGCCGTCCGGCAGCTCCCCTTTAATTATCGCCGCTCCGGCCGCACGCACGCCCCCCTGACCCTGTCGGACATAGCGTCCGGCGGCAAGTCAGGGGGCGCGACCGAAGTTTGCGGTCGGGGCCCTGCGCACACCGATGACATCATCGCCGGAAGCGCAGCGCCACGGGGCGCTAGTTGCTTTGCGCCTTGTTAGTGCCCTCTTAGGGCGCTAACGGGAGGCGCAAAGCAACCGAATTTTGCCCCCCTAGATCTTTTTCAGGTTCATCGTAGTTAGTTCAACACCATTCTTGACGTACGTGTGTCATCTATTTTCCCTTCCTATGTGTAGCACTTAACATAATCTGCCATTGTTCTGTCCACTTACATATCTTGTCCGACTCATTATAATTTCTGAGCTGTCTCTTTCAATTCCACTGTCCCTCCTAGTTTGGTATTATCTACAAATTTGTCCACTTTGCATTGAGTTTCTGAACCCAGGTCATTTATGTTAATTAGAGACAGTAGTGAGCCCAGTACTGAGAGATCCCACTCAGTACTTCCGCCCATTCTGACATAACTCCCCTAATGAGTACTAGCTGTTTCCTACCCTCCAGCTAGTTTCTTATCCATTCCCAGGGTTTACCTTGAATTCCCACAGCTTTGAGTTTAACTAATAACCTTTCATGTGGATCTTTATCAAAAGTCTTTTAGAAGTCAAGATACATCATATCATAGGGCTTCCCATAGTCTACGTGAGCTGTCACTTCCTCAAAGAAGCTGAGGAAGTTGGTCAGGCAGGATCTTCTCCTTCTGAATCCATACTGACTGCTTTTAGCTGGGTTATTGCTGTACTGATAATCCTCAGATTTACTCAATATCATCAAATCCTTTATTTTACGTGGAATGGAAGTAAAACTAATGAGTCTGTAGTTATTACTGGATACTATGTTAATTAGCAGGTGCTCACACATTGTCTAAGTCTCACATACCTGTTAATGCTTTGGCATTGTATAAGAGAGCCCCAGGTGGGCAGAGGAAACGCTTCAAGGACACCCTCAAAGCCTCTTGAAAAAGTGCAACATCCCCACCGACACCTGGGAATCCCTGGCCCAAGACTGCACAAAGTGGAGGAGAAGCATCCGGGAAGGCGCCGAACACCTCGAGTCTCTTCGCCGGGAGCAAGCAGAAGCCAAGCGCAAGGAGCACACGTCAACCCAAGCACCCCACCCACCCGCCCCTTCAGCCACCGTCTGCCCCACCTGTGACAGAGGCTGTAGGTCCCGCATTGGACTCATCAGTCACCTGAGAACTCATTTTTAATGTGGAAGCAAGTCATCCTCGGTTCCGAGGGACTGCCCAAGAAGAAGAAGGTATAATTTAGTTCGCACCTGGAACAAAGCCCTTCATCCTTACTAAATCCCAGATTAATCAACCTGACCTGGTTCCATTTACATTTTACCCCCCCTTTTCTATTTTGAAAATTGGGTAAGGGAAGACAGCTTCCATTATAACTCTAGCTGATGCAAAGTACCATTTGACATAAACAGAGAAATTCCCCTGTTTAATCACAACAGGGTTAGCTGAGGCACTTTGAAGAAAGCCACCGGAATATATAGAGTTGGTAGCTGAGTGCAAAGACGCAGGGTAGAAGTCTGAGGTGCATGTCATGAATGTCAGGTGCCATGGATTTGTGGGAGAATGAATGGAGAGATCCCTGAGAAGGCTGGTAATGAGGGGAAGAAAGGCTGGTGGTGTGATGAAAACAATTGAGAGTTGCAGGAGAGAGAACATTGTGTTGGCTTGCTGATCCTCATGTGAGAAAGGCTTCAAGTCCAGTGGCCATGCAGAGGCTGACAAGAACTCCCTTTGACGCCCTCAGTAGCTGGCCTCCTGGGTGAAATGGGACTGAAACCATGACGATGCCTGGCAATGCCCGACACCTGCACACGGGAGGAAGCAGCAGGTGTTGCTTTTTGTGCGATTAGACGTATTTACCCAAGCAATCCAACATGATACCTGCTGAGTGGGGAGCGGAGATTCCTCGGAATTAGTTTTACGAAAACAACCAGTGGGCCGTGGAGACTTTGAGCCGACTGCACAGCTCAGAGGCGAGCTCTCCAGCTGTCACTGTTGACAGTGCTGCTATAATGATGGATGCATTGAATCCTTTCCAATCGAGATCTTGGTAGAAGATATTGGATACTATTAGCCCTTCTTCCAGCACTCAAGATGGGGAAGGTTTTGTAAAGCCCTGTGCTGTGTCTTATTAACTACCTCAAGAGACTAATAAAAGAGAGGAACACTAAATGAATCTCACCACTTTAATCTCCCTCCAAGCCACCAATCCAATCACTGATATTTTTCCACTTCGACACCTGATCACACTTTGCCAGTTGCTCTCCGGTGCAGTTATATGTATAAGCAGCAATATTATTTTTGACTTTTTTTCATCAAGGGGGGCGTAGTCTCAGGGTAAGGGGGCAGCCATTTAGGACCGAGATGAGGAGAAATTTCTTCACTCAGCGAGTTGTGAATCTTTGGAATTCTCTGCCCCGGAGGATGCTCAGTTGTTGAGTATATTCAAAAATGAGAAGTCGCACAACACCAGGTTATAGTCCAACAGTTTTATTTGAAATCACAAGCTTTCGGAGCGCTGCTCCTTCGTCAGGTAAAGGCTTTACCTGTCCACCCCAGTCCAACACCGGCATCTCCGCATCATGAGTATATTCAAGACAAAGATCGATAGATTTTTGGTCAGTCAGGGAATCAAGGGATATGGGTTTGGGTGGGAAAGTGGAGTTTATGTAAAAGTTCAGTCATGATCTTATTGAACGGCAGAGCTGGCTCGAGGGGCTGTATGGCCTACTCTGGCTCCTATTTCTTATGTTTTTATCTTATCACTTCAGTATTTTCCCTTCCTCTGCTGATGGAGCAGATTCATGCTGGCGATTGCCTCCACAGACGTTAGGGGCCTTCCAGTGTAAGGTACAGGTGGCTATTCGTGACCCTGGACGCTGTGGCGGGATAGAATGTTTACTTGCCCGAGTGACCCACCGTTGGCCCCGGAAGACATTCTGGGTCAGCCTTATTAAATGTTTTCAGTCGGATTCCCACCTGCGCCAGGGGTCTCATCACTTGGGGGGAAGCGAGAGGTGTGAAAATCCTGCCTTGAGTGTCAGCAGGCTAGTTGACTGCAGGGAGAACCACTGCCGAGCCGGTTGCTATCTTCACCCAATATTCACACAAGGGCACTTTCCAAATTTTTAAACTGCAGAACCCAGGTGAAGGGTCATGTCTCATAGTGCAGGACAGCATGAAGCAGGAGAGAAAGTGAGGTAAATCAGGAAGTCAGGAAGTAGTGATGAGTGACATCAAACTTTGGTTTTGGGGTATTAATGCTTAAAATTTTCTAGGGTTGAGCAATACTGGTTAGCCATAAAGTGAACTTCACTTCCCCTATGATCCACAGTGCACCTTCTCCTACCTTGTACTGAGACAATCAATAGCATAACCCAGTGATTGTTACAGAGAACTCGACACCAAATTTCCTTTCATTACAGACTGCAAAGTAGATAAATACATGGCGATGTGATCAAGTCCCTGTCAATCACAGAGGGTTCCAGCTAATCAAGGACCTGCCCCTTCCTTCAAAGGACTCAGAAATAGCTGTCAATCAAAGCCACTACATCCGGTTTGAGGGCCTGCTTACTCTTCAGTGTGTGACCCCCGCTACCACCCGCCGCCCCCCCGCCCACCCCCAACACTCTGTGTGAATTTCTTTTGTCCTCAGGAATTGAGCACGCTGCCAAAGCTGCATTGACCGTCCCTCGTTTCCCTCAGAAGGTAGTGGGGGAACCTTCTTTTTGAACCGCTGTCGTCCTTTGTGGTGATGGTGAGAGGGAATGCCAGGATTTTAACCTAGTGATGATGAAGAAAGGGCGATATATGTTCAGGTCAGGATGGTGCGTGACTTTGACGTGAACTTGTAGTTGATGATGTTGGCTTGATCTTGAAGCTCTTGTCCTTCTTGATGATAGAGGTGCTGTCAAAGTAACCTTGGTTCGTTGCTGCAGTGCATCCTGTAGATTGTATATACTGCAGCCACAGTGCACTGGTGGTGGAGGAGATGGATATTGACTTGATTGACAGGGGTGCTGATAAGCGAGCTGTTTTGCCCTGGATGGTGTCAAGCTTCTTAACCAAATTGTGGCTGCACCCATCCAGACAACTGGTGAGAGTTCCATCACAATCCTAACTTCAAACTTGTCACTGGTGGAGAGGCACTGAACGATCAGGAGCAGAGCCATTCATGAGAGAGTACTCAGTATTTCCCCTTCTTTTATAGCCAAGATGTTGATATAGATGCGATAGCAAAATACTGCGGATGCTGGAAATCTGAAATAACAACAGAAAACGCTGGAAAAACTCAGCAGGCCAGGCAGCATCCGTGGAGAGAGAAAGAGAGTTAACGTTTCAGGTCGATGACCTTTCGTCAGAACTGTGAAGAGCCGGAAATCAAATAGATTTAAGGCCAGAGTAAAGCTGGGAAAAGGGGGAGGGGATAAAAGAACAAAGGGGGAGATGAAGAGACATTAAGAGACATTAAGAGATATGCAAGGCTAGAGGTGGTGTTAATGTGACAGATTAAGGCTGAAAGAAGTGTGAAATCCACTGGCAGAATGAAGGACAGCTGCCAGCTTCTAGGGGGAAAAAAAAGGTGGGGGGGGGGCAAATAAAAGGGTGGAAAAAATAAAATATAAATGTGATTGGAGCTGAGGTTATGATCTAAAATTGTTGAACTCGATATTGAGTCCAGAGGGCTGTAGCGTGCCTAAACGAAAGATGAGGTGCTGTTCCTCGAGTTCCTATATTGTTGATATAGATGGTCAAGTTAAGTGTCTGGTCAATGGTGATCCCCAAAATATTGATGGTGGGGCACTTGAAGATCAGGGAGAGGTGGTTGGGATTTTTATTTTCTGATAATGGTTATTGCCTGGCAATTATGTGGTGTAAATGTTACCTGCCACAAGTCACACAAATTGTCCTGCTGTAGGCTGCCATAGGCTGTTTCATTATCAAAGGTGTTGTGAATGTAGCTGAACAGCATAGAATCATCCACAAACAGCCCCAGTCCTGACCTCGTGACAAACAGAAGGTCGTGAAGCAGCTGAAGATGGTTGCACTCAGGATACAGCCCTGAAGAACTCTGGCTGTGATGACTGGCTTCCAACAACCACAACCATCTTCCTGTGTGTCAGGTATGACTCCTGCCACTGAATGGTTTTCCAATTGACCTTAGTTTTGTTAGAGCTCCTTTGTGCCATACTCAGTCGAATGATGCCTTGATGTTGAGGGCAGCTACTCTCAACTCTCCTCTGACACGTGTCCTTTTCTGGATTAAGGCTGTAAAGCTGGCCTGGAGCTGAGAGGAACCTGAACTGAGCTTCAGGGAGCAGGTTATTGGTGAGTAGGTGTTGCTTGATGGCACTATTGATTACAGCTTCATTTTGTTGATAATTGGGAGGAAGCTGGTAGGGCAATAATTGGTTGGATCGGATTAAACTACCAGGCCAGTTAGCTTAACATCTGTCATAGGGAAGATGTTAGAAGCTATTATTAAAGACGTTATAGCAGGGCACTTAGAAAAGTTCAAAGTAATCAGGCAGAGTCAACATGGTTTTGTGCAAGGGAAATCATGTTTAACCAATTTATTGGAATTCTTTGAGGAAGTAACATGTGCTGTGGATAAAGGGGAACCGGTGGATGTACTGTACTTAGATTTCCAGAAGGCATTTGATAAGGTGCCACATCAAAGGTTATTGCAGAAAATAAAAGCTCATAGTGTAGGGGGTAACATATTGGCATGGATAGAAGATTGGCTAGCTAACAGGAAACAGAGAGTAGGCATAAATGGGTCATTTTCTGATTGGCAAGATGTAACGAGTGGTGTGCCACAGGGATCAGTGCTGGGGCCTCAACTTTTTACAATTTATATAAATGACTTGGATGAAGGGACCGAAGGATGGTTGCTAAATTTGCTGATGACACAAAGATAGTTAGGAAAGTAAATTGTGAAGAGAACATAAGGAGGCTACAAAGGGATATAGATAGGTTAAGTGAGTGGGCAAAGATCTGGCAAATGAAGTACAGGAAACTCTTTGGTATCCGGCACCGACGGGACTGGCGTGGTGCCGGTTGATCAAAAGTTCCGGATAATGGAGAGTTATATCTACCGAGGCTATTTTTAACAAACAAAAATTAAAAAATCAAGAAATGTGCAGTATACAGTATTTGGGTACTCACCTACAGAATGTTGTGTTAAATGGATGGTGGAAGATGCTTGATTAAGTACAGTACTGCCAGTTGAGGGTAATCCATAACTCTTTAATTACTTAACAGTAAAGCAAAACTTATAAACGACTGTATACAGTACTGTAGTTGACTGTACACTTATTCCGAGTCATCTGGTTCATCAGAAATATCCGTGCCAGCTGGGTCATCAGGATCATGCAGTTCCACAGATTCCACAGATTCTTCAGGCACTTCCGCTGCTTCGACTCTTTTGGAAGCTTTCTTAAACATGTTGCGGATGTCGGTTTGCTTAGTGGACTCTTGCCTTTTCTGTAGAAACGTGGAATGCAGAATATGGAGTTGCATAACTTCTTGAGCAGAGTAGCAAGTCTGCCTTTCAGCAAATTTGAGGATTGAAGAAAATCCTTCTGCAGCTTTAGCCCAAGAAATATTGTTCTCTTCAGAAATATCATCCTCTTCACTTTCCATCTCACTTTCCTTTTCTTTCTTTGGATTCAAAACATTCTCAATTATTTCATCATCACTTAGCATATGCACAACACCAACTTCTCTATCTGCATCAACCCACTGCTCGATATCACTTTCACTGAGGTGATGTAGAGGGTTTGCTGGGCCTGCATTTTTCACCATGCCAGCCATGTCCATTATTGTACTCTTCTTGGGACGAACATTGAACCCATGAAATTCCTCCTCTGAAGAAGAACCTTCAGCAAACATTACAGAAGGCCACAATTTGCGCCAGGCTTGCCTCAGAGTGTGACCTTTCACAAAGTTCCAGGAACATGCAACATTATAGATGGCATCTTTAATATTGAATTCCTTCTGAAATGCTTGAATATTGTCATCTTGGCTTAACAGTTTACGTAGGAAGTCTTTCTTGTAATGACACTTCAGATTTTGGTCCATGGGTTGGATGAGAGAAGTTACATTTGGTGGCAAATAAATGGTGAAAATATTTCCCGAAACCAACTCGGATTCATGCGGATGGGCTCTACAATTATCAAGCAGTAAAATGCATTTGCTATCTTCAGGTTTCCCTATTTTACGGAAATGTTCCCTCACAGATGGAACAAAAATATGATGGAACGAATCGGAGAAGATTTCCTTATCCATCCAAGCATTTTTTTGAGCTTTGTACTCAACAAGTAAGTGCCTCACATTTTTAAATGCACGGGGATTTTTATACTTCCCGATAACGAGAAGTTTAACCCGGTGTGATCCAGCAGCGTTCGCACATGTTAGCACGGTTACACGATCTTTATTTTTCTTGTAACCTGAAGCATTAGCCTCACTAGCCCCAGCAAGCGTTGATTCTGGCAAAAACCTCCAAAACAAGCCAGTTTCATCGGCATTATATATCTGTGCTGGCGACAAATCATGTTGCTGCACAATCCGATTGAAATAATCGCAGTATTCTTCTGCGGCGTCGTGATCAGCTGATTTCTTCTCCCTGGAAATATCGAGTCGTCGTATCCCGTGCCGTAACTTGAAGCACGTTAGCCATCCATCGGAGAAAGCACACTTGTCAGTGAGCTCCATCCTTTCGTAGAAATCCTTCGCTTTCTCGATTAGCATGGGTCCGGAAATTGGAACACCCTCTGAACGCTTAAGAGAAAACCATTCATAAAGCACGGTATCCAGCTCTTCAAGCTTAGGCTTACAAAGCGTACGCCGTTTCTCTACACTCTTAGATGTCTCTGAGCTTGAATAAAACTTGAGCAGCTTATCCTTCTGCGATTTGATGTCGTAGATTGTTGACGAACCGATTTTGAATTCATTTAAAATTGTTGATAAGCTTCTCTCCCTTTTCTAGTCGTTGGCATATCTCGATTTTCTGTTTTAAAGTTAAGACCACTCTCTTCCTTTTGCTTGGACCAGCTTTTGGGAATTCCATTATGCAAGATGGGGGAGATAATTCCCGATAAAGATGGAGAGACACACAGAACAATGGTGGCTAGGAAGAGACTACCAGCAGCGTGGGAGACACACAGTAAAATGGTGTATCAGAAGAGACTACCAGCAGCGTGGGAGACACACAGTAAAATGGTGTATCAGAAGAGACTACCAGCAGCGTGGGAGACACACAGTAAAATGGTGTATCAGAAGAGACTCCCGGCAGCGCGGGAGAATCAGACTCCTGTTACTGCAGTGTTCGGACTTCCGACAGCGCCAGGAGGCCGAGTAGTGGCACTTTGGAGAACTACCCCCACTGACTAACTCGGTGTTCGCGGGAGACTCGGACTCGGACTCAGCAACATTGCCGGTTATTTGAGAGGAGTTTTCGGAGTACTCGGCGTTCGCGGGAGACTCGGACTCGGACTCGGCAACATTGCCGGTTATTTGAGAGGAGGTTTCGGAGTATGATTTTTGCCGGTTAAGAGAGAATTCCGGATATTTAGGTGCCGGTTAAACAAGAGTTTCCTGTATAATGTGGGAAAATGTGAAGTTGTCCATTTTGGCAGGAAGAATAAAAAAGAAGCATATTATCTAAATGGTGAGAGATTGCAGAGCTCTGAGATGCAGAGGGATCTGGTGTCCTAGTGCATGAATCACAAAAGGTTACTATGCAGGTACAGCAAGTAATTAGGAAAGCTAATAGAATGTTATCGTTTATTGCGAGGGGAATTGAATACAAAAGTAGGGAGGTTATGCTTCAGTTATACAGGACATTGGTGAGACCACATCTGGAGTACTGTGTACAGTATTGGTCTCCTTATTTAAGGAAGGATGTAAATGCGTTGGAAGCAGTTCAGAGAAGATTTACCAAACTAATACCTGGAATGGGCAGGGTTGTCTTATGAGGAAAGGTTGGACAGGCTAGGCTTGTATCCGCTGTAGTTTAGAAGAATAAGAGGTGACTTGATTGAAACATATAAGATCCTGAGGGGTCTTGACAGGGTGGATGTGGAGAGGATGTTTCCTCTTATGGGAGAATCTAGAACTAGGGGTCACTGTTTAAAAATAAGGGGTCGCCCATTTAAGACAGATGAGGAGAAATTTTTTCTCACAGAGGGTCGTGAGTCTTTGGAACTCTCTTCCGCAGAGGGCGGTGGAAGCAGAGTCTTTGAATATTTTTAAGGCAGAGGTAGATAGATTCTTGGTAAGCAAGGGGGTGAAAAGTTATCGGGGGTAGGCGGGAATGTGGAGTAATCGGATCAGCCATGACCTTATTGAATGGCGGAGCAGGCTCGAAGGGCCGAGTGGCCTACTCCTGCTCCTAATCCATATGTTCGTATGTGTTGTAATGATATGCCTTTAGGACAGTGAAGCCATCTCTAACATTGCCGCAAGATGTTTGGCATTGTAAATGACAGTCTGCCTTGGGTTTATTAACTAATTAACACATCTGACTCCACTGTGAGCTGTAACAAATTTACATCTTGAAGAGACCGATCCATGACAACTATCTGTTTTGAGCTGCTAACTTCTGCCTGACAAGCTGCTTTGTGTGGCCTTAGGTGTTAACTTCTTACATGCCAATTCTAGCGGCACAGAAATATTATTAGTTCAAAAATCCAATACAGACAAAAAAATCCATTTTGCCATATAACTAGATACAGCAAAGGCTGTGGGCCCCGACAACATCCCGGCTGTCGTGCTGAAGACTTGTGCTTCAGAACAAGCTGCGCCTCTAGCCAAGCTGTTCCAGTACAGCTACAACACTGGCATCTATCCGACAATGTGGAAAACTGCCCAGATATGTCCTGTCCACAAAAAGCAGGACAAATCCAATCCAGCCAATTACCGCCCCATCAGTCTACTCTCAATCATCAGCAAAGTGATGGAAGGTGTTGTCGACAGTGCTATCAAGCAGCACTTAATCACCAATAACCTGCTCACTGATGCCCAGTTTGGGTTCCGCCAAGACCACTCAGCTCCCGACCTCATTACAGCTTTGGTCCAAACATGAACAATAGAGCTGAATTCCAGAGGTGAGGTGAGAGTGACTGCCCTTGACATCAAGGCAGCATTTGACCAAGTATGGCATCAAGGAGCCCTAGGAAAACTGAAGTCAATGAGAATCGGGGGGAAAATTCTCCACTGGCTGGAGTCATACCTAGCACAAAGAAAGATGGTTGTGGTGGTTGGAGGTCAATCATCACAGCCCCAGGACATCGCTGCAGGAGTTCCTCAGGGCAGTGTCCTAGGCCCAACCATCTTCAGCTGCTTCATCAATGACCTTCCCTCCATCGTAAGGTCAGAAGTGGGGATGTTTGCTGATGACTGCACAGTGTTCAGTGCCATTCGCAACTCCTCAGATAATGAAGCAATCCATGCCCGCATGCAGCACGATCTGGACGACATTCAGGCTTGGGCTGATAAGTGGCAGGTAACATTCGTGCCACACAAGTGTCAGGCAATGACTATCTCCAACAAGCAAGCGTCTAACCACCGCCCCTTGACATTTAACGGCATTACCATCGCCGAATCCCCCACCATCAATATCCTGGGAGTCACCATTGATCAGAAACTTAACTGGACCAGCCACATAAATACTGTGGCAACAAGAGCAGGTCAGAGGCTGGGTATTCTGCGGTGAGTGTCTCGCCTCCTGACTCCCCAAAGCCTTTCCACCATCTACAAGGCACAAGTCAGGAGTGTGATGGAATACTCTCCACTTGCCTGAATGAATGCAGCTCCAACAACACTCAAGAAGCTCGACACCATCCAAGATAAAACAGCCCGCTTGATTGGCAGCCCATCCACCACCTTAAACATTCACTCCCTCCACCACCAGCGTACTGTGGCTACAGTGTGTACCATCTACAAGATGCACTGCAGCAACTCACCAAGGCTTCTTCGGCAGCACCTCCCAAACCCACGACCTCTACCACCTAGAAGGACAAGGGCAGCAGGCGCATGGGAACACCATCACCTGCAGGTTCCCCTCCAAGTCACACACCATCCTGACTTGGAAGTATATCGGCCGTTCCTTCATCGTTGCTGGGTCAAAATCCTGGAACTCCCTCCCTCACAGCACTGTGGGAGCACCTTCACCACACGGACTGCAACGGTTCAAGAAGGCAGCTCACCACCACCATCAAGGGCAATTAGGGATGGGCAATAAATGCTGGCCTTGCCAGCGACGCCCATATCCCATGAACGATTAAAAAATCTAATGCTGTATGAGTCGGGTGCCTGCAGCAGCTTAAAGGGCCAGGCAGCCTCATATTTCCCCAATATTTTGCAGCCATCAATGTATTGTTTAATTCTACCGCTGTAGAACTGCCAGTCCATTGACCTGCAATCCAGTTCAGATCCTTTTTCCGACATTTAAATTGTTGCTGGTGTCGTGCTTCTCCTACTACTGGATGCTTGTCAATGGCTGACACTCTTAGCATCCAGCATTGCTAGCGGAACATGCGACCCATGACATCACTCCAATATTACCACCTTATTAGAATACACCTGCCCGTATTTGGGTGAGTGATTGTGACATTGGGTGGAGGTGATGCCAGAAGATTGCAACGGGCGCACAACTAGTCGGGGATTCAGTGGCACATTGAAAACGAGGAGGTAAATCCTGCCTAGAGTGCCGTCAGGATATTTGACTGCAGGGGGCACCATTGCCGAGCCTGATCCTGACGTCATCCGATATTCACACAAGGACACTTTCTAAATTTTTAGACTGAAAAACCCAGCTGAAGGGTCAAGTCTCATAGTGTAGAACGACATCATAGTTGAAGACAGCAGGAAGTGGTGGCTAAGGTTGGGTTTTAAAAGCCTGAAGATTGAAGGAGCAAAGACTCAGATTTACATTTTGATTTAGATGTGATATGGTGCAATACTGGATCAAAGCAACATCTTTCTCTAAAAATGAACAAGGGCAAAAATATAATATCCAACAGCCCTCACTATAATAAGCTAATTCAGATGAACAAATAGCAATTTTCTGGAATATTGACTGCAGAATTGACTTCTCACATTCAACAATCTATGTCATCGGTTTAGTAAGTGTCAAAGTTATACCTGTAGAAAACAGAATACAATCAGTGTGTATGAGGACGGCAATTTTTCTGTAACCTTGAATTATCAGACAAATGACATTCTTAAACAAAAACAGAAAATGCTGGAAATATTCAGCACGTCAGGCAACATCTGTGGAGATCGATCTGAAACGTTGACTCTGTTTCTCTCTCCACAGGTGCTGCCTGACCTGCTGAGTATTTCCAGCATTTTCGTTTTTTTTTTCAGATTTCCAGCATCCGCAGTATTTGGCTTTTGTTTAAATGAATATTATTCTCACCTTGTGAAAGCTACTGTGCAATTTTTGAACTAAGATTTAATTGACATTCAGTTATCTGTTTTATAACAACACCTCACTTCACCTTGAATTGTTTGAGTGTTGGGTCTGGAGGTTTTGATCCAATTGAAGAATGTGCAATGGGTGGAAAATCAGTCCAGGTCCCTAAATACAAAACGTTTTGTCCTGTTGAAAGAATGTGAGAAGCACAGCCCAAATTACTCATACAGTGAATCAATTTAATTTTCAATTGACTTTATTAATGCATCTTTATCTGGCAAAACAGTGCACAATGTGTGGCCCATTAGAACAAGAGCCCGAGCGGGGATGATAAATGAAAAAAGATCAGATGGGAATCAGTCTGAAGACCAACCTTTATGCAAATAAATGGTTTACACACAAAATCCTACAGAACAAAGTGAGTTCTGTTTATACATGAAATAAGGACTTCAGACTCTTGTGACTAAGCATTAAGTGGATGGGGTTGTGTATTTGTGCAGTGAGCCTCATTTTTTGAGTGTAGTGGGATTATTTTTCTCTTTACTCATCTTTGAATGCCGACTGTAAATTTTAATATTAGACCTCCAATGCAGCCACCATATAATTTGCACATGAGCAGGATGGACAGATGGCAGCACCAGTCTGCTAAATGTCCTTTAATTGTTCCAAAGTCATTTTACCAGTGCAAAGTAATTCACTCATCGTACAATGCAATCCAAGCAGCAACAAAAGAAAATGATCCATGAAACTAGACTAAGATGTGACCCGTGCATGCAACATTTGGCAACTGAGGCGCTATTTTTAATCTGCCGATCATTAACAACTGGGTAATTAATAACAATTAATAAAGAATTCAGGATAAACTTCTTTACTCAGAGAGTTGCCCAGCACACTGGGGAGAAGCTCCCCTGCTCTTCTTCAAATAATGCTGTGGGATTTTTTACGTCCACCTGAGAGGCATAAGGGGGCTCGGTTTAACATCTCATCCAAAAGACAACACCTCCGACAGTGCAACACCCCCTCAGTACTGCACTGGAGTCTCAGCTTAGATTCTGTGCTCAAGCCTCTGGAGTGGGACTTAAACCCACAGCCTTGCTGAGTCAGAAGGCAAGAGTGCTACCCACAGAGCCACGGCAGCACAAGGAACTCCTGGAGAAATGGCGTCACTGGCCTGTTTAAGCTGTTTCTAAGTGAGTGAGCAAGAACATGGCAAATGGAATATAATGTGGAGAAATGTGAAGTTATCCACTTTGGTAAGAAAAATAGAAAAGCAGAGTATTTTTTAAATGGTGAGAGATTGGGAAATGTTGGTGTTCAGAGGGAGCTGGGTGTCTTTGTACACGAATCACTGAAAGTTAACATGCAGGTACAGCAAGCAATTAGGAAAGCAAATGGTATGTTGGCCTTTATTGCAAGAGGATTTGAGTATAAGATTAAAGGGCCTAAAAATTCAGTTGCTTTGCGCTTCCCGTTAGCGCTCTAAAAGGGCGCTAACGGGCGCAAAGCAACTAGCACCTGGGCGCGCCGTCGCCAACACCTCCCGCGAAATTCAGCGGGAGGTCGGCGATGATGTCATCGCCGTGTGCAGCACCGCGCTCACACCCCGGCTGCAATCTTCGGTAGTGCCCCCTGACTTACCGCCGGACGCTATGTCCGACAGGGTCAGGGAGGCCTACCTGCGGCCGGGGCGGCGCTGATTAAAGGGAAGGTGCCGGGCGGCCATTTTTGTTGCTGGCCGCCTGCCAACACCTGCCCCCGTTGCCGTCCCCGGCCTCCTCTGCAGCCCTCCCGCAGAGTGCCAGCTGTGCTCCGAGAGCCTGGCACTTCCCTTGCAGCGCCCCAAGAGGGAGGCGGGGCGCTTCCAGTAGCATCCCGCCTCCCTCTTGGGGCGCTACTGGTGAATTTCGGCCGCGGGGGCGCTAATTTTTTCGGGGCGCTAAAAGTAGCCGACTCAGTTTTTCCCCCAAGATGTGTTACTGCAATTATATAGGGCCGTAGTGAGACCACACCTGGAGTATTGTGTACAGTTTTGGTCTCCTTACCTAAGGAAGGATATACTTGTCATAAAGGGAGTGCAACGAAGGTTTACCAGACTGGTTCCTGGGATGGGGGGGATTGTCCTATGAGGAGAGATTGAGTAGTCTAGGCCTCTATTCTCTGGAGTTTAGAAGAATGAGAGGTGATCTCATTGAAACATACAAAATTTTTACAAGGCTTGACAGGGTAGATGCAGGCCCTGGGAGTCCTCAACCTTGACTCTGGACCCTATGAAGTCTCATGGCTTTAGGTCACGCATGGGCAAGAAAACCTCCTGCTGATTATCACCTACCGCCCTCAGCTGATGAATCAGTACTCCTCCATGAACACCACTTGGAAGAAGCACTGAGAGTAGCAAGGGCACAGAATGTACTCTGGGTGGGGGACTTCAATGTCCATCACCAAGAGTGGCTCGGTAGCCCCACTACTGGCCAAGTCCTGAAGTACATAGCTGCCAGACTAGGCCTGCGGCAGGTGGTGAGAGAACCAACACGAGGGGAAAAACATACTTGACCTCGCCCTCACCAATCTACCTGTTGCAGACCACCGCGCAGTCCTTGTGGAGACGAAGTCCCGTCTTCACACTGAGGACACCCTCCATCGTGTTGCGTGGCACTACCACCGTGTTAAATGGGATAGATTCAGAACAGATCTAGGCAAAACTGGGCATCCACGAAGCGCTGTGGGCTATCAGAAGCAGAATTGTATTCCACCACAATCTGTAACCTCATGACCTGGCATATCCCTCACTCTACCATTACCATCAAGCCAGGGGACCAACCCTGGTTCAAGGAGGAGTGTAGAAGAGCATGCCAGGAGCAGCACCAGGCGTACCTAAAAATGAGATGCCAACTTGGGGAAGCTGCAACACAGAACTACATACATGCTAAACAGCGGAAGCAGCATGCTATAGACAGAGCTCAGCTATCCCAAAATCAACACATCAGATCAAAGCTCTGCAGTCCTGCCACATCCAGGCACGAATGGTGGTGGACAATTAAACAACAAGTAGGAGGAGGAGGCTCCATGAACATCCCCATGCTCAATGATGGCAGAGCCCAGCACGTGAGTGCAAAAGACAAGGCTGAAGCGTTTGCAACCATCTTCAGCCAGAAGTGCCAAGTGGATGATCCATCTTCGCCTCCTCCTGAGGTCCCCACCATCACAGAAGCCAGTCTTCAGCCGATTCGATTTGATTCGATTCACTTGTGATATCAAGAAATGGCTGAGCGCACTGGATACAGCAAAGGCTATGGGCCCCGACAATATCCCGGCTGTCATCCTGAAGACTTGTACTCCAGAACTAGCCACGCCTCCAGCCAAGCTGTTCCAGTACAGCTACAACACTGGCATCTACCCGAAAACTGCCCAGGTATGTCCTGTCCACAAAAAGCAGGACAAATCCAATCCAGCCAATTACCGCCCCATCAGTCTACTTTCAATCATCAGCAAAGCAATGGGAGGTGTCGTCGACAGTGCTATCAAGCACTTACTCACTAATAACCTGCTCACTGATGCTCAGTTTGGGTTCCGCCAGGACCACTCAGCTCCAGATCTCGTTACAGACTCGGTCCAAACATAGACAAAAGAGGTGAGGTGAGAGTGATTGCCCTTGATATCAAGGCAGCATTTGACCGAGTGTGGCATCAAGGAGCCCTAGTAAAATTGAAGTCAATGGGAGTCAGGGGGAACACTCTCCACTGGATGGAGTCATACCTAGCACAAAGGAAGAGGGTTGTGGTTGTTGGAGGTCAGTCATCTCAGCCCCAGGACATCGCTGCAGGAGTTCCTCAAGGCAGTGTCCTAGGCCCAACCATCTTCAGCTGCTTCATCAATGACCTTCCCTCCATCATAAGTTCAGAAGTGGGGATTTTCGCTGACGACTGCACAGTATACAGTTCCATTCGCAACTCCTCAGAAAATGAAGCAGTCCATGCCCACATGCAGCAAGACCTGGACGACATTCAGGCACGGGCTGATAAGTAGCAAGTAACATTTGCGCCACATAAGTGCCAGGCAAGGACTATCTCCAACAAGCAAGAGTCTAACCACCTCCCCTTGACATTCAACAGCATTACCATCACCGAATCTCCCACCATCAACATTCTGGGGGGTCACCATTGACCAGAAACTTAACTGGACCAGTCACATATATACTGTGGCAACAAGGGCAGGTCAGAGGCTGGGTATTCTGCGGTGAGTATCTCACCCCCTGACTCCCCAAAGCCTTTCCACCATCTACAAGGCACAAGTAAGGAGTGTGATGGAATACTCTCCACTTGCCTGGATGAGTGCAGCTCCAACAACACTCAAGAAGCTCGACACCATCCAGGACAAATTAGCCCGCTTGATTGGCACCCCATCCACCACCTTAAACATTCACTCCCTCCACCACTGGTGCACCGTGGCTGCAGTGTGTACCATCTACAAGGACAAGGGCAGCAGGCGCATGGGAACACCATCACCTCCAAGTTCCCCTCCAAGTTATACACCATCCTGACTTGGAAATATATCGCCGTTCCTTCATCGTCGCTGGGTCAAAATCCTGGAACTCCCTCCCTAACAGCACTGTGGGAGTACCTTCACCACACGGACTGCAGCGGTTCAAGAAGGCAGCTCACCACCACCTTCTCAAGGGCAATTAGGGATGGCCAATAAATGTTGGCCTTGCCAGCGACGCCCACATCCCGGGACGAATTTTAAAAAACAGGAGTCTTGGCTCTGGTTTAGCTCCCACCGCAGCTTCTGTGAAAAGGCATCAATGCATAATCTGATATCACTTGTGCAAAGATTGAGCTCGAATATATGCGGTGAATTAGCCTATATTCCGAACTGTTACATTTTGAAAGAGAATGGAGAACAAACCCGCATTTGGACCAGAAGAGTCTGGAATTAGTGACGGGCAATGTGGAGAATCCGCGGTTGTAAAGAGAGAGACTGTAATATCTTAAGACAAAAAGCACTGAAACTGCGCATGCGCAACCAATTAATTTCGTTGGCAGTAGTCGCGTCCATCTTATTATTATGCTTACTGCAGTTGGTGGTATTTTCCAACGAAAATGGAACTCCTAGCTACAGGTGTATAAATACTAACGGGATAGAATGACCCCTCTAATTGTATAATATGAGAACCAGCAATTGTTGTGGAGTTAAGTCACCTCTATTAAGTCACTACGTGTCAGTTGTGGCTCAGTGGGCAGCACTCTCGCCTCTGAGTCAGAAGGTTGTGGGTTCATTTCCCATTCCAGAGACTTGAGCACAAAAATCTAGGCTGACACTCCAGTGCAGATTTGAGGGAGTGCTGCACTGTCGGAGGTGCCGTCTTTCGGATGAGACGTTAAACCAAGGCCCTGTCTACTCTCTCAGGTGGACATAAAAGATCCCACAGCATTATTTCAAAGAAGAACAGGGGAGTTATCCCTCCATTTAACCTAACATGATGAAGTCAAATTCAACACACAGATCCGGATTTTCCTTTGAAAAATGCCCTGTTTTCGGTCAGTTTTATGAGGCAGAAAGGAGTAAAATGCAGCAGAGATTGTATGTAAATAGTGCAGGGTTCCTTCACCGAGCTAACAACGCAGAGAGGGCATGATGGATAAGGGGGAAAGTCATGTGTCTATCATGGGAAATAGTGCCTTCGCTTAGCTTGGCCAGCCTTGTGAGGTCAGTAAACCTCTTTCTGCACTGTGTGGCAGTTCATGGGATGGTAGAGGTTGCACTCAGCATCTCTGCCACCTTCCTCCATAATCTGGTACCACCTTTTTATAGGGCTTCTTGTTCTCAGTCTCCAGGAGTCCATCCCTTCTAGCCCTCACCACAGGGAGTAGAACATCCACGGATGCATCTGAGGTCCTGGGGGTTCTTCCTGCTGCTGTACCCTCCCCCCTCACAAAGGCTGCTCCTCCTTCAGTCACCCTTCTAGTCTTTCCAAAATTGACTAAAAGTGTGTGGCCCTTTAATCAGCTGCAACTGCGATTTCCTCCCTCCCAGTGGCAGTAAGTCAATGATCAGCACGTTACCATTGTAAAGCTGCTCCACATACATAATGAGAGTCACTGCAGGAAAAGGCAGCGGATTAGAGGCCTAATCACATGGGCGAGTGGAAGTCTAGGGGAATCAAGGGATATGGGGATCGGGCGGGAAAATAGAGTTGAGATCGAAGATCAGCCATGATCTTATTGAATGGCGGAGCAGGCTCAAAGGCCCATATGGCCTACACCTGCTCCTAATTCTTATGTTCTTATGTTCTCACTCTAAGACTAACCCACCAATCCGAGGAAAATCCAGCCCACAGTTCAGAGTACCCCTGTGCCCACAAAGTTTGAGATGTGGACACAGAATCCCTTATTGACAGGGTAGATGCAGGGAGGATGTTTCCCCTGGCTGGGGTGTCTAGAACCAGGGGTCACAATCTCAGAATAACAGGCCGGCCATTTAGGACTGAGATGAGGAGAAATTTCTTCACTCCGAGGGTGGTGAATCTTTGGAATTCTCTACCCCAGAGGGCTGTGGAGGCATAGTCGTTGAGTATATTCAAGACAGAGATCGCTAGCTTTTTGAATATTAAGGGAATCAAGGGATATGGGGATAGTGCAGGAAAGTGGAGATGAGGTAGACGATCAGCCATGATCTTATTGAATGGTGGAGCAGGCTCGAAGGACCATATGGCCTACTCCTGCTCCTATTTCTTATCTTCTTATGTTCTTTTCCAGAAAGCTGAGATCCTTTCCACACATGCTTCCCAGAAGAGTCGAGATCCATTTCCACACACACATTCCTTAGGAAAATTGAGCTCTGTTCACACACACATTCTCCTTAGGGTCCAGGCAAGTAGAGAGCAGATTGCTAAGTCTTCCTCACAAAACATTCAAAAAGTTTCTCTTTAAGATACAAATCTTAATTGATATTTCAGAAACAATTCAGTTCTTCATTTAATAGATACAAGACTGGCACAGTCGGAAATATTTATCAATTCTTAGTGAGTTATGTCTTACTGCAATTATATAGGGCCCTGGTGAGACCACACCTGGAGTATTGTGTACATCACTAAATCAGATTATCTGGTCATTATCACATTGCTGTTTGTGGGAGCTTGCTGTGCAGAAATTGGCTGCTGCATTTCCTACATTACAACAGTGACTACACTTCAAAAAGTACTTAATTGACTGTAAACTGCTTTGGGACATCCGGCAGTCATGAAAGGCGCTATAGAAATGCAAGTCTTTCTTTCTTTCTATTGAATTTAATGGTGGTGAAGAGAATCTGTCTTCCCTCAGTGTTGTCCCTTCTTGCAATCATTGAAGTATGTTTATTTCAGTTGTGTTTATGAGGATATATTAAGAACCACACCATAAATTAATGGCCTCACTAAACTATACTCTTCATACATTTAGAATGAGTTTGCTGTGGTTTGCTCCAGCCCCATGTTCCATTCTTTGACTCTAGCCTCCTCTGCACCCCTCCCTCCTCTACTCTACCATTGGTGGTACAGCCTTCAGCCATCCCAGCCTTCCTCTCCTAGTATTCTCCCCCTAAACTCCTCCTCCTATCTATCAGACTTTTGGTCATTTTGCCAAACTCCTTCACTACCACCTACTGTCTGGTTTCTCCTCTTTGAAACACCTTAGGATATTGACTACATTAACAGTATTGTTAATACAAGGGTGGATTTACTTGTATATCAAATTTAATCCTTTGATGGCCGGCAGGTTGAGGCAAAGTTCAGCCTTGCTGAACATTGTTATAATGTGGCATTAGAACAACCCTAATGTTAGACTAATAAAGTGAATAAATTATCAGGAGAGGCTTTGTAATTGTAACATCCGTGCAGAACTAATATATTATTACTAAAAAGTATGACCTTGGCTCGTCTTCTCTTCCTTTTCCCTATTATTCTCTTCTATTATTATTTTACTGTTACTTTACTTCTATCTAATATACCACATTCTGCTTATTCTGTGCCTTTTTCTTAAAACCGGGTATAAAATACTTTATCCAGTGGCACCTGCGTTGAACAGATTGACTCTGATTGGCCATAAACTTGCTCCAAAGGATTGTTTTCACTCTGTATAGGTCTAGGGGGAAAAATTAGGTCGCGCCCCGTTTGGGGCGCAAATATCGTCTGGACGCAAAAATTAGCGCCTGGCGCTAATTATCGCCACTGACTGGAAACTTCACTTTTACCGCCCCGGGAGGTGAGTGGAGCGCTAAATCAGGCGCTGCACACCTGTCTTAAGGCGCAAAGGCCGAACAGTGAGGCGCTAACTCAGCGCGCGAGCGCAGCGCAGGTGCTGCCAGTTAGCGAGGGAACACAGACACACTGGCGCC
The DNA here is from genome assembly GCA_030390025.1 of Squalus acanthias. Lineage (NCBI taxonomy): Eukaryota > Metazoa > Chordata > Chondrichthyes > Squaliformes > Squalidae > Squalus > Squalus acanthias. Next base: position 50,447,575 of record CM059437.1, on the reverse strand, counting down.
GGCCAGTTCTTAAAGCGGGGGGGGGGCAACTTGCTCCCCAGCCACACCCTGCTCATTGCAGCCTTGAATCTCGGCCTGGAGAGACCTGTGAATCCATTTTGCTGCCAAGGATGGAGAGGGTGAGAGAACGAGCTCAGCGCTTCACCGAGCGGGCCTTGGATGCTCTGGTTGGCGCGGTGGAGCGCAGACGATGTATACTCTTCCCTGAGAGTGGCAGGAGGCCTTTGCCACGCGAGTACAGAAGAGTGTGGAGGGAGGTGGCTCAGAGCGTCTCCTCCAGGAGCATGGTGCCCAGGACCCATGTTCAATGCCGCAAAAAGTTCAACGACCTCACTCGGGTCGTCAGGGTGAGTGGCTTTTTCTCAATACCTCTCCATCCCTCCATCTCAACCTCACTCTATGGCCAGAGGGTCTTAAAACCCCAATGCACAACACTCATCCAACACCTATGGCCCTTTCATGAAACACACACACACATTCCACACTTTGGATACAGTAAGGGCTATTCACCTATGGGAGGCACATCAGGCAAGACCATGGCTGTATACAGTAAGGGCTATTCACCTATGGGAGGCACATCAGGCAAGACCATGGCTGTATATTTACTCAGATGCTGTCCTTTTTCTTGCAGGCCAAGCTGGCGCATAATAGGAGACAGCAGCAACGGACAGGTGGAGGGCGGACTCAGCTGCAACCCCTCAGCGATCTTGAGGAGCGCGTCCACAGGATTGTGGCAAGCCGGGTGATCGGTCCCGTCGCCACTGGAGACGCCGACCCCGTTCTGGACAGTAATGGTAAGGTCATCACCTTTTTGTCCTCTGTCCTTCCACTTGTCCCTCACAACACCAGCCTTTGACACTTTCAATCCAACTTGCTAACTCGCTGCACTTATTCCTCCCTTACTGCCACCCTGTCCTCACGCTAAAGCCACTCTTGTACCTCCCTGCTTTCAGATGGTGATTCACCAGCTGAGGAGACGGGCCCTGAAGCTGCCAGTGGGAGTGAAGCTGCAGCCGAGGAGGAAGAGGAAGCCGGAGCATCAGTGCCACCCTCTCCCGAGGAAGCCCATGCCCACACTGGGAACACGCCTTCCCTGGAGGGGAGCAGGGGGGAAAGGTCTGATGAGGGTGAAGCTCCAGGACCCAGCGGGCTGCAGCAACGCCATGGGGGTAGGGAAGAACGGGGGCCTTCTCCCCAGAGGGAGAGTATGCCAGAGACTCCTACTGCAATGGACGCAGAGGAGGAGCGGCTGATCGCAGAAATGAACACCCAGGCGGTGGGCATGCACACTGAGCTCATGGGTGCAGTGGGAAGGGTGCCCGAATGCATTGAGTCACTGGCAAGGAGTGTGGAGCACTTTGCTGTAGCACAGGCGGATGCCACACTAACGCTTAGTGCTGCAATTCAGTCACTGACTGCCGTGATCCCATCTCTGACTGCTCTCATGCAGACTCAGATTGAGGCCACGCGAGCACTGACTGCTGCCAACCTCGATGGTTCGTTCACATGTCCCCGGGGCTCTCACCGCGCCGCAGCAGGCCAGCAATCTGTGCTCCAGCAGATTGCTCCGGATGCTGAAGTGCTGCCCCGTGGGAGTGCCAGTGTGTCGGGCGAGCAGGGAGTTGCTGTCCTCTCTCACGATGACAGCATTCCTGCTGCCAACACTGTCACTTCTCCACTGCACTTGCCACCGCCTGTAGGACAGACTGCTGCCGCCCATGCAGAGTTGGTGCAGTCTGCAGCCGGGCCCTCCAGGCCCAGAACTGGTCGAGGCCGTCCTTCAGGGGCATCTGCAGTGTCAGGGTCTGACGATCAGCAGCCTTCCACCAGCCTTGCTGCAGCCACTGAGGTCCCATTACGGAGGAGCAGTAGGGTTAGAAGGGGGGAAGTGCGCAAGGGAAGGAGATCACCCTCGAAGGGCAAAAAGTAGGAGGTGTGACAAAATGCTGGTCATTTTTTTATTAAAGGCCGAGGTTCGTGGTCCAACTTTTGTTTAGTGTTTTGGACATTATCTCCAGGTTGTGAGAACCAGTTATGTTATTGACTGTTTTTTTGTGTTTATTTCTATGAGTTTGTCATGAGGAAATGACACACACAGAGTTTGTAAAATAAATAAGTTTTTGTATTCAAAATATACATGTTTGGTGTTTGGAATTATTGGTGCCTTGGCCGGCTTAGGGGTTGTGTGCTGGGTTCATTGATGTTGTTAGCAATGGCAGAAGCCATTTCCACAGCAGGGGCCCTAGAAGCGGCTTGCTATCAGCCGTTGACGGACGGCCCTTGCAGTTTCACCATTGTGGGCCGCCCTCCCGCCTTGGTGCTGCTGATGATCATCCTCCTCGTCCTCTTCCTCCTCTTCCTCCTCCTCCTCTGGTGGTGCTCCAAGGCCTGGTGGCATTGGCTGGGTCCTGACGATTGCCATGTTATGCAACATGCAGCACACAACTACGAAGTTGGATACTCGCTCAGGCGAGTACTGCAGGGCTCCTCCAGAATGGTCGAGACAGCGGAACCGTTGCTTCAGCACGCCGATTGTGCGCTCAATGATGTTCCTGGTAGCTTGATGGCTCTCGTTGTACCGTAGCTCAGCAGGGGTGTTGGGCGTACGGAGCGGTGTCATCAGCCAGGTGCTCAATGGATACCCCTTGTCCCCGAGAAGCCAACCAACTGGCTGATGCGGTGCCTCGAAAAGTTCTGCCACAGTAGTCTGGCGCAGGATGAAAGCATCGTGGCAGCTGCCAGGATAGTGGGCATTGACAGCGAGTATCAGCTGTCTATGGTCACAGACCAACTGAACATTCAAGGAATGGAACCCCTTTCTGTTCCGGAATTCCTCGGCATTCTCATGCGGAGCACGCAAAGCCACATGCGTGCAGTCAATGGCGCCCTGCACCATGGGGAAGCCCGCTATCCTCGCAAAGCCCAGAGCGCGGTCACGCTGCTTGTCTGGGGTCATGGGGAAAGAGATGAACTCGCGTCTCCTTTTAAAGAGGGCATTTGTGACCTGCCGGATGCAGCAATGCACCGCGAACTGGGAGATATTGACGAGGTCCCCAGCAGCAGCTTGAAATGAGCCACTGGCATAGAAGTTGAGAGCCACTGTGACCTTCACTGCCACCGACAGAGACGTCCTGGACCTCAGTTGAGGCTGCAGATCTGGCTGCAGCAGGTGGCAGAGCTCAGTGACCACCTCCTTGCTGAATCGCGGCCTTCGCAAACACAGCTCCTCAGACAAATGAATGTAGGAGAGCTGTTCACGATATACCCTGGGAGGGTAAGCTCTCCTGTACATACGCCTGTTGGCCCTCCTCCGTCTGGCCATCATTGCCACTCTCTCTCTGCGTCTCTGTGTCCTCCGATTCAGCTGGAGCAGGACGACGCCCCCCATTCAGTGCAGCCCCCATAGTCTCTTTGCAAGCAAAGTTATGAAGGACTGCAACCAAAGTAGCAGCGAAGTTAGGATCAGTAGGCAAAACTACCTCACAAAGCATTGACTCAATGCAGAAGTCTCTCTTTCTCTCTCTCCGAATCTCTCTCTCTCTCTCAGAACGAGTGGTGCAAAAATGTCAACCACAGAAAAAGACAGGAAGAGGCCCCCTTTAAATAGCGCCCCCCCCAGCCCCACAGCGATTGATAGCATTCAAGTCTTCTGGTCGTTGGATGCGCCAGGCGGTAAGGCAGGGGGCGCCACTCAATTTCCGCTCCGGGGCGCCACAAGGGCGTTGCACCATGGAATGACGTCACAATCTGCGCGCGCAGGTGGTCGCAGCGGTAAGGTTTAGCGCCGCCGCACAATGTCTAGTTAAGTTCCCGAGCGGCGCAAACATCGCTGCGCCCGGGTGCTAGCGGCTTTGCTCCCCATTAGCGCCCTCTTAAGGCGCTAACGAGAGGCGCAACCAACTGAATTTTTACCCCCTAGAGTTTTAAAGATTGACATGGTCATATAATAGTTATCCACAGCATCGTCTCACTGGTATAAGAACATAAGAAATAGGAGCAGGAGTAGGCCATTTGGCCCCTCGAGCCTGCTCCACCATTCAATAAGGTCATGGCTGATCTTCTACCTCAACTCCACTTTCCTGCACTATCCCCATATCCCTTGATTCCCTTAATATCCAAAAATCTATCGATCTCTGTCTTGAATATACTCAACAACTGAGCCTCCACAGTCCTCTGGGGTAGAGAATTCCAAAGATTCACCACCCTCTGAGTGAAGAAATTTCTCCTCATCTCAATCCTAAATGGCCGACCCCTTATTCTGAGACTGTGACCCCAGGTTCTAGACTCCTCAGCCAGGGGAAGCATCCTCCCTGCATCTAGTCTGTCAATCCCTGTAAGAATTTTGTATATTTCAATGAGATCACCTCTCATTTTTCTAAACTCTGGAGAACATAGGCCTAGTCTACTCAATCTGTCCTCATAGGACAATCCCCCCATCCAGGAATCAGTCTGGTGAACCTTCGTTGCACTCCCTCTATGGCAAGTATATCCTTCCTTAGGTAAGGAGACCAAAACTGTACACAATACTCCAGGTGTGGTCTCACCAAGGCCCTATATAATTGCAGTAAGACATAACTCACTAAAAATTGATAAATATTTCCGACTGTGCCAGTCTTGCATCTATTAAATGAAGAACTGAATTGTTTCTGAAATATCAATTAAGATTTGTATCTGAAGGAGGAGCAGCCTTTGAGGGGGGAGGGTTCAGCAGCAGGAAGAACCCCCAGGACCTCAGATGCATCCGTGGACGTTCTACTCCCTGTGGTGAGGGCTAGAAGGGATGGACTCCTGGAGACTGAGAACAAGAAGCCCTATAAAAAGGTGGCACCAGATTATGGAGGAAGGTGGCAGAGATGCTGAGTGCAACCTCTACCATCCCATGAACTGCCACATAGTGCAGAAAGAGGTTTACTGACCTCACAAGGTTGGCCAAGCTAAGTGAAGGCACTATTTCCCATGATAGACACATGACTTTCCCCCTTATCCATCATGGCCCTCTCTGCGTTGTTAGCTCGGTGAAGGAACCCTGCACTATTTACATACAATCTCTGCTGCATTTTACTCATTTTTGCCTCTTAAAACTGACTGAAAACAGGGCATTTTTCAAAGGAAAATCTGGATCTGTGTGTTGAATTTGACTTCATCATGTTAGGCTAAATGGAGGGAGTCAAGGGTAAAGAAACAGAGGCAGGAATGTTTTGCTTTTTATCAAATCCTCTCTTCTCGTTCATATTAAAATGAACACTGTGACAATGGGTGGGATTCATTGTAAGAATTTGACCACTGATTTCCCAGTAGTTTTATCTGGCAGTATCTGCATCAAAATGATAACATTAATGCCAGCTGGAACAGATAACATACTATCCTGCACATAGTTTTCCATAATCTTGGAAGCAACAGTGATGAGACTAGAGAAGCTGAGATTGTTCTCCTCAGAGCAGAGAAGGTTGAAGGGAGATTTGATAGAAGTGTTCAAAATAAAAAGACTTGAATTTCTATAGCAATCATGAAGGTTTATGATAGAGTCAATAAGGAGAAATTGTTTCCACTCGCAGGAGGGTTGGTAACCAGAGGAGACAGATTTAAGATAATTGGCAAAAGAACCAGAGGGGAGGAGACATTTTCTTACGCAGCAAGTTGTTATGATCTGGATGCCCTGTCTGAAAGGCTGGTGGAAGCAGATTCAATAATAACTTTCGAAAGGGAATTGGATAAATACTTGAAAAGGAAAGATTTGCAGAGCTATGGGGAAAGAGCGGGGGAGTGGGACTAATTCGTAGCTCTTTCAAAGAGCCGGCACAGGCACAGTGGGCCAAAAGACCTCCTTCTGTGCTGTATGATTCTATGATGGCATGTCGAGCTGGTTCTCACCATCAAATATAGGGCCCTGAAATTCTGTAGGGGTTTTCATGGAGTCTGGCTGTAACTTCAAGGGGAGACTGGCAGAACCAGCAGAGAAATTACGTAAATGGCTGAAAATGGCCAGTTATGTTGTTTCCCTGGTGATTCTGCCATCTTCCGGTAATGTTATTCTAGAGCAAAGAGCCCCAGCCTGTTCAGTCTTTCCTGATAGGTATAACCTCTCAGTTATGGTATCATCCATGTAAATCTTGTTTGTAACTCCTCCATTGCCTCTATATCCTTTTTGTAATATGACCAGAATTGTGCTCAGTACTCTAAGAACTTATTGAAATAGGTAATTAGAATCCCTCTCCTGAAGAGTGCTGTAATGGCTCAATGAGTAACGACCCCACCTCATGTGACACTGAGTCATACATATAAGGGAGATCCCCGGTTTAATTCCTGGTCTGTGCTGAGTTAGTTGATTTCAGCCAGGGCAGCCACATTGTTGGTTGGGGCATGCCTCAATGTCCCTGGGATAGGGGAAAGAAACAAATCAGCCTTGGCTCCTGCTCCTGAATGGAGTGAGTTGTGATGTCCTCCAGTGTTATATAACCTGCTGAAATTTACTGTTGAGCCTTATGGGCTACTTGGCCAAGGCACTGTTGGGCTATCAGCACTGATAGGACTGTGCTCCAGCACTAGTTTTTTTCATTCACTCTCAGGACGTGGGTGACGCTGGCAAGGCTGGCATTTATTGCCCATTCCTAGTTGCCCTGAGAAGGTGGTGGTAGGCCTCCTGCATGAAACGCATGTAGTATATTTGTTACAACCGAGTTGCTTGTTAGACCACTTCAGAGGGGAGTTAAAAGTCAGCATTGGTGTGGGACTGCAGTCACATATAGGCCAGACTGGGTAAGGACAGCAGGTTTCCTTCCCTAAAGAATGTTAATGAAGCAGTTGGGTTCTTACAACAATCTAACAGCTTTATGGATGTTCAACCAGCATTTTGTATCCAGACTTTTTTTTTAAAGATGAATTCAAATTCTCAAACTGCCATAGTGGGATTTAAACACACATTAGTCCATTATTAGTCTAATCTTCTGGATTACTAGTCTAGTAACATAACCACTGACGTAAGAAAACTACTAGGCACTTGGTCTAAGCGTTAAACAAAGCTTTAATCAACTGTTTTACAACATGGAGGTCAGTTGTGGCCTTCATAGATCCTGTTAAGAATGTCCTGCGCAAGCTGGGCCCGTGCCTGAGTATTTATACTCTCCCTGGACAGCGCCACCAGCAGGCCACCCAGTATTATTTCATAAGTCATTTTCCATGAATGACAAGATTCATGAGAAGTCGCACAACACCAGGTTATAGTCCAACAGTTTTATTTGAAATCACAAGCTTTCGGAGCTTACGTGGCCCCTTCACCTGAGGAAGGGGCCACGTAAGCTCCGAAAGCTTGTGATTTCAAATAAAACTGTTGGACTATAACCTGGTGTTGTGCGACTTCTCATTTTTGTCCACCCCAGTCCAACACCGGCATCTCCGCATCATGAGAAGATTCATGTCAACCACTACACTACCATACCTGTGAGTAGCTGTGTTCAGAAGAGGAGGGAAGAAAACTGGTCTGCCCACACTCACTGTCTACGCTCACACATGCAGCAGGGCCACGTGGGCAAGGTAGAGGTATTGCAATATTGATTGTATTGGAAAAAATATCACATCTGATGGTAGATGTTGAACCATTGCCAGTATGATCTAAAGCAAACAAGGGAGTAATCAGAAGAAATAGCTTGCCTTTCAAATTACATGTTCTTTATAAATATTCTCCTTGCTGTGTAAGTGATGTTGAAGTTGCTGAGTTTGGTTGCATATTAAAGGTATCATGGGCATCACAGTATTTGTTTCTGAGTTTTTCGGTGTCCCTTCAATGAGTGATTGACTTTTGCCCAAATTGATTTTATGTTTATTTATGGAGACCCTCAAAACCCTACAACTAACAAATGACACAGAAAAGGAGATTTTATTGGGAGTGTAAGGGCCAAGGGCCAGAAACTCCTTCTTAGCATCACAGAATCATACAGCACAGAAGGAGGCCATTTGGCCCATTGTGCCTGTACCGGCTCTTTGAAAGAGCTGTCCAAATAGTCCCACTCCACTGCTCTGTCCCCAGAGTCCTGCAATATTTTCCCCTTCAAGTATTTATCCAATTCCCTGTTCAAAGTTATTATTGAATCTGCTTCCACCACCCTTTCAGGCAGTTCATTCCAGATTATAACAACTCGCTGCTTAAAAAGATTTCTCCTCCTCTCCCCTCTGGTTCTTTTGTGAATCACTTTAAATCTGTGTCCTCTGGTTACTGACTCTTCTGTCACTGGAAACAGTTTCTCCTTATTTACTCTGTCAAAACCATTCATGATTTTGCCTCAATTAAATCTCCCCTTAACCTTCTCATATCATAGTATTGTAATATGATACAGCACAGAAGGAGGCCATTCGACCCATCGTGCCTGTGCCTCTTTGGTAGAGCTATCCCATTAATCCCACTCCCCTGCTCTTTCCCAATAGCCTGTAAATTTTTTCCCTTCAAGTATTTGTCCAATTCCCTTGTCAAAGTTACTGTTGAATCTGCTTCCTCCGCCCTTTCAGGCAGTGCATTCCAGATCACAACAACTCGCTGTGTAAAAAAATGTTTCCTCATGTCACCTCCGGTTCTTTTGCCAATCAATTTAAATCTGTGTCCTCTGGTTACCGACCTTTCTCCCACTGGAACAATTTCTCCTTATTTACTCTATTAAAACTGTTTATGATTTTGAACAACTCTATCAAATCTCTTCTTAACCTTCTCTGCTCTAAGGAGAACAACCCCCACCTTCTCCAGTCTCTCCACATAACTGAAGTCCCTCATCCCTGGAATCATTCTAGTAAATCTCCTCTGCACCCTCTCCAAGGCCTTGACGTCCTTCCTAAGGTGCGGTGCCCAGAATTGGACACAATACTCCAGCTGAGGCCTAACCAGTGTTTTATAAAGGTTTAGCATAACTTACTTGCTTTTGTACTCTATGCTTCTGCTTATACAACCAAGGGTTCCGTATTCTTTTTTAACGGCCTTCTCAACTTGTCCTGCCACCTTCAAAGCTTTATGTACATACACCCGCAGGTCTCTGTTCCTGCATCGTCATTAAAATTGCACCAATTCTTGGCAACCATTCTGGAAGAGAGACTTGCTTCTTCTTAGTCAGCCAGCTTGGACCTGGCCAAATTAATGCCAATTTGTGCTCTGGACTCTCGCCCATTAAAAACTGGATTGAAACTTCCCGAACTAATTTCAATTTAGGATCCTTTCAACTGGCAGCAAGCGAGAACAATTTAATCACATTAGTCTGGGGCTCGATCCAAATCCAACCAACCCACTGCATTCCTCCTGGTAATATTTTATTTCTGGGCTTCAAATTTAAATGAAAAAAATCGTACTGTATTGTGTTAAATACAATAAAAAGTTAATAGTTGGAGGTCTTGTCAGGTTCTAAACAATTTGATTTGTAATTGGACAGTTTCAAGTACAATGACAGAAGACCCTCCCATTACCCTCCATCTGGTGATTACACTCAACTTAATGCATATTAACGAAGGAGTGATATTTACTAGAATCAGTAATCAGCAAGGTCTGGAATCTGCCAAATCTGTAGATTGTCCATCAACTTCCCACTGGTGAGTTCAGCTGTGTATTTCACCTCTTTTGAAGCACAGATTGCAGTTTGTTACCCGTTACTTCCATCCTGTACAATACGTCATGTCTTCAAATATTTAATCACGTTTCAATTCTTCAAATACTCTTGTGGATATTTCACTGTCTGATTCAGGATTTGACAAAATGTGGAGCTGTTTAATCTATTGAACTTCCAAAATCCGTTAGGGTTTTGGGGGCCAGAATCGCTGACAGGATTCCCTTGGAACTGTTTGTACTGCTGTAAAACATTTTGAGGAGAACTCACATCCAGCTCTTGTCTCCTTGGGCAGAGGAAGTTCCCCCTCCAAGTCACACACCATCCTGACTTGGAAATATATCACTGTTCCTTCATCGTCGCTGGGTCAAAATCCTGGAACTCCCTCTCTAACAGCACTGTGGGAGTACCTTCACCACACGGACTGCAGCGGTTCAAGAAGGGCAATAAATGGCGGCCTTGCCAGCGATGCCCACATCCCAGGAACGAATAAAATAAAGGCGCCAGCATTGGAGCGAATTTTTCGCTTGTCAGAAGCACCGAACACACAAAATGAGTCCATTCACGTTTTGCTTCCATGGGTTACCATACACTACACATCTCGGTCATGTTCAACCTTGGAACTGTCTGAGGTTGAAACGCACGTTCCACATTATCAACTGCAGGTTGGTTTTAGGTGAAAACTGGGCATTTGTTAACTGTTTTGTATTGGAAGCTAAACCGATGAGCCACACTTTCACTCATCTTACTGATTTTGACTTTAATTAGTTTATAGAAGGAGAAACTATTTCCACTGGCAGAAGGGTTGTTAACCAAAGGACACAGATTTAAGGTAATTGGCAAAAGAACCAGGGAGGAGCTGGGGAGAATTTTTTTTAGGCAGCGAGTTGTTGTGATCTGGAATGCACTGCCTGAAAGGGCGGTGGAAGCAGATTCAAAAGTAACTTTCAAAAGGGAATTGGATAAATACTTGAAAAGGAAAAAAAATTGCAGGGCTTTGGGGAAAGAGCAGGGGGAGTGAGACTAATTGGACAGCTCGTTCAAAGAGCCAGCACAGTCATGATGGGCTGAATGGCCTCCTTCTATGCTGTATGATCCTATGAGTCTATGCATCTTGATGTTAGACATTCTAGTTTAGCCCTGAAATCTGTGGTTGAACTGATTATTTCTAAACATTCTATATGGACAGATTGTCAGGCAATAAGTTGCTGATCAACATTCTTTTTTTGTCTCCTTTAGAATTTACCCATTGTCACAACACAATATCAAATCATCTTTTTTATGAGATATTTTCCTAAGGCAAATATTTATTCTCATCACCATCTCCTCTGTCTCTTATGCTCTTAAATGCCTAATTATTCATCCCTTTACTCATGTTGTATGATTTTGCATCCAAATCTTGTCTTCTGTTGCAGGAAATACATTGTAATTCTCTTCCTGGGGCAGGCCTAATGAGCTAAGTATTTCTTTAACATGTACACTACACCCAGCTGAACTTACAATTGCCATGCTAATGCAGTCTCTACTGTATTTCCTATGTATTAAAAATATATCAGCAGGCATAACAATAGGCTGGAGCAGTGACAACTGTGACCAGGACAGATGTCTCCCTAATTTAACCGTAGAGGTTGCTAGGAGCACAGAATAACTTTGAAAAAAATATACTGTGATATAAATGAACAATTCGCAACTTCCGCATAAACTGATGCACGCTCAACAAATATGGTTCTGTGAGTGAATGTTAAATTCTGCATCTTATATTGTTCTGTTCACCTGCCATACTTCCTTCCTCTTTTTCCAACTTTTCTTTCATCATTTGCTTCCCTACTTTGTAAGAGATGTGTGTGCCAGAAATGTGGCCTAACTAAGGCCTTTCTAGTTGAAGGAGTTGGTAGTATGGAATAAAAGTTCCACTTCTATGCCCTGTCGTGAGATTGTGAACTCCTGGTTACTGTCCATTAATTTTAATGAGCCAGGGGCACAGAAGCGAAATATCTACCCCAATGCCCTTACTCTTACCCTGACCAGCAGCAGGATCAGTTTCTTTTGTCAACCTTGGCCCCATCAGGTAGGCCTTTCACCTCTGAGTCAGCAGGTTGTGGGTTCAAGTCCCACTCCAGAGACTTGAGCACAAAATCTAGGCTGACGTTCCAGTGCAGTACTGAGGGAGTGCTGCACTGTCTTTCGGATGAGACATTACACCAATGCCCTTCTCAGGTGGACGTAAAAGATCCCATGGTACTTTTTCGAAGAAGAGCAGGGGAGTTATCCCTGGTGTCCTGGCCAATATTTATCCCTCAACCAACATCACTAAATCAGATTATCTGGTCATTATCACATTGCTGCTTGTGGGAGCTTGCTGTGCGCAAATTGGCTGTCGCGTTTCCTACATTACAAAAGTGACTAGACTTCAAAAGTACTTAATTGGCTGTAAAGCGCTTTGGAAAGTCCTGTGGTCGTGACAGGTGCTATATAAATGCAAGTCTGTTTCTCCTTCAAGCTGTGCCCTTCCTTTCCTGAAGGCACTGACCTACGCCAGGGCACAGCTCCACACACATGGGCCATCCTGGGGTTCCTCGCTCCAGAAACCACTCTTCACATGTGAGCCTAGACGGTGTGTGTCAGTAGGCTATTCTCCCATGGAAGGCACCACAACCAAACTCAATCCTGTGCTCGCCAGGCATCCACAAAGCTGCTTTGCACAGGGTGATTCCAAATCGGTGATCTTGGTCACTTTCTGGCGAACACAAGCTGGTGCAATTGATTTCTTTCTTTACTCTTTTAGTGCAGATTCAGGCAGGTTCTGGACTTTTAGTCACTGAAGTTTCAGAGATGTTGATTATCACGTATAACTCTTATAAATCTCCTGCCACTTAGAACAGTCATTCACAATCATTGAGTCAATATCTCATAAAAGCTTTTGTCACCACAGAATCATCAGGCTGATTTTCCGAGGCCCTGTTAGCACCAAAGGTATTGTGGGCCCCACTTGCAGCTGTTGTATATCAAGTACATCCAGTCCCACCTCTTACGTAATGAAGGAGGGGCATAAAGGGGTGAATACCTGGCAGAAACAGGTTCTGCCCTAAATTCCTCCCTTCTACCTAGATTGCATGTTTTGTTCCACAGGAATTTTGAGGCTAAGGTTTCTATTTATTTAGTGCTATTTACATTGTGCTATAGAGGAACATAGGAACAGGAGGAGGTTATTCAGCCTCTCGAGTCTCTCTGCCATTCAGTTCGATCATGGCTGATCTGTATCTTAACTCCATTTACCCACCTTGGTTCCGTAACTCTTAATACATTTACTTAACAAAAATCTTTCAATCTCAGTTTTGAAATGTTCAATTGACCCCAAGCCTCAACAGCGTTTATGGGGGAGTTCCAGATTTTCACTACCCTGTGTGTGAAGAAGTGCTTCCTGACATCACCCCTGAACAGCCAAGCTCTAATTTGAAGGTTATGTCCCCCTTGTTCTGGACTCTCCCACCAGAGGAAATAGTTTCTCTCCATCTACCCTATCAAATCCTTTAATCATCTAAACACCTCAATTAGTTCACCCTTAATCTTCTATACTCAAGGGAAAGCAAGCCTAGTCCATGCAACTTGTCCTCATAATTTAACCATTTTATCCCCGTTATCATTCTGGTGAATCTGCGCTGCACCCCCTCCCAGGCCAATATATCCTTCCTGAGGTGCGGTGCCCAGAACTGAATGCCGTGCTCCAGATGTGCTCTGTACAGCTGTAACATAACTTCCACCCCTTTATATTCCAGCCCCCGTCAGATAAAGGCTAACATTCCATTAGCCTTTTAAATTAATTTTTGAGCCTGTCCACTAGCTTTCAGTGATTTCTGTACCATGATTCCTAAATTCTCTGCTCATCCACAGTGCCTAGCTTCTCAACCTTTAGGAAATACTCTGATCTGTATTTCTTGGGTCCAAAGTGCACGACCTCACACTTACCCACATTGAACTCCATCTGCCACAGTTTTGCCCACTCGCTCAATCTATCAGTGCCCCTTTGCAACTTTCTGCTCCCATCTACACTATTTACTGTGCCGCCTAACTTAGTATCGTCAGCAAACTTAGATATATGGCTCTTCTATTCCGTCATCCAAATCATTTATAAGTTTACTGAAAATCTGAGGCCCCAGTACATATCCCTGGGGAACACCACTACTCACATCATGGCAATTTGAGTACATTCCCATTATCCCTACTCTCTGTCTCCTACCTCCCAACCAATTCCTTATCCAAGCCAATAGGTTGCCACCAATTCCGTGGGCTATCATTTTTGTTAACAGTCTCTTATGTGGAACATTGTCGAATGTCTTCTGAAGTTCATATAAATAACATCCGTAGACACTCTCTTATGCTCTAATCCCTACCACGGTGAAAGAAACAACTTTAATTTGCATAATGCCTTTCATTAAACAGCAGGAAGCCTATCATCAAGGTGCTTTCAAGCTGAACCTTTAACCTTTCGAAGTTGGGCCCAGGTCTCAACAAAGGCAAATACAGTTTTGTCGAGCTTGTTGCTATGACATCCTATAGTTGTCACTCACCTCATGGTGCTCTACAGCTTTGCAAAACCTTCTTGCATGCCGACACAGATGTTAGAGCAGTACTGCTGTGATGTCAGAGCAGTATTGCTGTGATGTTAGAGCAGTACTGCTGTGATGTTAGAGCAGTATTGCTGTGATGTTAGAGCAGTATTGCTGTGATGTCAGAGCAGTATTGCTGTGATGTTAGAGCAGTATTGCTGTGATGTCAGAGCAGTATTGCTGTGATGTTAGAGCAGTATTGCTGTGATGTTAGAGCAGTACTGCTGTGATGTCAGCAGTATTGCTGTGATGTCAGAGCAGTATTGCTGTGATGTTAGAGCAGTATTGCTGTGATGTCAGAGCAGTATTGCTGTGATGTTAGAGCAGTATTGCTGTGACGTTAGAGCAGTATTGCTGTGATGTCAGAGCAGTATTGCTGTGATGTTAGAGCAGTATTGCTGTGAAGTTAGAGCAGTATTGCTGTGATGTCAGAGCAGTATTGCTGTGATGTTAGAGCAGTATTGCTGTGATGTCAGAGCAGTATTGCTGTGATGTCAGAGCAGTATTGCTGTGATGTTAGAGCAGTATTGCTGTGATGTCAGAGCAGTATTGCTGTGATGTTAGAGCAGTATTGCTGTGATGTCAGAGCAGAGTCAATTTGCGCACAGCAAGCTCCCACAAACAGCAATGTGATAAGTGACCAGATAATCTGCTTCTAGTGATGTTGGTTGAGGAGTAAATATTGGCCAGGACACCGGGGAGAACTTCCCTGCTCTTTTTCGAATAGTGCCGTGGGATCTTTTACATCCACCTAAAAGGGCAGATGGGGCCTCAGTTTAGCATCAAATCCGAAAGATGGCACCTCCGACAGTGCAGCACTCCCACAGTACTGCACTGCATGCTAGAGTGCCCAACTCTACATTGCCAGTTTAACATGGCTAGCAGGAATTAGGTGATGTTATCTAGAGTGGCTCGCTTGCTCTGTCGGATTAGTATAACACAGCCATTAATATGAATGGGGGCAGATTGTCTCGGGGTTGCCTAAGGTTTCTACAGTGTGCAGCAGGCATTCATAAAAATAAAGTATGCAGGAACTATTTTTAAAGCGGCTGCCTTTGAAACATGTTATGTTACTATTCTCATGTTTATTTGAAATGTCAGTGACGTCAATGCTCTGGGTAAATGTACTGCTCGAAACAGTCTCAGTCCCAACCTGTCCTGCGTTATGCTCAGGATAATGTTCTGTGATTGGCTGAGGGAGATCATTAGTGTTGTGTTGTGTTTCTCTGAATCAGCTGTAAACATGAGTTAGTCCTGCTTTGTCCAGCTGTCTCTATAGTCTCCCACTTTGCTATCCTCTCCACGGATTAAAAAAAGAGACACACGCATGCCAACCTAGAAACAGCCAGCTTCTGTTCCTCTAACTCTGACCTCTTGTGCATCCACCTCTCTTCGCTCCATCGCTGGCGGCCATGCCTTTAGCCACCTAGATTTCAGGCTCTGGAATTCCCTCCCTAAACTCCTCCACCTCTCCCCCTGTCTCCTCCTTTAATATCTTCTTTAAAACTCGCATCTTTCACCAAGCTTTTGGCCACTCCTAAATATCTCCTTCCTTTGCTTGGTGTACATTCTTTGACTATGCCTCTGTGAAGCTCCTTGAGATGTTTTTCTATGACAGTGTCAGCTGTGGCTCAGTGGGTAGCACACTTGCCTTCTGAGTTAGAAGGGTTGTGGGTTCAAGTCCCACTCCAAGGAACTTGAGCACATAAAGCTAGGCTGACACTTCAGTGCAGTGCTGAGGGAGCGCTGCACTACCGTAGGTGCTGTCTTTCGGATAAGACGTTAAACTGAGGCCCTGTCTGCTCTCTCAGGTGGACGTAAAAAATCCCATGCCGCTATTTCGAAGAAGAGCAGGGGAATTATCCTCGGTGTCCCGGCCAATATTTATCTCTCAACCAACATAACAAAAACAGATTACCTGGTCATTATTACATTGCTGTTTGTGGGAGCTTGCTGTGCACAAATTGGCTGCCGTGTTTCCTACATTACAACAGTAACTCCATTTCAAAAGTACTTCATTGGCTGTAAAGCGTTTTGAGACGTCCGGTGGTCGTGAAAGGCGCTATATAAATGCAAGTCTTTTTTATTTTTTATGCTAAAAGTGCTATATAAATGCAAGTTGTTGTTACATGTGTCAGGGGTCTGAATATGGATGGCATCGATATTAGTTCAGGCCGGCCTGTCGGTGCAATATGGGCGCGAGGAATGTACCCTGCACCGGAACAAGTAGGATCGAGGCCCACTCAATATTGGGTCTCGCGGCTCATTTACACCAGGCTGGTGGGCTGCAGATGCCTGCTGGGTGTCCCCAGACAGCTCGCCAGCAAAGACATTTGAATTTCAGGCATCAGCAATGTCCCTCAGATCAGTCTTGCAAGAGGGGGCAAGCGATCAGGAGAGAGGGGGGTGATCGGTAGAGAGGGGAGTGATTGGGAGAGAGGGGGGGATTGGAGAGGAGGGGGGGATTGGGAGAGAGGGGGGGATTGGGAGAGAGGGGGGGATTGGGAGAGAGGGGGGATTGGGAGAGAGGGGGGTGATTGGAGAGAGGGGGGTGATCGGGTAGAGAGGGGGGTGATTGGGAGAGAGGGGGGTGATTGGAGAGAGGGGGGTGATTGGAGAGAGGGGGCGATGGGAGAGAGGGGTGATTGGGAGAGAGGGGGGAGATTGGGAGAGAGGGGGGGATTGGGAGAGAGGGGGTGATTGGGAGAGAGGGGGGTGATTGGGAGAGAGGGGGGTGATTGGGAGAGAGGGGGGATTGGGAGAGAGGGGGGTGATTGGGAGAGAGGGGGGTGATTGGGAGAGAGGGGGGTGATTGGGAGAGAGGGGGGTGATTGGGAGAGAGGGGGGTGATCGGGAGAGAGGGGGGTGATTGGGAGAGAGGGGGGTGATCGGGAGCGAGGGGGGTGATTGGGAGAGAGGGGGGTGATTGGGAGAGAGGGGGGTGATTGGGAGAGAGGGGGGTGATTGGGAGAGAGGGGGTGATTGGGAGAGAGGGGGGTGATTGGGAGAGAGGGGGGTGATTGGGAGAGAGGGGGGTGATTGGGAGAGAGGGGGGTGATTGGGAGAGAGGGGGGTGATTGGGAGAGAGGGGGGTGATTCGGAGAGAGGGGGGTGATTGGGAGAGAGGGGGGTGTTCGGGAGACAGCGGGGTGATCAGGGGTGTGGGGAGCGAGTATACCAATATGGCGGGCGATGCCCTTCGACTCAGACTGTCCGTACACACGCCAACCGCCATATTGGATGCTTTGTGCCTTTAACACGTGTGCAGTGTTGTCGAATTTGTAGGCCTGTATGTGTGAAGCTAAGTCATGCTCGGAACAGTCAAAGGATAGATTGGAGAAATGTCGGATTTAAGATGTTGGCTCGGAAATCTACAAATACTGAAACAAATAGTTTAGGTGGATGCAAGGTTACAATATGGTGGCAACAGGAGCTATTGAGGTACAAAGGGGGGCTATTGAGGTACAACGGGGCGATTAAAACTTTTTTTTTATTCGTTTGTGGGATGTGGGCGTCGCTGGCAAGGCCAGCATTTATTGCCCATCCCTAATTGCCCTTGAGAAATTGGTGGTGAGCCAAACCGCTGCAGTCCGTGTGGTGAAGGTACTCCCACAGTGCTGTTAGGGAGGGAGTTCCAGGATTTTGACCCAGCGACGATGAAGGAACGGCGATATACTTCTAAGTCAGGATGGTGTGTGACTTGGAGGGAAACTTGGAGGTGGTGGTGTTCCCATGCGCCTGCTGCCCTTGTCCTTCTAGGTGGAAGAGGTCGCGGGTTTGGGAGGTGCTGCCGAAGAAGCCTTGGCTAGTTGCTGCAGTGCATCTTGTAGATGGTACACACTGCAGCCACGGTACACCGGTGGTGGAGGGAGTGAATGTTTAAGGTGGTAGATGGGGTGACAATCAAGCGGGCTGCTTTGTCCTGGATGGTGTGGAGCTTCTTGAGTGTTGTTGGAGCTGCACTCATCCAGGCAAGTGGAGAGTATCCCATCACACTCCTTACTTGTGCCTTGTAGATGGTGGAAAGGCTTTGGGGAGTCAGGAGGTGAGACACTCAACGCAGAATACCTTAACCTCTGATCTGTTCTTGTTGCCATAGTATTTATCTGGCTGGTCCAATTAAGTTTCTGGTCAATGGTGACCCCCAGGATGTTGATGGTAATGCCGTTGAATGTCATGGGGAGGTGGTTAGACTCTCGCTTGTTGGAGATAGTGATTGCCTGGCACTTCTGTGGCGCGAATGCTACCTGCCACTTATCAGCCCAAGCCTGAATGTCATCCAGGTCTTGCTGCATGCGGGCATGGACTGCTTCATTATCTGAGGAGTTGTGAATGGCGCTGCACACTGTGCAGTCATCAGCGAACATCCCCATTTCTGACCTTATGTTGGCGGGAAGGTCATTGATGAAGCAGCTGAAGATGGTTGGACCTAGGACACTGCCCTGAGGAACTCCTCCAGCGATGTCCTGGGGCTGTGATGATTGATCTTCAACCACCACAACCATCTTCCTTTGTGCTAGGTATGACTCCAGCCAGTGGAGCGTTTACCGCCCGATTCCCATTGACTTCAGTTTTACTAGGGCTCCTTGATGCCACACTCGGTCAAATGCTGCCTTGATGTCAAGGGCAGTCACTCTCACCTCACATCTGGACTTCAGCTCCTTTGTCCATGTTTGGACCAAGGCTGTAATGAGGTCGGGAGCTGAGTGGTCTTGGCGGAACCCAAACTGGGCATCAGTGAGCAGGTTTTTGGTGAGTAAGTGCCGCTTGATAGCACTGTCGATGACACCTTCCATCACTTTGCTGATGATTGAGAGTAGACTGATGGGGCGGTAATTGGCCGGACTGGATTTGTCCTGCTTTTTGTGGACAGGACATACCTGGGCAGTTTTCCACATTGTCGGATAGATGCCAGTGTTGTAGCTGTACTGGAATAGCTTGGCTAGTTCTGGAGCACAAGTCTTCAGCATGATAGCCGGGATGTTGTCGGGGCCCATAGCCTTTGCTGTATCCAGTGCGCTCAACCATTTCTTGATAGCACGTGGAGTGAATCGAATTGGCTGAAGACTGGCTTCTGTGATGGTGGGGACCTCAGGAGGAGGCCGATATGGATCATCCACTCGGCACTTCTGGCTGAAGATGGTTGCAAACGCTTCAGCCTTGTCTTTTGCACTCACGTGCTGGGCTCCGCCATCATTGAGGATGGGGATATTCATGGAGCCTCCTTCTCCCGTTAGTTGTTTAATGGTCCACCATCATTCACGACTGGATGTGGCAGGACTGCAGAGCTTTGATCTGATCCGTTGATTGTGGGATCGCTTAGCCCTGTCTATAGCATGCTGCTTCTGCTTTTTAGCATGCATGTGTCCTGTGTTGCAGCTTCCGCAGGTTGGCACCTCATTTTTAGGTACGCCTGGTGCTGCTCCTGGCATGCTCTTCTACATTCCTTATTGAACCAGGGTTGGTCCCCTGGCTTGGTGGTAATGGTAGAGTTGAGGGATATGCTGGGCCATGAGGTTACAGATTGTGGTGGAATACAATTCTGCTGCTGCTGATGGCCCACAGCACCTCATAGATGCCCAGTTTTGAGTTGCTAGATCTGTTCTGAATCTATCCCATTTAGCACGGTGGTAGTGCCACACAACACGATGGAGGGTGACCTCAGTGTGAAGACGGGACTTCGTCCCTACAATGACTGTGCAGTGGTCACTGCTACCAATGCTGTCATGGACAGATGCATCTGCGAGAGGTAGATTGGTGAGGACGAGGACAAGTAGGTTTTTCCCTCGTCTTGGTTCTCTCTCCACCTGTTGAGGGACAACAGGGGCTACTGAGGTACAACAGGAGCGATTGAGGAACAACAAGCGATTGAGGAACAACAGGAGCGATTGAGGGACAACAGGATCGATTGAGGAACAACAGGAGTGATTGAGGAACAACAGGAGTGATTGAGGAACAACAGGGGCGATTGAGGAACAACAGGGACGATTGAGGAACAACAGGGGTGATTGAGGGACAACAGGTGTGATTGAGGGACAACAGGTGTGATTGAGGTACAACAGGGGCGATTGAGGGACAACAGAGGTGATTGAGGTACAAGAGGGGCGATTGAGGGACAACACGGGCGATTGAGGTACAACAGGGGCGATTGAGGTACAACAGGGGCGATTGAGGGACAACAGGGGCGATTGAGGTACAACAGGGGCGATTGAAGTACAACAGGGGCGATTGATGTACAACAGGGGCGATTGAGGGACAACAGGGGCGATTGAGGGACAACAGGGGTGATTGAGGTACAACAGGGGCGATTGAGGTACAACAGGGGCGATTGATGTACAACAGGGGCGATTGAGGGACAACAGGGGCGATTGAGGGACAACAGGGTCGATTGAGGAACAACAGGGGTGATTGAGGAACAACAGGGGCGATTGAGGAACAACGGGCGATTGAGGAACAACAGGGTCGATTGAGGAACAACAGGGGTGATTGAGGGACAACAGGGTCGATTGAGGGACAACAGGGGTGATTGAGGGACAACAGGGTCGATTGAGGAACAATAGGGGCGATTGAGGAACAACAGGGGCGATTGAGGAACAATAGGGGCGATTGAGGAACAACAGGGGCGATTGAGGAACAACGGGCGATTGAGGAACAACAGGGTCGATTGAGGAACAACAGGGGTGATTGAGGGACAACAGGGTCGATTGAGGGACAACAGGGGTGATTGAGGGACAACAGGGTCGATTGAGGAACAATAGGGGCGATTGAGGAACAACAGGGGCGATTGAGGAACAATAGGGGCGATTGAGGAACAACAGGGGCGATTGAGGAACAACAGGGGTGATTGAGGAACAACAGGGGTGATTGAGGAACAACAGGGGCGATTGAGGGACAACAGGGGCGATTGAGGAACAACAGGGACGATTGAGGAACAACAGGGACGATTGAGGAACAACAGGGACGATTGAGGAACAACAGGAACAATTGAGGAACAACAGAGGTGATTGAGGGACAACAGGGACGATTGAGGAATAACAGGGGCGATTGAAGGACAACAGGGGTGATTGAGGAACAACAGGGGTGATTGAGGAACAACAGGGACGATTGAGGAACAACAGGGACGATTGAGGAACAACAGGGGTGATTGAGGAACAACAGGGACGATTGAGGGACAACAGGGATGATTGAGCGACAACAGGGGTGATTGAGGGAAAACAGGGACGATTGAGGGACAACAGGGGCGATTGAGGGACAACAGGGGTGATTGAGGAACAACAGGGGCGATTGAGGGACAACAGGGGCGATTGAGGGACAACAGGGGCGATTGAGGGACAACAGGGGTGATTGAGGAACAACAGGGGTGATTGAGGAACAACAGGGACGATTGAGGGACAACAGGGATGATTGAGGTACAACAGGGGCGATTGAGGGACAACAGGGGCGATTGAGGGACAACAGGGGTGATTGAGGAACAACAGGGGTGATTGAGGAACAACAGGGACGATTGAGGGACAACAGGGGTGATTGAGGAACAACAGGGGATATTGAGGGACAACAGGGGCGATTGAGGGACAACAGGGGTGATTGAGGGACAACAGGGGTGATTGAGGAACAACAGGGGCGATTGAGGGACAACAGGGGTGATTGAGGGACAACAGGGACGATTGAGGGACAACAGGGGATATTGAGGGACAACAGGGGTGATTGAGGAACAACAGGGACGATTGAGGGACAACAGGGGCGATTGAGGGACAACAGGGGTGATTGAGGAACAACAGGGGCGATTGAGGGACAACAGGGGTGATTGAGGGACAACAGGGGCGATTGAGGTACTACAGGGGCGATTGAGGAACAACAGGGACGATTGAGGAACAACAGGGACGATTGAGGAACAACAGGGACGATTGAGGAACAACAGAGGTGATTGAGGGACAACAGGGGTGATTGTGGAACAACAGGGACGATTGAGGAACAACAGGGGTGATTGAGGGACAACAGGGGTGATTGAGGAACAACAGGGTTGATTGAGGGACAACAGGGGTGATTGAGGAACAACAGGGGATATTGAGGGACAACAGGGGCGATTGAGGGACAACAGGGGCGATTGAGGAACAACAGGGGCGATTGAGGAACAACAGGGGTGATTGAGGTACAACAGGGGCGATTGAGGAACAACAGTGGCGATTGAGGAACAACAGGGGCGATTGAGGAACAACAGGGGCGATTGAGAGTAGAATTGGTTTATATGTTTTTTTTAAGAAAACGTTGAGATTTGATTCTGGACTTTGCTCTGAGTTCCCCCTCTGTCTATGACATAGAATAGGACAGACTGGAGAGAATATTTCGAACAGCTCACCCTCCCCTGGTTTATGATGTCACATGGACCCCCTGCTAAAGTACATATTTGTGAATGATTCCAACTGATGTGTATCTAACATGTCAGCTTATAAAACTGCTACTTCTGGGTCCTTCTTACACGTTTCGATGAATAATTCTCTAGAAACAATTGGGTTTCTTCAATAGAACAACAACTTTATTGATTGCAAAGTTGTAATAAAGGAATGTGAGTGCTACAGCAATATAGAGTTCTGAATCACTGCAGTATATCTTTGTGATTTGCTGCTAAACCCTCCTTCAGTTTTAGTCACAATTTCACAGGCAGTGTAGGTGGAGTTGAGAAATATCTAACAGATGTCGGTGAATAAATAGCAACAGTTACCTCACTGCACTAAAAAATGTTGGTAATGAGAGAGAAAAGCAGCTTAACATTGTGGGTGGAAACTTTCATTAGAGCTCCAATATCCTATTGAGAAATAAGAACATAAGAAATAGGAGCAGGAGTCGGCCATTTGGCCCCTCGAGCCTGCTCCGCCTTTCAATAAGATCGTGGCTGATCTTCTACCTCATCTCCACTTTCCTGAACTATCCCCATATCCCTTTGTTCCCTTAATATTCAAAAATCTATCGATCTCTGTCTTGAATATACTCAACGACTGAGCCTCCACAGCCCTCTGTGGTAGAGAATTCCAAAGATTCACCACCCTCTGAGTGAAGAAATTTCTCCTCATCTCAGTCCTAAATGGCCGACCCCTTATTCTGACACTGTGACCCCTGGTTCGAGACTCCCCAGCCAGAGGAAACATCCTCCCTGCATCTACCCTGTCAAGCCCTGTAAGAATTGTGTATGTTTCAATGAAATCACCTCGCATTCTTCTAAACTCTAGAGAATATAGGCCTAGTCTACTCAATCTGTCCTCATAGGACAATCCCCCCATCCCAGGAACCAGTCTGGTGAACCTTCGTTGCACTCCCATCCATGGCAAGTCTATCCTTCCTTAGGTAAGGAGACCAAAACTGTACACAATACTCCAGGTGTGGTCTCACCAGGACTCTATATAATTGCAGTAAGACATCTTTACTCTTATACTCAAATCCTCTTGTAATAAAGGCCAACATACCATTTGCTTTCCTAATTGCTTGCTGTACCTGCATGTTAACTTTCAGTGATTCGTGTACAAGGACACCCAGGCATCTCTGAACACCAACATTTCCCAATCTCTCACCATTCAAAAAATACTCTGCTTTTCTGTTTTTCCGACCAAAGTGGATAACTTCACATTTCTCCACTTTATATTCCATTCCCATGTTCTTGCCCACTCACTTAGCCTGTCTATATCCCCTTGAAGCCTCCTTGCAGCCTCCTCACAACTTACATTCCCACCCAGCTTTGTATCATCAGCCAACTTGGCTATATTACATTTGGTCCCCTCATCCAAATCATTGATGGAGATTGTGAATAGCTGAGGCCCAAACACTGATCCTTGCGTACTAGTTACAGCCTGCCAACGTGAAAATGACCCGTTTATTCCTGCTCTCTGTTTTCTGTCCGTTAACCAAACCTCAATCCATGTTAGTATATTACCCCCAATCCCATGAGCCCTAATTTTGTTTAATAACCTCTTGTGTGGCACCTTATCGAATGCCTTCTGAAAATCCAAGTACACTACATCAACTGGTTCCCCCTTATCTATTCTGCTAGTTACAACCTCAAAAAACTCTAACAGATTTGTCAAACACTATTTCCCTTTCATAAATCCGTGTTGACTCTGCCCAATCCTATTATTATTTTCTCAGTGCCCTGTTACCACGTCCTTAATAGATTCTAGCATTTTCCCTACTGACCATAGAGTTCCACCAATACTGACACTGACCATAGAGTTCCACCAATACCAACACTAACCATAGAGTTCCACCAATACTGTCACTGACCCATAGAGTTCCGCCAATACCGACACTGACCATAGAGTTCCACCAATACCGACACTGACCATAGAGTTCCGCCAATACTGACACTGACCATAGAGTTCCACCAATACCGACACTGACCCATAGAGTTCCACCAATACCGACACTGACCATAGAGTTCCACCAATACCGACACTGACCATAGAGTTCCACCAATACCGACACTGACCCATAGAGTTCCACCAATACCGACACTGACCATAGAGTTCCACCAATACCAACACTGACCATAGAGTTCCACCAATACCGACACCGACCATAGACTTCCACCAATACCGACACTGACCATAGAGTTCCACCAATACCGACACTGACCATAGAGTTCCACCAATACTGACACTGACCATAGAGTTCCACCAATACCGACACTGACCATAGAGTTCCACCAATACTGACACTGACCATAGAGTTCCACCAATACCAACACTGACCATAGAGTTCCACCAATACCGTCACTGACCCATAGAGTTCTGCCAATACCGACACTGACCATAGAGTTCCACCAATACCGTCACTGACCCATAGAGTTCTGCCAATACCGACACTGACCATAGAGTTCCACCAATACCGACACTGACCATAGAGTTCCACCAATACCGTCACTGACCCATAGAGTTCTGCCAATACCGACACTGACCATAGAGTTCCACCAATACCGTCACTGACCCATAGAGTTCTGCCAATACCGACACTGACCATAGAGTTCCACCAATACCGACACTGACCATAGAGTTCCACCAATACTGACACTGACCATAGAGTTCCACCTGTACCGACACTGACCCATAGAGTTCCACCAATACCGACACTGACCATAGAGTTCCACCAATACCGACACTGACCCATAGAGTTCCACCAATACCGTCACTGACCCATAGAGTTCCACCAATACCGTCACTGACCCATAGAGTTCTGCCAATACCGACACTGACCATAGAGTTCCACCAATACCGACACTGATCATAAAGTTCCACCAATACCGACACTGACCCATAGAGTTCCACCAATACCGACACTGACCATAGAGTTCCACCAATACCGACACTGACCATAGAGTTCCACCAATACCGACACTGACCATAGAGTTCCACCAATACCAACACTGACCCATAGAGTTCCACCAATACTGTCACTGACCCATAGAGTTCCACCAATACCGTCACTGACCCATAGAGTTCTGCCAATACCGACACTGACCATAGAGTTCCACCAATACCGACACTGATCATAAAGTTCCACCAATACCGACACTGACCATAGAGTTCCACCAATACCGACACTGACCCATAGAGTTCCGCCAATACCG
This sequence comes from Squalus acanthias, assembly GCA_030390025.1. Lineage (NCBI taxonomy): Eukaryota > Metazoa > Chordata > Chondrichthyes > Squaliformes > Squalidae > Squalus > Squalus acanthias. The sequence goes on along the minus strand of CM059437.1, from coordinate 50,421,782 downwards.
ACACTGACCATAGAGTTCCACCAATACCGACACTGACCATAGAGTTCCGCCAATACTGACACTGACCATAGAGTTCCACCAATACCGACACTGACCCATAGAGTTCCACCAATACCGACACTGACCATAGAGTTCCACCAATACTGACACTGACCATAGAGTTCCACCAATACCAACACTGACCATAGAGTTCCACCAATACCGTCACTGACCCATAGAGTTCTGCCAATACCGACACTGACCATAGAGTTCCACCAATACCGACACTGACCATAGAGTTCCGCCAATACCGACACTGACCATAGAGTTCCACCAATACCGACACTGACCCATAGAGTTCCACCAATACCGACACTGACCATAGAGTTCCACCAGTACCGACACTGACCATAGAGTTTCACCAATACCGACACTGACCATAGAGTTCCACCAATACCGACACTGACCCATAGAGTTCCACCAATACCGACACTGACCATAGAGTTCCACCAATACCGACACTGACCATAGAGTTCCACCAATACTGACACTGACCATAGAGTTCCACCAATACTGACACTGACCATAGAGTTCCACCAATACCGACACTGACCATAGAGTTCCACCAATACTGACACTGACCATAGAGTTCCACCAATACTGACACTGACCATAGAGTTCCACCAATACCGACACTGACCATAGAGTTCCACCAATACCGACACTGAACATAGAGTTCCACCAATACTGACACTGACCATAGAGTTCCACCAATACTGACACTGACCATAGAGTTCCACCAATACCGACACTGACCCATAGAGTTCCACCAATACTGACACTGACCATAGAGTTCCACCAATACCGACACTGACCATAGAGTTCCACCAATACCAACACTGACCATAGAGTTCCACCAATACCGACACTGACCATAGAGTTCCACCAATACCGACACTGACCATAGAGTTCCACCAATACCGACACTGACCATAGAGTTCCACCAATACCGACACTGACCATAGAGTTCCACCAATACCGACACTGACCCATAGAGTTCCACCAATACCGACACTGACCCATAGAGTTCCACCAATACCGACACTGGCCATAGAGTTCCACCAATACCGACACTGGCCATAGAGTTCCACCAATACCAACACTGACCCATAGAGTTCCACCAATACCGACACTGACCCATAGAGTTCCACCAATACCGACACTGACCATAGAGTTCCACCAATACCGACACTGACCATAGAGTTCTGCCAATACCGACACTGACCCATAGAGTTCCACCAATACCGACACTGACCATAGAGTTCCACCAATACCGACACTGACCATAGAGTTCCACCAATACCGACACTGACCATAGAGTTACGCCAATACCGACACTGACCATAGAGTTACGCCAATACCGACACTGATTGGTGCTGAATTCAGTTCCAATCTCAGTCATGCCACACTGGGGAATGTAGGCTGGGAGTTCCCCACAGGGGATATCTTGGATGGATATATTTTCATCTTCTGGCACAATTATCCCCAAAATACTGGCTAATAGCAGTATTTAGACAGACTGAAATGGAAGTGGACTGTTAACACCCAATTTACCTCTGTCAGTTCATTAATATAACTTCAGGTGTAAACTTAAATGCCTCTGAAGAGTAGCCTAGTGGTAGGAGAGGAAAATTAGATGTAAGTTTAATTTAAAGGAATGGGGACATTTAAAGGTAAATATCACAGTAGGGAGACAAAAATACAGATGCCTTTGGAATGCCTCAGAAATCATTTCAGCCCATGAGCAGCATTTTCTGAAGGGCTAGAGGACTAAGAAGAGATGGGCAAAACTGTAAGAAAGTCTGCAGACAAGCAACAAAAGCATCTCAGCGCCAAGCCCCCCTGTTTGCTGGCTGCTGCTGATGTCAAGTTTTTGGTGCCTGAGATGTTTGTCTGCTGACTCAGACCCTGACAGGATGATCACTTCCAGGTAGGAGGCCAGGGCCTACAGAAATGGTTGATGGCATCTTGGTGAACTCAGTCAATCAGAGTACACTGGCTCTTGATCGCCCTGACGCAGTGCCACTGAAAGCAAGACATTCTGTGATTGGGTGATTCTGAGAGAACTTCCAACATCTTACTGATGAAATTGGGGACCATCCGAGATCTTGCTCATGTTGTTTTGGATCTGCTGGTGGATCTTCCTTTGGGAAGAGGTGCCTTGGCCAGCACTACATCTGCCAGAGGGTGGGAGCAGAGCATCTCTTGTGCAGTCTGACCGGCCTGTAAGTCTCTGTAGCTTCTCTTCTTCTTCTGGACATGAAAGATAGGGGGCTTCCCATTGGGACACCCATTGGTGTCAGTAGTGGCCCTGGGGAAATCAGTTGACATCAATTAGCACAAGGACTTACCAGCAATTAAGTGCTAAACAGGTTAAAAAGAAACAAAATAAAGAAATACGGCTAAGAAATGCTAAAGAATGTTAGAGAAAGACTTGCATTTATATAGCGCCTTTCACAACCTCAGGTCGTCCCAAAATGATGTACTTGAAGAACAGTCACTGTTGTAGGAAACGCGGCAGCTAATTTGCGCGCAGCAAGCTCCCACAAACAGCAATGTGATAATGATCAGATAATCTGCTTGAGTCTTGTTGGTTGAGGGATAAACATTGGCCAGAACACCGGGGAGAACTTCTTTGAAATAGTGCCATGGGATCTTTTACATCCACCTGAGAGAGCAGACGGGAGCGAGGTTTTAACATCGCATCTGAAAGACGGCACCTCCAACAGTGCAGCACTCCCTCAGCACTGCACTGGAGTGTCAGCCTGGACTTTGTGCTCAAGTCTCTTACTTTTATATAGCTGTGTCTATTCCATGACCGAACACTCTACTGCCTGCTACAGCCCTTGTAATATATGTGGGTAGAACAAATGAAGGACAGAGACAGGATGAGTTGCGAGTAAAGGAGCTTGTTTACTAGGCCAGAGCGAACTGAGCATGCTCATACTAAACCATGTGACAAACCATGTGATAATACATTACACTGCCTTCCCCTTAAAAAAAATGTACATATTCCCCTCTCAAATACAACAAAACTATGGTCCCGCCTTTCCCAGCATTACATGTACCACATAACAAAAACTCCTGGCTTTTTTTTCTTTTAAATCAACTACAAATGAACTACAAATCCATTTTAATAACAGGTTTGTGGAGCCTTCCTGATCTCCTTACAAAAGGTTTTGGCAGTGAACCAATTTTCGGGCTGTTTTGTTCTGGTTCTGAACTCAAAGATGATCCTGTTTCTCTCTCAGACTTGTTTGCCTGGTACTTCAGTTTCTGAATTCTGAACGGAGTCAAACTCATGTATGTGTTCATGATCAAGTGGTTCAAGATCACGTCTTAGTTCATCTCCAGCAGAGATCATTTGATCCACATGAACACTTCGGATGTTGTCACCAATCTCAACCAAATATCTCTTGGTTCCACCAACCTCTACTATGGTTCCTACATCCCACTTGTGTGAACTCAACTTGCCAGGGGGACTGAGAACACGAACACACACATTTTGTCTGAAACTGCGTTCTTTCCGATTGCTGTCATAATAACGTTTCTGACTCAACTGTTTCTGTTCAACTCTTGAGACCACATTTGGTTGAACAAGACTCAATCATGCTCTCAATCTCCTCTTCATCAAGAGTTCTGCTGGGGTATATCCAGTTGTAGTGTGCGGAGTAGTTCTGTACTTCAGCAAGAAATTTGCCAAACGTTGCTTCATGCTGATTCCCAAACAACCCTGCAACACTTGATTTTTGAGAGCTTCTTTTACTATTCTGACTGACCTTGCGGCTGCTCCGTTTGAAGCTGGATGATATGGTGCAATGAGAGTGTGTTTAATACCGTTCCATTTCATGAACTCTTGGAATAGAACAGAACCGAACTGAGGGCCATTGTCAGAAACAAGCTCTTCAGGTAAGCCATGACATGCGAAGATAGACCTCAACTCATCGATGCTACGTTCAGTTGTAGTATTTGAACCTTAAACAAAGGCAATTACAATGGCATGAGGGCAGAACTGGCTAAAGTGGACTGGAAAAATAAATTAAAGGGTAAGAGAGTTGAAATGCAGTGGCGGACATTTAAGGAGATATTTCATAACTCTCAACAAAAATATATTCCAGTGAGAAAGAAAGATTTTAAGAGAAGGGAGCACCATCCGTGGCTAACTAAGGAAGTAAAGGATGGCATCAAATTGAAAATGAAGGCATACAATGTTGCCAAGATTGGTGGGAGGCCAGAAGATTGGGAAATTTTTAAAAACCAGCAAAGGATGACTAAAAAAATAATAAAGAGAGAGATGAATTATGAGAGTAAACTGGCAAGAAATATTAAAACAGATAGTAAGAGCTTCTACAGGCATATAAAAAGGAAGAGAGTAGCTAAAGTAAACATTGGTCCCTTCGAGGATGAGACTGGGGAATTAATAATGGGGAACAAATATTTTGTATCTGTCTTCACGGTAGAAGACACTAACAACATCCCAATAATGGATAATCAAGGGGCCACAGGGAGGGGGAAACTAAAGACAATCACTATCACTAAGCAAAAAGTACTTGGTAAAATAATGGGACTAAAAGATGACAAGTCCCCTGGACCAGATGGCCTGCATCCCAGGGTCTTGAAAGAAGTGGCTGCAGAGATAGTGGATGCATTGGTTGCAATATACCAATATTCCCTGGACTCTGGAGAGGTCCCAGCGGATTGGAAAACCGCAAATGTAACACCCCTATTTAAGAAAGGAGGGAGACAGAAAGCAAGAAACTATAGACCAGTTAGCCTAACATCTGTTGTTGGGAAAATGCTGGAGTCCTTCATTAAGGAAGTAGTAGCAGGGCATTTGGAAAATCATAATGCAGTCAAGCAGAGTCAGCATGGTTTTATGAAAGGGAAATCATGTTTAGCAAATTTGCTGGAGTTCTTTGAGGATGTAACGAGCAGGGTGGATAAAGGGGAAACAGTAGATGTCGTGTATTTGGATTTCCAGAAGGCATTCGATAAGGTGCCACATAAAAGGTTACTGCATAAGATAAGAGCTCACGGAGTTGGGGGTAATATATTAGCATGGATAGAGAATTGGCTAACTAACAGAAAGCAGAGAGTCGGGATAAATGGGTCATTTTCCGGTTCTCAAACGGTAACTAGTGGGGTGCCACAGGGATCGGTGCTGGGGCCTCAACTATTTACAATCTACATTAATGGCTTGGATGAAGGGACCGAGTGTAATGTAGCCAAGTTTGCGGATGATACAAAGATGGGTGGGAAAGCAAGTTGTGCAGAGGACTCAAAGAATCTGCAAAGGGATATAGACAGGCTAAGTGAGTGGGCAAACATTTGGCAGATGGAGTATAATGTGGGAAAGTGTGAGGTTATCCACTTTGGCAGGAAAAGTAAAAAAGCAAATTATTATTTAAATGGAGAGAGATTACAAAATGCTACAGTTCAGAGGGACCTGGGGGTCTTTGTGCATGAAACACAAAAAGTTAGCATGCAGGTACAGCAATTAATCAAAAAGGTAAATGGAATGTTGGCCTTTATTGCAAGGGGATTGGAGTATAAAAGCAGGGAAGTCCTGCTACAACTGTACAGGGTATTGGTGAGACCACACCTTGAGTACTGCGTACAGTTTTGGTCTCCTTATTTAAGGAAGGATATACTTGCATTGGAGGCAGTTCAGAGACGATTCACTAGGTTAATTCCAGAGATGAGGGGGTTGACTTATGAAGAAAGGTTGAGCAGGTTGGGCCTATACTCATTGGAATTTAGAAGAATGAGAGGTGATCTTATTGAAACAAATAAGATACTGAGGGGGCTCGACAAGGTAGATGCAGAGAGGATGTTTCCCCTCGTGGGGAAATCTAGAACTCGGGGGCATAGTTTCAGAATAAAGGGTCGTCCTTTTAGAACTGAGATGAGGAGGAATTTCTTCTCTCAGAGGGTTGTGAATCTGTGGAATTCTTTGCCCCAGAGAGCCATGGAGGCTGGGTCATTAAATACATTTAAGGTGGAGATAGACAGAGTTGTGCAAGATAAGGGAGTGAAAAGTTATGGGGAGCGGGCGGGGAAGCGGCTTTGAGCCCAAGATCAGCCATGATCTTATTGAATGGCGGAGCAGGCTCGAGGGGCCAAGTGGCCTATTCCTGCTCCTATTTCTTATTTCTTATGTTCTAACCCATGTGTTTCACTTCAATTCACTTTGAGTGACTGTCTACAAGTACCAGGAAATAATCATTTGCTTTCTTACAGAAGTCTACATGTTTGACAAAGTACCACACAGAAGGCTGGTTAACAAAATTGAGGCTCCTGGAATAGGTGGGTCAGTGGCAGCTTGGATAAGGAATTGGCTTAAGGACAGAAAACAGCGAGTTGTGGTAAATGGCTGTTTTTCAGACTGGAGGATGGTAGACAGTGGTGTTCCCCAAGGGTCAGTGCTGGGGTTACTGCTTTTTTTGATATATATAAATGACCTGGATATTGGAATACAGAGTAGAATTTCTAAATTTGTTGATGACACCAAACTTGGGGGTATGGCAAACAGTGATGATGATACCAATCGACTGCAACAGGACATAGAAAGGCTAGCAGAATGGGCAGACAAGTGGCAGATGGAATTTATTACAGATAAGTGTGAGGTGATGCATTTTGGCAGAAGGAACAGGGAGAGGCAATGGCCAGAAATTAAACATGGATGGTTCCCGCGGGGGTAAGGATTCCCCGCGATATCGCACTCCGCGCCTACCTTTTTGCTCCGGGCCCACACGAACTTTAGTTTCAAAGGCTCTCTCTGTTGGAACCGTGCAGTGCTTGCGTGACCCAGAGACGCAATTAGTTCGTGCGAGCTCTGGGATCACGTGATTCAGTTAGAGCCAATGGCAGCACACCATCTTTCATTCATAGTTTTGACGGCAAGAGCTGTCAAAGCTATGAATACTACACCCCCCCAAAAGAACAGCTAAACCTCAATTAAATTTAAAAAAAAGCCATCACATTAATAAAATAAGTATAGTTAAATAAATTAACGACTTTAAACAAAAAATTAAATTTTTGAAAAAATTTAAAATCTTTTTAAAAGTTATAAAAATAAACTTACCTTTCTTTAAAGTCTGTAAAAAAGATAAACCTGTTGAAAAATATTTTAAATAACACTTAATTAACTACTTACCTTGTTAAAAGGGGGTCCTACGCCTGCTTTCTTTGTGTGTAAAATCTTCACCACTTACCTGCGCGTTCAAAGCTGAAAAAAAAACTAAGTGCACTGCGTGCGCACAGCCTGTAGGCGCACGCGGTTCACTTAGGAACCGCCCCCTTTTCAATTCACGAAGTGCCGGTTTCCCGCGCATGTGCAGTGCATGCAGGAAACCAGCAATTCGGGATCTAATACGCGAGAGTACACAGTGCGTACTCTCGTGTATTAGGTTTAATTTTCGGGCCAATATACACTTAATGGCACAGTTTTAAAGAGTGTGCAGGGTCAGAGGGACCTGGGAGTTAATGTGCATAGGTCCCTGAAGGTGACAGGACATATTGAGAGAGTGGTTAACAAAGCATATGGGATCTTGGGCTTCATAAATAGAGATATTGAGTACAAAAGTAGAGAAGTTATGCTGAACCTTTATAAAGCACTGGCTAGGCCACAACTAGAGTATTGCTTCCAGTTCTGGTCACCACACTTTAAGAAGGATGTGAAGGCCCTTGAGAGGGTGCAGAGGAGATTTACTAGAATGGTTCCGGGGATGGGAATCTTAGCTACAAGGACAGGTTGGAGAAGCTGGATTTGTTTTCCTTAAAGCAAAGGCGGTTGAGGGGTGATTTGATAGAGGTGTACAAGATTATGACGGGTTTGGATAGGCTAGACGGGGAAAGGCTGTTCCCACTAGTTAAAGGTACAAGGACTAGGGGACACAGATTTAAGGTTTTGGGCAAGAGATACAGGGGGGACGTGAGGAAAAACCTTTTTACGCAGCGAGTGGTGATTACCTGGAATTCGCTGCCGATGTAAGTGGTGGAAGCGGAGACACTCAGGGGGAAAAATAATGGGGCACAAAGCAACTAGTGCCTGGGCGCGGCGATGTTTGCGCCGCTCGTGAAATTGACCAGACATTTTGCGGCGGTGCTAAACACTACCTGCCTACGATCTCCTACGCCCACAGATCGTGACGTCAGTCGAGCGTGCAACTCCCCGGAAGCGCCCGGACTGGATATTGAGTGGTGCCCCCTGCCTTACCGCCTGCCGCTAGCAACGACAGGTTGAGGGGAGCGTTTTGCAGTCGGGAAGGGACTGGGGGAGCGCTATTTAAAGGCGACCGCTTCCTGCCTTTTTTTGTCGGTGACATTTTTGCACCATGCATTCTGAGTGAGAGAGACTTCTGGAGATATTCAACGCTGTGTTGAGGAGTTTTGGGCACTGAGCAGCACTTTGCAGGTTCATTTTGATTTGATCTTCCTTGCATCGATTTAGAAGAGACTTTGGGGGCTGCACTCTGAGCTCTTTCCCTGGGCCTCTCCATTGTTCTTTCCAGCAAATTTGATGTACAGGTCTCTCCAGGCCGAGATTCAAGGCTGCAATGAGTAGGGTTTGGATGGAGAGCAAGATCGACCCTCCCCTTTAAGAACTGGCTGGCGCCAGTGTGTCTGTGTTCCATTGCTGACTGACATCACATGAGCTTTGCCAGCGCTCTGAGGTAGCACCTTGCTCCTCGGCGTTAGCGCCTTAAGAAAGGTGTGTAGTGCCTGATTTAGCGCTCCAATCTCCTCCTAGGGTGATAGAAGCCAAGTTTGCAGTCGGAGGCGATAATTAGCGCCAGGCGCTAAACTTTGTGCCCGGCCGATAATTGCACCCCAAAAACGGGGCGATACCGAATTTCTCCCCCTCAATGTTTTCAAGGGGAGACTGGATAGGCACTTGAGGGAACTAAACTTGCAGGGCTACGGGGACAGAGCGGGGGAATGGGATTGATTGGATTACTCTAGAGAGCTGGCACGGACTCGATGGGCCGAATGGCCTCCTTCTGTGCCGTTATGACTCTATGACTCGATGACTCTATGTATTCTCTGAAAAGGTCTACTTGGCCATGACCAGGGTTGTAGTGGAGTTTTGGGTGGTTTGTTTCTGCAATTTTGGCAAACGCTGCATTTGCTGACAAGTGATTTAAGATCACTGTCCAATCCAGGCCAGTAAACAAAGCTTCTTGCAATTGATTTCATACTGACGGGGATGTTCAGTATGAAGTTCGACCAGAATTCTATCTCTCAAAGAAGTATGTACCACCACTTGATACAACCTTGCTCTCAAGACAATTCAGTACGACGGTTATGGAAAGGTTTCAACTCTGTGTCCATACACTGATCAGTCCATCCATTCACGGTGTTTTCATACACTCTTTTCAGTACTGAGTCCTTTTGAGCCTCATTTGTAATCTCATTCACGGGAAAGTCTTTGTCAACTGCACCTAGTGTGAAAATCTCACCTTCACTCCCAACACATGAGTCTTCATGTGGCAACCTGGACAAAGCATCTGCGATTGTGTTTTGCTTTGAAGTGCGATATTCAATCGTGTAGTCATATTGTGACAACAACACTGCCCAAGGTTGCATTCTTGATGCGGCCATTGCAGGGATGGCAGATTTGGGCCCCAATATTACTAGGAGCGGTTTGTGATTGGTTATCAGGGTAAACTTTCTGCCGATCAGGAACTGTTGGAATTTCTTGATTCCAAACACTATAGCCAGTGCTTCCTTTTCAATTTGTCCGTAATTTCTTTCGCTCTTTGTGAGGGTTCGCGATGCGAATGCAATTGGTTTCTCTTGGCCGTCATCCATTACGTGGCTTATGACAGCTCCCACACCATAGCTAGAAGCATCACACGCTAACTTAAGCTCACGCTCTGTGTCATAGTGCACAAGTAGAGCATCGCTAGAGAGACCTCTCTTACAAGCATCGCAAGCTTCTTGTTGCGCTTTTGTCCACTTCCACTGGACATCCTTCTTGAGGAGCTCGTGCAATGGAGCTAACATGGTCGCTAACTCAGGTAAGAAACATGCATAGTACTGGACCATTCCAAGGAAAGATCGTAACTCGGACACGTTCTGTGACTTTGGCGCATTGATGACCACATTAACCTTTTCCTTCACTGGTTGCAAGCCATTTGCATCAACTTTCAGACCAAGGTACACAACCTCAGGCTGCACAAAAGCACATTTGCTCCTTTTCAATTTTACATTGTGGGAATTCAACCTTTGAAGCACTAGCTCTAACACCTCTAGATTTTCTTCCTCGCTGCTTGTTGCGATCAGCACATTGTCTTGATTGCATAAGCAATTTGGAATTCCTTGCAAAATCTTATCCATCGTAGCCTGGAAGATTTTGGGGGAGGGCTTTACACCACACGGCAGCTTGGTGTATGAGTACAGTGCCTTGTGTGTGTTGATACTGAGATACTGTTGACTCTCTTTGTCAACATTCAGCTGAGCGGAAACAGCGACAGGTCAAGCTTAGAGAAAGCCTTTGACCCAGAGAGTGCTGCATACAAATCTTGTGATGTACATAACGGGTACTGCTCATTGTCAACTGCTTGGTTGATAGTAATTTTGTAGTCACCGCACAAGCGTACAGTTTCGTCTGCTTTGGGCACTACCACAATCGGGGTAGACTGTAGACCTCAGTTGCACTATTCACTTAAGTTGGACAGAGCTCCCTAGCATTCTTAGACGCCGTTTCCATAGATAGGGCAATTTTGCATGCTATGTCAAACATTAGGTTCGGAGTGTTCAGTAACTTGGACTGTGTGTGCTCATCCACCAGTCCATGCACAAACTTATTTTGCAACACACGATCCAAAAATGTGCCGAAGTTACAATGCAAAGACAGGTTTTTAAGAGCTACAATGTACTCACTGATGATTTCACTTTGTTTTTGGTTTCTGGTAGCAAACTTATAGCTTGCTGCTATTTCTAATGGCTTTGGGTCGAAATGGTCCTCGAGTTTCTCGACATTGTCTTCAAACGACACATCCTTCGCTTTCTCTGGCGCAAGTAAATTTGTCAGCATTCCGTAGACATCTGGCCCGATCTCCGTTAGAAAGATAGCTTTTTTACATTCACGAATTACTTTATTTTGAGTTTGAACATTCTCCTCTGCACCTTCGGTCTCAATAATGTTATTGGCCTTAAAAAAATCTTCATCCACTCAATGTAAGAACTGAATGGTTCGCGAGCTCGGTCATACATGCCGAGGCTTCTGATGAATCCCATAGGCACGGCCATGATTTGTCCTGATCGCGTCGAACAGTGACTCAGCGCGCTACCTGTGTACCTGTGAGAATCAACGCCGGGATTGAAACAAAATGATGGATGTTCTGAATCAGCATCCAGCAAAGAGGCCTAGAAATGACTGAGTGATACTGGGGGACAAATGCTTAAAGACTTTGTCCACTATTTCAACAGAGGCATTAACCTGTTTAATAGTTAACGCTTCATTTAAATAGTTTAATAGTTAAAGCCTCATTAAACTGAGGCTTCGAGAGCACCTCCTAAAGCTGTGACCTCTACCAGCTAGAAGGACAAGGGCAGCAGGCGCATGGGAACATCACCACCTCCAAGTTCCCCTTCAAGTCACACACCATCCTGACTTAGAAGTATATCGCTGTTCCTTCATCGTCGCTGGGTCAAAATCCTGGAACTCCCTCCCTAACAGCACTGTGGGAGTACCTTCACCACACGGACTGTAACGGTTCAAGAAGGTGGCTCACCTTCTCAAGGGCAACTAGGGCTGGGCAATAAATGCTGGCCTTGCCAGCGACGCCCACATCCCATAAACGAATAATAAATGGCAAATTAATGTCATATAAACATGATAGGGTGGAAATTCGTCTGAGGCGGTCGCGCTTGACGGCCGGGATAGCATCAGCCGCCTGTTATATTCAGTTCTATTAAAAGCAATGGACCTGAATCAGGCGGGGAGTATAACGGTGGGCTGACACAATACCGCCCGTTTAGCGCGAGCGCCCAAGAGGAATTTCTACCTGGTTAAATGTTTATACACAAATATCACTTGCTGCGGTTTCTAGGCTTTAGTAACTAGGTAGCTGGAAACTAACCTTCCTGAGCCAAAAATAATTGACTGGTAGCAAGCAAGATCCTCCAATTCAGCCTGTGCATTTTATTGTACGTGTGATACAGTTTTATAGGGTTGGCTAATGGGGACGGGAAATGAGATGATGTGCATTGAAGTGTAAAAGAGTTGTAACAGCCGGGCTATGTCTGCAGGAATAATAATCAGACAAGCTGCACCTGGAATTGTTCTTCATTTCAAATGACAAAATGCATTTTATTTTTTCCTTGCCAGGGTAAAATTATCTCCTGTCCCTAAGTAATTTTGATATTGAAGTACAGTAGCAGCCAAGCAATGATTGACTGCTGTCAGCTGATTAAATATTAGTATGATACGATATAATTCCATCTGGATTCAGTGAAACTTGCCAGCAAATATTGACTGCCTTGTGCTCAATATTAAATGTGAGAAGCTGAGGGAATGTTTTATTGTCTATTTCTCATTATATTCTGTAACCTTACACAGCAGTGCAGACCTATTGCTATGTGACGAACCAGCCAGAAATACCTAGATCCGGACAAATACAAACAGATCCTCCGATTCAGCCTATGCATTTCATTTACAAAGCAATCTGTATAACATCATTGGAAATACAAAGTGTTTGGGATTGAGGGAGGGAGAATGAGACAGGAAGGATCCTCGACCATTACTGTGCAGATACAGACCTTTCTTAAACCGGCTTTTCATACACTTCATGACATTGCATGTATATGAATGTAGGGTTGGGGAGATTACCCACACGATCGCAAATTAACACTTTCACCCTGGACAATTACCACTGTTACTTATAATTACAAGTGCATTCTGGAGGGGGAGGGTGAACAGCTAGTTGTCGTGGTGCATATAGGTACCAACGATATCGGTAAAAAACGGGATGAGGTCCTAAAAGCTGAATATAGGGAGTTAGGAGTAAATTAAAAAATAGGACCTCAAAGGTAGTAATCTCAGGATTGCTACTGGTGCCACGTGCTAGTCAGAGTAGAAATAGAAGGATATTTCAGATGAAGACGTGGCTAGAGGAATGGTGCAAGGGGGAGGGATTCAAATTCCTGGGACATTGGAACCGGTTCTGGGGGAGGTAGGACCACTACAAACTGGACGGTTTGCACCTGGGCAGGACCGGGACCGATGTCCTAGGGGGAGTGTTTGCTAGTGCTGTTGTGGAGGGTTTAAACTAAAATGGCAGGGGGTTGGGAACCTGTGCAGGGAAACAGAGGAAAGGGAAGCAAGGATAGAAGCAAAAGACAGGAAGGAGAAAAGCAAAAGTGGAAGGCAGAGAAATCAAGGGTGTAAATCAAACAGGGCTACAGTAAATAATAATTCTAAAAGGACTAAGAGTGTTAAAAAAACAAGCCTGAAGGCTTTGTGTCTTAATGCGAGGAGCATTCATAATAAGGTGGATGAATTAGCTGCGCAAATAGATGTAAACGGATATGATATAATTGGGATTACGGAGACATGGCTCCAAGGTGACCAAGGCTGGGAATTCAACATCCAGGGGTATTCAATATTCAGGAAGGACAGGCAAAAAGGAAAAGGAGGTGGGGTAGCATTGCTGGTTAAAGAGGAGATTAACACAATAGTAAGGAAGGATATTAGCTCTGATGATGTGGAATCTGTATGGGTAGAGCTGAGAAATACCAAGGGGCAGAAAACGTTAGTGGGAGTTGTATACAGACCCCCAAACAGTAATGCTGAGGTTGGGGATGGCATTAAACGGGAAATTAGAGACGCGTGCAATAAGGGCATAGCAGTTATCATGGGTGACTTTAATCTACATATAGATTGGGCTAACCAAATTAGTAACAATACTGTGGAGGAGGAATTCCTAGAGTGTATACGGGATGGTTTCCTGGACCAATATGTCGAGGAACCAACTAGAGATCAGGCCATCTTAGACTGGGTATTATGTAATGAGAAAGGATTAATTAGCAATCTTGTTGTGCAAGGCCCCTTGGGGAGGAGCGATCATAATATGATAGAATTCTTCATTAAGATGGAGAGTGAAGTAGTTGACTCAGAGACTAGGGTCCTGAATTTAAATAAAGGAAACTATGATGGTATGAGGCGCGAGTTGGCTAGGATGGATTGGGGAGCGTTACTTAAAGGGTTGACGGTGGATAGGCAATTGCAAACATTTAAAGATCGCATGGATGAACTACAGAATTTGTTCATCCCTGTTTGGCATAAAAATAAAACAAAAAAGGTGTCTCAACCGTGGTTAACAAGGGAAATTAGGGATAGCATAAGATCCAAGGAGAGGACATATAAATTGGCCAGAAAAAGCAGCAAACCTGAGGATTGGGAGCAGTTTAGGATTCAGCAAAGGAGGACAAAGGGATTAATTAAGAGGGGGAAAATAGAATATGAGAGTAAGCTTTCAGGGAACATAAAAACTGACTGTAAAAGCTTCTATAGATATGTGAAGAGAAAAAGATTGGTGAAGTCAAGCGTAGGTCCCTTGCAGTCAGAATCAGGGGAATTTATAATGGGGAACAAAGAAATGGCTGACGAATTAAATACATACTTTGGTTCTGTCTTCACAAAGGAGGACACAAATAAACTCCCAGAGATGTCAGGGAACATAGGGTCTAATGAGAGGGAGGAATTGAATGAAATCAGTATTTGTAGGGAAATGGTGTTAGGGAAATTGACGGGATTGAAGGCCGATAAATCCCCAGGGCCTGATAATCTACATCCTAGGGTACTTAAGGAAGTGGCCCTAGAAATATTAGATGCATTGCTGGTCATCTTTCAAAATTATATCGACTCTGGAACAGTTCCCATGGATTGGAGGGTGGCTAACGTAACCCCACTATTTAAAAAAGGTGGTAGAGAACAAACGGGGAATTATAGACTGGTAAGCCTGACATCGGTAGTGGGCAAAATGCTAGAGTTCATTATAAAAGATGTAATAGCAGAGCACTTGGAAAACAGTGACAGGATCGGACAAAGTCAACATGGATTTACAAAAGGTAAATCATGCCTGACTAATCTACTGGAATTTTTTGACGATGTAACTGGTAGAATAGATAAGGGAGAACCAGTGGATGTGGTGTATTTGGACTTTCAGAAGGCTTTCGATAAGGTCCCGCATAAGAGATTAGCGTGCAAAGTTAAAGCACATGGGATTGGGGCTAAGGTACTGACTTGGATAGAGAACTGGTTGGCAGACAGGAAGCAAAGAGTTGGAATAAACGGGTCTTTTTCCGAGTGGCAGGCAGTGACTAGTGGGGTACCGCAGGGATCGGTGCTAGGACCCCAGCTATTCACAATATATATTAATGATCTAGACGAGGGAACTAGATGTAATATCTCTAAGTTTGCAGACGACACAAAGCTGGGTGGGTGTGTGTGCTGTGAGGAGGATGCAGAGAAACTCCAGTATGATTTGGACAGGTTGGGTGATTGGGCAGATGCAAGGCAGATGCAGTATAATGTGGATAAATGCGAGGTTATCTACTTTGGTGTCAAAAACAGGACGACAGATTATTATCTGAACAGCAATAGATTGGGAAAAGGGGAAGTGCAACGAGATCTGGGAGTCCTTGTGCACCAGTCGCTGAAGGTAAGCATGTAGGTGCAGCAGGCGGTTAAGAAGGCAAATGGTATGTTGGCCTTCCTAGCGAGAGGATTCAAGTACAGGAGCAAGGATGTCTTGCTGCAGTTGTACAAGGCCTTGGTGAGACCACACCTTGAGTATTGTGTGCAGTTTTGGTCGCCTTATCTGAGGAAGGATGTTCTTGCCATGGAGGGAGTGCAGCGAAGATTTACCAGACTGATACCTGGGATGGCAGGAATGACGTATGAAGAGAGATTGGGTCGATTAGGCTTATATTCGCTAGAGTTTAGAAGAATGAGAGGGGATCTCATTGAAATTTATAAAATTCTAACAGGACTAGACAGACTAGATGCAGGAAGGATGTTCCCAATGGCGGGGGAGTCTAGAATCAGAGGTCACAGTCTAAGGATAAGGGGTAAGCCATTTAGGATTGAGATGAGGAGGAATTTCTTTACCCAGAGAGTGGTGAACCTGTGGAATTCTCTATCACAGAAGGCAGTTGAGGCCAATTCATTAAATATATTCAAGAAGGAGATAGATATATTTCTTAAGGCTAAAGGGATCTAGGGATATGGGGAGAAAGCAGGGACAGAGTACTGAAAATGGATGATCAGCCATGATCTCATTGAATGGCGGAGCAGGCTCGAGGGGCCGAATGGCCTACTCCTGCTCCTATCTTCTATGCTTCTAAGGCAAGTCAGCACCACAGCGATTTTCCATTTTTTTAGTCACTCCACTTTTCTCCTCTCCTGAAGGAATCACCTCATGCTTTCACTGGTGTCGCCTGCCTCTTGGTATCTCAACCAAGTGGCCAGTCTTCAGGTGAAGACATTGAGCATTGGCAGGCTGTTCTAAGCCCAGCACGATCCTTTCCTCACCCAAGGTTCACAAACACGCACTTTCTATCAGGAATTGCTCAATATTAACTGGGTACAGGGGAACCTTGGCTGCTTTTTCCCCAATCCCTCAATGAAAGCTGCTAAAGCCAACTGTAGTGGATCTATCACTGCCAGCAGAGAGCAGCTAACTCAACACTGATGGGGGATTGAAGCTGCGTCCTTCTCGATCGGTGTCACTCAGTACCACAGTGAGTTACCAACTCAATATTATAAAGTCATTCAATAGTAACCAGGAGCAATAAGAGAATCAGAGGGGCAGATTTTCCTGTTCCTGTGCATGGGACTATCAGATCATCTGAGCACAGCGAATACAGGAAAATTGGGTGGAAGGGAGTGCACACCCCGAATGGAACCCGCTTGCTTTTCTATCCATTAATTTAAATGGATGGAAGATCAGGCAGGCTCCATTAGGGGTGTGCAGTGCTCCCCACCCAATTTCCCTGTATTCACTGTGCTTACATTATGCAATTGCCTCAGGTGTGGGATCAGGAAAATCTGCCACGCAGGCTTCACCAGTGACAGAGAATTCCACAACCTAAGACACTCTGTGTAAAGGATTTATTTTCTAACTGCTTAAATTCTTTTTGTGATTATCTTCACTTTGTGCCCTCTTATTACAATATTATTGATCAATTGAAAAAGTCTATCACTATTTACATAGATACATAGATACATAGAAGATAGGAGCAGGAGTAGGCCATCCGGCCCTTCGAGCCTGCTCCGCCATTTAATGAGATCATGGCTGATCCTCCAATTCAGTATCCCGTCCCCGCCTTCTCTCCGTAACCCTTAACCCCTTTTGCCTGTAGAAATATATCTAATTCCCTCTTAAATATATTTAATGAGCTGGCGTACACTGCCCTCTGTGGCAATGAGTTCCACAGGTTCACCACCCTCTGAGTGAAGAAATTCCCCCTCATTTCTGTCCTAAATGGTTTAGCCCTTATCCTTAAATTATGTCCTCTAGTTCTGTTCTCACCCGCCAAGGGAAACATTCCTTCTGCATCTAGTCTGTCTAGACCTGTCAGAATTTTATACACTTCTATGAGGTCCCCTCTCAATCTTCTAAACTCCAGTGTGTACATCCCTAAACTACATAGTCTCTCCTCATAGGTCAATCCCGCCATTCCTGGTATCAGCCTGGTGAATCGCCGCTGCACCCCCTCCATGGCAAGAACATCTTTCCTCAGATGAGGCGACCAAAACTGTACACAGTACTCGAGGTGTGGTCTCACCAGTGCCCTGTACAGCTGCAGCAAGGTATCCCTGTTCCTGTATTCCAACCTTATGATAACCCTTTATAATCTTGACCTTTATCAGGCTGCCCCTTAACTTTCTCTGTTCCAGTGAAAAAAGCCCAAACTTCTCAAGTCTCAGTATATCTCATCCCTGGTATCATCCTAGTGAATCAACACTGCACCTTTTCCATTGCTTTCATACCCTTTCTATACTGGAGTGTCCAAAACTGTACACAATGCTCTAATTGCAGCCTAACTACGGTTTTGTACAAGTTCAACATTACCTCTGACCTTTCGTATTCAATGCTTCTTGTTGCAAAAGTTGTGATTATGTTTGCCCTTTTCAGGGTCCTATGTACCTGCACTGCCACCTTTAATGACACATATTGTCACACCAAGAAATGACACATCACCATCTATATTTTCCCACTTTGTTGTCTTGTAAAAAATGGTTGTCAGCTCACAAATTGGACCGGTAACACTGTCACTGATGAAGGACATTGTATATGACACAAAAGGAGAGGGCTACAGGTATACAAAAGCAAAATACTGCGGATGCTGGACATCTGAAATAAAAACAGAAAATGCTGGAAATACTCAGCAGGTCAGGCAGCATCTGTGGAGAGAGAAACCTTTTGTCATCGGCCTGGAACGTTAACTCTGTTTCTCTCTCCACAGATGCTGCCTGACCTGCTGAATATTTCCAGTATGATAGTATGTAACCTAAGGGCAGACTAGAATGAAACAATGGCTGTACGATACCACATTAGGCTGCACAAGAAGTGTGGAGTGTGTGACACAGGGGAAGGGTGCAACAAAAGGAGAGTGGGTGACAAAAGGAGGGGGACACACAAGAATGATGCGATTGTGCGGCTGTTACGTTTTTGGATTTTTATGCTAGTTAAGTCCTTGGGTTCAGTGTCAGTTGGGTGAGGTAATTTGGTTCATTTTCTCCACAGATAGACTAATTACAGAGCAATACCGATGGTCATGGGCAAGGCCATGGCCAAGTCTACTCTGTGCTCCTGATCGCAAGACAGTTAGTGGCTCCAGTAAAGAAATGTAAAGGGAGGGGGAGAAACGGAAACGCGAGATCAAAAGAAAAAGCAAACAAGGATTCTGTCCTTGCTATGAGTAACACAGCCAATCATAGCACAGACTTCCAACAAAGCATGCTGGCAATGACCTTTGAGCCCTGGTGGCCATATCCAGACATTTTTAACTATTCTATCAAGATTCAGTTTTTTGATGAGGTAACCGAGAGGGTGGATGAGGGCAGTGCAGTTGATGTTGTGTATATGGATTTTCAAAAGGAATTTGATAGTGTACCACATAATAGGCTTGTTAGCAAAATTGAAGCCCATGGGATAATAGGGGCAGTAACAGCATGGATATAAAATTGGCTAAGGGATAGAAAACAGAGAATTGTGGTGAATGGCTATTTTTCAGATTGGATGGAGGTATACAGTGGAGTTCCCCAGGGTTCAGTACTAGGACCCCTGCTGTTTTTGATATACATTAATGACTTTGACTTGGGGCTACAGGGCACAATTTTGAAATTTGCAGATGACACGAAACCTAGAAGTGTAGTAAACAGTGAGGAAGATAGTAATAGACTTCAAGAAGACATAGACAGGCTGGTGGAATGGGCAGATACATGGCAGCTGAAATTCAACACAAAGAAGTATGAGGTGCTACACTTTGGTAGGAAGAATGAGGGGAAACAATACAAGCTAAATGGTACAATTTTAAAGGGGGAACAAGAACAGTGGAGGTGTTTGTGGCCAAATTTTTGAAGGTGGTAGGACAGGTTAACAAAGCAGTTAATAAAGCATATGTGATCCTGGGCTATGCAAATAGGTACACATGCTTTGTTCTCTATCTATATATGCTTTGGCGATTCTGTATCTATTTACTTCACCTGAGGAAGGGGCAATCGATAGCTCCGAAAGCTTGTGATTTCAAATAAAACTGTTGGACTATAACCTGGTGTTGTGCGACCTCTCAATTTTATGCAAATAGAGGCATAGGGCTCGATTTTGCCAGGCCCGAGGAGGCGGGATTGGAGGCATGTGAGGTGTTAAAATCGCAAAAACTGGCGGGCGGGCCTGATCCTGCCTCCATCCCGCCTCCGAGCAATTTTCCCACATGCGAGTTTTCTGACCCCGTCTCCATCCCGCCTCCAAGTGGCGGGATAGGCCCTTAAGGCCCTTAACAGCCAGTTAAGTGCCTCTATAATCCCACTTTGAGAGGCCTTTCTGATTTTAGCACATTTCCCACGTGCTTCATGCCTCCTCTGGAACACGCCAGTGAAACCTGGCGGCCTCACAAGTGGAATGCTTACTAACAGCTGCAGCTCCACCATTAAAAAGGAGTTTTCAGCAATCTTCATTTGCAGGTGGCAGAACTTTGTTGTCTCCGGTCTGGGGGAACTTTTAGCAGGCATACCCATTGTTGTGGAAGTTTGGAGCCTGACACCCATCTCCAATGTGACCTCCTGGGAAACCCCTCTCGCCACCTTGACTGAGCGCTTCCTCAACTGAGGCATATACCAGAAGCATGGGAGCCATTTATTTCCTTTCCTCCTGGACATCAGATTCGGACGAAGACCAGCCGTGGCAGCAGCAGAACCTTGAACAACAGCACCACCAGCAGCAGCAGCATCAACAGGAGCTCCAAGCTGCTGCTCACCCACCTGAAGCTGCACAGGCCAGAAGGCGCCAGCGCGCGACCACATTGCTGCCCGAGATGCAAGGGATGCACTTGACCAGATTTGCTTAGCCTGCACAATCAAACACTTTTGCCTCGCACCTTCTTATCAGACCATCGACAATGGCCAAGAACCTGCGGATTCCTATCACTCTGACCACCATACTGACAATTGCAAGTCATCCTAAGCCCTCAATATGGAAGTCCCATTTGCGAAATGACAGATGCCACACTTCAGCAGTTTGCCAGCAGAATTTTTTATCACACCAAGCAAGTGCTGGCATTTCAAGATTAAACACAACATTACACCCAAGTGACTACCCTTGTAACTACTTGTGCATTATTTTTCTTTTACGCGTGCTCCTACGTGGTGCTTCCCCTGTGGCTTCAGCAGATGTGGAGGCCCCTTGCTCACTTTCTTGCTGCTCAGTCTATTCTGAACACTCACCATGTTTTCCTCACTCCGGCGACTTACTGCCTCCATGGCCGTAGCCAGCCTTTCCATGGAGGTTGCCATCCTTTCCGTGGTGCTGCGTTCATGCACCAACGCCTCCACAAAGGCTCTGCTCATGTTAGCGAGGGACTCCTCCATTTGCTCCACACTCGCAGCTACCCTAGATACAAAACCTGCCAGAGACTCCTGCACCTGTTCCTGGAGTTTCAGCACCACTGTTCTACTGGATGGACCCGGAGGCACAGGGTCGACATGCAGCTGAGCCGAGCTGGCAGAGTCCTGCGCCCTCCGATGAGGACTCTCCACTGCTGTTCCTGTCTCCACAATCTGCTGATGCTCACTTGTGAGCTGTGATACACCAGGTGACAACACTACTCTATCTCGCAAGGGTCCCACCGAGGTGTGAGTGTCTGCGCTGGTGCTGGGTGCTCTGAATTCTGCTCACGCTGCGCACTCAGAGGTTGGAGCTTCCTCTGAGGAGTGTGGAAGCTCAGGCTCTTCCTCCTGGACAGTGGGGACGGGGGCTTTGTATGGTCCTGTGGGGGAGCAAAGGAAAGAGTTAGAGATGTGAGGTCATGGTTACATGAACATTGAATAGTGCAGATGATCATAAGTCAATCAGTTAGAGCATCAGCTTCATTATCAGTGACTCATGCAATGTCAGTGAGAGAGATGCCAAACTATTCTGTCACCAGCTTGCTGTGATGCGCCCGTCTGTCCGTCCCCCACTTGCGCATCCTCCTCCACTCCCACAATCTCCAGGGCCGCCTCCTCCGCAGGGGTGAGCTGGGCTACTGAGGGTGGCCCTCCTCCTGTCCTCGCCCTCTCCCTCTTATTGTGGGTTCCCTTTTCCTGCAATGAGGGACACAAGTGGAGTTTGAGTGAAAATGAAGGAATGAGTGTAGAGATTCCATAGCATAGATGCTTAGAAGGAGACAAAGATGGAGTGAGGTGCCAGGACCAAGGGCCCTCCCTGTGTGTTGTAAGTTATTGTCATAGCATCTCAGTGATAGGGAGTGTGAGGACTGAATAGTCGAATAGCTAAGTGAATGTGAACATACAGAGAGAGGGAATGGGTAAGGGTGCAGGGATGTCAGTGTCAAGTGGGATGTGGAGGAAGAGGTTGGCAAAGCAGAATGCTGGTAAGGAGAGGCGATGGGGATCAGATTGAGGGTGATGAGAAAGTCATACTCACTTTTCCAGTGCGCAGAAGGTCATGAAACCTCTTCCGGTACTGCAGCCAGGTTCTGCGGCACATAGACAGAGAATTGACCTCCTGGGCCACTTGCATCCACACAGCTTTAGTCTGCTGAGGAGGCTTTTTCCTCCCCGAGGAAGGGAAGAGCACCTCCTTATTGGATCTGGCTCCCTCCACCAGAGCTTGCAGGGCGGCGTCATCAAAGCGTGGAGCAGACTTTGGCCTGCTGCTGGACATCGTTGCTGAAATAAGGGCTTACAGCAATGGGCATGAAGTTTGTAGTCTGCAGAAGAAGCAAGGCTGCTTGCAGGCCTTAAATCCAACAGCATTGATGACATCATCGGAGGCGACTTTCAGGATGGAAAGACTAATTGGGCCAGGGGTTCCCACACGCTGGAAATCAAGGGGTAGAAATTAGGTCGCGCCCCATTTGGGGCGCAAATATCGTCTGGACGCAAATATTAGCGCCTGGTGCTAATTATCGGCACTGACTGGAAACTTCACTTTTACCGCCCCGTGAGGTGAGTGGAGTGCTAAAGCAGGCGCTGCACACCTGTCTTAAGGCGCAAAGGCCAAGGAGTGAGGCGCTAACTCAGAGCGCTGGCGAAGCTCATGTAATGTCAGTCAGCAATGGAACACACACACAATGGCACGGGCCAGTTCTTAAAGGGGATGGTTAATCTTGCTTTCCATCCACATTCTGTTCATTGCAGCCTTGAATCTCGGCCTGGAGAGACTTGCACATCAAATGTGCTGGAAAGAACAATGGAGAGTACCAGGCAAAGAGCTCAGAGTGCAGCTCCCACAGTCTCTGCTAAATCGATACAAGGAATGGCAACTCAAAATGAACCTGCAAAGTGCTGCTCAGTACCCAAAACTCCTTCACACAACGTTGAATCTCTCCAGAAGTCTCTCCCTCTCTCTCTCAGAATGCGTAGTTCAAAAATGCCACCAACAATAAAAGACAGGAAGAGGCCCCCTTTAAATAGCGCCCCCCCAAGCCCCACAGCGATTGATAGCGTTCCAGTCTTCTGGTCGTTGCTAGCGTCAGGCGGTAAGGCAGGGGGCGCCACTCAATTTCCGCTCCGGGGCGCCACAAGGGCGTTGCACCATGGAATGACGTCACAATCTGCGCGCGCAGGTGGTCGCAGCGGTAAGTTTTAGCGCCGCCGCACAATGTCAAGTTAAGTTCCCGAGCGGCGCAAACATCGCTGCGCCCGGGCGTTAGCGGCTTTGCGCCCCATTAGCGCCCTCTTAAGGCGCTAACGGGAGGCGCAACCAACTGAATTTTTACCCCCAAGTGTCCAATTAGGGGAAAATCGCAATTTTTTCCCACATCTCATTGGAGTCGGGTGGCTAACACGAAAACCAGCTGACACACCCCCAGCCCGCCCCAATGGCAAAATCCAGCCCATAGAGTACAAAAGCCAGGAAGTTATGCTAAACCTTTATAAAACACTAGTTTGGCCCCAGCTGGGGTATTGTGTCCAATTCTGGGCACCGCACTTTAGGAATTGAAGACTTTGGAGAAGGTGCAGAAGAGATTTACCAGAATGGTTTCAAGGATGAGCGATTACAGTTACATGGATAGACTGGAGAAGCTGGGGTTGTTCTCCTTAAAGCAGAGAAGGCTAAGAAGAGATTTGATAGAGGTGTTTATAATCATGAAGGGTTTAGATAGAGTAAATAAAGAGAAACTGTTTCCAATGACTGAAGGGTTGATAACGAGAGGGCACAGATTTAAGGTGATTGGCAAAAGAACCGGTGGTGACATGAGGAAAAGCTTTTTTACTCAACGAGTGGTTTGGATTTGGAATGCACTGCCTGATAGGGTGGTGGAAGCAGATTCAATAGTAGCCTTCAAAAGGGAATTGGAGAAATACTTGAAGGAGAAAAAATTGCAGGGATATGGGGAAAGAGCGGGGGAGTGGGACTGACTGGATTGCATTTCAAAAGAGGCGGCGCAGACTCGATGGGTCAAATGGCCTCCTTCTGTGCTGTACTATTCTATGATTCTATGATTGAGCAAGAATCAAGCCGTAGACCGAAGAAAGTAAGCTGTAGTGTAATTCCAGCAACGCTTTTGAATTGAAAGTCTATAGTAAGAGCCCGTAATCATTGGCCTTTTGCTGCCTTTTTACTGAGTGAACATATAAAAGTTGGTGAATTATTGATAGTGCCTTTCTTCTGTGAATAAGGGAAGGGAAATAATTACAGCGATATTTGTACCTTCCTGAGTCAGAGCATGTAAGAAGTGTTGAGTCCCTGCAGCATTCTCCCAGATTAAAAAAAAGTGACAGCACAATGGTCAGGAATTTCTTCAGAGCTTCTCCCACTCTGCTGCCGTAACTTCGCTGAAGTGTGACGGAAAACCCGTTCACGCACATCAACGTCTGCTTCTTCGCCATGCCAGTGTCTGAGTCGTGGACCTTGGAGATGAAGTCCCTCCTGTTGATCATTTTAGTGAAAAGCTACTCACACTAACTTTTTCACTACAGTTATTGATAGGAAGAAATTCCACCCCTTTGTTACTTAAAATCTACAATTCCTGTTTTAGGCAACAGGATTTTCCGAAACAAATGATGCCCATTGGTGCAATGGATATTTCAGTTCCAAACTAGTCACTACTGGTCTGCTCTTCTACTGTCTTTCTTTGCTGGTGTCCTGCACCTGGTGTCACCCCTTCACCTAGGTTCCTTTTTATAATACATTAATTCTCGGGATCTGGGCGTCGCTGGCAAGCCCAGCATTTATTGCCCATCCCTAGTTGCCCTTGAGAAGGTGGTGGTGAACCTTTTTCTTGAACTGCTGCAGTATGCTGTTAGCTAGGGAGTTCCAGGAATTTGACCCAGGGATCATGAAGGAACGGCGATATATTTCCAAGTTGGGATGGTGTGTGACGGAGAGGAATTTAGAGGTGGTGGTGTTCCCATGCACCTGCTGCCCTTTTCCTTCCAGGTGGTAGCGGTCGCGGGTTTGGGAGGTGCTGTCGCAAAAGCCTTGGTGAGTTGCTGCGTGGACTGCTTCTCAATCTGAGGAATTGTGAATGGCACTGAACACTGTGCAATCATCAGCAAACATCCCCAGTTCTGACCTTATGGAGGGAAGGTCAGTGATGAAGCAGCTGAAGATGGTTGGGCCTAGGACACTGCCCTGAGGAACTCCTGCAGCGATGTCTTGGGGCTGAGTAACAAAACTACCCATGCTGCAATGCCTTTTAAATTAACATGTGCTTTTTAAAATGGCTACTGACCCAGATATCTTAGAAACTAGAATTCTTGTGAATGTGCTGATTCTTGTTAGACGTTTAGATATAACTTTATTATATATGATAAGGAAGCTAATCAGGCTCAAAACAAATAAACTCCTCAGGAATAGAATGTATTTATCCCAGATTGTTCAAAGAGACTAGGGAAGAGATTTATGAGGCACTGACAGTCATTATGAGGGAGTCAATGGACACTTGGTGGTTAGAAATAGACTGGAAACAGGCTAATGTGGTGCCCATATTAAAACAAAGGTGACAAAACAGACACAGCCAACTATAGACTCATTACTCTCACTTCCATTCCACGTAAAATAAAGCAATTGATTATCAGGAGTAAACCTGAGGATTATCAGTACAGCAATAACCCAGCTAAAAGCAGTCAGCATGGATTCAGAAGGAGAAGATCCTGCCTGACCAACTTCCTCAGCTTCTGTTACAGGTGACAACCCACGTAGACTGTGGGAAGCCCTATGATGTGATGTATCTTGACTTCTAAAAAGCTTTTGATAAAGATCCACATGAAAGGCTATTAATTAAACTCAAAGCTGTGGGGATTCAGGGTAAACCCTGGGAATGGATAAGAAACTGGCTGAGGGTAGGAAACAGCTAGTACTCATTAGGATTTTTTTTTAATTTATTCATTCACGGGATGTGGGCGTCGCTGGCAAGGCCAGCATTTATTGCCCAACACTAATTGCTCTTGAGAAGTTGGTGGTGAGCCGCCTTCTTGAACTGCTGCAGTCCATGAGGTGAAGGTACTCCCACCGTGCTGTTAGGTAGGGAGTTCCAGGATTTTGACCCAGCGACGATGAAGGAACGGTGATATACTTCCAAGTCAGGATGGTGTGTGACTTGGAGGGGAACTTGGAGGTGATGGTGTTCCCTTGCGCCTTCTGCCCTTGTCCTTCTAGGTGGTAGAGGTCGCAGATTTGGGAGGTACTGTCGAAGAAGCCTTGGCGAGTTGCTGCAGTGCATCTTGTAGATGGTACACACTGCAACCACGGTGCATCAGTGGTGGAGGGAGTGAATGTTTAAGGTGGTGGATGGGGTGCAGATCAACCGGGCTGCTTTGTCCTGGATGGTGCTGAGCTTCATGAGTGTTGTTGGAGCTGCACTCATCCAGGCAAGTAGAGAGTATTCCATCACACTCCTGACTTGTGCCTTGTAGATGGTGGAAAAGCTTTGGGGAGTCAGGAGGTGAGTCACTCGCCACAGAATGCCCAGCCTCTGACCTGCTCTTGTAGTCACAGTATTTAAGTTTATGGTCAATGATGACCCCCAGGATGTTGATGGTGGAGGATTCAGAGATGGTAATGCCATTGAATGTCAAGGGGAAGTGGTTAGACTTTCTCCTGTCAGAGATGGTCATTGCCTGGCACTTGTGTGGCGTGAATGTTATTTGCCACTTATCAGCCCAAGCCTGAATGTTGTGCAGTTCATGCTGCATACTGGCACGGACTGCTTCATTATTTGAGGAGTTGCGAATGGAACTGAACACTGTGCAATCATCAGCGAACATCCCCATTTCTGACCTTATGATGGAGGGAAGGTTTTTTTAATGGTCTTTTTATGGCTGTGTCGCTACTTTTAGTGATTTGTGTATCTGTGTCCCTGGATCCCTTTGCTCCTCTACTCCACTTAGAATCTTCTTATCCAAGGAGTATGTAGCCTTCTTATTCTTCCCACCAAAATGTAACACCTCACACTTATCTATATTGAAATTCATTTGCCAATCACGTATTCCATGATTGGTGTTGAAATAACTAAGGATGAACCCGAAGGAGACCAGCAAAGCCGATAGGATGTTGAACTATATCACCAAAACAGTAAAGAAAGAAAAAACTTGCATTTATATAGCACTTTGCAGGACCTCAGAATGTTTACAGCCAATTAAATACTTTTGAAATGTAGTCACTCATGAAATATAGAAAACATAGCAGCCAATTTGCGCACAGCAAGATCCCACAAACAGCATCGAGATAATGACCAGATAATCTGTTGTTTTAGTGATGTTGGTTGAGGGGTAAATATTGGCCAGGACACCAGGTAGTACTCCCCATCTCTTCTTCGAAATCGTGCCATGTGATCTTTTATATCCACCTGAGAGGGTCGACAGGACCTCGGTTTAACGTCTCATCGGAAGGAATGTAAGTCAGAGGTGGTAGTGATCAAATTGCATAGTGCTCTGGTCGGATCCCACATTGAATACTGTGTCCAGCATCAGGTCACCAACAAACAAGGGAGATCGTCAAGCGCTGGGGGCAGTGCAGGGAAGAGCTATGAGGCTGATCCCTAGACTCAGAGCTCTAGGTTATGAGGAGAGACTGGAGAGACTTGGGCTTTTCCAAATGCAAAGCAGGCGTGATCTTATAGAGGGATATATTTCGTTATGGGTATAACTGTGGGAGTAGAACAATGGGGCACAAGTTCAAGCTAGAGAATATCAGGAATTCTTCACACAAAAAGAGTGATCCATGTGTGGAGGAAACCCTGAAATTATTTAAGAAAGAATTGGATGCTACAATGGGCGATGTTGGGATCTTTCTGGTCGGATGGGTCAAGATGGGCTGAATGGCCTTCCTCATCTGTAATTATCTTGTTGTGATCTTGTGATATTAGGCAGCATGGAGGGGCTGGCTGAACCCCCCACCCCTTCCCACAGAGGCTTTTATTATCTCCCCAGGGGAAGCTGCAGTTGGTGCAGGGAATAACACTAGCCGATAGTGACAAGCCTTTTGACTAACTTCAGGAGATCAAATACATCCTGAAATGTTCATTTTTTTTTTAGCCAGTTGCTGCAGGTAGCTTTCAGTGTATTTTCAGAAGAAAGGACTTGCGAGTTTATTACACCTTATCGGGTTTCTCAGCTACATCCCAAAGCACTTTACATCCAATGAATTACTTTGAAACGTGATGATTGTTGTCGTGGAGACAAAGATTTATTGAATGTAGGCCGAGTCTGAATAATTAAAATCTCTTCTTCCGCTTTCAGCTCAACAGCAAAATGGAAGTGTGACTTGCCTCCAGATTTCCATAAAAACGGCTTTAAAGCAAGTACATGGAACTGTACCGAGTTATTGCGAACCCTTCGGGCTCCAAGTCATTCTTCGAATCTTAACAAACTGTCCTACAACTCCAAATGGAGCCAAGAATCATGTTGTCAATATGTTTTTTAATAAGTGTTTTGTTAACAGTGAGGCTTCTTCACTTCTGAATATACACTTTCTGTAGGAAAAAAGCAGGGTAATTGATTAAAATGATATAAAGACAGACTACTTTTCAGAATTTCACAAGCAAGAGCATGGATTTCAGTAACAGATCTACAGTTAAATACAGGTTAAAAGAAGAATATATAAACCACTTATTCCATATATACAAATATGTATAAATAGACTATAAAAGCACGGGCTTTCTGAAAATGATTATTGATAATTGCACAGATAATTGAACTCTCAGAATTAACCCCCCACAACATCATTGGTAAAACACATCCGAGCAATGACATGATTAGAAAGAGCATGTGGCTGGCGAAGAAGAAAAATGACTAATTAAAGGTGCTGCAAAAGCATTAATGCACACAATCAATTTGGTTACTCTTGATTTATGACACTTGCCCAAACAGAGAGGCAGCAGACCATTCATGCAAACACACATCACAGAAAGTTTTAGTAAATCTGTAACTGGATCCCAGCTATCTACTTGATTAATCGGGGGAGGGGAGGAGGCATAACTCATTCAAGTGAGTAAATCACAAACCAGCTATTGGATTAGACTTTTATATACCAAGAAAAATCCTTTTATTTTCAATTTTCTCCTCTCCTCTCCTGTCCTCTCCCCTCCCCTCCCTCCTCTCCTCTCTTGTCCTGTCCTCTCCCCTCCCCTCCCCTCCTCTCCTGTCCTCTCCTCTCTTGTCCTGTCCTCTCTCTTGTCCTGTCCTCTCCTCTCCCCTCCCCTCCCCTCCTGTCCTGTCCTCTCTTGTCCTGTCCTCTCTCTTGTCCTGTCCTCTCCCCTCCCCTCCCCTCCTGTCCTGTCCTCTTCCCTCCTGTCCTCTCCTCTCTTGTCCTGTCCTCTCTCTTGTCCTGTCCTCTCCTCTCCCCTCCCCTCCTGTCCTGTCCTCTCTTGTCCTTTCCTCTCCTCTCTTGTCCTGTCCTCTCCCCTCCTCTCTTCTCCTCTCTTGTCCTGTCCTCTCCCCTCCCCTCCTCTCCTCTCTTGTCCTGTCCTCTCCTCTCCCCTCCCCTCCCCTCCTGTCCTATCCTCTCTTGTCCTTTCCTCTCCTCTCTTGTCCTGTCCTCTCCCCTCCTCTCTTGTCCTGTCCTCTCCCCTCCCCTCCTCTCCTCTCTTGTCCTGTCCTCTCTTGTCCTGTCCTCTCTTGTCCTGTCCTCTCTTGTCCTGTCCTCTCTTGTCCTGTCCTCTCCTGTCCTGTCCTCTCCTGTCCTCTCCTCTCCTCTCCCCTCCTCGCCTCTCCTCTCTCCTCTCTGAAGTTCCATGGGCAAAGAGCCCTTTGGTACCTTAAAGAAGTGACCATTCTTTTTCTGTGATACTCGACAGAGGACGCTGCAGGACTATTTGACCCTGGAGGGCATCACAACTGACCCTAATCCTTTTCCCACTTGACATCCACAAGTGCACATTTTCCACCAGGGTTAGCAATCAGGAGCACCCAGTCTGATTGTCCCCTTCCTATTTCTGGCCAATTGTACTGTTGTTCTAGTTGTGATCAACAAACTCAGCACAGAAAAAAAAGAAAGACTTGCATTTATACAGCGCCTTTCACGACCACCGGACGTCTCAAAGCGCTTTACAGCCAATGAAGTACTTTTGGAGTGTAGTCACTGCTGTAATGTGGGAAACGCGGCAGCCATATTGCACACAGCGAACTCCCACAAACAGCAATGTGATAATGACCAGATAATCTGTTTTGTTATGTTGGTTGAGACAGACTGAACCTGGGTCCTGGTGGTCTATGTGGTTTAGTACAGCAGCAAAGTGAAGCTTTACAGGAGAAATGGCTTTAAAATTACAGTGCCAGTGTAAGAGAGCTGAACTAAGATAAACGGAAATGCAGTTATTAATCTAGGATCATTTGACAATCATGGAATCCCCATTCAGTGTTCAAGTTGTGAAGGCAAATAAAACATTCTGGGGGTTATTTTGATGAAAGGGTGAAACAGGCGCTAAGTGGGTGCTGTGCTAATAAGACACGCCTGTCTGAAAGCCTGGTTTTAGCCCGCAATTTTGGGCCTAATTGCTGATTACCATAATTTGAACTTGCCTGGAGGCGCTAAAGCAGTCACCTGCCCGTTTAGCACTCAAGCGCTCATTAGAAGCAATTTACGTGGAGCGGTATATGTGGGCTCCACGCACCCACTTCCACTGAAGGTGTGCAGTGCGCTCGCTGACACACAAACGCATGTTTCAGGATGGCTGAGGGACCAAGGGAGAGGCTGCACTGTTGGGGGTCCAGAGGAGGAGGGCTATCCTGTACCTGCAGGGGGGAAGGAGACCACCTCGCCCTCCTGTCCCTCCCTCCCTCCCTCCTCCAGCAGCTGGTGCTGCTCTGCCTGGCCTCATGTCCTCCTCCCATTTTTCCTGCAGACCAAGGGGGATCCCTAGCAAGATGCCGATGACCTTGCACTCTCTTTCTCCTGGTGACTCCTAGAAGGTGTCCAATAAAGTAGAATAGCACAGCACTAACTGGCCTAGAATATCCAGTACGCCGGAAACCTGCTGGTGCCCACGTGGGCCAAAGTTAACGGCCGTCCGACTTCATAGCACAGCGCTAAACTTATCTTGAAACCCTCTTTTTCTGGCGCTACTCTCAGCAGGAGGCCCAAGGTAGTGTGGCCGTAGTGTCCCTGAAGCAAGAACAGCGTTGACTTAAAGCAAGGCTGTCATTTTAGAAAGCAGTGTTGGTCCCTTAAAGGGGAACTGCCTTCTAAAATGAAAAAAATAAAAATCTTTTAAAAATAGGCAGTTTTTAGCCCTTAGAGCTCAACTGCCTTCTGGAAAAAAAACATTAAAAATAATTTCCAAATGGGAGTCTTCAGCTCTTAAAGCTTAATTGCCTTCCGCACCTAAAAAAAATGGTAAAAGTGCTTCAGCACCAACACAAATAGCTCAGCAAGCCAGGGAAGGGGCACCCAGGGTCTCGCACGCAGCACTCCAGCTTTGTGCAGGGGGTCAACACTGCAAGAGAGGTCCTCTACCCACAGGGGCCAGGAGGCCCTCCAGAACGAACGATGTGGGACCAGATCACCGAGGACATCACTGCCAGCAGTGTCACAGCACCCGCCCCCAACCTGGCTCCAGTGCCCAAAGAAGCTTCATGACCTCAGTCCAGTAGTCAAGGTCAGTGAATGCATCTTCAAAAGCCGCCTCCTACCAACTGCACCACTGACCTCGCACACTGCTCATTACACGACCACCCCCCCCAATCACTCACCTTCCAAGAATCTTACCAAACACAAGGCACATCTTCCATTCCTAGCCTCACCTCACCCCCATTGATAAGAAGGTGCTGGCCATTCTTGGCAGAGGCATGGCTGAGCCCTTGGCCAGCAGCGGGGCTGAAAGGATACAAGATACTGCTATCCTCATACGTTATCCTCCTTCTCACACCCCACTTCCCCCTCATCCCACAATATCTTCTGATTTACAAGGTGCCCGTGGTGTAAGCATGCACATCTTGCTTTCCCGCCCTCCCCTCACCACAACTCTACCCTTGTGCTTTACTCATTTCACACACCCGAGAAATCCAGCCTGCCGAGGAGGAGGCGGGAGGAGGAAGAAGAAGAAGAAGACCATCCTCGAGGTCGGCCTGCAAAGACCATCTGCAGTTTCCTCCACTGAAAGTCAGCAGCCTTCCACCAGCCATGCTGCAACCACTGCCAAGAATGGCCAGCACTGCGTGACATCAGTAGGATAGGCGAAGGCACACACAAGAGAGTAATTAAGGGAATGCACATGGGCCATTAGTTGATTTCTTGATGTCATATTGGATGGATATATGCATAAAGTTGGATTGGAAAGTTTGCTTTGTGATGGTCTTTATTTCAGCATTGTGGCCAAGAGGATGCTGTGATGGTCAGTAACAGAGGGATGGTAAGGTGTGGGACAAATGTTGAGAGGGGAATTGGTGTTATCCCGGCCAGAAAGGAGCTGTCTGGGTTGCATCCTTCCTTCCGCCTCCGCCTTTTCTGCATCTTCCTTTTCCCTCTGCGAGCGGATGCTGGAAATCTGAAATAAAAGCAGAAAATGCTGGAAATACTCAGCAGGTCAGGCAGCATCTCGACCTGAGATGTGAACTCTGTTTCTCTCTCCACGGATGCTGCCTGACCTGCTGAGTATTTCTAGCATTTTCTGTCTGCTCAGAGGACTTTCTTTACCATCCGAAGCCTTGCAAGTATCCATCAGCACACCCTGCACACTTTTTCCCCAAGCCACTATTTCAATATAATGTAAAAAAAAATCCAAAAGCTTAAATCCAAACTTACCTGAAACATGTGTGTGTCCCGTTAAGAAGCGCTGAGTGTCTCTGTAGCTCGGCTACACACTCGGTTTTCTGAGCGTGCTTAGGACCCAGCATTAAAGTAAGCGAAGAGGTCGAAGTTTGCAGATGTGCTGTCAAGTCGGTGTGACATCACGCTTTGCTGATTTGCATTTCTAGGGCCAGCGCTGCTAACGGCAGCATTATGGCGCTCGCCAAAACGGCGGCCGCCGAGTCCCGCGCCAGAGGTGGGCGGAAGTGAGGCGGCCACCATTTTTTTTCCAGAAAAGTTCCTTAACGGGGAGCAATAAGTCCGTGGACTTCTAGGCCACTCTCTTTAGGTGAAGTCCTCAGCGAATTTCCGGGATAAACGTTGATAGAGTGTTGGTGAAGTCTTGAGAAAGTGTCCCAGAAAGTGTCCCAATGTGTTTCAAAAGTCCTCTTTAAACCTCCTTCTTCTTAGGCAGTCCCTCGGAACCGAGGATGACTTGCTTCCACATTAAAAATGAGTTCTCAGGTGACTGATGAGTCCAATGCGGGACCTACAGTCTCTGTCACAGGTGGGGCAGATGGTGGTTGAAGGGGCGGGTGGGTGGGGTGCTTGGGTTGACGTGCGCTCCTTCCGTTGTTTGCGCTTGGCTTCTGCTTGCTCCCGGCGAAGAGACTCGAGGTGTTCGGCGCCTTCCTGGATGCTTCTCCTCCACTTTGTGCGGTCTTGGGCCAGGGATTCCCAGGTGTCGGAGGGGATGTTGCACTTTTTCAAGGAGGCTTTAAGGGTGTCCTTGAAGCGTTTCCTCTGCCCACCTGGGGCTCTCTTGCTGTGTCGGAGCTCCGAGTAGAGCGCTTGTTTTGGGAGTCTCGTATCGGGCAGGCGGACGATGTGACCCGTCCATCGGAGCTGATCGAGCGTGGTCAAAGTGTCGATGCAGGGGATGTTGGCCTGAGCAAGAACACTGACGTTGGTGCGCCTATCCTGCCAATGGATTTGCAGGATCTTGCGGAGGCAGCGTTGGTGGTACCCCTCCAGTGCTTTGAAGTGCCTGCTGTACATGGTCCATGTCTCTGAAGCATACAGGAGGGCGGGTAGCACTACTGCTCTGTAGACCATGAGCTTGGTGCCGGGTTTGAGGTCCTGGTCTTCAAACACTCTCTTCCTCAGGCGACTGAAGGCTCCACTGGCACACTGAAGGTGGTGTTGGACTTCGTCATCGACGTCTGCCCTTGTTGACAGTAGGCTCCCAAGGTATGGAAAGTGGTTCACGTTGCCCAAGGCCTCGTCGTGGATTTTGATAATCGGGGGGGCAGTACTGTGTGGCAGGGGCAGGTTGGTAGAGGACCTTTGTCTTACGGATGTCTTACGGATAAAACTCCAGCAGCAAGTGAACAGTGAAAAGCTGAGTATGCCTTTAAGTAGCACTCAAAATCCTCAGCAACAACTTGTTTACTCCTGTTCAGCTGGTCACATAGAAACATAGAATCTAGGAGCAGGAGTAGGCCATTCGGCCCGTCGAGCCTGCTCCACCATTCAATACGATCATGGCTGATCATCCAAATCCAGTACCCTGTCCCTGCTTTAATCCCCACAGTACACATATCCCAACCTACCCCCGTAACCCCACGTATTTAATTCCCCCTAACATATCCCATCCTATCCCCATAACCCCACATATTTAATCCCCCCCTAACACTAAGGGTCAATTTATCATAGCCAAATCAACCTAACCTGTAAGGAGAGGGCGTTAGTTCAAGTGCTAGCCACCAAAATGGCGTGCAGCCTCTTGATTGAGCACTAGCAGACAATTTAATTGTCAATCAGCCCCTTAACTATCCTCTGGGCGGCCGTTCCTAGCACAAGCTTCAGCTCCTTTACCAAGATGGTGCCTTGCACTAAACGTGGGCCAAACCGGCATTGCAGCTCAAGACCCCATCTTGGCCACCTTGGAAGCACTTTAGCGCCTAAAGTATCCGGAGAAAATCACCCACTTTAAAGGGATCCAATGAACATCTGCTACATTCTCCTGTTCAATTTTTTTTTGAAGCAGTACAGCTCGTAAAGCTGGTTCTTTACATCTGCCGTTAATTGAATTCTGCTGACAATTCAGTATTATTTACAGCCCCTACATTATCACTTTTGATTTTCATATGTGAAATCAGTATTCACTTTGAGTAATAGATGATGGTCCTTCATGTATGGTTTTTAAATATTTATGTTTTAGTGTCCTCTAATGAATAGCCCTGGGCTGGATTTTCATACTGGGGTGGGCTGGGGTCGTGTCATCCACTTTTCGTGTTATCCACCCGACTGCAATTGGATGTGGGAGATTGATGCGATTTTCACCTAATTGGGCAATTGAGTTCCAGCATGTGGGAACCCATGACCCAATTAGTGTTTTCAGTCTGAAAGTCGCCTCTGATGATGTCATCATTGCTGCTACATTGAAGGTCTTCAGAGACTGCCTGGCCTTTGCTGTGAGTGGACCTGGATGCAAAATGAGCAGCAGCTCAGAGAGAGGAGAGAGAGAGGAGAGAGAGAGAAGAGAGAGGAGAGAAGAGAGAGAAGAGAGAGAAGAGAGAGAAGAGAGAGAAGAGAGAGGAGAGAGAAGAGAGAGGAGAGAGAGGAGAGAGGGGAGAGAGGAGAGAGAGAGGAGAGAGGAGAGAGAGAGAAGAGGAGAGAGAGAGAGAGAGAATTTTTTTGCATCCAGGTCCTCTCACAGCAAAGGCCAGGCAGTCTCTGAAGACATTCAATGCAGCAGCATCAGAGGCGACTTTCAGACCTAATACTACTACTGCCTTCATCACATCTCCGTTGTAATAGTGGACCTGCAGCTGATAGTCAGCTATCCACTTGTGCTCCCGCCAGGTTTCACTGGCGTGTTTCACATCAGGCGTGCTTCACGTCGGAAAAGGGTTAAACTAGCTAAAACTTTTCAAAATGGCATTACAGAGCCAATTTAGGGCTTGTTAAGGGCTTTAATGGCCTCTCCCGCCTCTTGGAGGCGGGACGGAGTCGGGAACACCGCACACGATTTTATCAAAATTGCGTGGAGGCGGAATGGAGGCGGGATCAGGTCCGCCCACCACTTTTCGCAATTTTAACCCCCCACACGCCTCCAAACCCGTCTCCACGGCCCTATGAAAATCCAGCCCATAGGCCATGAAATGCGGCACCTTAGCGCCGGCAGTTAAGGCCAGTTTGGAGAGAAAAATAATGGCCGCCTTACTTCCACCCACTTGGCACTAGTCGCCATCTTGGTGAGGGCGATAGCACAGGTGGGACGTGCATGCGCCAGCAGTATGCAGAGTAGGCAGATCGTGACGTCAGTCAGCGTGTAACGCTAATTTGAAGCACAACCTACCAATTTCGATATTGCCATTCCAAACAATGCCGTCTCCTAAACACGTGCGTTCAGCTGCACGAGGGACCCCCCCCATCAGCGCAATTTAAAGGGATACATCCAACTTGTAGGTAAGTTGATTATTTCTCTTGTACTGGCTCTTACAGAGTTTATATCAATACTGGCTTGCTGGAAGACATTTATCACATTGTTAAAGTGTGCAGGGAGTGCTGCTGGATGTTGGGAATCCGTTCGCTGGTACTGGAAGGCCTCTGACTTCACCACTTGCTCCCAGTCATGGGCGCTCTAGTTGCAGTCCCCCTCGCACTGCAGCATGACAGGAAGATGGAGCAGAGGCAGCAAAGACAAGCTGCTCTCAGATAGAGGAGGAGGAGGGAGAGAAGGGCCCTCAGCAGGAGACCTTACCAGCTAGGGTTTTCAGGGAGCACGACTCCTACCTGTACCTAAGCCAGGAGCAGTGTGTTCGGCAGCTCCGCTTCACCAAGGGGGTTGTCGCAGAACTCTGCCACCTCCTGGAACCAGACCTGCAGCCTCAGAGCAGGGTGACAACGGCTCTGCCAGTGGCCCTCAAGGTGACCGTGGACCTGGATTTTTTCGCCAGTGGATCCTTCCAGTTCACCGTCCATCGCTACATCTGGGAAGTCACAGAGGCTCTGTACTCTAGGAGAAGGGACTTCATTGTCTTCTTTCTAAACAGAGAGAAGCAAGAGGAGCTTGCACGTGGCTTTGGCAGGATATCGGGCTTCCCCATGGTGCAAGTCGCCATCGACGTGGTTTTGCAGGCGCCGCATATCAATGCTGAGATGTACCGTAACCGCAAAGGCTACCACTCACTGAATGTGCAGTTGATGTGCGACCACACCCAGCACATCGTGATGGTGAATGCCCGGTACCCTGCCAGCAGTCATGATGCCTTCATCTTGCGCCAGTACAGTCCGCTGTGCCAGAAATCGTCCAGCCACCACATCGAACCTGAGGGTGGCTGCTCGGTTACAAGGGCTATCCGCTCTACACCTGGCTGATGACTCCCCTCCGCAACCCATGGCCAGCAATGATATAATGACAGCTGTGCTGCCACGAGGAACCTCATTAAGTAGACCATCGGGGTGCTGAAGCAATGGTTCCGCTGCCTTGACTGTTCGGGAGGAGCTCTCCAGTACATGCTGGAGCAGGGTGTCCCATTTCGCGGTGGTCTGCTGCATCCTCCACAACTTGGCCATCATGGGGGTGCAGCCCTTGCCACCACGGGTTCCGCGACCACCTCAGGAGGAGGAGAAGGAGAAGGAGGAGGAAGGGAGGAGGCAGCCTGCAAATCCCCATTCTGGACAGGCTGTCCATGAGTACATGATCAAACTCCTGTTCCCCTGAATGAAACCCCAGAACCCCGTTGCTCAACACTTCCCCACCTTACCATCCCTATGTCATGGAATATCACAGCATCCTCTTGGGCACAAGGCTGAAATGAAAGCCACCATAAAACAAACATTCCAAACATAATTTATAAATGATTAATTCCAATATTAGATTCCAAAGTCAACTAATCACCCTTGTAATTCCCTTAGTGTCTGTCTTTCAAGTGCCTTTGCCTATTCTAGCGCTCCTGCGAAGTGCTACCCCAATGGCTGCAGCTTGGCTGGTGGAAGGCTGCTGACTTTCCCTGGGGGAATGCTGCAGGTGGCCTTGCAGGATGACCTCGAGCAGCTCTGGGCCTAGAAGGCCTGGCTGTAGACTGCACCACCTCAACATGGGTGGCAGCAGTCTGGGCTGGCTGGCTGACAGGCAACAGCAAGGGCACAAATGCTGTCATCCTGAGAGAGGACAGAAGGTTCTTGCTCCACTGAGCCACTGCCACTCCCCCGGAGCGGTGCCTCAGCATTCCTAGCCATCTGTTGGAGGAGAGATTGCTGGACTGCTGTGACACCCTGCAAGTCCCTTTCCACGCTTGTAAACCCAGCCACGATGGCAGCAGTCTGATCTTGTGTGGTAGCAAGCTGAGCCTGCATGACAGAAGTCTGAGCTTCCACTGCAGCAACCAGACGTTGGATCACTTCCGCCTGTGCTGCAATGGAAGCTGAGACATCGACCATCAGACCCTGCATCATGGTTGGGTCCACAAGTGCTCTAATGGAGTTGCCCATCACTTCCATCCTGGAAATCCAAGTTCTGCACAAAGCCCCGTGCAAGGTTGGAGCCAGACTTCTCCATGCTGCTTGACACTGACAACGGTCTCTGGCAGGCCTGCCAATTCACCAAGCAGTTCTGTGTGCATGCCCATCACCCTTCTTCTGAAGGCTGCCACATCAAAGTCCTCATCTGAGTCCTCTGCAGCGGAACCTGTGTGCGACCTCGCCCTCTGGGGAGCTGGTACCTGCGCTACCCTTTCCCCCTGCCCTGGCTGCAGCCCACTCGTGCCCGGTGACACATCACGTGCAGATGCCGCCTCTATACTACCCTCTAAAGTTCGCGCAGTGCCATTTTCTGAGCTGGTGCCTGCGAGTGTCAGATCGAGTGACAGTGCCTCTTCTTTTCCATCACTCTCCTCCTCTTGTTCTTCCTGCACTGGCTGGGCTGGTGGTAATTCTTGGGTATCTGAAAGGAGAAAGGCACAAGAGTCGGGTTAAGAACATAAGAACATAAGAAATAAGAGCAGGAGTAGGTCATACGGCCCCTCGAGCCTGCTCCGCCATTCGATAAGATCATGGCTGATCATCAACCTCAACTCCACTTGCCCAATCTCCATATCCCTTGATTACCCTAGAGTCCAAAAATCTAACCATCTCAGCCTTGAATATAATCAAAGACTCAGCATTCAGAGCCCTCTGGGTCAGAGAATTCCAAAGATTCACAACCCTCTGAGTGAAGAAATTCCTCCTCAACTCGGTCTTAAATGGGCTACCCCCTTATCCTGAGACTATGCCCCCACGTTCTAGACACTCCAGCCAGGGGAAACAACCTCTCAGCATCTACCCTGTCAATCCCCCTCAGAATCTTGTATGTTTCAATGAGATCACCTCTCATTCTTCTAAACTCCAGAGAGTATAGGCCCATCCTACACAATATCTCATCATAGGACAGCCCTCTCATCCCAGGAATCAATCTAGTGAACCTTTGTTGCACCGCCTCCAAGGCAAATATATCCTTCCTTAGATAGGAAGACCAAAACTGTGCACAGTACTCCAGGTGTGGTCTCACCAAGGCCCTGTACAATTGTAGCAAGACTTCCTTACTCTTATACTCCAACCCCTTTACAATAAAGGCCAACATGCCATTTGCCTTCCTTATTGCTTGCTGTACCTGCATGCTAGCTTTCTGTGTTTCCTGCACGAGGACACCCAAATCTCTCTGAACACCAACATTTGAAAGTTTCTCACCATTTGAAAAATATTCTGTTTTTCTATTCTTCCTACCAAAGTGAATAATCTCACATTTCCCTACATTATACTCCATCTGCCACCTTACTGCCCACTCACTTAGTCTTGTGGTGAGGGGAGCAGGGAAAAGCAAGGTGTGCATTCTTATGCCATCAGCAGCTTGTAAGTGTAAGTGAGAAGAGATTGTGGGATGAGGGGGAAGTGAGATGTGAGAAGGAGGATTAGGTATGAGCATACCGTCATCATCAATGCTTTTAGCCTCGCCAATCCCCATGGCCTCGGTGACGGCCCCTCCAATTATATCTAGAACCATCTCATCCAGCTGGTTCAGGTTCTGCAGCCGTGCTTGACCGTGCTCCCCCCCCCCCACCCCGCCTGTTTGCTCCTGTTGTTGCCGGTTGTGAGCCACCTTGGCCTGCAAGAGAAAGGGAAGTGTGTCAGTGAGTGTGGTGCAATGTGTTTGTGTGATGTGTGTCAGTGAGTGTGGTACAATGTGTTTGGGTGATGTGTGTGTCAGTGAGTGTGGTGCAATGTGTTTGGGTGATGTGTGTCAGTGAGTGTGGTACAATGTGTTTGGATGATGTGTGTCAGTGAGTGTGGTGCAATGTGTTTGGATGATGTATGTGTCAGTGAGTGTGGTGCAATGTGTTTGGGTGATGTGTGTGTCAGTGAGTGTGGTGCAATGTGTTTGGGTGATGTGTGTCAGTGAGTGTGGTGCAATGTGTTTGGGTGATGTATGTGTCAGTGAGTGTGGTGCAATGTGTTTGTGTGATGTGTGTCAGTGAGTGTGGTACAATGTGTTTGGATGATGTGTGTGTCAGTGAGTGTGGTGCAATGTGTTTGGGTGATGTGTGTGTCAGTGAGTGTGGTGCAATGTGTTTGGGTGATGTGTGTCAGTGAGTGTGGTGCAATGTGTTTGGGTGATGTATGTGTCAGTGAGTGTGGTGCAATGTGTTTGGGTGAAGTGTGTCAGTGATGTGCCTGTCATGGTTGAATAGCTGGCACTGTGTGCAAGGGGTGGGATGTGGGTGTGAGACTTGCAACAGTGTGTGAAGGTGAGGTGAAGCTATGATTGTGAGGTATGAGTCGTGATTGCTAGAGATTGTTGGTAGGTGAGTGATGGGGGTGTGGGCAGTGTGTGAGGCTAGTGCTGCAGTTGGTGGGAGATGGCATTTGAAGATGCATTCACTCACCTTGACCACTCGTGTGAGGTCATTAAACCTCTTCCGGCACTGGATCCAGGGCCTGGGGAAAAGACTGGTGGCACTGACCGCTACAGCTATCTCCTCCCACTGCCTTTGTACTGTGTGTCTGGAAGGTCTCCTGGCCCCCTGTGGGTAGAGGACCTGTCTCTTCATCTCAATCCCCGGCACCAAGGCCTCCAGTGCTGCATCCAAGAACTGAGGTGCCCTTTCTCTGCCCTGTTGTGACATTGCTAACTTCCCCTTTGCTTAGCTCCAGTCAGAATGAGGTACTTCTTTCACAAAGCACCTCCCCTTTAAGAAGTGCAGACAGCCTTTCACTCTGCAGGGAACCTTTAAATACAGAGCAGAATTCCCACGATATTGGCCTCCCTGTTGAGCGCTGAGGCAACCAGCAGTGTGTTTAGCGCTGGGCTAAGCGCTTCAATCATGATAATGAGCCGGCAAAACGAATTTTGCTTGATGCCTGCATTACTTTCAACGGGCGTGGGCAGATCACGCATCGCAATCCCCGCAGCCGTTTTCGGGCCTTATCCAATTTAGCCCCCATATATTCTAATTGGTTGTAGGGTGTGAAGTGAAACACTCAGTACAACTTAACCCACCTTTTGTTCATGATTCAGTTCAGAGATATTGAGGTTGATTTTGACGTTTGGACGCCCCACCTGGAGAGCCCAGTCACCGATCGTCCGTACCCATGGTGACAAGGCGGCCATGATTCAGAGGCTCCGGTCTCATTTACATCGGGCCGGCCAGCTGCGGGCTACAAAATGGGCCTCCCGATGCAGCTCGCCAGGTTAAGGCCGGCCAATATTGGCCCACCTCAGCCACCATCAAGGTGTGCGGGGAAGGGTCACAATCGCGGAGGGGGAGGTCACAGGGACGGGCAAAGGCCCAGGTTATTTTTGTGGGGCTCGAAGCAGCACTCCTAATAAATAATATCAAACTTACCTTGGCTGGGCCTCTTCGGCTGCATCAGCCATGGAACTGATGAGAACTGGCACGGCGCAGGCTCTGATCATTACCAGCCTAAAATGGCGATCGGAGTCCTCAGACCTCGATTTGCGTATTGAAATGGGCCTACCGCCTGAAACAGGCCGGCTCTTTGGACACCCAGCGCTAGGCCCATTTCAAAATGGCGCCAGCCGCATCGCCGTAGTTACGGGGCCGGTAAGGCTACCGACCCCATTTTGAGGTCATTACTGCCCCATTGACGACAGGTGACATTGACCCCAGTGGAACGAAGTGTTGGTTCAGCTGTTACTCTGTTGGTGACCATCTTTATTGGTCATGATGCGGAGATGCCGGTGTTGGACTGGGGTGGACAAAAGTGAGAAGTCGCACAACACCAGGTTATAGTCCAACAGCTTTATTTGAAATCACAAGCTTTCGGAGCGGCTGCTCCTTCGTCAGGTGAAGTGAAGAAATACATATGGGCACAGCATATATAGTCAGAGAACAATGCCAGACGACTACAGTTAATCTTTCTAACTGCCCTTTATCACACCTCGGCAGAGAGACAATCACGGCAATCAAAGGTGTGGATGGTGTCTTAGGACTAACCAATACAAAAAGGGACAGGAGTACAAAAGATAAAAGACAGAGCTCAGATCTGACGCGGGTTAATGCGGCCATTAAAAAAAAGCAAACCAAGCACTGGGCTTCATTTCTAGAGGGATAGAATTGAAAAGTAGAGAAGTTATGTTAAACTTGTATCGAACCTTTGTTTAAACCAGACTAGGAGTTCTGTGCACGGGTCTGGTCTCCATAATTATAGAAAGGATATAAAGGCACTGGAGGAGGTGCAAGAATGATTTACTAGAATGATACCAGAATTGAGAGGTTATACCTATCAGGAAAGTTTGAACAGGCTGGGGCTCTTTTCTCTGGAAAAGAGAAGGCTGAGGGGTGACCTGATAGAGGTCTTCAAGATTATAAAGGGTTTGATAGGGTAGACGTAGAGAAGATATTTCCAGAACAGAACTAGAGCTCATCAATATAAGATAGTCACTAGTAAATCCAAAAGGGAATTCAGACGAAACTTCTTTACCCAAAGAGTGGTGAGAATGTGGAACTCGCCACCACAGGGAGTGGTTGAGGCGAATAGTATAGATGCATTCAAGGGGGTAATTCTGACTTTAGACGATAGTGTAAATGCCTGATATGGGCCTAGCCACCCGTTAAACACCAATCCCAATTTTTGTTTCGATTGAAGTCACTCGGGAGAGGTGTTTAACGGGTGGCCGGCCCATATCACACACTTTACAGTGTTGTCTGAAGTCAAAATGATGCCCAGAGCATGTAAGGATGTGAGTAAAGAAACACTTTCAGGTGAAGGATGGAGTGTAAAGGGCACTGTCCAACCTGATGGGCATTGAGGGTAAAAGTTCAAAGACTTTGTTACAGATGTCATGATAGGGAAGAGTCGAGCTTAGTACAGTGCACTCTTCCAAGGTGGATCTGACTCCCGGGCACGGTCGTTAAACTGAGTGGCCGTGCGTGAGTTTGGTTGAGCCGGCACTCACTGCCCCGGCCACTTGTTTTCACTGGCTTCTCGAGACCTCCGTCTTTCTGCAGAGGCCCTCCCTCCTCAAGCTAACGTTCTTCAATCACACTTATACATGTGACCACCAACGCTGCCTCCGCAAGATCCTGCAAATCCATTGGCAGGATAGGCGCACCGACGTCATTGTTCTCGCTCAGGCCAACATCCCCAGCATCGAAGCTTTGACCACACTCGATCAGCTCCGATGGACGGGTCACATTGTCCGCATGCCCGATACGAGACTCCCAAAACAAGCGCTCTACTCGGAGCTCGGGCACGGCAAGAGAGCCCCAGGTGGGCAGAGGAAACGCTTCAAGGACACCCTTAAAGCCTCCTTGAAAAAGTGCAACATCCCCACCAACACCTGGGAATCCCTAGCCCAAGACCGCTCAAAGTGGAGGAGAAGCATCCGGGAAGGCACCGAACACCTCGAGTCTCTTCGCCGGGAGCAAGCGGAAGCCAAGCGCAAACAGCGGAAGGAGCGCACGTCAACCCAAGCACCCCACCCACCCGCCCCTTCAACCACCGTCTGCCCCACCTGTGACAGAGACTGTAGGTCCCGCATTGGACTCATCAGTCACCTTTTAGTGTGGAAGCAAGTCATCCTCGGTCCCGAGGGACTGCCTAAGAAGAAGAAGAAGAACATGTGAATGGGCAAGGCAGGGACACTCTGTGCCCTGCAGCCGACCTCCCTGACACTTGGACAAGAATGAAAGAATTCCTTGCAGGCGAAACAATGTTGGTGATGCCTGCCCCTTTAAGACCTTCACATCCTGCAGCATCACTTCATTTCCCGCCTCCCCCCCCCGCCCCCCCTAATGTGTGCGCTGCCAAACAGGCAATGGCTGGAGACCCCGTTCGAAAATTACCCTCAAAAGTCAGAAACCTTTCTTCTCCATGACCCTCCCAAAAACAAAATGGCACTGCCCCATCTAGTGGTTTCTCTGAGTACTGCGGGGACACGCACCATTGAATAAAAGCCCCCACTGGAACTGTCAGCTTGTCTTTGCTCCTTCCGATGTTGACTGGGCGGCCGTGTATTTCCAGAATCTTCTGTCTTTATTTCCGATATGCAAGCCTTTTCCTTTTATCTGTTTTAAAGAGAGTTTTAAAATGAAGAAAGCGAGGTCAAGGCCCAGGGTCCATAATGCCGGACCAGCACCAAACTGAAAAGGGTAAAAGAAGTCAATATAAATCAACCACTCGTGATAGCGACCTTGGATTTTCAAAAGAATGATTGTAAGATTGAGACTGAGGGGGAAAGGTGTCTGATGACCAGCCTCCAGGACACTGAATGATCCGTATGG
Organism: Squalus acanthias; assembly: GCA_030390025.1. NCBI lineage: Eukaryota > Metazoa > Chordata > Chondrichthyes > Squaliformes > Squalidae > Squalus > Squalus acanthias. The sequence continues at coordinate 50,377,045 of CM059437.1, read as the reverse complement.
GACACAGCAGTGTCTATGAGGCGAGCGATCCCTGAAATCCTGGAAGATCCAACACCCATCTGTTTGAAGTGGATATCATTGAGATTTGGTCCTCTTTATTCCCTCCTTTTCTTTAGTCTCACATACTGTGCGACATTCCTAGCTGAGGGGGCGGAGAGCTGACCTGTTACCAGGGCTCTGGCAGTGCCACTCTCCACACAACTGTCAGGCCGGGGTGATCTAACCACCAATTCCTTTGTCTTTTGTTTCCTTCCTCCTTTACACTGGCGAGCGGATTTCTCCCCTGCCGTTCCCCCTCCTCTTGCAATACTGCACAGATCGGGGAAGGAGCTAAGGGTGTGAACCCCAATTTATCACTGCCTGTCACATCACCACCGACAGCCAAGTGCATTAACTAACCACTGTTACTAAACGATAAAGGGCTGATTCCCTAATCGGGAACTCCCGGCACGGTGTGACACAGGAAGCAACCAGGAGCTGCAGGCCCAACATTTCCCACCAGTGCTCCCAGTGAGTGCTGGTCCGTGCCAGGAGAGTACGATCAGGAAATCAGCCTTATTTCCAGGAGAGCCTGATTGGGGAATCAGCCCGATAGAAAAGAAAGACTTGCATTTATACAACACCTTTCATGACATCACAAAGCTTTACAGCCAATGAAGTACTTTTGAAGTGTTGCACTGTTGCAATGTAGGAAATGTAGCAGCCAATTTGCACACAGCAAGCTCCCACAAACAGCAATGAGATAAATGACCAGATCTTTAGTGATGTTGGCTGAGGGATTAATATTGGCCAGGACACCGGGGCTACTCCCCTGCTCTTCTTTGAAATAGTGCCGTGGTTTTTTTTACGTCCACTTGAGAGAGCAGACGGAGCCTCGGTTTAATGTCGTATCTGAAAGACAGTGCAGCGCTCCCTCAGTACTGCACTGGAGTGTCAGCTTGGATTTTGTCCTTAAGTCTCTGGAGTGGGATTTGAACCCACAACCTTGGAGACGAGAGTGCTACCACTGAGCCAAGGCTGACACAGTATAGTGGGATCTAGAAACATAACTGATCTCAGGGAAAAATTGAATGCTGGAAATCTGAATCGCAAACAGAAAATACTACAACTGCACAGGAAGTCTGTCAGCAACTGGTTGAGACAAAGCAGGTTAACATTTTTGACTGAGATCTGTCATCAGAACTCTGGATTCGTTCTGATGAAGCATTGCAACTCAAATCACATGGGATTTCCGCGGGTCTTCTCCCGAGCTCCCGCTGTAACCGGTGGGAAACCCAGAGAAACGTTTATGCGATTTTTCACCGAACTGCTGCCAAAGTGAGGACAGGAGATCAGGAGAACCCCCCGCAGAGATTCCACCCGACAGAATATTTCCAGCATTTTTAATTATCATAACCGATCTCAGCATCATTCTGATCCAACAGCAACTTGTGTTTATATAATGCTCCGTACCTATTCAACACCTCAGTGCTCTTTACAGGGGAGGGAGGTGGACGCAGAGAGTGAAACAAAGGAGATTTAATTGGATGGCCAAAGACACAATCAAAGGTTAGGAGCCTTTAGAGGGCAGGGAAGGTGGTAGCAAGGCAAAGTGTTTTCGGAAGAGAACTCCAGAGGGCAACGGCTGAAAGAGCGGCCTCGAGTGGGAGCACGGGGTAATCCAGAGTCCGCGGGACAGAGGGTGTGGACTGGGGATGGGGCGGAGAACGTTTCTGGATTGGGTGGAGTGAGACTGTGGAGACATTTGGAAACGAGGATGTTGGTTCACTGGGGGCAATGTCTGTCTGTGCCAATCACTCTAATTCTTTTAGAAATTCTGATTAAAATTAAAATGCCTGTGGCTGTCCAATGCCCCGTTGGATAAGCGTGATGTGGGGGCCGATTGATTTCCGTCTGTAAACGGGCGTTAGCAGGACGAAAATTGCAACAAAATGTATGTCCCGCTGACATAAGGCTGACAGTCCGCTCGTCCTGATTTTCGGGCAGACCCTTGATTCAGGCGCTCAGCACTTCCGCTGAAACCAGGCCGAGAACGAAATATATTGAAATAGGGGTCAGAGGACGCGGCAAAGACCCCAACACTATTTTCATGCCAATCAGCGCTGCTTCAACCCGCCCACAAATGATGGGTCGGGTGGCGTCCCTTTCCAGCATTTACTTAAAGGGGCCATTAACTGCGGTAAGCGAAGCAGGTCTGGCACTCAGATTACCTTGATTCTTTTGCCTGAAGGCTTCAGCCCCTTCCTGCTGGGTGTGCTCTTTAAACTTCTCCAGTGCTGAAATAAGATGCTCTGATGACGCGCCCCCCCTCCCTCCTCCAATCTTTCCAGCCCTTCTGTTTAAGATGTTGCTGCAGGGCCATTAGTATCTGCCCCACCAGGTTTCCCACCCTCCCCAACAGCCAGCTACCTATAAGCAGTGCTGGAAACTCAACTGTTTAATGCGATGAGGCCCGACCCACCTAAATCGATCGAGCCGCCGACCAATGTAATCGGTTGGGCAGAGCAGAACCCCCCCCCCCACCACCCACTGTCCACCCGATCGACGCTGGAGGTGGAAACCAGCCCATGGTGTTCAACCACACAGAACAGGTTCAACCTTTCGGCTAACTGACCTCAGCACGGCAATTTCCCCCAGGGCAGGTGGAGGGTGGAAAGCAGCCAGGATTGCCGCTCTCGATTGCTTTCCGCTGAACCTTGGTGGCTGGTGCTGGGCAATGACGGGACCCGAGCTCGGCTCTGCACTGACCCCATCGTCAAACAGCCGCCAATCCTCACTGCCTCGCTCACGTGTAAAGAAGGGGCTCTTGGGCAAAGTGTCAGAGGGCCGCTGTTGAGGGTAGAAAAAGGGGAAAAAAAGACAAATTATTTCAAGTTTTAAAGATACATTTGAAATTGAATTAAAAAATCAATTGCATCTATGCGTTTGAATGTAGTTCTTACATTTGGTGTTCGTAAAAAATTGTAATTCATTTCCGACACGCATTTGTCGTTTTTTAAGACAGGCTGTGTAATTTTGCTATCTCCTCTTGCTGGTTGATTTTACAGGTCAGGCAGTGATGGAGAAATGAGAACATTGATCTGATGAGACAATTATTTACTGAAAGAAATACAATGACTGTAATTAAAATGAAATGGCTGTTCCTTGTGTTGCCATAGAGAATGTTGCCTGGAATCATTCACACTTTATTTTCAGCTATTTGCCTGATTAGCAGCATCTGTCACAACTCAGCTCACATGCGGTCGATGTGCCTTCTGTATTGACGATAGGTTCCTGAATGGTGATGGGCACGTTCTCCCCTTGTTACCCCTCCCAATCTCTGTAATCTCCTCCAGCCCTACAACCCTCAGAGATCTCTGCGCTCCTCTAATTCTGGCCTCTTGAGCATCCCCGATTTTCATCACTCAACCATTGGCGGCCGTGCCTTCAGCTACTGAGGCCCGAAGCTCTGGAATTCCCTCCCTAAACCTCTCCGCCTCTCCGCCTTTCTCTCCTCCTTTAAGACGCTCCTTAAATCCTACCTCTTTGACCAAGCTTTTGGTCACCTGCCCTAATATCTACTTATGGGGCTCTGCGTTAAATTTTGTCTGATAACGCTCCTGTGAAGCGCCTTGGGACGTTTTACTATGTTAAAGGTGCTATATTAATGCAAGTTGTTGTTGTTGTTGTGGAGACTGGAGTAGATTTTAATGTTCACTGCCAGGGCAGTAATCTGCTGGAGAAATCACCCTTTAGAGAGCCCACCTGATTTTCATACTGTTACAGTCAATGGATTGAGAATTGGGCGGGTTCTATAAAGGTGGGTGAACTGCTCCGATAGGTTACTGCCCAGGTACTTTTCCCCACTGGCTCCTGCTTGGGTGCCGTTCCTTAGGGGGTGGCAGTGCTCTGGTATCTTACTCAATGGCCATTCTTCATGTGTGGCTCTACACCATAAGTGTCAGCAGCATATTCAACCATGGGGGGCGGGGGGGGGGGGAGGTGGAGGTGACAGGCGAGCCCAGTCCTGTCCTCATGTGATGTCCACGCAAATGAAATTTCCAGAATGGGTCACTGACTGGTAATCAGGGCTGGAAGGCTCACTTACTGTTTCTTATTTTATTGTGATTAGCAAAATGAAAACAGACTTCATACAAAGATGTGCCAGAGTCGAATCTGTATTGTATAGAGGCAGATACACGTGTGGTGTCGCTGGAGTTTGCAGTGATCCCCTGCTTCCCATGTTTTGTTGCTGTAAACCCTCTGCTCAGAGACCACCTGCGAGCAGACATTGTGGGGCTCAGTTCCCCTGCAGTGACCCTGTGAATGGAAAATGTTGTCGAAAGTGTCTGCAATGCATTGTCAATCCAACTCACAATGTCTCCATGGGGGATGTTCCAAACACAAACCGTCTGCTCACACACCGCCCTGAGCAGCAGTGCAGCATGGAACGACACAGGGATCACTCGCAGCTCTACAAACAACTCCCCGACCATTGCTTGTTATGAAGGGTCAATGTCGATTGTGCAGGAAACCAACAAGGGGAAAGAGAGTGGGAGAGAAGACAAAATAAATTCAAAAGTAATGATCAGGAAGATAAAACTCCTCTTCTCCCCCCAATAAAGCAAGGCAATGGTTTTAATATTCCCAAATTACTAACAGATCAAAAAAATAATGAAGGAATGAATGATTTTGTAACATATGATTCATGCAAAAACATAGATTGGCCCCGATTTTTACAGGGAGCGGGGGGGGGAGAGCGGGGGAGGGAGTGGGGTGGGGGAGCGGGATGGGAGTGGGGCAGGGGGTGGGAGCAGGGGAGGGTGGGAGGCGGGGCAGGGAGCAGGGAGGAAGGGAGTGGGGGAAGGTGCGGGGCAGGGTGTGGGGATGGGAGCGGGGGGGAAGGAGCGGGGAGGGAGGCTGGAGATCGGGGCTGGGGGGAGGCTGGAGATTGGGGCTGGGGAGAGGCTGGTGACCAGGGCTGGGGGGAGGCTGGAGATCGGGGCTGGGGGGAGGCTGGAGATCGGGGCTGGGGGGAGGGCGCTGGAGATCGGGGCTGGGGGGAGGCGCTGGTGATCGGGGCTGGGGGGAGAGCGCTGGAGATCGGGGCTGGGGGGAGGCGCTGGTGATCGGAGCTGGGGGGAGGCTGGAGATCGGGGCTGGGGGGAGGCTGGAGATCGGGGCTGGGGGGAGGCTGGAGATTGGGGCTGCGGGGAGGCTGGAGATTGGGGCTGCGGGGAGGCTGGAGATTTGGGCTGCGGGGAAGCGCTGGTGATCAGGGCTGGGGGGAGGCTGGAGATCGGGGCTGGGGGGAGGCTGGAGATCGGGGCTGGGGGGAGGCTGGAGATCGGGGCTGGGGGGAGGCTGGAGATCGGGGCTGGGGGGAGGCTGGAGATTGGGGCTGCGGGGAGGCTGGAGATTGGGGCTGCGGGGAGGCTGGAGATTGGGGCTGCGGGGAGGCGCTGGTGATCAGGGCTGGGGGGAGGCTGGAGATCGGGGCTGGGGGGAGGTGCTGGTGATCGGGGCTGGGGGGAGGCTGGTGATTGGGGCTGGGGGGAGGCTGGTGATCGGGGCTGGGGGGAGGCTGGTGATCAGGGCTGGGGGGAGGCTGGAGATCGGGGCTGGGGGGAGGAGCTGGTGATCGGGGCTGGGGGGAGGCTGGTGATTGGGGCTGCGGGGAGGCTGGAGATCGGGGCTGGGGGGAGGCTGGAGATCGGGGCTGCGGGGAGGCTGGAGATCGGGGCCTGGGGGAGGCTGGAGATCGGGGCTGCGGGGAGGCTGGAGATCGGGGCTGCGGGGAGGCTGGAGATTGGGGCTGCGGGGAGGCTGGAGATTGGGGCTGGGGGGAGGCTGGAGATCGGGGCTGGGGGGAGTCTGGTTATCGGGGCTGGGGGGAGGCTGGAGATCGGGGCGGGGAGGTGCTGGAGATCGGGGCTGGGGGGAGGCTGGTGATCGGGGCTGGGGGGAGGCTGGAGATCGGGGCTGGGGGGAGTCTGGTTATCGGGGCTGGGGGGAGGCTGGAGATCGGGGCGGGGAGGTGCTGGAGATCGGGGCTGGGGGGAGGCTGGAGATTGGGGCTGCGGGGAGGCTGGAGATTGGGGCTGGGGGGAGGCTGGAGATCGGGGCTGGGGGGAGTCTGGTTATCGGGGCTGGGGGGAGGCTGGAGATCGGGGCGGGGAGGTGCTGGAGATTGGGGCTGCGGGGAGGCGCTGGAGATCGGGGCTGGGGGGAGGCTGGAGATCGGGGCTGGGGGGAGGCTGGAGATCGGGGCTGGGGGGAGGCGCTGGAGATTGGGGCTGCGGGGAGGCGCTGGAGATCGGGGCTGGGGGGAGGCTGGAGATTGGGGCTGCGGGGAGGCCGGAGGCTTCCTTGAGGGGTTGGTGGCTTCACTCCTTCTCCTCCTGGCCCACAAGGCATGCTGAAAGAGGCACTTCCCTTGTGGAGCCGTAGCTCCCGCCTCTCTGTCACTGCTGTGTTTCCCGAGCCCTGGGCATCCCGCCTCTCCACAGCAGGACACTCGGACGCCCCGAAACCCACCACCGCCCTAAAAACCGAAACAGGCGCTCATGTGACAGTCTAACCCCTTCCCCGACCCTCTCCCGCCCATCGTGGGGGGGGGGGGTTAATATCGAGGCCATTGTTTTAGTTGAATTGAACAAATAGTAGCTAATCACAACATACCTACAGTAATGGTCCTGGAGCACTTCGCAAGCAGCTAAGAATCTAATTAACTGGTACAGTTGCTGAAAGGTTCATTGACAGAGCCGCCGAGTGCAAGATGAATGAAAGACAACTTTGTGGAGCGCAGAGACAAGATCTGGTGATGGAGGACCTCCGTCTATGCCCAAAAAATCATAGGCATGTGATCACGTGACATACACAATAAACACTGCATCAGTCACAAAAAGGTACTGGACAGGAATTATAATTTCAGAAAGCACACAGGTAAGGCATTCTTATTAGAGGACAGCAGCAGCACAAGCCATATATGGACATGATGGATGGTCACAATTGTAACAGATTCCTTCCAAAAAAACTCACACAGAAAAATGTTAGTGTGAATGTCGCGAGGAGTCTATCTGAAGTGAAAGTAACAGAGCTGTACAAATTACATAACACATAGGGCTACGCTAGGGTTGCCAACCCTCCAGGATTGCCCTGGAGTCTCCAGGAATTGAAGATTAATCTCCAGGATACTGCTGGGAGCAACCCAGGAGAAAAATCATAGGGGCATTAAAAAAAAGTGTCTTTTTTTTCATTTACTTTCAACACTTTTGTTTATTAGTTATCACAAAATTGGAGATGGGAAAGGCTGTTTGCCCGAGTGGGGCAGTGGGAGGCGGGAGGTCACGTGATGAAACCTCCAGGGACATGTCCCACCAGAGTTGGCGACTCTAGACTAAGCACAAGGCACTGGTGATGAGGTGATGGTTTAGGAGGGGCCAGCTGGTGTGGGCAGAGGTCTCCCACATTGAGAGCTCTCCTGGGTTACATGACGATGCAAATGTTAATCGGCCTAGTTTGAAACAGCAGCATGAATGTACTGGGCAGTCTCTCAGCTCTTGATGCATCTATGACAAGTGAAACTTTCCATTTGAGATCTTGCATTGTTGTTTGAGGTCATGCATCGCCCCTCCCTATCTCTGTAATCTCCTCCAGCCTCACAAACCCCCCAAGGTATCTGCGTTCCTCTAATTCTGCCCTCTTGAGCATCCCTGTTTATAATCGCTCAACCATTGGTGGCCGTGCCTTCAGCTGCCAAGGCCCTAAGCTCTGGAATTCCCTGCCTAAACCTCTCCGCCTCTACCTCTCTTTCCTCCTTTAAGATGCTCCTTAAAACCTACCTCTTTGACCAAGCTTTTGGTCATCTGCCCTAATTTCTCCTTATATGGCTTGGTGTCAAATTTTTTGTCTTATCCTGTGAAGTGCCTTGGGACGTTTTACTATGTTAAAGACGCTATATAAATAAAAGTTGTTGTTGTTGTTTATTTTGTAATGTGGTTTTGAGTATTTGGGGTGTTTGATTCTTTGTAAAACACAGGTTAATTTCATAGGCTCAGCCACTAGAGTTAATGGTGTTGAGAGAGATTTAGGTGTCCTCGTACAGGAAACACAGAAAGTTAACATGCAGGTACAGCAAGCAATTAGGAAGGCAAATGGCATGCTGGCCTTTATTGCAAGAGGGTTGGAGTACAAGAGTAAGGAAGTCTTACTACAATTGTACAGGGCTTTGGTGAGACCACACCTGGAGTACTGTGCAAAGTTTTGATCTTCTTATCTGAGGAAGGATATACTTGCCTTAGAGGTGGTGCAACGAAGGTTCACTAGATTGATCCCTGGGATGAGAGGCTTGTCCTATGAGGAGAGATTGAGTAGGATGGGCCTATACTCTCTGGAGTTTAGAAGAATGAGAGGTGACCTCATTGAAACATATAAGATTCTTTGGGGGATTGACAGGGTAGATGCTGAGAGGTTGTTTCCCCTGGCTGGAGAGTCTGGAACTAGGGGGCATAGTCTCAGAATAAGGGATAGGCCATTTAAGACTGAGATGAGGAGGAATTTCTTCACTCAGAAGGTTGTGAATCTTTGGAATTCTCTACCTCATAGGACTGTGGATGCTGAGTCGTTGAGTATATTCAAGGCTGAGATAGATAGATTTTTGGACTCTAGGGGAATCAAGGCATATGGGGATCGGGCAGGAAAGTGGAGTTGAGGTTGAAGATCAGCATGATCTTACTGAATGGAGGAGCAGGCTCGAAGGGCCGTATGGCCTACTCCTGCTCCTAATTCTTATGTTCTTATGACTGTCCACAAGTTGTGTTCTTCAATACGAGCATCATTGTCCATTGAAGGATCTGTAAGTTACTCTGCTATAGTTCAAAAGCTACTGAGGTGTCAACAGTCTCACAGCAAGGAGAGAATTTCTGTTCTAATTTAACAGACAGAATTGTGTGCTTGCTCTACCCCTCGTACACTCCATGTAGAAGGCAGTTACCAGAAATCAGTTTGAATCTGCATACGTGGCCTAATTAAAATATAAGTGAACAGATATGAGATCTGGAGCTTTACTAAATAGCAACACAGATCAGAGATAAGGCTACAACATTCTGTTACCTGTGCGCCTGTTTAGACATCACACTGGAGCACAATGTCCAACATCACCCTTATAATAGAGCAACGTTGGCCCTGCCCTTAGAGAGGGTTCTGCTGGTCTCCTGCAGTAACTTCAGTGAGAAACCAGCGGAACGCCCGGAGAAATGGTGCAAACAGACACTTTCCATGTAGGAGGTCCTCGGCTTGCTGCCATGGTTACAGTGGGAGACCAGGAGCGCCCAGCAGAATTTCAGGGCCTTTATGATACATATATCTATTTCCATGTTTAACTGACGTTTCTTTGCTCTGTGGCAATGTCTGTCTGTGGATAACCAATTCACACAATTGGCTGCAATACAAATAGCCTTTCTCACCTTGATCAATGCGGATGTCTGACCTACATGTATTCTTGTTGATACTTTGGATACAGGTCTGGTCACCCAAAACGTGGCACATTGTTTGTTTCCATGGAATCCTCCTCAGGACCATTTCATGCAAACAGCAGTCTAAAACTGTAATTTCCAGCTGTTGTCCTGAGATTAAAGCCCGTGTGGTTGTGATGTGTGAGCGCTATGTTACCCAGGCCATTATCCTATTGTTAACTCTGCTCAGATTCTGCTTGTTAAATGGATCTTAAAAGAGTCTGTTTCTAGATCAAAGAGATCCAACGTCAGGCCTTTGCAGCCATTCTTCAGCCTTCTGTTCATTGTGCCACCACGCTTATCAGGGTGGACAGAGCTCCGTGAGGTAAATCACCGCATGGGCAGCAATCTGGCAGAGCAGACCACCTGCCTGTTCTAAAACCCTGTAACAGGCGGGCGATCCACGCGGTGAGGATGAAAATTTACCTCTGTGTCTTTACAATTGTTTGTTAAAAGAAGCTGTAAGAACTACAGACTCTTCAAAATACTCAACTCAGTTTGTACATAGTGTGAGTTTGATGATTGCGCTCTGTAATATCGTGCCTGTGGTTTTGCTTCCACGTGTTCAATTTGTCAGCTGTGGTTCAGTGGGTAGCACTCTCGCCTCCTGAGTTCAAAGGTTGTGGGTTCAAGTCCCACTGCCGAGACACATAATCCAGGCTGACACTCCAGTGCAGTACTGAGGGAGTGCTGCACTGTCAAATGCGCTGTCTTTTGGATGAGACGTTAAACCCGAGGCCCCTTCTGCCCTCTCGGGTGGATGTAAAAGATCCCATGGTTCTATTTCGAAGAAGAGCAAAGGAGTTCTCGCCAGTGTCCTGGCCAATATTTATTCCTCAACCAACACCTGAAACAGATAATCTGCTCATTTATTTCTGGTCATTTGCTGTGTGTAAATTGGCTGCCACATTTCCTATATTACAACAGTGACTACATTTCAAAAGTGCTTCATTGGCTGTAAAGCACTTTGTGACATTCTGAGGTCGTGAAAGGTGCTATATAAATGCAAATCTCTCTTACTTTGTAAATAAATTTGGAACATTAGTTTAGTCTGTATAAAGTGGTCTAATTGTTTGGTATTTTCTGTTATTTGGGGTGCTAGTAGAATAAGGTGGGCGTCCCAGGTACACTCCAGTAACCTACCATAATCAACATTAATTGTTAGACTTGTGCTACACTCGCCCACATGCGACTGTGAATAAAGACACAGGTTTCCATTCATAAGACGTTTGCTCTGCTAGTGCCCAGTGCAAGAGCACACACACATTGACCAGGCTGGACCAGAGTTACAGACAGAGACACAAGCACATATCCAGCATGGACTGACCCACTGGGTATGGAGGTACAAACTGACTCACCAGGGACAAAGACACAGTTATAACTCGTTACAGATTGGTCTACAGGTAGAGAGACACAGATCTAACTTGGTACAGACAGGTCTGTCAGGGACAGAGACACAGATATAACTCGGTACAGACTAGTCTACAGGTACAGAGACACAGATATAACTCGGTACAGACAGGTCTGTCAGGGACAGAGACACAGATATAACTCGGTACAGACTAGTCTACAGGTACAGAGACACAGATATAACTTGGTACAGACAGGTCTGTCAGGGACAGAGACACAGATATAACTCGGTACAAACAGGTCTGTCAGGGACAGAGACACAGATCTAACTCGGTACAGACAGGTCTGTCAGGGACAGAGGGACAGATATAACTCGGTACAGACTGGTCTATCAGGTACAGAGACACAGGCCTGGAAATTCTGTGGCGGTTCTCTCGATCTCCTGCTATAACCAGAGGAACCCCCAGCTAATGATGTAAATGATGTATGGTGTTATGGTGGGGGATTGGAGAACCCTTGTAGTATTTCAGGGCCAAAGGCTGATCTGCCAGGTAGTTAATGCAGAGACAGTGTCAGACTGAAGCCTTTGCAATCGTTATCTATTGTCAGTTAAGTTCACGTTATTTCCACTCCTGCTTGTGTTCCTTAATGTGAGTTTTCCTATGTCCTTACATGTGACACCTTGCTTAGCAATGGACACATTAGCTAATAAGCTAAATCAAAATTAAGTTACAAGAAATTTTGGAAGAATTGCAAGATATTATTAAGCTCTCATTATTTATATTCTCTGTGAAAGGATAATAGGCAGTTAACACTCCTGTCCCAGTTTAATCAGGATGTCCCAACATTAACGAGGGCTGCTGAGAAAAGCAGCAGTGGTCCACATCACTGCCGAGCTGATGAAATCAGCCAAGTGAAAGAAAGCAGTGCTCCCGACCCAATTCCCGCTGTTCTAGCACGGCAGGTTAGGAGGTGTGATGTTAGGGAGAGTATCAAGTACTGGTTTCTGATGAGTCATTGGGTTTGTTGCCAGTTTAGGTGGTGCTGATTTGAAAGACATCGTCTCCCATGGCGATGTTTTTTTCTTGTGTGTTGTTCTGGACTCTTCTCTTGCTTTTGTTTTTATTTGCTTTTTTTGCATGTTTCTGAAATTCTTGTATTATACTCGGTGCTTCCAGGCTAACTTATTACACCAGCTCCGGGTATAAAACTATCAAACTAAAAGGCGGCATGGCCCCAGCACCTAAGAAAGTGCACAGATTTCAAAGACTAACCCACATTGAATGCAGTCTGGCATAAAATATTCAACGCTCACACAAAACAACCTGAAGCAGGTGTGGGCAGCTTTACTGCCACAGACTTCATTCCTCAATGATCCCTAGTACTCTTAATAAAAGATCAAGTCCCTCAGCTTGCAATCAAGAATCTCGAACCTAGGGCCTTGGTTTAGCAGAAGCCTTGATCCTATACATCTGTGTCTTCCAGAAATTGATACTCCATTGAACTGTGCTCTTCACTGAAATGTGCTCCGGATGATACTCTGTCAGTGAGATCTGTAGAGAATGACATGTCCATTAGTCAGACCTGACATTCTTGGGTTAAAAATGGCACCTCTATTGGGCAATCCCATTCTTAAAAATGAACAGTGCTGCATGGTTTCAAATGAGTTTGTGATCAGTCGCACTTTTTTGATCTAAAAGCTCATTCATGACATTCTCCAATATTGACACCTCTTTGGTTGCTATTAGTTAATTCTCATCAGTTTTCTGCAATTGTGAGTACATTTGTTAGCTTGTACATTTAAGGAGAACATGATACAATGTACGCTCCTATAAAATAACTCATTTATATTTACAATAATGGGAGAGTTGAGGACAGATTGAAAAGCACCTCTGGGACAGGCTGATCCCCAATCCGTAAACCACTGTGTCCCACAAAGAGAGGTCAGCCACCGACCTGCTCGGTCCTCTTTGGCATAGGCCCTCCTTGGGAGCCTGTGTCTGATTGCTCCATGGCCGCAAGTATAGGGGAGAGGAGGAGAGAAATGCCCACTCTTACCTCGTTGGTGATGGACTTGTGCCAATTGCAGAACAGGTCTGGTTCCCCGCCAACACCCCCATCCAGGGAACTAGTGGAAAACCCGGGGCAACATAAAGGGTGGAGAGTCAGTGAAACACGTCTCCGCCCCCTTTTTCCTGACCTTTGCCTCTGAGGAAGAGGGGCCCAGGGGAAAAGGTCAAGAAAATTAACCCCCAATACTGCACTCACCCTGTTACTCCTTTTTTTCCTGCTATTCTTAATTCATCTCTGTTGTCTCTCTGTGTCTTTTTTTAATGTTCATGTTATTTTCCTAACTATAATCTGTTCTAGTCTTTCTTGTAATTTTTCTAGATTTAAAGTCTTTGACCCTGAAATTCCTGCCATTTCTCTGGGGGTTCCGCTGACCCCCTGATGAAGTTACGCCAGAGATTGGGAGAACCCCTGTAAAATTCCAGGGCCTTTTTCTTTTTTCGGCTTGCTTGCTCTCACCATCCACATGCGACTGTGAATAAAGACACAGGTTTCCATTCATAGGACATTTGCTCTGCTAGTGCCCAGTGCAAGAGCACACACACATTGACCAGGCTGGATCAGAGTTACAGACAGAGACACAAGCACATATCCAGCATGGACTGACCCACTGGGTATGGAGGTACAAACTGACTCGCCGGGTACAAAGACACAGTTATAACTCGGTACAGATTGGTCTACAGGTACAGAGACACAGAGCAAGTGTGGCGGGGTTGGGCGGGCGGATGGGAGGGGGGCTGCGGTTGTAGAAAGGAGTTTCTACTCAGTCAAATGGCAAAGAGTCAAGATTGAAATGGGTTTGTGTCACAGACATGACCAAGTCAATTTTGGTCTGTTTTCCTTGTTCAAACAGGCAGGAGTCTCCGGCAGTCATGGAGACGCGGTGGAATACAGAGCGTACCCGCGGTGTTGGCTTTCTTCTCCTGTTCAACCACCTCTGTTCATTTTGAGTATGTTTGTGTAGCACTGTGTGTTTGTGGCACTGTCTGGGGAAGTGGCTGGGGAGAGTTATAAATGGCCTCAATTTTAACAGGGAGGAAGGGTGCAGAGGAGCTCAATAGCGGGCTATGAGCACAGCAAGGCCGGGGACGTGCAGGCCCTGCCTACGTTAATACGGGGACACGATGGGGAAGAAGCAGGATCATTGGGGGTAAGTGACTCCCGTTATTTTAACTGCCCTCCCCACTGCCGGGCAGGGACTGTTAAAATCGAAGCCATTGAGTTGGAGTGTACGGGGGAGTTATATTAACACTAGTAGAGATACGTGTCAGTTACTCAGCATTCGTTTAGCAGCAACTGAATGTTGTAATCCATCCCCCTGACTGTTTCAGACAGAAAGAAAGAAAGGACTTGCATTTATATAGCGCCGTTCATGACTTCAGGATTTCCCAAAGCTCTTTACAGCCAATGAAGTACTTTTGGAGTGCAGTCACTGTTGTAATTTAGGAAATGCATCAACCAATTTGCACACAGCAAGCTCCCACAAACAGCAATGTGATAATGACCTGATCATCTGCTTTAGTGATGTTGGTTGAGGGATAAATATTGGCCAGGACACCGGGGAGAAGTCCCCTGCTCTTCTTCGAAATAGTGCCGTGGGATCTTTTACATCCACCCGAGACGTTTAACGTCTCATCTGAAAGACGGCACCTCTGACGGTGCAGCACTCCCTCGGTACAGAAAGAAATACTTGCATTTAGATAGCGCCTTTCACAGCCTCGGGACGTCCAAAAGCGCTTTACAGCCAATGAAGTACTTTTTAAAATGTAGTAACTGTTGGAATTTACACACAGCAAGGTTCCACTGGAGTGTCAGCCTAGATTTTGTGCTGAAGTCCCTGGAGTGGGACTTGAACCCACAATCCCCTGACTCAGATGTGAGAGTGCTGCCCACTGAGCCACAGCTGACACCTTCAGAAATCCTGATGACGTCATCACCATTTTCATAAGAACATAAGAAATAGGAGCAGGAGTCGGCCATACGGCCCCTCGAGCCTGCTCCGCCATTCAATAAGATCATGGCTGACCTTCTACCTCATCTCCACTTTCCTGCACTATCCCCATATCCCTTGATTCCCTTAATATCCAAAAATCTATCGATCTCTGTCTTGAATATACTCAATGACTGAGCCTCCATAGCCCTCTGGTGTAGAGAATTCCAAAGATTCACCACTCTCTGAGTGAAGAAATTTCTCCTCATCTCAGTCCTAAATGGCCGGCCTGTTATTCTGAGACTGTGACCCCTGGTTCTAGACTCCCCAGCCAGGGGAAACATCCTCCCTGCATCTACCCTGTCAAGCCCTGTAAGAATTTTCACTCTTTAAAGGGAAATTAAGCACAAAGGACAAAACAAATGGATATTTGAGATAGTAATAATTTTATGGTAACTTTGAATTTTAAAAGGTGAGCTGATAGTGAGCTTGCAAATGGGGATTTCAGTAATACAATATTGCTCTGTTTATTACATCCTTAACAGTGAAGCAGATTCGGTGTTTCCTCCCTCTTCTGTTCTTTATGGATGAGCCAATCAAACTGTGCTCTTTGTTGACAGGGTTTGTTTTCAGCTCTTGGGATGGAGCAAACTATTGATTGCTACAATCGGTTAGTCTTCTACCTTGCTGGGTATTCATGTTTAGTCCCATTCCCAGAGAATAGGATAGCTTTCCCAAGAGTAACACCGTGTAAGTTTGAATCAATAGTGTGAAATCGATTCCCCCAATATCTACACTCACCTCTGTCCTGTAACTCACATTGTGCAGGAAGAGGTTACACCTACTTCATGTCAATCTTCTTGCTTCCTTAATTTGGCACTAGAACTGCTTTTCATAGAATCATAGAATCGTTACAGCATGGAAGAACGCCATTTGGCCCATCGAGTCCGTGCTGGCTCTCTACAAGAGCACTTCAGCTAGTCCCACTCCCCGGCCCTTTCCCCGCAGCCCTGCAAATTTTTTTCCTTCAGATACTTATCCAACTCCTTTTTGAAAGCCGTGATTGAATCTGCCTCCACCACCCTCTCAGGCAGTGCATTCCAGATCCTAACCACTCGCTGCGTAAAAAAGTTTTTTCTTACGTCGCCTTTGGTTCTTTTGCCAATCACCTTAAATCTGTGTCCTCTGGTTCTCGATCCTTCTGCCAATGGGAACAGTTTCCCTCTATCTACTCTGTCCAGACCCCTCATGATTTTGAACAGCTCTATCAAATCTCCTCTTAATCTTCTCTGCTCTAAGGAGAACAACCTCAGCTTCTCCAGTCAATCCACGTAACTGAAGTCCCTCATCCCTGGAATCATTTTCGTAAATCTTTTCTGCACCCTCTCTAAGGCCTTCACATCCTTCCTAAAGTGCGGTGCCCAGAATTGGACACAATACTCCAGTTGAAGCCGAACCAGTGTTTTATACAGGTTCATCATAATTTCTACGCTTTTGTAGTCTATACCTCTATTCATGAAGCCCAGGATCCCATAAGCTTTTTTAACTGCTTTCTCAACCTGCCCTGCCACCTTCAACGATTTGTGCACATATACCCCTAAGTCTCTCTGTTAATGCACTCCCTTTAGGATTGTACCCTTTAGTTTATATTTCCTCTCTTCATCTTTTTACCAAAATGTATCACTTCGCACTTTTCTGCGTTAAATTTCATCTGCCACGTGTCCGCCAATTCCACCAGCCTGTCTATGTCCTCTTGAAGTCTATCACTATCCTCCTCACTGTTCACTATACTTCCAGGTTTTGTGTCATCTGCAAATTTTGAAATTGTGCCCTGTACACCCACATCCAAGTCATTAATATATATCAAGAAAAGCAGTGGTCCTAGAACCGACCCCTGGGGAACACCACTGTATACCTTCCTCCAGTCCAAAAACCAACCGTTTACCACCACTCTCTGTTTCCTGTCACTTAGCCAATTTGTATCCACGC
Organism: Squalus acanthias; assembly: GCA_030390025.1. Taxonomy (NCBI): domain Eukaryota; kingdom Metazoa; phylum Chordata; class Chondrichthyes; order Squaliformes; family Squalidae; genus Squalus; species Squalus acanthias. The sequence continues at coordinate 50,360,212 of CM059437.1, read as the reverse complement.
AGCCACTGTCCCTTTTATTCTATGGGCTTCATTTGGGCTTTTAAATTGTTTTAATTTGGATTCCGGGAACCCAGTGTCAGTGAGTCAGTACCCAGTGTCTGTACTGCGACATCTATTTTCTGCAGCCTGGCAGCAGATCTATGGAGCCAGTCTGTGAGTCTGCTACTGGGCTACAGAAAACAGGTTTAACGGCATAAGATCCAGGTGCAGGTTCACAGAATCGGAATTAAAACAGAAATAATTTAGAGCAACTTAATTAACACTAATTTGTCAGTCTTGCTTTGAGACACGGGGCTGGATTTTGAATGACCCATGGAGTCGGGTTTGGAGGCGTGTGGGGGGTTAAATTTGCGGGGTCGGGGTTTCCGACCCTATCCCGACTCCATCCCACCTCCACGCAATTTTGACATAATCAGTCGCGGGGTTCCCGATTCTGCCCCGCCTCCAAGAGGCAGGAGAGGCCATTAAAGCCCTTAAGAAGCTCTAAATTGGCTCTGTAATGCCATTTTGAAATGCTGTAGCTAGTTTAACCCTCTTCTGACGTGAAGCACGCCTGGTGTGAAACACTCCAGTGAAACCTGGCGGGAGCACAAGTGGATATCCGACTATCGGCTGCAAGTCCACTATTACAACGGAGATGTGATGAAGGTGGTAGTAGTAGTATTAGGTCTGAACATTGCCTTTGATGCTGCTGCATTGAATGTCTTCAGAGACTGCCTGGGAGGACTTACTTGGCAAAAATCTCTCTCTCTCTCTCTCTCTCTGTCTCTCTCTCTCTCTCTCTGTCTCTCTCTCTCTCTCTGTCTCTCTCTCTCTCTCTCTCTCTGTCTCTCTCTCTCTCTCTCTCTGTGTCCTACCGCCCCCCCCCCCCCCGCCCCCCCATTTGCATCCAGGTCCACTCACATCAAAAGCCAGGCAGGTCCTCTCTCACCAACAGTCTCTGAGACTAGGCAGTCAGTAATGATGACATCATCAGAGGCGACTTCAGACTGAAAACACTAATTAGTTCATGGGTTCCCACATGCTCCAACTCAATTGCCCAATTAAGTGAAAATTGCATCAGGCATCCACATTAATCTGGAGTCGGGGGGGAAACACGAAATGCGGATTACACGACCCCAACCCGACCCCAAGACAAAATCCAGCCCACATAGGTTAGCTGGTATGGGAAAGGGAAGAGTATCACACTAGTGCTACATGGGGCCCTCTCTGGGTGTCACAAAAGGTTACTATGCAGGTACAGCAAGTAATTAAGAAAGCTAATAGAATGTTATCGTTTATTGCGAGGGGAATTGAATACAAAAGTAGGGAGGTTATGCTTCAGTTATACAGGGCATTGGTGAGACCACATCGAGTACTGTGTACAGTATTGGTCTCCTTATTTAAGGAAGGATGTAAATGCGTTGGAAGCAGTTCAGAGAAGGTTTACTAGACTAATACCTGGAATGGGCGGGTTGTCTTATAAGGAAAGGTTGGACAGGCTAGGCTTGTATCCGCTGGAATTTAGAAGAATAAGAGGTGACTTGATTGAAACATATAAGTGCCCAGAAATTTGCATGGCCGGCTTGCCGCGGGGGTAAGGATCGCGCGCGCTCTTACCCACCGCGCCTGCCGTTGTGTTTTGGGCCCACAGGAACTTCGGGTCCTGGGCCTCTCCCAAGAGCCGGCGCGCAGTGCTTGCGTGTTCCAGGGGCGCAGTTAGTGCGATGCGACCCCTGGGATCACGTGGGCCATGGAGAGCCAATGGCAGCAGACCATCTTTCATTCATAGATTTGACAGGATGTCAAATCTGTGAATTGAAATCGGCCCCAAAAGAACAGCTAAACTTAAAATAAATTTTTTTTAAAACCCATCACATTTATAAAATAACTATAGTTAAATAAATTAACCACTTTAAACAAAAATTTAAATTTTTGAAAATATTAAAATACTTTTTAAAAGTTATAAAAATAAACTTACCTTTCTTTAAAGTATCTAAAAAAGATAAACCTGTTGAAAAAAAATGTAAATTATACTTAATTAACCACTTACCTTGTCAAAAGGGGTCTTACGCCTCCTTTTTATTAGCGTAGAATCTTCAATACTTACCCTCGCGTAGAAACCTGAAAAAAAATCTAAGTGCCTGCGTGCGCGCAGCCTCTACCGCGCACGCAGTTCATCTAGGAACCGCCCCCTTCACCAAACCGGAAGTTCCGGTTTCCCGCGCATGCGCAGTGCATGCAGGAAACCGGCACTTCGGGAATCAATACGGGTGAGTACACACTGAGTACTCACGCGAGAAGGGCGAATTTTTGGGCCAAGATCTTGAGGGGTCTAGACAGGGTGGATGTGGAGAGGATGTTTCCTCTTGTGGGAGAATCTAGAACTAGGGGTCACTGTTTAAAAATAAGGGGTCGTCCATTTAAGACAGAGATGAGGAGAAATTTTTTCTCACAGAGGGTTGTGAGTCTTTGGAACTCTCTTCCTCAGAGGGCGGTGGAAGCAGAGTCTTTGAATATTTTTAAGGCAGAGGTAGATAGATTCTTGGTAAGCAAGGGGGTGAAAAGTTATCGGGGGTAGGCGGGAATGTGGAGTAATCGGATCAGCCATGATCTTATTGAATGGCGGAGCAGGCTCGAAGGGCCGAGTGGCCTACTCCTGCTCCTAATTCGTATGTTCCTATGTTAGGGCTAAGGCAAGTTGTTTGAGGCAGAGTTGAGCAAGCTTCATTCTGCCCCTGGCTGGGCTACAGCTGACCTGGGAATGCTTGTTGCTGACTCTGGGTGGCAAAATGTGGGGAAAAGTGCTCCGCTCAATCAGCACTGACATCTTTCCTCTGGATAAATACAAAATTCACCTAAAAAAACACCTTTTGGGTGGATGGAGAATCACAGAATCACTCTGTGAGGTACCCTCTGAACACCAATATCCAGTGCTACAGATCAGCCATGATCTCATTGAAAGGCAGAACAGGCTCCAGGGGCTGAATGGCCTCCTCCTGTTCCTAATGTTCCCCATATAATAAGAATTTAAACTATATGAGCCTAGAAATGACCTTTGGTAATGTTAACAGATGAGCCATTAACATGCTCATACGATATTCGCCTGGCCGCTATTGTAACACCAGTTTATCTCACTCAACACTTGGGTCCCACTGTACATGCTGCTCAGCGGTGACTCACTGGTCCACAGATGCTGGTCCCCTGCAGCAATGAAGGATGCGTCAGCAAAACGTAGAGTGACGGGTGAGCGGGCCGCTGCTAAAGTGTGAAGCTCTGCTCGAACATGGCCCTGCTTTGCTGACACATCAGTGGCAGAGTCTGCGGCTGCACTCCCTTCTGCCTCTGTCCATGGTGCTGAATGACGGCTGCTCTCCGACGCTGATTCCTGCTGCTCTGAATCAGGCTCACGGTTTACAAGCGGCCGTCAGCACCTTCCCTGAAAGAGTCTCTCCATTCTGTTACACTATCGATCTCTGGGAAGAAAATTACATTTAAGGTTTATTGCAAAGTTACAGTCCAGCACAGTAATTGATGGGAATCTTTGCTTACAGCTGAGATACAGGTCCAGAGTTCATGGGGGCGAAATTCCCCTCGTTTGCGCCTCCGGTGGGAGGAGCTAATGGGGCGCAAATGGCTTTTCGCCCCACCCCCCCCCGCAAAATTCCGCGGGAGGTTAGCGGCGGCGCTACCGGGTATCGCCCCGATCTTCTGCGCCCGGAGATCATGAGGTGGACTCCGGGCGCTGCGCCTCGGGAGAAAAATTCCCCCTCGCGCCGGGCGATGTTACCGACTGCTGCAGGGGGCGCGAGCAGTGAGGCCGTGCCATTTAAAGGCGCGGTGGCCTGCCGACATGAAAAAAAAATTCTGAGTGCCGGGATAGCTCAGCCCGGTACTCCCGCGCCCGGGTGCTCCAACCGATGCCAAAAAAAAATACAGAGCTGGCAGTGTGGGGCCCTTCCCTTTAATTGAGGGAAGAGCCCCTGCAACGCGGCAGTGCCACACGTGGCCACTCGTGGCGCTGCTGAGCACATCGCCCCGGATCGGGATATTCCCCGTCTCTCGCGCTCCAAGAGGCAAATGGAGAGCCTGACTTAGCGCTCCACTTCCCTCTTGGAGCAAAAAAAGGGAATTTCTCAAATGTTTGAAAAGTTAGCCTGGCACTAACTTTTCAAACATTTTTGACTTAGCGCCCCAAATGGCCCTCCAGGGGAATTTCTCCCCCAATGATTTTTGGTTGAGTCGCTAGTTACAGTTTTAGCATTCCATTTAAAAAAATGTAATTCTTCAGGTTATTATGGTTTGATATTGCGAGCTGCAATATATTTGAGATCCTTGGTAATGTTATAGAGTTCTGAAATTACCTAACAGTCAGACCGTTTTATGTTGCAACTGAAGGTTGGCACCAGGGATGAAGACTTCAGTTATGTGGAGAGACTGGAGAAGCTGGGGTTGTTCTCCTTCGAGCAGAGAAGGTTAAAGGGAGATTTAATAGAGGTGTTCAAAATCATGAAGGGTTTTGATAGAGTAGACCGAGAAAAACTGTTTCCACTGGAAGGAGGGTCAGTAGCCGGAGGACACGGGTTTAAGATCATTGGGAAAAAAATCAGAGGGGAAATGAGAATTTTTGTTCTGATCTGGAATGCACTGCCTGAAAGGGCGGTGGAAGCAGATTCAATAGTAACTTTCAAAAGGGAATTGGATATATACTTAAAAAGGAAAAAAAAATTGCAGGGCTATGGGGAAAGAGCAGGGGGGAGTGGGACTAATTGGAGAGCTCTTTCAAAGAGCTGGCACAGGCATGATGGGCCGAATGGCCTCCTTCTGTGCTGTAGGATTCTATAAACGTACAGGATTATCATATCCATAGCAGATAAGCCCCCCAAACACAGAAATTAATTTGAATCCATTTTTTTGCCACAGATGGTTAAAATATGCATTGCAGTAAACAGATTTGAGTGATATAAATTATTCTGTAATATCAGACATTTCATCCCTAAAGATATTATAGTAAAAGATTATGAAGCCTGTAGTTAAAAGGTTCTGGTAGCAATTTATGTCGGGAGCACATGTACGATTTCCCAACCAGTAATGTAAGCAATTACATGTCCATGAAGTGCTCATCCCAGGATATCTCTGTCACCCCTTGTAATATGATAACAACTATGGACGGCCTTTAAAGAGTATTTCTGTAATCTGAAGAATATCTGTTTGGATGTGCAAGGATACAGACAGGAGAAATGCAAGTATTTGGGAAACACAGCTCGTGTAACTGAAGGTGTGGTGCCTCATTGAAAATGCATGCTAAGGAGTTATGTTGCTGAAAGTCTTGGGGCTGGAAATTCAGCTCTGTAAGTGCCCGTTTTTCCGGCGCTACGGGTGCCATTTTGTGCCGAAACTGGCGTCCCCACTGCGCACGCACACTTCTGGTGCGATCCGCGCCGGACGGCACCTTGGTGAGTGGCGGTAGGGCGGGCATTAGGAGCGTGCGCCAGAAGTTTATAGAGTGGCCAGATTGTGACGTCAATCAGCATGCAATGCTGATTTGACGCCAGCGCTGCCATTTTCATCCTCAACACTGGAGCTAACTTAACCTCTGTCTTAACCTCTGTCTTAACCTCTGTCTGAAGCCCTGGCTTAACCGCACACAGCTGAACATGCATTCAGCAGCAGGAAGGGCCTCCACTAGCGATATTTAAAGGGATCAGCAACCACTCTCAGGTTGGTTGCTGATTAATTTCTGCTGGCTCTGTGTAAGTTTGTGGAAGTGTTTGGAGCTTTCTAGAGTTGTTTAAAGTTGGTGAGGTGACAGGGAGTGGTGCTGCAAGTGGAGAAGGCCTTGGTTCTGACTTCAAGGGTTCTGGTCAGCCCGCTTGCTCCCAGTCAAGGGTGCTCTAGTTGTCCTCCCCCTTGGCCTGCAGCATGTCAGGGAGATGGAACAGAGACAGCGAAGAAGAGGACAAGCTGTTCACAGAGGGAGGAGGAGGAGGGGGAGAAGGGCTCTCAGCAAGAGGCCTTTCCCACCTAGGGTCTTCCGAGAGCAATTCTCTTACCTCAGGCTGAGCCAGGAGCAGCGTGTGAGACATCTGTGCTTTATGAAGGAGGTGCTCACAGAACTCTGCCACCTCTTGCAGCCAGACCTGCGGCCTCATAGCAAGGCAAGGCCAGCGCTGCCAGTGGCTGTCAATGTGACCATGGCCCTGAATTTCCTCGCATCAAGATCCTTCCAGGCTGGAGCAGGCGACATCTGTAACATCTCCCAGTTCACCGTCCATTGCTGCAAAAAGAGAGTTGACAGACGCTCTTTATGACAGGAGAGGGGAGTTCATTGTCTTTTCTTTGACCAGAGAGAGGCAGGAGGAGCGTGCACGTGGCTTTGCCAGGATAGCGGGCTGTGACACCCTGCAAGCCCCTTTTCACACTGGTAAACGCCACGATGGCAGCAAGCTGAGCCTGCATGAAAGCAGAGTGGGCGTGCAGGACAGAAGTCTGAGCTTCCACTGCAGCACTGAGACATTGGGTGGCTTCTGCTTGTTTTACAATGGAAGCTGAGACATCGGCCATCAGTCTCTGCATCATGGTTGGGTCCACAGGTGCGCTAATAGAATTGGCCATCACTTCCATCCTGGAAATCATGGGCTCGAAGCTCTGCGCAAAGCCCTGTGCAAGGTTGGTGCTTGAGACGTCTTTGCTTCACTAAAGAGGTCTTGTCTGAAATCTGCCAACTGCTGCAGCCACAACTGCAGCCTCAGAGCAAGGCAAGGACGACATTGCCTGTGGCTGTCAAGGTGACCGTAGCTCTTAACTTTTATTAGCACCACGCTTTTGACTCCCTCTGCGCATGCACGCCCGTTTGGTACTGCACATGTGCACTCGGTCCGGTCGTGCACGGGCAGTACCCAACCGTGCGGCGGCTGCAGCCTGCACCGCCACGCTTTCTTCGGCTCCGTGCGGAGAAGGTCGGGGGGTGGGGTGGGAGTGGTGGAGCAGAGCGGATCGAAATGGGTGAGAGAGGAGAGCGGATCGAAGGGCGAGAGAGAGGTGAGGGGATCAAAGGGGAAGAGAGAGGAGAGGAGATTGAAGGGGGGGAGAGGAGCTCAGAGAGAGAGGAGCTCGGAGAGGAAGGGAGAAGGTGAGCAACTCGGGGAGGGGAGAAGTTCAGGAACTCTGGGGTGGGGGGGGAGAAGTTCAGGAACTCAGGTGGGGGGGGAGAAGTTCAGGAACTCTGGGGTGGGGGGGAGAAGTTCAGGAACTCTGGGGTGGGGGGGAGAAGTTCAGGGACTCTGGGATGGGGGGGGAGAAGTTCAGGAACTCTGGGGTGGGGGGGGAGAAGTTCAGGAACTCTGGGGTGGGGGGGGAGAAGTTCAGGAACTCTGGGGTGGGGGGGGAGAAGTTCAGGAACTCAGGTGGGGGGGAGAAGTTCAGGAACTCTGGGGTGGGGGGGAGAAGTTCAGGAACTCTGGGGTGGGGGGGGAGAAGTTCAGGAACTCTGGGGTGGGGGGGGAGAAGTTCAGGAACTCAGGTGGGGGGGGAGAAGTTCAGGAACTCTGGGGTGGGGGGGAGAAGTTCAGGGACTCTGGGATGGGGGGGGAGAAGTTCAGGAACTCTGGGGAGAGAAGGTCAGGAATTTGTTAGGGGGGAGCACGGTGAGAACAGTGGGGAGGGGGAAGACCATGATCCAGGTTTAAAGGAGGGGTGGGGGATGAGAGCAAGAACGTGATCCAGAATGGGAAGTTAGATCACGTTCTCACACCCTCCGTTAGGCCTGGATCACGTTCTTCCACCCCCACCCCCTTTACACCTGCACCACGTTCTCCCTCTCCTCCCCCACAGACCGCAGCAGTTCAAGAAGGCAGCTCACGACCACCCTCTCAAGGATAACTAGGGACAGGCAATAAATAAATGAATTTTAAAAAATGAGAGCGTATTCTGTGCAATATTCTCTGTAAGCTGCCCGGCTGCGCGGCGCTCCAGGGAACCCGCGCAGTTAGCTTGCCGGCTTTTCAATTCAAAAACCGCGCATGCTCGGTATTTTGAATGGCCCGTGCAGCCCCTTAAAGGGGCCGTGCAGGGCCAAACAATATTAGAGGGAACATTGATTCTGTGTTGGTCCTTCAACATGCAGAACATTGCATTTATGTGTTATTTGACACACTCGACTATTCCAATGTTCTCCTGGCCAGCCTCCCATCTTCCACCCTCAATGAACTTGAGTTCGTCCAGAACTCTGCTGCATATACCCTAACACGCAGCGAGTCCCATTCACCCATCACCCCTGTGCTCGTTGACCTACATTGGCTCCCGGTCCACCCACAAAGTTCCTGCTAGGCTGCGCGGCCGTGCAGCTGTCTGGAGGTCCCGCGCATGCCGTTTACCGGCTTTTGAATGGGAGATTTTACGCATGCGTGAAATCTTGATGGTGCTGCATAACCCTTTAAAGGGCCCACGCACCCAAAAGAAATTAGCGGGAACATTGACCACCAACACCTTGATTTTAAAATTCTCATCTTCATGTTAAAATCCTTCCATGGCCTCACCCCTTCCTATCTGTACTTGGCAGTGTGAGCGCTGTGAGTGCTCCTAACCTGGGAGGGTGAGCCCTGTCTGTTCTCTGAAAGCAGTAGTGTTAGCACTGTGAGCTCTGGAGCCTGGCTGTCACAATGAATGGATCTTGATTACTCAGGCAGGCAGGATCTAATTACACATTCCAGACAAACTGTTTGGTGTGTCCGATCCTCCAAGGGGACCAATCAGAAATCTGGTTTTGTCCTCCAAGGGGAAAAATCAGAAATTTGGTGTTGCAAATAGACACAGCCAACTTTTATACATCTGGCTCCTTCCAGGCTGCTGCTGGAGATATAAGCAACATCTCACCGTGTACAGTACACTGCTGCATAAGGGAGGTCACTGAGGCTCTCTATACACAGAGAGACAGCTTCATCTCATTCCCTCTTGCCAGAGACAAGCAGGTGGAGTGAGCACGAGGGTTTGCTCGGATTGCAGGCTTCCCCATGGTGCAGGGTGCCGTTGACTGCACGCACATTGCCTTCCGTGCACCTCATGTCAACTCTACCATTTTCATGAACCGAATGGGATTCCACTCCCTCAATATGCAGCTGGTGTGCGACCACTGGCAGCTCATTATGCAGGTGAATGCCCGTTATCCTGGCAGTAGTCACGATTCCTTCATTCTGCGGCAGTTCTCTATGCCATCTGTACTTGACCCACCACGGCAAGTCCAAGGCTGGCTACTGGGAAACAAGGGTGGCTCATGACTCCAGTCCGGAACCCACACACACGTGCACAATGTGAGCCACGCTGCCACAAAGAACATTATAGAGCACATCATCGATGTCCTCAAGCAACACTTCTGCTGCCTGGACCGCTCTGGAGGAGCCCCGCAGTACTCAGCTAAATGGGTATCAAGATTTGTGGTAGTATGCTGCATGCTACATAACCTGGCCATTATGAGGGAACAGCCTTTGCCACCGTCTATCATATGAGAAGCTGAGGAGCAGGAACACGAGGTAGAGGAGGAGGAGGAAGAAGGGGAGGAGGAGGAAATGCAACAGGAAGTGGAGGAACAGGAACAGGAAGGGAGGATACAACGTACACAGCCCCTTTCTGCCTGGGCTCTACGTGATCAAATAATTCATGAGCGATACCAGTAACCTCAACCACACCTCCCCATTCACCAACAGTCCCACGCTCCTTACCTTTCCTCTATCACTGACCATCACATCATCCTCTTTCCAACAACACGAAAATAAAACCCACCAGAAAATACACATTCCAATCCAAATTTATAAATTCAATCATGACATAATGCATACAAAAATAAACTAATCTCCCTTGTGCATTGCCTTGGTGCCTCTTCCATGTGCATTTGCCTCTCCTAGTGCTCCTACGAGGTGCTTCCCCATTGGCTGCAGCATGGGTGGTGGAAGACTGCTGATCTCCAATTGAGGAGACTGCAGATGGCCTTGGAGTGCGACCTTGAGCAGCTTTGGGCCTAGAAGGCCCAGCTTCAGACTGCACCATTTCGGCCTGGGCGGCAGCAGTCTGGGCTGGCTGGCTGACGGGCAACAGCAAGGGCACTGGCAGAGTGGCAGGGGTGGGAGCACGAATGCTGCCATCCTGAGAGAGGAAATCAGGTTCATGCTCCATGGAACCACGACCATTCTCCCGGGGCGATGCCTCAGCAATCCTACTGATCTGTTGGAGAACAGATTGATGGGATGTTGTGATGACCTGGAAGCCCCTGTGACCAGTGGTATCCAGAGCCACGATGGCAGCTTCCACTACAGCACTCAGACCTTTGAAGGAAGTTGTTTCTGCTGCAATGGAAGCTATGACATCGGCCACCAGATGTTGCATCATGGTGGGTTCCACTGGTGTGTTGATGGAGGTGTTAGATTCGAATTTTTGGAGCAAAACCAAACAGAGACGGAACTGAAGACAAAGTAAAAGTTTATTAGAAACCAGCCAGAAGGCCTTGTGCACAAAGGGAGAGAGGTTGGTCTCCTCAGACCCGCACCTAACTCTCAAAGGAAAACTTACATACAAGCATTGATATACCTTTCGATAGGCAACACCCACCGGCTACAAAAGTGGGCATACACATACAAACAGCGTCGCTACCATTGCTCCCTTATTGGTTAATGATCAGTCACTCAATGTTGGGAGCCACCCTGAAATGTTCTGTGATTTTAAACATAACACATAATTGTTTTACATGGGGTCTTCATCTAGTCTCTGGGAGCAAGGTCTACTAGACTCCATCTTGTCTCTCAAACGAGGTCATACCACGCTTGTCTTTCCTTTCCCATGCGGTTGTACCTGACCAATACTTCGTTAATTCTCGAGAAAAGATTATTGTGATAAACAATGTCAGCTCCAAACGGAGATAAGGGGTCTGAGGCCAAGAGAGAAATGGCCGACTCCCTGTGAAGTTCAGTTTCCCTTATCTCTTCAGAAGGCCAGCTACATCAACACTGCTACTGATAACGACATTCTGGAATGCCTGGAAATCAGTATAATGGCACCAATAGTCTGGTTGTAAGCAGCTATTCTTATAGTACTAGTTAAAGAAAAGGGTTAATATATATAATGGACAAGTAGTCCATCGTGCTTTGCAACTATCTAAAGGCTATATGTACGCCTTTAATATATCTCTATAAGTGAACTAACCATCCTTTAAACATGATTTCTAATATTACCGCCCTACAGCCTTGGTTACTATATATTTAAAGACGAGTGGATTCAGGCTTTGTTTCACAGGCCTATTTTGCGATCCCACAGAGGTGAGCACCCATTCCATGTTGAAAGGATGGGCTCCAAGGTCTGCGCCAAGCCAGGTTGGTGCTGGACTCCTCCATGCTCTTTGACATTGAACGCAGGCTTTCTGGCAGGCTTTCCAGTGCACCAAACATTTGGTTATGCACACCCATCAGCCTTCTTCTGTAGCCTGGCCCATCAAAGTCCTCATCTGACTCCTCTGCAGCAGAACTAGTGTGCAACCTCGTCCTCCGGCGAACTAGCACCCGTGCCAATCTTTCCCCCACACATGTGCCCAGTGTCTCACCATGTACAGATCCCTCCTCTAGCCTAGCCTCTAAAATACACGCAGTGTCAGTCTCTGAGCTGGTGGCTGCGACTGTAAGATCGAGTGACGGTGTCTCTTCATCTTCACTGTCTTCTTCCTCTTCCTCCACTGGCTGCGAAGGCTCCAGTTCTTGGGTATCTGAAATAAAAAAGAGACAAGGGTTGAGTTGTGATGAGAGGAGAGGAGAAAATAAGAAGTGCGTGCTTACACCATCCGCAGATTCTAAGTCAGAAGTGTTTGTGAGATGAGGGAGAAGTGGGATGAGAGAAGGAGGATTAGGTATGCAGATACCCTCATCATTGATCGCTTCAGACCCGCTACTGGCCACGGCCTCAGCAATGCCCCTTCCTTCCCATGATGGCCAGCACTGTCTCCTCCATGGGAGTTAAAACATGCAGGCGTGCTTGTCCTCCTCCAGTTCTTTCTGCTGACTGCAGTTATGCACCACCTTCTCCTGCAAGAAAGAGGGAAGTGTGTCAGTGAGTGTTGTGCAATATGTTTGGGTGATGTGGCTGTTGTGGTTGAATAGCTGCCCGTGTGTGCAAGCTGTAAGTTGTGAGTGTGAGATTTGCAACAGTGCTAAGTGTCTGAGAGTGAGGTAAAGCATATGAATTGTAGGGTTGAGTACTGATTGATAGAGATTGTTGGTAGATGGGTGATGGGGATGTAGTGAATTGAGCAGTGGATGAGGCTGGTGGTGCAGTTAATAGGATGTGCCATTTGAAGATGAACTCACTGACCTTCACAACTCGTGTCAGACCGTTAAACTTCTTCCTGCACTGCATCCCTGTTCTTGGAGCAACATTCCTGGCATTGACCTTCACCACTACTTGTTTCCACTACCTTCTGAGCATCTGTCTGGAGGGCCTCCTGCCCCCCCTATGGATACAGGATGTCTCTCCTTCTTTCCACCTTTTCCACCAAGACCTCCAGTACAATGTCTGAAAACCTTGGTGTTCAACCATTGCTCAAAGTATCACAGCACAGATTCAGTTTTTAAATGACCCCCACCACTTCTTGCAGCCACAATGCACCTCCCCTAGAAGAGGTGCAGGCTGCCTTTAAGTAGCGCTGGCCACTCGTGATATCGGCCCTCCTGCTGATGAGCGCAGCCAATGAACAGCACGAGGAGCGCTGGCTGCACGCAGCAATCATGTAAAGCAGCGGGCTGAATTAATTTAAAGTGTTGCCTGCAACTGAATGAACGGGTGCGGGTTAATCGCGTACCGCGATCCCCGCGCCGTTTTCAGGGGTTAGCCAATTTCTCATCCTATGGGCTGGATTTTGATACTGGGGCGGGTTGGGGTCGTGTCATCCACTTTTCGTGTTATCCACCCGACTGCAATTGGATGTGGGAGATTGATGCAATTTTCACCTAATTGGGCAATTGAGTTCTAGCATGTGGGAACCCATGAACCAATTAGTGTTTTCAGTCTGAAAGTCGCCTCTGATGATGTCATCATTGCTGCTGCATTGAAGGTCTGCAAAGACTGCCTGGCCTTTGCTGTGAGAGGACCTGGATGCAAAATGAGCAGCAGCAGCCCTAAGTCTGCTCCCAGATATTTTTACACCACTGCTCCCAGATATGCAGCCAGCCAGCCATGTGCTCCCGCCAGGTTTCACATTCGTGGTTCAGAACAGGCGTGCTTCACGTAGAAAAAGGGTTAAAATCACAAAAGCCTTTCAAAATAGCATTGTAGAGGCAATTTAGTGCTTGTTAAGGGCCTTAACAGCCTATTCCGCCTCTTAGAGGCGGGACGGAGTCGGGACCAGCAGACACGATTTAATGAAAATTGTGTGGAGGCGGGATGGAGGCGGGCCTGTGCCCGCTCACCAGTTTTCACAATTTTAACCCTCCAAACCCGCCTCCACGGGTCAATGATAATCCAGCCCTATATCTCTGTGAGGAATATTACAGCTCTGTAAAACAGAGTGGGGTTGATTTCCACCTTTGGTGGATGTCGGGTGCACTTTGGGCAGAACGATTGGAAAGCCATTTTGATGGTCAGATCTCATTTGCCTTGAGCGGGCGAGCTAACCGCTCACTTCCAGTGCTGATAGGTAGCTCTGAGAGGGTGCGAAATCCAGCAGGCCAGCCACACAGCACTGGCCTGTAGCAAGGGGTTAAAGCGGAGGGCTGGACCAATCAGGATTGGGCGGGGGATGGAGACAACAGAGAGAATGATTGACGGGGAGGAAGGATTGTCAACCAATAGAAGGAACGATAATTATGCTCATCCTGAAACCCATTATAGAATGCTTTTTCTTCTTGTCAGATTTGCTTCCTGCGATCCCTTTAAGGGGAACTGCTTCTGGCTGTTTCCCTCTCTGTATAGTAGGCAGGTCCATCATTCAATGAGCGCCGTGCTGTGCTTCACCAAAATGGCATTAAGATCCTAACTACGTCGTAGGACCCCAATTTGGGTGGTATAATGAGGCTCCCACCTGCTTCCAGCAGGAGCACTGACTGTCTAAATCGATGCTCGCCTGAAGATTCCAGTGGGTGGCTCTCAAATGGGAAGTTTAGTAAAGTAAGCACTGGTGTTTTTCCAGTATTTCGATGGCTAATAAATTCTGTGCACACACTTCATTGTGTGCTGGCAATGGAAATGTGTTCTGCTTTTCACCCACTATTAGCATCCTGCCTGCCCAGGACAGCCTGCTACAGCACAGAGTTGACCATCTGTGTCTATTTATACACTTACACCCTTTAATCCTGTCCATAACAGGATCAATGCTCTATTGGAGCCTCTTTCCCGTGTAATAATCGAGCCTTCTGTTGTGGGCTATGGTGTTGAAGGGCTGAGAAACCTATTATCCTGGTGTCCTCAGACCATTGTAAAGTTTCTTTACTCTATCACCTGAGTCTGCTAATTACTGAGATAAGATTTGCTGCTAATTTGAAAATTGTACATTTGTGGCTGCTATTGACCGAATGTATTTTCCAACTGATTGGTTTCAGCTGTTGGGACTAGAGGAAATGATTAGCTAACAGCAACTGTAACTGTAAAGGTACTCAATGCAGATGATGGTTTTCACTGCTAAGTAACCTTACTATAGCTTAAGACTTTAGTAATTGGAGCCATATAACACACTCAGTGTAATTAAATAACATTAAAAATGTTTACACTTGACACAAAATATATCAAATTTAGTTTTTTTTTCCAAATGTCTTAACCAATTATGCCAAGTAATACTAGCCTACAAATTCTCACTTTGGGGCATTCATGCTGTAACCATGACTGGCCATCTCCCACAGCGCCCAGCACTCCTTCACTTCCACCCTCCTCCAGTTGCTTGTGCCTGGGGAGAACCCTTTGGGGATTAGCTTGCTTTCCCACTAGTTTCATTCATGTTGTGCGGCACAAGTTAGACTGCAATTTAACTGCTGACTGCCGACAGGCCCAGAGAAGTGACTGTCTCCCTGGACCGTTCTTACCGAAGTCTTCAGATCACACACGTGATGCTGAAACAAACATTAATATTCAAATGTTGTTTTACTAATATAGCATTGGCCTTCAGTGTCAGTCTTGGCTGATTGGTAGCACTCTTACCTCTGAGTCAGAATGCTGTGGGGTCAAGCCCCACTATGGACTTGAGCACATAATCTAGGATGACGTTTCAGTTCAGTACTGAGAATAAAATTACAAAGAGATATTAATAGATTAAGCAAATGGGAAAAACTGTGGCAAATGGATTTCAATGTAGGCAAATGTGAGGTCATCCACAATGTGAGGTCATCCACTTTGGACTTAAAAAGGATAGAACAGGGTACTTTCTAAATGGTGAAAAACTAGAAACAGTGGAGGTCCATAGAGATTTGGGGGTCCAAGTACATAGATCATTAAAATGTCACGAACAGGTCCAGAAAATAATCAAAAGGGCTAATGGAATGCTGGCCTTTATATCTAGAGGACTAGAATACAAGGGGGTAGAAGTTATGCTACAGCTATACAAAGCCCTGGTTAGACCACACCTGGAGCACTGTGAGCAGTTCTGGGCACCACACCTTAGGAAAGATATATTGGCCTTGGAGGGAGTGCAGCGTAGGTTTACCAGAATGAAACCCGGACTTCAAGGGTTAAATTACGAGGAGATATTACACAAACTTGGGTTGTATTCCCTGGAATTTAGAAGGTTAAGGGGTGATCTGATCGAAGTTTTCAAGATATTAAGGGGAACAGATAGGTTAGATAGAGAGAAACTATTTCTGCTGGTTGGGGATTCCAGGACTAGGGGGCATAGTCTAAAAATTAGAGCCAGGCCTTTCAGGAGTGAAGTTAGGAAACACTTCTATACGCAAAGGGTGGTAGAAGTTTGGAACTCTCTTCCGCAAACAGCAATTGATGCTAGATGAATTGTTAATTTTAAATCTGAGATTGATAGATTTTTGTTAACCAAAGGTATTAAGGGCTATGGTGCAAAGGCGGGTACATAGAGTTAGGTCACAGATCAGCCATGATCTCATTGAATGGCGGAACAGACTCGAGGGGCTGAATGGCCGACTCCTGCTCCTGTGTTCCTCTGCTGCATTCTCAGAAGTGCCGTCTTTTGGATGTGATATTAAACTGACGCCCCATCCGGCAGTATTTGAAGAAGAGTGGGGGAGTTCTCTCAGGGTTCTGGACAACATCCAACAACAAATCAACTGGTCATTTATCTCATTTGCTGTTTGTGGGACATTTCTGTGAACAAATGGGATGCTTTGTTTACCGACAAAACCAATGACTATACTTCAAAGGTATTCCATTAGCTGTGACCTTCTTTAGGACATCCTGAGGCACATCAAAGGCATTATATGAAGTAAAGTCTTCCTCTTAAACTTCAAAAATAAAAACTTAAAAGACAATTTTAAATAACAATAAAGAAATAAAACTCATTTTTGTTTGCTCTGCCTTTTTTTCTCCTATTCCCTCTTCATTCTGTGCTACTTATATTTTACCTTTTATTTTATTTTTTCCAAATGGATAACTGTTCCACCCTTTTGTAAAATTTATTTTAGGTTTAAAATAGTTCACTTACCTGATTATTTTTCTGCCCCGCTGCTACTGGCAATTATGGGAGTGGGAGCAATTTTTTATTGGACATAAACAGCTTCAAAGGCTGTTTTTTTCAGTTAGTTGGATGGCAAGGTTGTACAGAGTGACATTATTGTTTCATAGATGTGACTGCATCAGTCTTTGCCCTTGTAAAAACACATCGGAAGGGGAAGGATCACCAATGAATGAGTGTGCTGATCAGTGACCCACGGACGTAGAGGACACCTAGCTGAATGATCTCATCCGATGGGCACTGAAGGTGAACACCACGTGCCGTACGCCTGATTTACGAAATGCTGTACAACACTGACCAATGTCAAATGCTGCTTGGGGGGCAATAAATCCCAACTGAATTCCACCTCACACGGAGGAACCCTGTAAACAATTCTTTCTCCCAAACGACCACGTAATGTGATAGCTTTTCATCATGACCGCCTGGGCGTTAGGCCTTGCCTGAGCAGAGCGCAGAGAGGAAAATCTGGTAAGGAGGATCGTAGGCCCCTTACAGAACCCGGAGGATTTCCCTTCTATTACTTTCAACGGAAGGAAAATCAGGTCAGTTCTGTTCCCAGCATGTGAACATCCCAGCCAGATTTATTTTCTGCAGTCTGCCCAGGCGATAAAGACAAAAATCTACCCTAATGTGTTTTTATTACTGATATGGAGGAAGTCTACAGGTAAACATCTTCTCCTTTCGACTGATGTAGAAGAATAAGGGGTCATTATAAAGATATAACAAACAGGAAAAAAAAACTTTTGCCACCCGTCATATGACACTGTCTCACTCGGTGATCCTCTCTAACAATGTCTGTCTTCCGTGATGTGCACTTAGACCACAGACCTTCACCTCACCCTCTGCTCCTGGTGCAGCCTAAAGTCGTGTGATATAAGTTTCACCTAAGATTCTATTGTCTAAACTGAGTTCTGCAAGAATACAATGAATTACAGCTGCACCAGCTACATTTGATTCTGCTACTTTATTTATCTTGCTGTCTATTTTACACAGAGCTGTCTCCCGCCTCAATCTACAAGCTGCACATTCTCTCTCTACCCATGCTCACTCTAGCTCCCTATACTAATTAACTCATGATGTTCCTTATCTGTACTAACCTATTGCCGTGCACAGTCTCCTACGGGAGTTCCAATTGGAGGGGAGAGTCACACCTGAGAAGTCCCTGGTGCCTCTCAGTGCCCAGGTATGGGAGGAGAGCCGGGGAAAGCATTGACCGTGGCCTGGCTTCCCACCGTGTATCTGCCCCGTCTGCCATAGGGAAAACTTACTGAAAAAGGAGGTAACCTTCCTTAAAAAAATAGCCTTGTGAAAAAAGAAAGTAAAAAAAACTCAATCAGCAATATTTGAGGTGGCATGAAGGCTTCAGCAGCTAAGAGTGTCACAAATAATGATATTGTGTACATCGAACAAAAGAATCAGTGATGGAGGCAGTCTAATCAGAAGGAATTATGAAAAGGAAAATAGTTTGAGACCCTGTGTTGGAACTGAGCTGTGAATTTGAAATGAAGTACGTTGAATTAATGTTGCGATCTAAAAGTATCATTTGAATGCCTAATTAGAGCATCATTAGTTGAGACATTACCACTTTATAACCTTTTGCTACAATATTCTTTGCTATAACATTCAATTTTTATGGTTACCTGATTCAGTAAGAACCAGTGTCTGTGAGGCAGATGTCAGTGTAACGTAGTTTTCATGTGTTCCCAATTGAGAATGCAGGAGAGATAGATAGGGGTTAACTAGCAATTGTGACCTTATTTTTTAGACTAGAGTCTCAACTTTGCAGTAACTTTGCTGGAATGTAGTTCATCATGACACTGTCTCTGAACTCACTGTGTACGCTATACTGGTATCAAAGAACATGAGAGGGAAAAGAAACTGCTACACAGTGATTTCCCTCCTCTATATTGATCCTAGAATCATAGAATGATACAGCACAGAAGGAGGCCATTCGGCCCATCGTGCCTGTGCTGGCTTTTTGAAAGAACTATCCAATTAATCCCACTCCCCTGCACTTTCCCCATAGTCCTGCAAATTTTTTTCCTTCAAGTATTTCTCCAATTCCCTTTTGAAAGATACTATTGAATCTGCCTCCACCGCCCTTTAAGGGAGTGCATTCCAGATCACTCGCTGCGACGGCCCTGTTGTTACATTACTGGTAAGGGGGAACAGGCCACCGGTACAGTGATATATGTACTGTGTAATAAGGCCCAGCGCCTAAGGCTGTCAGTCAATTCTATAAGCTGCAGAACTTAAGGGGTATAGGAACTTTGCATACAATATTTAAACCTTCTGCAAAGTACAAGGGAATCCTGATGGTAAAAGAGTGCGTTTTGCTTGTGGGCAAATGTAAAGCACTAATGAGTTGTTTAATGTATGGTTGTCTGTAATGTTGAGGAGAACGACATCATCAGGGGTTTCTCAGATCCTCAGTACATCAATATCATATAATACTGGCCAGAGATCAATATGGTCTGGGTTCATGATGGACAGCCTAGTACAAAGAGGTTATCCACTTATAGTAATTAAATCTAAACCAGTTTGAGCCAGTTCCACAGTCAATGCTTTAGGCTGTGTAGTTAGAAGAAGAAACTGGAAATAAAAAGACACTGAAGCACTCAATTTGGTGAACACAGATGAACTTCATTAAGCTCTAATATGTTTGCTGGTGACCGATGAGCCCAGTGCAGGAACCACGAGTCTTCTCTCACTGGTTACAGCATAGAATGGTTTGGTGGGAGTCAGTCAGTTGCCATCATGGCCCATCTAGTGCCAGGTACACCCAGTCATGAGTCATTGGTGAAGATGAAACATGCCTTGATCCTGTTTTCCTCTTAGCCATCTTCCCAATTTATCTCTTCTGACTTTAAGGCATTGACTTCCTGTAGGGGTACAGCTTCATGGGCACCATCACCATCCAGTACCTTGCCCAGGAAGCCATTATTCATATGCTAAAGAAAACTTGTCGCGCTGTAATTACACCATCCCACCAGTGGTGGTGCTGCAAGGTTACACAGGCAGCCTCCATTATAAATGTGGACATAGGGATTTATAATGGAAGAAGTTGTCAAGAAATAACAACAATTTATATAGCATCTTTAACATAAAAAAATGATTGAAGACCCTTCACAGAAGCGTAATCAGACAAAAATGGATGCTGACTAAAGAATGAGTTATGAGAAGGGGTGGCTAAAGCACGGTCAAAGAGGTGGGTTTTAAGGAGTGTCTTAAAGGAGGGGAGAGAGGTGGCAACGGGAATTTTTTAAAGAGGGAATTCCAGAGTGTAGGGCCTAGATGGCTGGAGGCACGGCCGCCAATGCTGGAGCAAAAAGAGTGCGGTGCACAAGAAACCAGAACCGGAGGAGCGCAGAGATCTCAGAGGGTTGTAGGGCTGGAGGAGGTTACAAAGATAGGGAGGGGTGAGGCCTTGAAGGGATTTAAACACAGCAATTAAAATTTTTAATTTGAGGCAATGGGCAACTGGGAGCCAATGTACAAAAGCAAACACTAGGGAGATGGGTGAACGGGATTTGGTGCGAGATAGGATACGAATAGCAGAGTTTTGGATGAGCTGAAGTTTATGGAGGGTGCACGATAGAAGGCTGGCCATGAGAGCGTTGGAGTAGTCAAGTCTGCAGGTAACAAAAGCACAGGCAAAGTTAAGTAGGTGGAAGTAGGTGGTCTTTGTGATGGAGAGGATATGGGGTTGGAAGATCAACTCAGGATCAAACAGGACACCGAGGCGAACGGTCTAGTTTAGCCTCACACAGTGCCCATGGATGGGCATGGAGTTGGTGGCGGGGACTGAAGACAATGGGGTAGAATTTCCGCTCGGTTGCGCTGGTTTTTTCAGCGCAATTCGCCCGAAATCGGTGTAACCCGCGCAAAAGATCGAGGAATTTTAAGCACAAATTACGTTCAGCGCAACTCGAGTTGCCGCAATCTTTTGCGCTAGTTTAAAAAACATTGCGCTAGAAGCAGGCCCTGCCCACAAAACTGGCCACTCCCCCAGGATGAAGTAATCACAATTGGGAGTTTCCGCTAATTGCGCTCATTTGCGGGCCTTCAAGGAGGCTCTGAAAATTAAGTTGGTTCTTTTGGGTACAAGGACACAAATTGAACATTTTAAAAGCTTTTGAATATAATTTTTTTTAATTTACTAGGACGCTGACTACTGCACCCCAATATAACTAGGAGATGGTTCTGTATATGTTTTAAAAGTCATTTTCAGTCATTTAAAATCGGGTTACTCACAGGTGGTGGATTGTCACTATGATTAAACACGCTTATTTTTTGTGAAAAAATCCATTTTCAGCCGTATTAATCAAACTGCACCAAGTTACCATTCTTAAATATATCAAGGAATATTTTTGAAAGCAAATTTTTTTTTAAATTACATTTTAACACGCTGCCCGATCGCGCTGGTTTTGGATTCGGTGATATGCAAATGAGTTTGAGCAGAAGCTCAAGAAAAAAAAACACTTCTCAAAACTAGCGCAAAAGCGGAAACTCTACCCCAATGGCTCCTGTATTCCCCAATGCATATCTGGAGAAAATTGCAGCTCATTCAGGGCTGGATGTCAGTCTGAGAACACAGATTCAGTCAAGGGGGTCAAAAGAGGTGGTGCTGAGGTTGGGCTGAGTGGCGTCAGTGTACATGTGGAACCTGGCCTCACATCTTCGGGTAATGTTACCAGGGGACAGAGGAGAGGAGAGATCCTTGGAGGACTCCAGGGGTAACAGTGCAGGGCCGGGAAGAGAAGCCATTGCTGGAGATGATGTGGCTATGATTGGAAAGGTAAGATTGGGAACCAAGCGAGCGCAGTGTCATTGAGCTGGACAACAGAGGAGAAGTGCTGGAGGAGGACGGTGTGGTCGACCGTGTCAAAGGCTGCAGAGAGCTCGAGAAGAACGAGGAGGGATAATGAACCACGGCCACAGCCAGAGTCACCGAGGATGCAATTTATGACTTTGAGTCGAGCCGTTTCAGTGCTGTGACAGCGGTGGAAAGCTGATTGGAGAGATTCACACATGAAGTTGCAGGAAAGATGGGCATGGGTTTGGGAGGTGACATCACGTTCAATAACTTTGAAGAGCAAAGGGAGGTTGGTGATGAGGCGGTCGGTAGTTTGCCTGGACGGAGGGGTCAGGGGTGGGTTTTTGAAGAGGGGGGTGATGACAGTGGTTTTGAAAGGGAGGGGGACAGACCCTGAGGAGAAGGAACCACTTACAGTGTCAGTGAGCATGAGATGAGGCCAGGAAAGAATATTGGTGGTCAACAGTTTAATCAGATGTGTACAGATATAAAAAATGTTACACTGCATATATATATATACACACAAGTGTGTGTGTGTATGTATAGATAAGAACATAAGAAATAGGAGCAGGAGTAGGCCATTTGGCCCCTCAAGCCCGTCCGCCATTTAATGAGCTCATGGCTGATCTGATCTTGGGCTCAGCTCCATTTCGCTGCCCGCTCCCCATAACCCATCACTCCCTTATTGTTCAAAAATCTGTCTATCTCCACCTTAAATATATTCAATGGCCCAGCCTCCACAACTCTCTGGGGCAGAGAATTCCACAGATTTACGACCCTCTGAGAGAAGAAATTCCTCCTCATCTCAGTTTTAAATGGGTGACCCCTTATTCTGAAACTATGCCCCCGAGTTCTAGATACCCCCATTAGGGGAAACATCTTCTAGCTATAAATATATAGATAAATATATGTTATAATGTATCCAGCTCTTGGATAGATACCAGTACAGTGTACAGCTGGCATTTGATGATTTGGCTGCCTCTGAATGAAAAACGTTCAAATGATTTTGTCCTTGTGAGGTGCTTCAATGTAGTTATTGAGCCTGTGGGTTTGTCCACACTGCACTCCATATCTTGGTTATGAAATTGACTGGTTATTTCCCACCTGTGATTTCTGATAACTGGTTTCAATGTAAAATAAAGCACTGTAGTGCAGTGAGGGCAGCTTGAACAGACTGAAGGTAATGACTGTGGTCTCACAATGTAATGAATCTAATGCTGCAAGTGCCGAGCTCCCCAGCCTGTAACTGTGTTAGAGGCCGAACAACTAGGAAAGCAACTGCAATATTGTGGCTATTTCAAAACACAAAGCTCGGTTTAAATGTGATGAGGGCGAGGGTCCACTGACTTGGGAAAAGGCTTGTACTGTGAATGATGAGGGCCGACTATGAGAGTACTTCTCAGGCAATTTCATTTAAAGACTAGTTTACATCTAGCCCTCCTTGTCTGCCATTTTATAGACAAGATGTTAAGTGGATGGTTTGGGGTGAAGGGGAGAGTTCACCTGTTTGCATCGGTTATTGCACTTGTTATTGAACAGCAGATGGTGCCCATTGATCCGAAGGTCAACGTCATTTTGTAGAAGTATAGCAGACAAAGAAGACAGCTGACGTGGGCAATAAATAATAAACTTTGCTCATGTATAGATATCCAGGTAGATCAGAGCACAGCGACACTTTTTAAAATAGGGTTAAGGAGATTGAGAGCTAACATAGAAAACAAGATTAAGATTGTAGTGAATATAAAGCACGGCGTGAAAGGCTTTTACATAGAAACATAGAAACATAGAAGATAGGAGCAGGAGTAGGCCATTCGGCCCCTCGAGCCTGTTCCGCCATTTAATGAGATCATGGCTGATCATCCAAATTCAGTACCCTGTCCCTGCTTTCTCCCCATATCCCTTGATCCCTTTAGCCTGAAGAAATATATCTAACTCCTTCTTGAATATATTTAATGAATTGGCCTCAACTGCCTTCTGTGGTAGAGAATTCCACAGGTTCACCACTCTCTGGGTGAAGAAATTCCTCCTCATCTCAGTCCTAAATGGCTTACCCCTTATCCTTAGACTGTGACCCCTGGTTCTGGACTCCCCCGCCATCGGGAACATTATTCCTGCATCTAGTCTAACTAGTCCTGTTAGAATTTTATAAGTTTCAATGAGATCCCCTCTCATTCTTCTAAACTCCCGCGAATATAAGCCTAATCGACCCAATCTCTCTTCATACATCATTCCTGCCATCCCAGGTATCAGTCTGGTGAATCTTCGCTGCACTCCCTCCATGGCAAGAACATCCTTCCTCAGATAAGACGACATATTCACAGCAAACATTTGTTCAAGGAACCGCTAGGACCCCTGAAGGATCCCAGAGCAGGCACAATATTGACTGACCAAAGATGGCAGATATTCTAAACAACTTCTTTGTATCACTGCTCACAGCTGTCATCCCAGTACAGACATGGAATTTACAGGGAGAGACAAGGAAATATTAAGAATGCTAAAAAATTACAAATAAGGAGGTAATGGACAGGCCGAGAGCATTAAAAGAGGCCAAGTTACCGGGGCCAGCACACTAAGGTACTTAAGGAAATGACTATGGAAGTTGGTCACATCCTGTCAGGCATTTTTCAGGATTCATTGGGAATTGGAATAGAGTGTGAGCTTTGGAAAGACCAAATATAATGGCAATTTATAACAAGGGGCGTAAGATAACTCTGGAAACTCCAGGCCAGTGAGCCTGCCATCCACTGTAGGTTAAATATCGAGGGAATTCTCATAGATGGAATAATGGAGCACCCAGAGAAAGGTGGACTATTCAGAGGGAGTTTCAGAGGAGAAAAGTTATGTGTGCAATCGAGCGGATCTTTTTGAGGAGATAAAGCACCCAGTGAATAAGAAGTACTCAGCAGACATAACTAGGTTTTCTACCCATTGACTTTGAATGAGTAAACTGTCTAACCTTATTCATTTAGATTTTAGCAAAGCTTTTAACACCGTGCTACAGTAGGTGCAGACCGAGGCCGATCGTGCTGGATATCACCACAGCTGCCACTCGATACCTCCCACAGATAGTGTCCCACACGAGGCGTCAGGGTAACCAAGCTGGCCTCCTATAAATTAAGATGGGCCGAATGGTCTGTCTCATCCATAAGTATCTTATGAAGAGTAATTTCTAGAGCTAAGTCTCTTATTGGCGACCCTATGAGGACTGTGGTGGCATTTTTGCCCCGGATTATAACAAGACGGCAATCTTCTAGTTTGTTCTAAGTATAACATGAACCATAGAAACATAGAAGATAGGAGCAGGAGTAGGCCATTCGGCCCCTCGAGCCTGCTCCGCCATTTAATGAGATCATGGCTGATCATCCAAATTCAGTACCCTGTCCCTGCTTTCTCCCCATATCCCTTGATCCCTTTAGCCTGAAGAAATATATCTATCTCCTTCTTGAATATATTTAATGAATTGGCCTCAACTGCCTTCTGTGGTAGAGAATTCCACAGGTTCACCACTCTCTGGGTGAAACTACAGAGTTGGGCTGGGTGGAGGTGAGAAATGTGCAGATTGTGACAAGACAGAAAACCTACAATTCCCATTATCCTCGGTGTTTATTGAGATCTTAGCGTTCCTTGCTGTGTCGCAGCAATTGCTGAGAGCTATCGGTTCCAGAGTCCTTGATATGTATATTCACAGTCTTCAGGCAAGCAACAGCATATCAGATAGAATATCTCCAAAATCCCACAAATACAGCTTCCTGTGCCTGGAAAAAATACAGTTCAGCCATGATCTAATTGGCTCTTCCACTGTAGCGGGCTGGAGGGGCTGAATGGCCTACTCCTGATCCTATGTTCCTCCAAGCAGGCCAGCCAAAAAAATCTAAAGTAACTCGCCCATACTCCATGATGTTTACAGTGAACCTCGACCACTTTCATGAGACGAAGGTGTTAATTAAGAAGTGTTGTTTGTCTCACAAATTCCTTTTCGAACAATCTTCTTCAGAATTTTTCAAAAACTTACATCAAATCTTATACCAGGTTGCGTTAGTTGATCGGTGAAAAAGTCTTTCAGTGCTTGGAGGGTTAAGAGTAATTTCATACTTCTCAATTGTCTTCTGATATTTTTTGCAAGTGTGAAATATTTTTCCTACAGGCAATAAAAATACCAATTGTGCAGATAGAATAATGCAATATTGTACATAGGTAATTTTTCCAGAGTACTGAAACACTCCATTATGTTCCTACACTGGCTAGCTGGAGGCAGTGATTATGTGTTATGAATGCTCTTATTGTGTTAACCTTGGTGGGTCCCAGCAGTTTGCTATTCAGAGCACACACCTCTGCTTCTTCATTTTTGTGAAGCACAATGATCTATGGCAACAGGCGCACGTTAGCTCAAACTGGCATGTGCAAAAAGCTGCCATCCATCTTTGTCCTGGCGACATCACAGTGTATTGTCACAATCCCGGTGAGATTGAGAAAGGAGAACGCTTTAGCCGAGATACTAGATTAAAACATTAAAACATCCGCAGTTGCCGACTTAGAAATCTTTCTCCAGTTTTATAAATCAACAGTCTGAACGCTGAAGTTCTTCTGTAGCTTTCCGCCAGGCATAATAATTCACATCGCACAGTCCCTGACTGAACGCAAGTTACCTTCCCGTGTAAATCGCAATCTGGCACTTAAAAGACAATTACTTCCCAGCTTTTATTTTGTGTGTAGCAAAACTAGCCTCTTAGAATCAATGAAAAATGTTTCAACAGAACGTTTTACTGGGCCGAGAATGGCTCCCTAGAGTTCACTTCTCCTTTAACCCCTAGAATTAGCAAATTTGTTTAAAAACATTTCAGCTCACGTACTGTGATACTCAAAAGAACATTAGTATTACAGCAATGTACCTGCTTAAATATCAGGAGTGCTTTATTACTGTAATATTTGACAAACTATAAAAATAAATGCTTAAGAACAATTTTAAATTTGAAAAAGTAATCTCTTTCTGCACATCCTGTCCTCCCTCATTCTCTCTTCTACTTTCATTGTCTTCATTTTATGTTTTGTTTATTTCAAACTAATAAAGCCTACCCTAACACATCTATTGCTGTTTCTTTGCCTTTTGGAAGTGGGACAGCATTGTAAAAAATATGCCTGATTGATAGGAAACAATCTCAAGAAATCTTCCAGTTTTCAGTGGTGCTACACACTGACAGAAAAATATGGAGCATCTCACAGTAGCACAATGTGTTGGAACCACTGGCGTGGGAGGTTCCAGGTTCCCCATAGGGTCCTGTTCACACCAGGCTCCTGGCCCAGTAATGCTATGAGCAGGTTTTGGAATCCAGCCACTTCCCCACAAGAGGAGAGAAGGATGGCGGGGGAGCGTCATCCTCCACTGTAATAATAGCAGAGGTCTGGGAGAATGTACCAGGCTACCTTCTTGGCCAGGTGTGGCAGGCCAAGAAGATGCGATAAAATACCATAGTTAAGCAAACTAACAGACTATCTCACCAGTGATTGAGTACCAGGATACCTTTCCCTGGGAGAAAGGTCACAGAAAAACAGCTGTAAGATCATTCTTTATAATGATACAGGAGCACCTCTGATTCCAGTTGGGTAACCCAGCAGACAACTTTCCAATCTTCTTTGCCCTTTAAAGAGTTGGAGCATACATAACTGTCTGAGAATGAGGGCACCATCAGAGCTGCCAGTATGCATTCTTGTGCATGGTTTTTCTGACAGTGTTCACCGGCCATTTACCTACCATGTTCAGAGAGTAATAATCCTCTCTATTGAGGTACCTAACAGCATGGTGCACAGGTGCATGAATGGCTGTACTCACACTCTATGATGGCCTTTACCTTAGGGAAGTGTTGTCCAAGGCATTGGCCACTAGCTACATGTGGCTAATTGGAAATCCAGATCTGGCTAATTGCATTTCTGATTAGTAAATTAAAAATAAGTACTAAGCACCGCCATTGGGCATGTGATCTCCATACTCGTATTCACACAGCTTGTGAACTTTAACTGTTTTGTGTGTTTGTTGGTAAAATGGTGAGATGAAAAGCAGAGTGTGCGAGTGTTTTTTGATCGTTGTGTGTGCTTTATTTCCTTGTTAACTGCTTATTGGTTATCTGCCAAAATGGTGTGTAATATGGGTGGAAACACTGGGCTTCAGCACCATTCAAACACCAGCAACATTGACTAGAGAGGGGAGCAGTCATCATGGTCAGCTCGACCAATCGGAATAATTGCTCCCGGTCAGCAGAAGAAATCAAGCCCAACCCATAACAAGCATCTCCAACAGGGCACATTATGGCAAAGGGCAAGCAGCATCCAACCGCATTCTGGATGGAGAGTAAGGCAGGGTCTGGAGGGAGAGGGGGAGAGGGTCTGGAGGGAGAGTGGGGGTGAAACATAGAAACATAGAAGATAGGAGCAGGAGTAGGCCATTCGACCCCTCGAGCCTGCTCTGCCATTTAATGAGATCATGGCTGATCATCCAAATTCAGTACCCTGTCCCTGCTTTCTCCCCATATCCCTTGATCCCTTTAGCCTTAAGAAATATATCTAACTCCTTCTTGAATATATTTATTGAATTGGCTTCAACCGCCTTCTGTGGTAGAGAATTCCACAGGTTCACCACTCTCTGGGTGAAGAAATTCCTCCTCATCTCAATCCTAAATGGCTTACCCCTTATCCTTAGACTGTGACCCCTGGTTCTGGACTCCCCCACCATCGGGAACATCCTTCCTGCATCTAGTCTGTCTAGTCCTGTTAGAATTTTATAAGTTTCAATGAGATCCCCTCTCATTCTTCTAAAGTCTAGCGAATATAAGCCTAATCGACCCAATCTCTCTTCATACGTCATTCCTGCCATCCCAGATATCAGTCTAGTGAATCTTCGCTGCACTCCCTCCATGGCAAGAACATCCTTCCTCAGATAAGGTGACCAAAACTGCACACAATACTCAAGGTGTGGTCTCACCAAGGCCCTGTACAACTGTAGCAAGACATCCTTGCTCCTGTACTTGAATCCTCTCGCTATGAAGGCCAACAAAGTATTTGCCTTCTTAACCGCCTGCTGCACCTGCATGCTTACCTTCAGCGACTGGCGCACAAGGACACCCAGGTCTCGTTGCACTTCCCCTTCTCCCAATCTATTGCCATTCAGATAATAATCTGCCTTCCTGTTTTTGCCACCAAAGTGGATAACCTCACATTTATCCACATTATACTGCATCTGCCATGCATATGCCCAATCACCCAGCCTGTCCAAATCATACTGGAGTTTCTCTGCATCCTCCTCACAGCACACACGCCCACCCAGCTTTGAGTCATCTGCAAACTTGGAGATATTATATCTAGTTCCCTCATCTAGATCATTAATATATATTGTGAATAGCTGGGGTCCTAGCACCGATCCCTGCGGTACCCCACTAGTCACTGCCTGCCACCTGGAAAAAGACCCGTTTATTCCAACTCTTTGCTTCCTGTCTGCCAACCAGTTCTCTATCCAAGTCAGTACCTTACCCCCAATCCCATGTGCTTTAAACTTTGCATGCTAATCTCTTATGCGGGACCTTATCGAAAGCCTTCTGAAAGTCCAAATACACCACATCTACTGGTTCTCCCTTATCTATTCTACCAGTTACATCCTCAAAAAATTCCAGTAGATTAGTCAAGCATGATTTACCTTTTGTAAATTCATGTTGACTTTGTCCGATCCTGTCACTATTTTCCAAGTGCTCTGCTATTACATCTTTTATAATGGACTCTAGCATTTTCCCCACTACCGATGTCAGACTTACCGGTCTATAATTCCTCGTTTTCTCTCTCCCACCTTTTTTAAATAGTGGGGTTACATTAGCTACCCTCCAATCCATGGGCACTGTGCCAGAGTCTATAAAATTTTGGAAGATGACCAGCAATGCGTCTACTATTTCTCGGGCCACTTCCTTAAGTACCATAGGATGCAGATTATTAGGCCCTGGGGATTTATCGGCCTTCAATCCCGTCAATTTCCCTAACACCATTTCCCTACAAATACTGATTTCATTCAGTTCCTCCCTCTCATTAGACCCTATATTCCCCGACATCTCTGGAAGGTTATTTGTGTCCTCCTTTGTGAAGACAGAACCAAAGTATGTATTTAATTGGTCAGTCATTTCTTTGTTCCCCATTATAAATTCCCCTGATTCTGACTGCAAGGGACCTACGCTTGACTTCACCAATCTTTTTCTCTTCACATATCTATAGAAGCTTTTACAGTCAGTTTTTATGTTCCCTGAAAGCTTACTTTCATACTCTATTTCCCCCCTCTTAATTAATCCTTTTGTCCTCCTTTGCTGAATCCTAAACTGTTCCCAATCCTCAGGTTTGCTGCATTTTCTGGCCAATTTATATGTCCTCTCCTTGGATCTTATGCTATCCCTAATTTCCCTTGTTAGCCACGGTTGCACCACCTTTTTTGTTTTATTTTTATGCCAGACAGGGATGAACAAATTCTGTCATTCATCCATGCGATCTTTAAATGTTTGCCATTGCCTATCCACCGTCAACCCTTTAAGTAACGTTCCCCAATCCATCCTAGCCAACTCGCGCCTCATACCATCGTAGTTTCCTTTATTTAAATTCAGGACCCTAGTCTCTGAGTCAACTACTTCACTCTCCATCTTAATGAAGAATTCGATCATATTATCATCGCTCCTCCCAATAGGCCTCGCACAATAAGATTGCTAATTAATCCTTTCTCATTACATAATACCCAGTCTAAGATGGCCTGATCTCTAGTTGGTTCCTCGACATATTGGTCCAGGAAACCATCCCGTATACACTCTAGGAATTCCTCCTCCACAGTATTGTTACTAATTTGGTTAGCCCAATCTATATGTAGATTAAAGTCACCCATGATAACTGCTGTGCCCTTATTGCACGCGTCTCTAATTTCCCGTTTAATGCCATCCCCAACCTCAGCATTACTGTTTGGGGGTCTGTATACAACTCCCACTAACGTTTTCTGCCCCTTAGTATTTCTCAGCTCTACCCATACAGATTCCACATCATCAGAGCTAATATCCTTCCTTACTATTGTGTTAATCTCCTCTTTAACCAGCAATGCTACCCCACCTCCTTTTCCTTTTTGCCTGTCCTTCCTGAATATTGAATACCCCTGGATGTTGAATTCCCAGCCTTGGTCACCCTGGAGCCAAGTCTCCGTAATCCCAATTATATCATATCCGTTTACATCTATTTGCGCAGCTAATTCATCCACCTTATTACGAATGCTCCTCGCATTAAGACACAAAGCCTTCAGGCTTGATTTTTTAACACTCTTAGTCCTTTTAGAATTATTATTTACTGTGGCCCTGTTTGATTTACACCCTTGATTTCTCTGCCTTCCACTTTTGCTTTTCTCCTTCCTGTCTTTTACTTCTATCCTTGCTTCCCTTTCCTCTGTCTCCCTGCACAGGTTCCCAACCCCCTGCCATTTTAGTTTAAACCTTCCCCAACAGCACTAGCAAACACTCCCCCTCGGACATCGGTTCCGGTCCCGCCCAGGTGCAAACCGTCCAGTTTGTACTGGTCCCACCTCCCCCAGAACCGGTTCCAATATCCCAGGAATTTGAATCCCTCCCCCATGCACCATTCCTCCAGCCACGTATTCATCTGAAATATCCTTCTATTTCTACTCTGACTAGCATGTGGCACTGGTAGCAATCCTGAGATTACTACCTTTGAGGTCCTATTTTATAATTTAACTCCTAACTCCCTATATTCAGCTTTTAGGACCTCATCCCGTTTTTTACCTATATCGTTGGTACCTATATGCACCATGACAACTGGCTGTTCACCCTCCCCCTCCAGAATGCCCTGCAGCCGCTCCGAGACATCCTTGACCCTTGCACCAGGGAGGCAACATACCATCCTGGAGTCTCGTTTGCAGCTGCAGAAACGCCTATCTATTCCCCTTACAATAGAATCCCCTATCACTATAGCTCTCTCGCTCTTTTTCCTCCCGTCCTGTGCAGCAGAACCACCCATGGTTCCAGGAAGTTGGCTGCTGCTGCCTTCCCCCGATAAGCCATCTCCCCCAACAATATCCAAAGCGGTATATATGTTTGAGAGGGGATGGCCACAGGGGAATTCTGCACTACCTGCCTGCGCCTGCTACTCTGACTGGTGGTCACCCATTCCCTTCCTACCTGTGCAGCCTTTACCTGCGGTGTGACCAACTCCCTAAACGTGCTATCCACGATGTCCTCAGCATCGCAAATGCTCCAATATGTATCCATTCACAGCTCCAGCGCCACAATGCGGTCTGCCAGTAGCTGCAGCTGGATACACTTCCCGCACACATGGTCGTCAGGGACACAAGAAGTGTCCCTGATTTCCCACAAAGTACAGGAGGAGCATGCCACGGGGCCGAGCTGTGCTGCCATGACTTCCCCTTTAATTAATTCAATTTAAATTAAATCAAATCAATACCACCAATTACACTACAATTAAATGATATACTCAAGGGCCCTTGTTTACCAGCACTCCCCGCTACACAACAGAGACCTTAGAAACTATAAACCACAAAAATTAAGTTTGGATAAAAGCGAGAAAGAAGTAATCACCAACCAATCACTTACCTGCTTTCTGGTGACGTCACACTTCGATTACTTTTTACTTCTTTACACTCACCGGTCCGTTGTAGCCCCCACTCACCTTTAAATCAGCCGCTCCCGTGGGCCCCGCTCACCTTTAAATCAGCCGCTCCCGTGGGCCCCCGCTCACCTTTCTGGTGAGGGTCTGGAAGGAGAGGGGGGAGGGTCCAGAGGGAGAGTGGGGGAAGGTCCGGAGGGAGAGCGGGGGAGGGTCCAGAGGGAGAGCGGAGGAGGGTCCGGAGGGAGAGCAGGGGAGGGTCCAGAGGGAGAGCGGGGGAGGGTCCGGAGGGATAGCGGGGGAGGGTCCAGAGGGAGAGCGGGGGAGGGTGTGGAGGGAGAGCAGGGGAGGGTCCGGAGGGAGAGCGGGGGGGGGTGCGGAGGGACAGCGGGGGAGGGTCTGGAGGGAGAGCGGGGGAGGGTCCGGAGGGAGAGCGGGGGAGAGTCCGGAGGGAGAGCGGGGGAGGGTGTGGACAGAGAACGGGGGAGGGTGTGGAGGGATAGCGGGGGAGGGTCCGGAGGGAGAGCGGGGGAGGGTCCGGAGGGAGAGCGGGGGAGGGTGTGGATGGAGAGCGGGAGAGGGTGTGGAGGGAGAACGGGTGTGGAGGGTGTGGAGGGAGAGCGGGGGGAGGAGGGTGTGGAGGGAGAGCGGGGGGGCGGGTGTGGAGGGAGAGCAGGGGGGGAGGGTGTGGAGGGAGAGCGGGGGAGGGTGTGGAGGGAGAGCGGGGGGGAGGGTGTGGGTGGAGAGCGGGGGGGCGGGTGTGGAGGGAGAGCGGGGGGAGGGTGTGGAGGGAGAGCGGGTGGGAGGGTGTGGAGGGAGTGCGGGGGGGGCGGGTATGGAGGGAGAGCGGGGGGAGGGTGTGGAGGGAGAGCGGGGGGAGGGTGCGGAGGGAGTGCGGGGGGGAGGGTGTGGAGGGAGAGCGGGGGGAGGGTGTGGAGGGAGAGCGGGGGGGAGGGTGTGGAGGGAAAGTGGGGGGGCAGGTGTGGAGGGAGAGCGGGGGGAGGGTGTGGAGGGAGAGTGGGGGAGGGTGTGGAGGGAAAGCGGGGGGAGGGTGTGGAGGGAGAGCGGGGGGGAGGGTGTGGAGGGAGAGCGGGGGGAGGGAGTGGAGGGAGAGTGGGGGAGGGTGTGGAGGGAGAGCGGGGGGAGGGTGTGGAGGGAGTGCAGGGGGGGAGGGTGTGGAGGGAGAGCGAGGGGGCGGGTATGGAGGGAGAGCGGGGGGGCGGGTGTGGAGGGAGAGCGGGGGGGAGGGTGTGGAGGGAGTGTGGGGGGAGGGTGTGGAGGGAAAGCGGGGGGAGGGTGTGGAGGGAGAGTGGGGGGGAGGGTGTGGAGGGAGAGCGGGGGGAGGGTGTGGAGGGAGAGCGGGGGGGGGTGTGGAGGGAGAGTGGGGGAGGGTGTGGAGGGAGAGCGGGGGGAGGGTGTGGAGGGAGAGCGGGGGGGAGGGTGTGGAGGGAGAGCGGGGGGGAGGGTGTGGAGGGAGAGCGGGGGGG